>JAVJGJ010000014.1:31674602-31689152 GCA_035590215.1 Microhierax caerulescens | reverse complement strand
CTCCCCAAAAACAACCAAATTTAAAAAAAAAAAAAAAAAAAAAAAAAGAAGCAATCCTCTTCTGAGGGACGTTTCTTTCAAAAAAAACCCACACACAAAAAGGAAGCTCCCACACCTACTGTACACCAGATTCTCCATTCACAGAGCGAGAAACCAGAAGTCATTCCTACCCATTGCAGTCACCACCGTGTAAAATTGCTGCTGCTGAGCAGGGCCACAGACCTCTCAGGTACAAGCTCACCTACACAGCTGGCAGCTTGAGAATAAGGGTTGGCTGGGGGGAAGAGCGGGCTGCACTCCAAAATGACAGCATTTGGGGGCTTCGACATGCAGTATTTGCTGGTCTTTGTCACTGGGACTGATAATGTTTCTCTTTTTTTCACAAGTCCATGATAAGCCAAAGACGCCAGCACAGCTGAGGGAGCCTGCCTGCCTGAGCTGCAGCAGTATTCAAGCACAGGGCTAGAGCTTTGCTCACTAAATAGCTTCTAACCTGCTCCCAGCTAGTGAGACCTGTCTTGTTTGAGCTCTTGCAAAGCTAATGAGCTCTTTTCCCTCAGGTAAAGCAAAGCAAAGGCAGGAAGAAAATGGTAAAAGCACTGCTGAATTAGGAGATGTACCTTTGGCAGTGGGCAGTGCCTGAGAATGGAGGATACTCTCTCTCAGCGAAAGAAACCCAAGAAAACTTCGTTTGCAATGAGGGAATTACATGTCGGCTCCTTGAAGCCATTAAAGGCTGCCTGGCTTTATCCTTGCTAAAGGCAAATGAAAGCCTCATGGAAAACCCTGGAAGCCACCTCAGCCACAGGCAGAAGCTGACAATGCAGCGATGACTCTCGGAGTAATGACTGTGAGGAGAAGTATAGCAGAACTTTTGCAAGTGAAAAGTAGAGTAGAAAAAGCAGCCAACTAGTAAACAAATAAACAAGAACCAACCCAATCCCCCAAAAATGAAATGAAAAAAAAAAACAACAAACCGAAGTTCTGCTCACCTCCATGGCTAATTCCCACCATCCTGCCCAGGTGCACTGGTTTGGTGCTCTGGGAAACGGACTCTTCCATGGGCTTTGAGGACCCAAATGCCAAAAGCTAAGGGAGTACTAATTGCCATCAGTAAAAGGCTTGTTCATCATTAAAAGTCAGTTTAATGGATTCCAAGTAGAAGTGGCAAGCAGCGTTTCCTTTACACCGTGAAGGCACGAGGGAAAAATTGTTGCTTTGTGTTTCTCTGTAAGCAGAACCAAAGGGACTCAGGGAACCAGCACCCTGGTGTGCTACAAGACAAACGCAGAAGCCAAGGGACACTTCACCCAGGCAGTGCGAGGTACACGCATCGGCTCAGGGCCCAGGAAGCTGAATAGCTCCTAAACACTGCAAGCAAAAAAAGGGGCAGAGACACTAGTTTATGCCATTCTTAGTTACGTTATTCTTTACTTTATTAGGTCTGATTTAAAGTTGTATAATTACGTAAAATATCCCACCTTTCCCTTCTGCCTTTGGCTCGTCTGTAGTGCAAACCTCAGAGCAGAGCAAAGCCAAGACTTGAAGACCACCAAATCAACTCTGACATGCCTTTTGAAGAATAACTTGAATAGTTCCCAGGAGCTGGAAGCAAGTGTATGAGGCAGATCTTGTCACCAGTGCAAGACCGAAAGCGTTCCCTGCTGCGCTGGAAGGTCAGGATCCTGAAGGAGAGAAGCTGAGGCAATACCATACCATGCATTAGCTGAAAAGTGGGAGACAGTGATTTGCAGGACAGCCCTTGCAGGGCAGACTAATGCAACCTTTGTCATGTTCATGGCTGTTCTGAGGCAATATGCATTTTTTTTCTATCTGTGTTTACACCATCCTCAGTCAGACTGTACTGAAGAACTTGAATTCATGACTGTGTGGCCAGTGTGGCTTCTGGAGAAGTACGTGAACAGGATGTCAAAGCTGGATAGAGCTGCAAAAGGGGCAGCTGAAGAGCTTCTTCCCATGTCATCTTGTGACACCACCATGTGCTGGATGGTGTTAATGGAGAGGAATGACAAAGGCCCACTTAATCCCCACGAGTAAATCTGCTCCTGTAATATCGCCAAGTCAAGGTCTTAGGCCAGGTGTTTGCTACAGCAGTTCTGCTTTCTCCAGAAAGGTCCTCGGTGACCAGCGGGGGGTCACAGCCCAGACGGGCCTGCTCTCCTCCCATTTTTCCACAGCATCTCCAGAGAGGTGGGAAAGAGATGCTTTCCCTGCAGGGCAGAGGCCATCCCTAGGCTTGGTGGAGATGTGAAACCCCCCAGTGCTGCAGTCAGGCCAAGAGATTTCCTTCCAGGGACCCCTTCGGGCACTTTCCCGCCTACCATTGACAGAAGCATGGCAGTCCTTGCAGACACCCACCGCTGCAGCAAACCAGCACCACAAGCTAAGCACATTTGACATGGTAACTTAAAAAAACTCACATTTAAACAAGCAATGCTATAGACTTTAATGAGCCTCAGTAGCCTTTTGTCTGTGACAAACAAAAAGGGGAAGGTATTGGTCTGCAAAGCTTGGCAATTAGAAAACAGTTAGTATTATGGGGAGGAAAGAGTGAAGAAACACTGGCTATGGGAGAAGTAAAATGTGGTGCTCACCAAAAGGATGTAGGAAGTTCCCTAATGGAACAACGGAAAATCACTAGATGAGAGTATAGTTTTAAGGCAAACAATTAATTTGCAGCAGCACCTGCTACACAAAAGATGCTCACAAGTACTTGAAGCAAAATCATAGGCTGAACATGCTTAAAAAACCCCAAACAGTCTGGTGAAGGTAAGAGCAGTTATAAATAGCACCAGTAGCAAGAGGATCATATCAAACAGCGTTTCGATCATGCAGAGAGCAGCAGCAGCCAGTTGAACAGCTGAAAGGCAAAGAAGGCCACAGACTGATGTTCAGTGACAGGGACTCTCTGCGGAAGCAAAGAGAGGTGTTATCTTGGGGGATTTAAGCAACCTGCAGTCCCTGTCACACTGGTTTCATGTGTGACCTTGAAGAAGTCATCCAGCACATTTCGGTGTTCTGACATAAAAGAGTCTTTATGAGAGTGTGTCCGTGAAGGTTTGTAGAGCACTTTGTGATGCTCAGGTAGAAAGGTGTTTGCTTGTGGGAGTTGAGAATTAGCTGGCATCTGGGAGCATTTAAGACCACCTGTGTTTATAACCACCTGCCTGTAAGGAGAGCTGGAGCTTTCAGCATCTCAGTCAGCAGTGGGACAGCCCCAGGAGGTCTGTGGCTCTTGTTGCTATCCTAGAAACCAAACTAAAATCCAGATTTTAATTATTACAGCTGTAACACTTATACCCAAACCTGCAGCTAGGCTGCTGTGACGGTCGCTAACAGGCACAGGCAAATGAGAAGTTTGTCCTAGAGTCCCATCTTTCTCAATGCTCCCTATCACTAAGGCTCTGATCCTTTATCTAGAAAACCTCTGTGGCTTTCTCTGGAGCTGGCTTGTTTGTACCCCAAAACCCCTTCGTTCCTTTGCCTCTGATCCTGAAAGGCTCATTGGAGGTGTGTGCTGCCAGCGTGCAGATAACCACGCAGCTCCCGAGAGACTCTTCAACCACCACCAGAAGCCACCACCTTGTGTTGTAGGCATGGACCATCCCACCTCCACTTCACCCCTGGTCACAAAGTGCAGACCCTCCCAGGGAAGAGTTGAACAGGTCCTTCTGATTCCCTGACAGCCCATACATGAGGCGCAGAGCAGTCCCCAAGCAGCCCTAACACCTTTGTCTAGAGAGGACCAAATGTGAGTCAAAGGTTTTGAGCCTGACCTTCCTTCCTTTACTGCGCGGCCTCTGCACAGCCATTGCTTACCACGTTAAAGAGATGCCTGCTCTTGGTGTTGCCCCAGTTCCCGAATGATTTGGATCCCAGCTGGAGATATTCACATTTTTAGTTAATCCTTTTTGTTTATAGCCAGCGAAAGGCGTGATGCGGTCAGAATAAAATGCACTGGATTTCCTCCCGTGCGTGATGCTCTCGGTGGCATTCTCTGCCAGAGGAAGCAGCCCTGCGAACCTCACAGCAGGACATTACGGTAATCTAATCAGAAGGAGATAAGAGTCTGGATGAACTTTGCAGTGTCTGATATGGATAAACACCAGACCAAAGCTGGTCAGCTTTCATGAGAGAATAAACCGAAGCATTTAGATAGCAGCAAAAGCAATTGTCCAAATGATGAGAACTATTGAAATGAGATATAATTGGCAACTCACGTTTTACAAGCAAAACCAAATGCACTTCATCCATGTCTCTGTACCTACTGGCTTCCTTTAGCGAGAGAAAAGAAGCTTTAGTTCCGTTAGCTGACTTGACTGCACACAGCTCTGAGCTGAGAGAATACTTCTCAGGGACTAATTTATTCCACAAATGCAACATATTTTTCTGCTCACAGAATACCCACAAACACATTGCATTTTCCTTACATATTTTTCTTTGATTTTTTTTTTTTGGCCCGTTCTCATTAATTGTTTGCGAGTTCACTGTTTGCAGCATTTAATGCCTGGAATCCAAGCGTTTGGTTAGTGGCAGTTGGTCACGTACATCACATGCTATTATTTCTGCTGGTCCCTGGCTGAGACCGTCCTTCACTGGGTCTAATTCAATGTCCTTTGATGTCAATGGGAGTCTCTCTCTTTGACTTTAGTGCACTTGAGTCCAGCCCTTTGTTAGGGAAGGATCTGGAAGAAGGCACTGGGCTTTCAGCCTCTCAGACTGGGCTCAGATTTATTTACGAATTCAGTGAACATTCATTCCTTCCCACACAGGCCTTTCTTAGCTCCACTCCTAAGAAAAACCAAAGTTTTCAAACATCTGTTGGAGCCAACACTGCATTTCCTTGCAACTTGTGTTGTTACTCAGGCCAGTGGAAAATGGGCATAATGCGGTGCACTGCTGAACTTCGCACCCACACCAGTGCATCCAGGCAATACCAGCGGGGTGAAGGACGAAGCTCATCACTTGGATGCAGGGTTTGCCTTCAATTTAATTTCAGCGCTGTAAGACAAAATCCCTGCCTGCACCTCACCCCATGGAAGTCTGCAATTTAGAAGTTCAACCCCACTTCTTTTTCACCAGGAGCTCCCCCCTGCCCTCCTTGGCCCAGGTGTCTACATTCTTTTCCTGTCCATCACCCCAGGCTTATGGGCACCTGACTCCAGCCGCTTCCAAACCCATCTCCCAACAATGTCACAGGACAGCTGTGGGGAGAAGCTGGGAAGCCTGCGTAAGTTGAGGTGCCTACTTTGATCTAGGGTACCCGTGGTGCCAAGGCAGCAGAAGAACCAGAAGGACTGACATGGAGATTTTTCTTTTCTTACCCCTTTAGGGCAGTGCTGTGTTGGCAGCTCATTTAACTTTAAGACTGTCTGCATGTGAAAATACAAATTGTCTTCTCTTCAAAATCTGGTATAAAAATAGCACTATTTGAGGAGTATATAAATAAGTAATCGTTTGGAACACAATATTAGAGCTCCCTTCTTTAATTAAATGGTTGCTTGATGCATTTCAGAGCTCTGTTCTGACTCAGTCTTCCTGCATCCCTGTGCTTTTCCTGTTACGAACAAACCTCGGCTAACTGCACCATGAATTTTAAAGCAAACTAGATGGCGCAGAGTAATAGGACTATTAATATCCTAATGGCTGAGCTGCACTTGGGACTAGCCCATTCTCACGCAGACACAGAAAGAAATAACATCTCAGACATGCTGTTAAGCAGGAATGGCTTCAATGGCCGTGACTGCCTCCATTTGACACCTGGCTTACAGGAGAACACAGAGAAAATATGCTAATGAGAGAGAACATATATTTTTCCTCTCAACCCACATAGCATTTGCTAGACACAGCCAGGAATGTAATCCCAGCTATTCAGACCAACCCCTCTTCTGGTCCTGAATGCCACTGGAGGGTGAGTAGAAAGGCCATGCATTTCCCTTTGTTGAAGTGCATTCTTGATGTAATCCCTGGATTGGGTCAGACTTTTTTTTAGTAGCACAGAAGTGGGGAATGGAAAAGACACATGACATGAGGCCAACAGTTCACCCCCATCCCTGAGCAGGATTGTTGACTCTGTTTCATTTATTGATGCTGTTTCATTCACCAGGGCTTTGTCTTGTCCAGTTTGAAATTTTTGAAGTCACACAGCTTTTGCTCTTCTCCTGGGGTGCTATTAGAAAGTGCATCTTAATAAAAGCTCCCTGATTTCAAAGTCTATAGCTTCCCTTCCTTAGTTTCACCCAGCTACTCATCCTGTCCCCTTAAAGGGTATCAGATGCTTTCCCTGGAGTTTTAGGGGACCATTGGCAACTGTTTAGCACCTCTGTACATATTCAGCAGTTCTTTTTTTGCTTGCAGATCCTTGTTGCACTGGGAGTCAGATTTCCCCAGCACATCACTCCTCACTTCTCATGCAGGCTTGTGAGCAGCTGCCAAACAACCAGAAGCAGAACACTTCTGGGTTTTTTCCCCCTGAATGACATGAGGGAAAGGACAGCAGGTCCTAGCTAGAAGAATGCAAGGAAAATCACAGCCTTTGCTTCTGGCTGGTTTGCTTGCACACTTGCTTTTTGGGAGGGAGAAAAGGTGAATAATTTATTTCCAAAATGGCCTTTTTTCATCGGACATGCATGGACTTAAAACTTCCCCAGAGACTTTCCCCAAAAGGCAATTTTAACTGTGTGTGACATGGTCCTGGGTCCACACAACAGTATTACAGGCAAATTTGGTGCCTAGAGCAGCCCTGGGAAGACACAGGTAGTTACGTGGTGGAGCTGGGAAGGAGGTGAGCCATGCTTCGTGGGAGCTCACTCAGTGCAGGGTCTAACTTGCTATGGCATCACGTACAGAGTGGTACAATCTCCTAAGCCCTTTGGTGGCTCTCACCCTTCGCCGCTCCAGTA
The DNA here is from genome assembly GCA_035590215.1 of Microhierax caerulescens. Lineage (NCBI taxonomy): Eukaryota > Metazoa > Chordata > Aves > Falconiformes > Falconidae > Microhierax > Microhierax caerulescens. Next base: position 31,682,229 of record JAVJGJ010000014.1, on the reverse strand, counting down.
GCATAGAATACATGGTGTCTCCTTCACCCCCACCTGAGACCAACGTCCACCAACCAGACAGGAGCTGCTACAGATCTAAACCAACAGCCACCATTTCAGCTTCAAAGGGATGGACTGGTCCTCACCCTGCACACTTACCCCAGAAGCTTACACGGTGACGTTTGGTCAAAGCTCGTAGGGGACCAGCCTGTTCAGAGTGTGTTGTGCCCATGATCCCACCACAATCCTGTGAGAAGGTCTGGGGCTCCTGAAAGGCCAGTTTAGTAAGGTTTGTGTTAAGATTTGCTCACATACTCTGCAGAGATGAGCTGCTTTGAAATCCCATGTTAAAATTCCCTTTGAATTTACAGATGGCTGGTTTGAGCTGCCAGGCACCTTCTTTTTGTCCTCTAAGATATGACCTCTGCCTGAGGATGACACTCACCCATTACACAAGTGTGCCACTCCCTTTCACATGTTTTCTTTTGAATTCCTTCTAAATATGCAGCAATACTCAACAAAGAGCTGATGTTCAGAGTAAATATAGGTGTACATTTCTAAGTACACCTTGTAAAGCTACCTTTGGGTGAGATTCTTTGTAATCTCACCCAATTTACTTGGCTGCTTTCGCTGTTACAAACGTGAATCTGCCTGATGCCAAGATCAGGTGATGAACAAGCATTGGATGGAAAGCTGCTGTGGGAGGGGGATCACACAGAGCTGCTTTTATATTTTCTCCAGCTCTTCTAGGCTTGGGAGGGGAGGAGTGACTGAACAGGCAGGAGCAATGTAGCATCAAAGCACACCATGGGGCTGGCAGGGATGGGAAGGAGCTTAGGCACAGAAGAGATGGAGCTCAGGAAAGGCAATTTTCAGGGGAAAAATGAGGTGGATTAATCTGAAAGCAATTTTTTTTCAATTAAAAAGAGGAAGCAGAGATATCACCTCACTCACTTTGCTCCTTATTTTTAAACACTTGGAGTGGGGTAACTTCACAGGAATGTTTTCAACACCCAGAAGCAGCTCTTCTCACTTACACAGAATATTCTGTTAAATTGCTTGAGGCTTGTGTGGTAACAGCATTATTCAAAATAACAGTGGTCTGCCTTTTATCAATTAAGAGAACAATGAGAGAATCATCTTTCACTAATCCCTAATCCTCCCCAAAACTTCTTGAGATCCCCCTTCACAGAATCTTGGTTTTATTTGAGTGTTTGTTGAAATGGCAGCTGTGGCATTGGATCAAATCTCTCCCTGATTCTGGGGCATTTTGAGCCTTATAATGGGAGCAAGTGACAGACTTCAAAAAAGAAATTATTAGGGAACAGTGCTAGAAAAGTTCTTTTTAAAGTTGGAAATTTTATAATTGAAGTAATTATGAGATAGAAATGAGGTATCAGCCATGCTGCATGTGTATGACTATAGGGATTTCATGGGATTTCATCCCCTCCAGAACAGACCAAAGTTGCCCAAAGCTTGCAGTAGGGGTTTTGTCATTGCCACATTGTGTTTCCAGGCCGGGTATAAGGACATTATCTGACTGTCCTGCAGTATCATGCAAGCACTGAAAACTACAGACATTTCTTAATATGATGTGGTTTAGATAGAAAGCTTGCAGCCCCTTGCCAGCTTTCAGTTTCTCTCCTGTTGCAGGTCACAGTCCCCTGCCACGCAACATCACGCCAAAGTGATATTTGGCGTTCTGGCTGGGTGCCATCCCCAGGATTGATGACCATCATTCCACACAGACCAGGTAATGAGGAGCAAAGACATCTCTTGAGTGCATTTTGGAACAGTCTTCTTCCTTTACTGGTCATAACCAATTCTGCAGGTTTGCTGGTTTGGAAACAAAGTCATCAAAGACGACGGTTCTGGCATTACCCCTTAGCAGAGCTCTTTCAGCGTTTGCTGAGAAAGGCTCTCTTCAGCTATTCTTTTCCACCCTGACTGTTTTTCCAGACAGATCCCTACTGAGCTGATGTAGTCACACAGTAAACACTGCTAGAGGCAGGCCAACATATGGTATCACTTAGATACAGAGCAGTCCCAGCACCATCGTAATGGTATTGCAGTATCTCTGGTTCCACTTCTAACCCAAACCAGTCAGTTCATTTGTCCACAAAATAGGGGGGGGGGGGGGGAAGGGGTGTTAAAGAAACTTTTACAACCCATGGAAAGAGTTTTCATTTGATACTGTGCTTCGTGCCTTCAAGAGGAAGAGACCTCAGAACAGGAGGAGAACAATGCCCAACAAGCAGTTGGCTCTGTAGTCATCTGATTGCTCTGCTACAGGCTCAGTGAGATGTTAAATAAAAATAGCTTTAAAGTCTTTAAAATTAGACTTCTGTGCTATACAACCTTACCCAGCTTTGCTGACCTAACATGAGAAATGTGAGCCACTGCAGATACAAATCCAGCAAACCCAAACCACCAGGACCTAATGGAAAACCACGAGTCCCATTGCGACTGCTTCTCAGTGTTTCAAGCAGCAGCTGAAGGTAGGGCTGCAGGCAATGCAGCAGGAATCAGATGTGTGAAGGGGAAGGAAATCCTGGTGTTCGGTAAGAGTGAACTACTTGGGACCTTGTCAAGGCAACTTGTCCCTGTTCGCCTGCAGGACTGGAGCAGTGTAAAGTTACTGAAGACCGTATAGGGAATCCAGATGTTTGGCAAAGGAAACTGATGGAAGCCTCCCAGAAAGTGACGGGAGGCTCCTGTTGCAAGGAGCACCTGGGTCTGTAGCAGCACAATCCAGGTCAGAAGCAGTGAGTCGCAGACTGCCCGCACTAGTGTGGGGTGGCAGGGCAGGAGTGGTGGCTGTATGAAGGGAAAGGTGTTATTTTGCCCCATGAGTGAGGAGCATGACTGTGTTTGGCAACCCGGCACAAACCAGCTCTCTGCCTGCTGAGCTGCTTTTACCTAGCGTGCGGCACCTGAAGACTCAAGATATCCATAAACCTTCAGTGGGCTCCTAGCAAAGCATGGCTCTAAGCCGTGGGGGGAGTTTGAGGAGGCAGGTCTGGTCCTCTGGGTCAGATGGAAATGTGAAGTCCCAGCTCTGAGGCTGAAGCTGCTATGCAGAAGGGGACTTGGGGCCCTGGAAGCAGGGGAAGGGGAGCAGAGGGGTTATGGCTGGGTTCGGTTCCAGCTGAAGCCTTAATGCAGGCACAGACCACAGCAACTGGATCCCCTCCCAGCAGTGGGCTGCGAAGCCAAGGTGAGGCAGTTGGCCCCATTTACGACAGCAGCAGATACCGTCCTTCACCAGCACAAGCAAATAGGAACTGTCTAATAACACACAGGATACACCACACAGAAAGGAGGACATGCCTAAGCCACACAGAAAAGAATTGAAAGATTGTTCTTGCAATTTAATGGTCCAGATGAGTACCTGTGGGCAGAAAACCCTTTGGAAAACCTTTTTTTAGAAAATCAGTTTCCTTCAACAGGAAATCTAAAAGTACTTAAGGAGCTCAGAGTCTCTCCACCTCAGCAATGTGGTGGTCGCATGTGCCCCAGCACATGTGACAAGGAGGTGTCACGCCGTATTTTTCAGTTGTGGGTAACTAAAGCTATGCATCTATATTTGGAGCCAAAAATGAGGCATCTCACAACTACTGAGCAGTACAGACTCCTCTTTCCTGCAAATTAAGCTTTAGGAGCACCAGCTTCTGACACTCACAATTAAACTGTGAAGTTTCTAAGGTTTGTTAGACATCCTCACACAGGGAGGCCAGCACAGCAGAATTCAGCAGGCCACCTCCTCTATAACAAGATCATCACTAATGAGAATGTGTTATCCCATACTTCTCAAAATCAATTATCATCTTGCTCTTTTTTGGGTCCTTAGCTTGAAGCAACTTGAAGTAATTGCAGTCTTCCAAAGATATGAGTTCAATGTCTTCTGAAAAAAGTCAAGCTCGTTTTAGAAGCACCTTATATTGGACAACCGAAAAAAGGAAGCATTTTGAAAATGTTGGCTGTCCTAAGGGAACAGTCTGGATCATTTACTTGCTGGACTTGTAGTGACTCAGCCCTCAAGCAATGAGAGGTGCTGGGACCGGTGAGCAGTTGCCTAAACACAAAGATGATAGACATGGTGATCTCAAATAAAATGTGAATATTATAGGTTGACTTGTTACTCAGGTGTTTACTGTACAGATCTTTTTTGTGGGTTTTTTTTTGTTTTGTTTTCTTTTTTAAACTTCAGGCCTTAAAGAATAAAATCAGTTCTTGATGGATTTTAAGGGACCCCATGACAACTGGAAGCTGCAGCCTGTGTCCTCACTGCCTGAAGGGCTACTGGGGGCTCTGGTGGAGCCCCGGTTTAGGTAGGAAAAAACAGCTGCTGTGGTCCTGTTAGGGGAAAACCTATTGGACTGCAGCAGCTCCTGGAGGTGCCTGAAGTCAGTCCTGCCTGAGCCATCTTCCAGAGGGTGCAACAGGCAGTGTGGCCTGGTTTTGCAGACCTTTTTTTCTCTAAAAGCTCTGTTCTCGCAGTAGTAGAAGCTGTCCCTTTGTTTTTTAGTACACAGATTCACGAAAGGAAGGAAGGGCAGGTAGCAAAGCCACTTGGGTGCTCGCTGCAAGCCTGAGTGAGGACTGTGGTCCTGGAGTCCCCACGCAGACAAACACCATGATACTCCCAGAGGGGGTGAAAGCAGGAGGCTTCATACCCGAGTGCAGGTACCAGCAGCTGCAGAAGGGAGACATAGCCCAGGGCTGCTAAAAAATGAAAATCAGACTCTTTTAACAAGCAGTGCTATTTCTGTATTGCACAAGAGCCACACAAGTCACGCTGAGCCTTCTATGATTGGTATGCGCGTGTTTAGACTGGTGTTTCAGGAGAGGCCAAGAGAGAGTCCCAGGACTGTGGGAGCCCTTCCACTTATAGCTATGAATTAATTCTAATTAGCCCTGGAAATGGGTCTCTCTGGCTCTTTGTTCTCTGAAATTGTGCTTTTCAGATGCAGGCTTCTCAATTAGCAGCTAATTATGATGGTCTTGCCTCCTTGGGGCTAAAGGGGTATAAAAAAGCACAGCCCCTGACAGCTGTTGGAGATATGCCTTCAGCTTGGGCAGCAGAATTATTGATATCCATTTCAAGGGTCTTTCACTCTTGTCCATAAATCCCTCACAGACCTGAAACCTTATTTGTAACACTACCGAGAATTATTTGATGCTGTGACCTCTGGAAAAGACATCACATTTCCAACCCTCACCAAATATAGTGAAAGCAAAAATAGACAAGCTGTGTGTCCGATCGTCTGTCCCTCCTCTCCTGGAGCAGTGAATGAGGGATCCGGATGCAAACACTGGCACGTTTTTAGGAATAGGTAGGTGTTCCCAGGCTGTGTTTTGCTATCACCAACCTTTCTCTACAACTGCTGTTGGACAATGATGCTAGTAGATCGATGTACCCTTAACCTAGATCCAGATCTATTATCCCTTATGCCAAGGGTATTATCCCAATCAGCCATTTCCCCATAGGTAGCTCCAGCTTTGTAGGCTTCTTGCAAGGCCAGCAAAGAGCATTTTTACCGCTGTGATAGGTAGGTTTGGCTCTGGAGTCACGAGCAGGGAAGATGGGATGGGGAGGAGATGGAGTGCATAAGAATATCAGACAGGCACTACTGGGGTGAGACCGATGGCCCACCTCAGCCCATATCCTGCCTCTGTTGATGGTGGTAGGACAGGCTGAGTAGGCAGTTTCTTGAGCACAGCCCTACTTATTCTTTTTAGAGTCTCTTTATGGACCTGTTGATCATGAATTTATCTAGCTGCTTCTTCAACTGTCTGGTAGCACCTGTACCCATAGCCTTCTGCAGGAATGGATCGCGTAAGTTTGCTACTCACTGTGTGAGAAACAGGCTCTCTCATCTGTTTTAAATGGCCTCCTAGTTCAATCACCACTTTTCCAGCGTCGCCCGTCACTTTCAAACTGCGTCCAGTTCCTTCTGCATGCAGGGGGAGAAAATTTTTTGTTTGTTCTTTAATCTGCCTGCGAGTACTAGGGTCTGGCCGTACAAAATGTATCTGCTGAAGGACATGACAGAATCATAGTAGCATCACAATTTTCAGCTACTTGTAGATGTACAGTTGTTCTCAGATAACTGGAAATACAGTCTGCTCAGCAGTTCCTATGCTGTTCTTGTATGATGGTTTCACTTCACATCTCCATGGAGTAGTTGTCTGATATTTCCTTGCTAATACCGGAGGGGATTAGCAGTACTGGAAGGACTCTGTGACAGTGCTGTTTTAAGATAAAATTTTTCACGTTAAATATAGAGATAAGACAAACCCCAGCTCTATTTATCCACAGACTTCCCTCCACTGCAGATCCACATCTGGATATGAACTTCACGCAGATGTTAATTGTTTCCATGCTACAGTAGACAAACTCCCCAGACCCAGACTGAATTTCAACTCCAACTAAATCGCACATCCTCAGTCTAAAGCTTATATCTGGGAAAGCAAGGAAGCCTAACACCAAACAGGTATAGAGTTGCACCCCCTTCCGCATGCATAAAACACTGCTATGAAAACTTGTTTCCATGTTGCAGGCACCTGAGAAATGCAGTCTATACACTACTACTGTAGCATTGTAGCTCCCAATATGTTGTAGTTTCTCACCCAGTGCAAAAATCTGTGTCCTGAAGGGAAAGCAATCATCTTTACACTAAATAAGATTACAAAACATTTATGCTAACAACTAACGTCTATGAAGATTTCTGGCATTTCTCTTTCCTACAGAAAATTGGAAGGATCACAGCAGCAAATGAATGCAGTTTGGCTGGTTTAAGCTGAATTGTGTGTAAGATGTTGTCATCAGCTATGTATTTTGGATCAGCTGAAGCAGCTGAAGATAGGAAAGTACAGGGAAAGGTTGTCTAGGGGGACTGGAGTTTGCACCACCGCAGGGTTTCAAAAAAGCGTAGACAAACATCACTCAGAAAGGGTGGTGATGGATTTGATCCTGCCCTGAGACAGAAAAGAACAAAATAACTTCCTGAGTGAGGTCCACTGCAGGCTAACTTACCTGATTGTGTAAACCAGCAACAAACTAACAAAGTAGAAGTCTCTGCTTCCATTTCAGGCAGCCCTTCCCAAGTATGTCTGCTAAGCAAATTTGCCGATTCTACTGCTTCACCGAATGGCATGCCGCAAACAAAAGAGTAAGTTGCTTTAAAAGGGACAACACATAGCATCCAGACAGAAATACGGCTGCAAACAAAACTTCCCCGAGATTGCAACATCCAAATGTCCATCCTTCGCAGCATAATTGAAACTGGTGATAACAGTGGAAAAACAACCGAAAAGGGAGAAAAAAGAGGAAGTAATGAGGGAAAAAAGGAAGGAAGGAAGGAAGAGAAGAAGGAAGAGAGGAGGGAAGGAAGGGAGGTAGGAAGGAAGGGAGAGAGGGAGGAAGGAAGCAATGAAGGGACATCAGAACAAAGCTGGAGCACTCCACACTTACCAGCACCAGGAGGGCTCCACTCCAGCAGCTACAACTTGTCACAGTAAAAAGAAGAAGGTGGCTCATTGAAAGGGGAACACTACAATAGCCACTACCAATGCTTAAGAGCAGGGGTCCTCAAACTACAGCCCACAGGCCAGATACAGCCCCCCAGGGTCCTCCATCCGTTCC
>JAVJGJ010000014.1:31645849-31662758 GCA_035590215.1 Microhierax caerulescens | reverse complement strand
AGCCACAGTGATGTAGCCTGTGAACTTTCATAAAGTTAAATATATAATGAGTTATTTCAGCTCTTCATTGTCAGACAAAAATGAAACCCAAAGCAGACTTCAACTGCACATACCAGCCATAGCAGAGAGAGCTATCATCTCAGGCTTCATACTCAGCTGACTGAAATGCTGATTGATGCGCTTAAAACATACATATAGCAGTCATCGCTAAGGTTAAGAGCTCAAGGAAGATGGGGGGGGTGAGGAGGTGGGGAGGGTTGGGGATGGGACAAAAGAACAGGAAGTTTCTAAATAAAGGCAAATATTTCTCTTCTAAAAAAACAAAACAACGCCTCTTCCCACCACCACCCCCCCAAAAAAAAAAACCAACAACCCCAAACCACTCACAAACCACCCAACCCACAAACAAGCCACTAGCAAGGCGTATTTTGGGTATCCTGTATCCTCCACCTCCTGGTGCTCCCAGGGAGCTATTGGCTGTCAAGGACTTTGAGAGGTGACATGAAGAGCAGCAGGGATAGCTTCATTTTCACTCCCCTCCATCCGTTTGTGTTGCACTGTCTACATTATGGCTCAGGGGCTTGTGCCAGCACAGCTGATGGACAACCAGAGAAGGAACATCAAAGCAGTAGCTCTAATTTTAATTTCCCTGCCCGGGAAGAATGTCAGCCTGGCAGCTCAGGGTCTGGCAGGTTTGTTTGCAAACCAAGTGCACCACGAGTTTGGTGATGCCAAATCTGACGGTGCAGAGTAGGGTCGAAGTGCCTGGGCAGGGAGGGAGCAAGGAGTAATGTCTCTCCAGCCCAGCTACAGACCTTTTGGGCAGCAGTTCTCGCCATCAGAAGGTTTTAACCCTGTGGCTAATCACTGCATTTCACAACTGCTCAGCACACAGCCAGTGGCGAGGTCTGCCAGCCACTGAAGCTGGGGCCAGCCATATGTCTGGACTGGGGATGGTCACCCGCAGCTTGCTCTGCGCTCAGACAACATAGTCCTTGTTTCACAGCCTGTCCACCTCCATCCCTCCTGTTAGACAGGAGTCTAACATTTTGGAGTCTAGACATTTTGTGGTGATTTCACACCAGGTCCATCTCCCTTCCAAACACAGCTTGGGGATGGCAGCTCACAGGAGATGGTGGTGGCCAGGCACGGCTCCTGCCCTTGCAGGGAGCCCCAGCGAGACCTCAAAATAACGTGCACCATTGCGGTCTTTACAACTCAAGCTGCAACAGGACAGAGGACAGATGGACAGAGCCCTTTTTTTAGCCTTCTTTAACAAACGCATAGTAAAAGCTGCAGAGAAGCCCACATGGCTGCATCCAGACGTATTTTTCACCCTGAAGAAAAAAATCAAGCTGGCTCCAGTTCGGAAGGTGAAAACCATGTGGCAGCTAGTTAAAGAGCACATGTGATTAATAATTTACCGCAGCTATTTAGGGCTTGAAGCCCTTACCCGGCTAACACCAGGAAGGAGAAAGGGAGCCGTGCAAGCCATGCGTGCTGCCCTGCGACCCACAGATGATGTTTTGCGTAGGTCAGAGGTGGAAATGATTTACAGCTGCTTCAAGCTGGAATACCACAGAGCTTGGAGGGAGTGGCAAACTTTGCTAGTTACCATCATTCATCTCTCCTGTCTCTTGTGTTAGTCTCCAATTTTAAAAGTCAGTTTCTTTTAAGAGCCATCATTATGTTTTCAATCTCCAAACCTTTTGGTTTCTCTGGAGAAACAAATGAGGGGAAAAAAAAAATTTAGAGCTCAGGAGGAAATAATGGGTTTAGTGTGATCATTTCCTTCTAGGAGATGGGTTGGTAAAGGATTTCTAAGAACAGACTCAAATCAGTGTGGGTTTTGTGTTCAGCAGTATTGCTGGGGAATTTACACACCTGTCATCTAATTGCTGCTTCCTTTGTAAAAGAGAAATGACAAACCCAAGTCATTTGCTTTTATTGTCTTTTTTTTTTTTTTTCTTTTTTCTTAATAGCAAAGTGCTTGACACCCTTTTGAAAAGAAACAGCAGATTTCCTCCGCACTTTGGGATTCAACATAAGCTGCAATCTTCAAGGTGTAAGCAGAGTGGGTTCCCTTTGAGTCACCGCGGTATCAGATGGTGCAATATATTATTAAAATCCAATTTAAACTTCCTATTCTCAGGTGCCAGATGGCCAAACTGTGTTTGCAGTCTTGGAGCAGAGCTAGCATGGGTTTGTCACATGCTTCTGTTATTGTCACATCTATCTAAATAGAAATTTCTAGTATCACTTTGGGTTTTAAGTAGTTTGAAGCCTGTTGATCATTTCAGCTCTAGGATGTCTAAGTGCTTTGCAGGTCTCCGTCACAATGCACAAATATTCCCAAGACTATAGAGATCCTGCTTAATTCTAGCAAAGCTGAGGTTGTCCTTCGCCGAGTGGTGGGAATAAAACTGGCGCTGGACTTTAGTATTTGTCTCCTGTTCCTCTGCCCTCATTGCAAAGCCATGAAAAAACAGAGAAGCGATGTGCACAAAGAGAGTGCATTCCCGAGGCCCGACCAGACTTTCCAGCTTGTAACCAAACATGAGGTTGGGAACAGCTTGTTAAACAGTAAAAAGAGAGAGAAATCAAGGGAATAAATTTTTTATGTCTCCAGAGTTCGAGGGATTTCTGCCAGGAAAGTTTCCTTATTTTTTTCATCTGCATGTATTTCTCACTGGAATTTTCTGCGCTCCATTACATTCCCCATTGCTTTGTAATTGAGGATTTTAGAAGACAGACAACTTCTGAGCTGGCAGGGTAACAAGGACTAGAAAATTATATAGGACATGGCTTGGCTGGAATTTAGTCCAATGACATCATGGCTGCACTACAACACCTTCCGAAAAAAAAGCAGCCCCCAGGTCACCTATGGAGCAGGACATCCTCTCTGGAGAACTGTCCCACGCTTGTCCCTGGGACAAACAGGATGGGGCAGCTGCAGCTGCAGTGTTGCAGATGCAATGACAGGGGAGGTGACACTTACCTAGCTACAGTGCCATGGGATGGAGCTCCTCCACTGTGCTCAGCTGTATGCACATTGCCTCCAGGGAGGGATGCACTGCAGCTCTGGGCTCATGAAGAGCACTCAAGCACTTCACCACTGAAGGCTCCACACATCTAAGAGTTGTTTGCATCTTCCTCAGAGAAAGGAGCCAAAAAAGGATGTCTCATGGAGCCTGCTGCAGGCTTTCTCTATGTATTTCCTTCAAAAAAACAAAGATCAAGACGGGTTTCTCATCTGTAATCAGGAGAAAGGAGATCCCTCATGGAAGGGAGGAATAAGGAGAGCCCCAATCACGACACACGTCATCAGATGGGGATCGGGAAGCATTCAAACTGTTTGGAGGCACAGTCTGCCCCCCCTCACAGCTAACTGTGTTCAGTAGCACGGCAACATGACTGAGCCATCCTTGAAGCTAATACCACATGAGGAGATTAACTGCAAGCAAGCAGGCAACAATAACAGGCTCATTGAAATGCAAGGAGAGCTCTGCCTCGGCCACACTGAAATACCCGGGCTCCATTTTGAGCTTCTCTCCCTGCTGCTGGCGCAGGTGCCCTGCCTGTGTGGCACAGGGAAGCTTTGGGTGGTGGTTTCCACCAGCTCCGCGCCTCTGACAGCAGCATGCCCGGGAGGTGTCGGAGAGGGATGTGAGACAGTGGGATGATGACAGGGAAGTCCCCAACCTGGCACAAAGTTTGGGCAGGAAAAGGAGAGCGGGGAAGGGGTGGTAAAGCTGGGGGCAGGTGCCAAACTGGGATGCAATTCCCAGCAGGGCTTCCTGGAAGAGGCCGACCGACACACTGCAGAGAGGGGATTTATCCTCTCCTCCTCCTCCCTGCAGGCCCCCAGAATAAGCTAAACAAGGCATCAGATGTTTCTATTTTAAGAGCAACCAGGGCAGCTGGCAACTACAAAATGAAAAGCAGGGGAAGGCAGAAGCTGTCTAGTAAAATTAGCAAGACATTTCCTTCCCTGCCTTCCAGAGAGCGTGCCCCCTTCCAGCAAGCCAGGGTCTGCACAGCATAAATTATTCCTGTCTAAATTTGAGCCTGTGCCGTTGTTTCTGCCAAGTGTTTACTCTTGAATGCCATATTTTTTCAGGCACAGATGACAGTGGGTGACATATGTCATCACAGTATGTGTCCTTGAAAAATACGCGCTGTGAAATTGCACTGACGTTCTCCAGGACGGGCTGCTCACGTGCGCAGGGAAAGCGCTCGGAAGGTCTCGGTCAAGAGACTGCTCGTCCATCCCGCTGTGTCAAGGCTGGGCTTTGGAGGGCTGGCAAAGCTGTCCGCTGCCAAATGTCACAAAGTTCACAGATCATCACTGAATGGTGCGTGTGTTTGGCTTACACAGATAAGACCTCTGGGCACCTTCTCCCTCAAATATCTCCGCACTGTTGCTTCCCTTGTGAATGAGACCTGTCCTCCTCACTGCAGTGAGTAAAGCCACAACTTGGACATCTGCCACAGGTTCCTTAACATCCTGAAGCTGCTTCAGGTGCCCTCCACACAGCACGGTGACCGTGCACCACTAGCAATCACCATAAGGGAAAAGAGAGATGCTCCTAAATATTTGACAACTATTTTAATTCTCCCAAACACACATTCCTGTTAACCCCTGTTGGCCACATGCCACCTGCCAGCACTGAGACCGGAGCTCTTTGAGAAGGTTGGATGGTCCCTTTTCAGTCATATTCAGATTGCTGAGAGTCCAGATCCATGCAGTATGACCAACAAGCCCAATCGCTCCAATAGCGTACAGGTCTGCTTTGGTTGGGTCAAGTAACAGGCGTTTACAGCTGGGGATGCAGCGGCAGCATTCTGTCACCAGAACAAGGATCTCTGGGCTGGGCAGGCCCACCTGGCTGCTAATTAGCTATGGCCTTTAACCGCTCATAGGTTTCTGTCCAACATAAAGCACATGGATTAAAATAAACTGTACATTTAAAGACAAGGCTTCAAACCCCCAGTTATGGAAAAAATATTTTAAGGTACTGTCTTAAGCCCCAGCATGTCAAGATAAGAAAAGTTTTGATTTCATTGCTGTGACACCATATGGCCAAAGTCAACAAGAGGCTGATGTGTGTGCTGTACGGCAGCCCAGCATGATGTCATCTTTGGGAGATCATGGGATTAGTGCATTAAACGACCAGATACAATCAACATTAGGCACTGTATCTGTGCAGATGGATGGGTCTGTTCACTGCGACTACAGATGGAAAGCCAAAGTTGGATGAAGGTCTTACAGGGCACCGTGACTGTCGGAACCTGTGACATCCTATCCCATGTGGTGCTACTGGTAGAGGAAAGCCACTTGTCCCAGAATGTCTCTCACTGCTATTAGCATTATTGTGCTCCGCAGCTTAGGCTCACCCAGCACACCTGTCTGTTCCAACAGCACACAGCAAATGGAGGAGGACATCTGTGCTGGGGAATTGGTTTCTGCCATCTTCTGCTATTTTTACATGGTGGCTGTGAAAGCTTCCAGAATGAGATGCATTGCCACAATTAAACTGAATGGGTTTAATAGCAAACTGTATCGTAAATTGCAGAGTGAAGCCACTTCATATTTCCGTGGGGCTTGCTGGAAAAATAGCTCCAATTAATGAGGCACATAGTAGACTTGTTTATATTCAGCTGACTCTGTTTGAGCAACAAATTATCTCTGTGTGATTATGAGGTCAAATTCACCCTATAATTTTTCATTTAGCCTTGTTTTACTGCCTGGCCTGCTCCACTGAGCTGAGGAGTTATTCATGGAGCAAAACCTCCCTGTCCTCACCCCCAAGCTTCAGAGGACTTTACAGGTGTTGTACAAGTCACAGCATCCCGTGCATAGTCCCTGCTCAGTCGTACCACCTTCCAGAGTCAGCAGGCAGAGGGCTGGGTCACCCTTCTGCCTCGGTTTGGACTCAGTAACCAGAAACAAAGCAGAGAGGATATTCTGGCGTCAGCTTGGAGTGGTAAAATTCATTTCACGAGTGTACACCAGCCCCAGACAGATGTGGGGCCTCAGCATTTGGCGGGAAAGAGCACGATGTGCTTTACCACCTGCCCCATGGTGCCCGTGAGGAGGCAGATCCCCAGCATGCCCGCACAGGCCATCCACGTCCCAGCGCTGTAATTGAACTCACCTAACACTGCAGAGCCCTGCCACAAAAAGCAGCAGAGGTTGCATTTTATCTCCAATCTTGTGGTTTTGCTCAGAGCTACAAGTAGTCTTCCCAGGAAAACAGGCACAGGCAAATTTTTGTGGCTTTTCACGTAGCCATGTGGGAGGGTCTCTGGGCAGAAGCCTTCCCAGCATTGAGTGTTTTGGGGTAATTCAGGTCTCATAACGATGTTTAACTGCACGTTTTAGAACGAGCTGTCTCTGCCCCAGTCACTCATTGCTGTGGGCACACTGGGATTTCCATGATAGGGCAGGGATGAAGAGAGGCAAAATAGCTGTATGTTACAATCCTGAATTAGGACAAATGTCCCCAGCCCTTATATAGTCCCATCGCTTGGCCCACATAAGCAGTACCAACCTCAAAACCTCAGGTTTCTCTTTTCCCTTCCCTGAGCTGCTGGAAGAGGCATCCCAGAGCAGCCCAGTAGCAGAGCCCCCTGTCATGGCACCGATGCCTGGTGCACACCTTGGCACTGGGTCCCAAGCACGGGGGCATGGGAACCCTCATTTCCACAGTGGCAATTGCACAGACTCTGTGTATTTATAGCCTCCTACAAACGTCCTGAAGAGGAAAAGGGACAACATAAAAGCACCAACCAGCAAAGCAAACAGAGAAGAGCAATGCTGTGTCTGTGTGGTTCCACTTGTTGCTTGGATGCCTTTTATTTTTGGTCCTTGTTCTAGCAGTTTCCAAGAAATCTCGCCCTATCCTATTTCTATGGGGAGGTATAGCATTACATTCCAACTCTTTAGGCACAAACATTTGAGGACAGAGTCAAGCCACAAGGTCAAGCCTGTATGTATAACATGAGATGTGAGTGGGGCCAGGTCATGAGCAGGCCGCACTTTCCTGAAAAACTAAAAGGTACTCCAAGGGTTCCCAGGACGATCAGGAATTACCAGCACAGTCCTGCGGGGTTGGGGCTGTAGGTTTGCACCGTGCAGAAGAGCTGGATGGGGAGTTGCGTTGCCCCGCTGCCACCAGACACACGTCCTCTCACCCCTTCCGTGAGCAAGCCAGCGCCTCTCAGTCGGGGTCAGCAGGGGATGGGCAAAACTGCCCAGCACTAAACTCAGGTCAAATCTTGAGTCTCTGCTGCTGTTTCACCTGGTTTGATTTTTTAGTGGAAAGACTTTCTTTTATTATACCAGTAAAAGCATGTCAGGTGACATTCATCATTATTACTTCTACAGGATTAAAGCATGGGTGCCTTTTGCAATTTCAGATTTGTGTTAAAATTTGTATAGCTTATCAATTTCTCCTTGGCAATATGGACCAAGTAAGACAGAGGTAGACATTAGCAAGACATACCAAGAGCAAACTTACTCGGGAGCATTCCTGTGGGCAAAGCTTCACCCAAGTGCTTCCTTTTCTTTTAATAAATATGTCTTACAGACATTTTAATGTGTGGAAGAAAAACACCTCTTAGCCACTTAGGTTCCACTGGTCCTGTTCATTTCTCACATGGAGCCACAATCCTTTCCAGTAGTAACTAGTTGAGATGTCACAAATAAAGGATTATACCTTCAGGTGAGGCAGAGCTTCTTATGAGCTTAAAGCTTAGCTATTATAGATACTGTTCTCATGCAGAAATTACATGCATATACAGATGCGTGCATTATTTAAGACAGAACAGCAAGACTGTGTATGGATGGATCTTCTAGCTCAGGAAAGCAGGAATACTAATTATTGTTCTTCTCGTGTAGCCATCCAGTGCTGAGGTGGGGAAAATGATGTATGTGGCATTAATCGATCTTTCAGGTATAATTTTTAAACAGACTATTCAGCAGGGGAGGAAAAGTTATCATCAAGATGTGTTTCTTATAGTCAAGTGACCAATGCTGGATTTGGCTTGACATTTTGACAGGCTGCAGTTGTCAACCCCGCAGGCAGGTTATTCCATTTGGGTATTTCTGACCTTGTGCTAAAATTTCAAGACAAAATTACACTTACGTTTTTAATACACATCCTGCTGATAATACCCCCTTTCCCTGTGGGAGAAGCAGTGCATGAGGAGGGAAGAGTAAGGAAGATGGTAAGTTATTCCTCTCAGTTGGATAAAGTAATTGATTTCATATGCACAAGATTAAAAAAAATAAAAAAGGAAGTCATAATTGTACGGTGTTTATTATTTCAGTATGTGGCAAAATGTCATTCTAAAAGTAATAATAACCCACTGTGAGAAGCCACATAATTTTTATCAGGGTAATTGATAAATCAGACCTCTACCTAATGTTTCTCTTCATAGCAAATTACAGCCTTGGAGAACAGCACATTATTACTGAGAACGTCAGAGTGAGCACTGAAGAGCTGACAGCCCTGGCTGGAGACAGAGGTTGCGTTTCATGGGTAATGCAATGTTTTACCAGCGCTAAAATGATTTGGACCATATGACAATCAAAGTAACAACATCTATAAAGCTTAATCTGCTCTACTACCCAAACAGTCGCAAGAAGCTTGCCCTTTCACTGCACTTATCATCGAAACGTGTAATATATTTAAAAACACAACGTTGGAGGAAGTCTCCAACGATCATGTGTTTTCCATCATTTTTCCCCCGGAGAAGAAAGATCTGCCACTCTGACACCAGATGAAACCATTCCTGGACCTGTTTTCTAGCACCGCCCGGGCAGAAAGCCCGCTGCAACGGCAAGCGCTTGGGGCAGCTGGTCTGCAACTGCTTCCGACAGCCTCGGTCATGGCTCCCCTCTGCCATTTCCTCTTCTCCAAAAGGGAAGCCAGACAGCTGTTAAGGAAGCTCTGGGAAAAAAAAAAAAATATATTGTCAAGAATTTCAAAGAAGGAGGAGAGAGTGTGTGTGTGTGTCTCCAGGTCTTGGCCCGTCTCCAGCTGGCTGACAGTATGGCGCTGGCTTTCTTCTTTGTTTCCAAGCTGCAAGATAACCATAAAAACAAAAACCTGAGTAACGTATTAATGGGCCTGCTTAGTTTCACTTTTTCCATGTATTCCGGTACTCATGCAGCCCCAGAGATGGATGTTTCACTGTGTAACTATAAAAATAGGAGTCTTTAACTGTGGAAGGGGGCAGAAGAGCTTCAAGAGTTTACCAACAGTAAATAACACTGCTGTTTCACACCTACAGCTTGCAAAAAATAAAAAAAGGGGAGGTTTCAGTTCAGGGAAAAAATTAAGTATTCTGAAATTTTCCCTGAGTGCCTGAGAGCACAATAAAATGCAAACAAGCATTTCCAGGAATGCCTGAGAAGATGGGTACACGATGCCTTGGGTTCACAAGGAGACTCCTGTTCCCTTGTAGTCCTAGAAGGGCTGGATTTGTACTGCTCCTGCTGACCTTGGGATGGTCATCCTGAAGGCCAAGCCTGCTTTTTAGCAACTTTTCTTAAGAAAGCAAGTCCCAAGAAAGGCAATAGGGAGTAGGTTTTCTTTTGCTTCACTGCTTAGCTGAATTCTGGTTAATATTTTAAAAAATCAATCCTGAATCACTCAAAATTGCTGTTGCTATTCAGATCTTCATAAGCCAGCACGAATGTTGCACCTTGCCCTTGACCTGCCACTTTGTAAATTCCCCATAAATTTACAAACCTAAACTAAATTTAATTTAGTTGAGGTCCTAGCTCTGTATCCACCAGAACACACCAGAACATACACCCCCTTCCGCTCTCTGCGTTGCAGAATGCACACACCATTTTAAGTGACACAAGAACCCGCTAACACGGTTATGGCCAGCACTACTGACAAGTATCTTATAATGATGCTTTTATTTCTTCTGCTTTCAAATGTTCACTTCTCATGGTGCTTTCCCCAAATATTACTCATTTTCTGTCACTGAGCTGCAAGAAATTGTCTGTCCTCTATCAGAAGAAAACCACAAAGGAAGATAGACAACCTAAATCCTGACTCTGGTCCTTCTGCAGAGAGAGGCCGGGTTAAGGAAGCAGGGTTTGACGTAGCCTGGCACCCATCTGCATTTTATGCCCTTCTGGCTTTACTGGTCGTGAAATGTCCATGCAAAACCAAAGGACCCTCCTGAACACTTGATTTGTTTTGCTGTGAGTTCTTTATTCTGCAGAAGACCAAATTAAAAGCAATGTTAGATAAACTACCCAGTCTTGCCCAAGACATACCACTACTGTTTTTGGCTTTGGAGTCCACAAGAGCAGCATGATGCCCTTGCCTTTTAATTAGCTTAAGCCAGAGGGAGCGAAGATACGAGCTCTTGGACTGTACCGGAGAGATTGAGAGCTGAAGAGAAGAGGCAGAGCTGCTGCCACCCGCCGTAACCCCCCCGTGCCTTCAAGTCCCCATCAGTGTGCAAAAGGAATGTGTTTATTTCCCATCAGTGGGTGAAATCAGAGCCCTCGTGCAATTTCTGTCAACAATTACTTACTTGGTCACCCTATTTTTGTGCAGGTCTGATGACTGCAGCTCAGCATCTCTGTCAGGGGACGGGTGAGAGGCTGGAAGGGATCAATTTATTGCTTAAAAACAGAGTGCAACAGCTAGGAGAAGAAGTGTGTGTTTTGCAGAGCTTTTTTATTCATGTGCTAAAATCGTTTCATATTAAAGAAGCTAAGCTAATAGATGTGGCAAATTAAATGCTAAGTCAAGCCTGCCTTGGCCCGCTGCTGCAGCTGTTAATCTGATTTTTGAAGCCACCAGCTTGCTGGGCGGTATGAACACAGTTTGCTGGATGCTCTCATGGCTGGTGGTGCAATGTAAGCACAACACTTGGAATACAATCCACCAGTGTCCCCACGCCAGATCCCATAACCTACTTCCTAGGCCTGCTGCCAGTGTTGTGCTATGAGTCACGAAGAGAAACAAACACAAGGAATGTCAAATTAAATAGGACGCAATGCTTTCGCAGCATTTAAAAGCAGAGCAATTGTGCTGCAGTGTACAAACCTCCCTGGACTCCTCTTGGACTGCTTCTCATCTTGGTAATAAGAAACATCCCTTTAATTAGTTCCACCTAATGAAATTCATAAACCAGGGAGTGGGAGTTTTGCTCCTGGGTAGAAACTGAAAACTTCTCTCCACTCGATCTGCCCATTTTCTGCAGCAGTCATTAGCAAATTTTATCAAATCTCTGCATTAAACAGTAACAACTATTGTTCACCCAGAACACAAGTCCATTTATGAGCTGCAATACAACACATCTTGGAAACCCCAGACTGAAAGGCACTTGTAAAAAAAAATTAGGACTGGCAAGAAGAAGTAGTTTCAAATTGTCAAGAATAAACAATAGAGAAACTTCTACCTGATCTTTTCAGCTGCTGAGATCGGAGAGGTTCTTTTATCTTTCTGAGTTTGGGCAAAATAATTTACAAAATATTCCAGCTTTCCTTACAGTTCAAGGGCTTCCATTACCTCTCCAGCTGAAGCTCTGGATGCTTCATCCTCCTTGCATGAGGGACAAGTAAAATAGTTCTAGGAAGCCTCAAGATACACATTTACTCCTATGGAAATATTGACCCACGAGGGTCTGTTTAAATCAATTTTGGTTATGTGTCTCTCAAGACAAAGTGATATCCATGGCAACAAACAATTTCACTGCAGAAGAGAGAGCACATCCAGAAAGAGCGTGTAGTCGCTCTGCTTATCGATAACTAAAAGCCTGAAAGCACAAAGTTGGAGCCCTCAGGCGCAGCACCACTGCTCTGCAGAACGCCAGGACCTTTTATCAGGGCACTTTTGCAAATGTCCGTCACAGAGGGCAGCAAGGGAAATCGAAGCCTTGCCCACTGTTTTCATTTCCAAACTCTTGCAAAGAGACATGGCTCACTGTGATGCTGCCGTTGCCCTTTGAGAGAGTAACAGAGGAGGGTGAGGAGGAGGGAGCCGGTTCTCAGCTGCACTCGGAGACAGCAAAAGCACAAGTCATGGTTGAGACAGACTCTTAGGATGATCAGGATTTTGTTACAAACTGTTTTCAGCTGGGGCCCCTCGGTCTATTGGCATGTTTTCCTCAAAGTGGCTGCTGACCGATATGTTCATCCTGTTATTCCACACTGGATCCCATAAATACAGAGCCTGATTTACGGGGTTGGTTATAGCTGCTATTACGGGAAGCTACGACGCTGGATGCAGCTGCAATGCTGATGGGGGAAACGGGGAGGAAGATCACATGCAGCTCTTGCATGAACACTTGCTGCACTGGGCAATGTCAAGAGAGAGAAGGGAGGAGGAAGCCACAGCCGCCCTAGGGTCCTCCCAAGACTCCTACCCATTTATAAAGACAACTTTTATTTGGGCTGCAAGGAGTGATTTTCTAGTTTATCACTCAGGTGAGTTTTTCAGAGCTCGAACCAGCTCTGTTCTCAGGACCTGCTAGAGAAAGGTATTGGTGCAGAGTACGTCTTGCTGTGTTCCCACCGGAGCTAAGGGACTGCTTTGCAGGTTCTGTGCATTTAAACCCAGGAGTGTCTTACCCTGACCTGTATCCCCTTCCCCTCCAAACCTGGCTGCTTGCCAGCATTTGCTGTGCTCTCTAACCTCTGTGCTCTGGTCTCCACCCCGTTGAGATAAAAAGCTCCCACCAGCATTGCTCAAGGCCTTCAAGACAATTTCACGAGCTGTTGGCATGCTTGTACCTGCAAATCAGACCCGGCACTCACTTTTAACCTTGAAGACCTCTGGAGGGTGGGTACGGGTTTGCCAGACAGATACTGCTGTAGAGGGAACAAAAGGGAGACCTAAGGCTAAATTTTTCAAGTAGTGTTCTGGTGCCATGACCCATCTAAACACTACATAGCCACTTGAAAATGATGTGATTGATTACAAATTACATCACCACCACCACATTGGACCTTCTTGCCTACAGTGGTGCTGACAGAGCACCCTTCAGCTTCATTTCCGAGAACCCATAAATGCAAAAGCTATAAGGCCATCACCCTCACAGGCAAAAGAAGGGACCCTTGTTTTGAAAGCCAAAGTGGCTGTATTAGGAATTCAAAGTCAAGATACTTGAAGGGGCACACACTGTCCCCTAAAGACGTAGCCAGGGTGAGCACAGCTCCCACAGAAAACATGAAGTACAAGAAGTTTGCTTCTTTTCCCAAAGAAGAACAGGTCCTACTTCTGGAGGCCAAAGTTTATCCACTGAGGAGAGCATATTATTTGAAGACTAATACTGAACTTAGCATCTCTAGTTGAGTTCAGGAGGTGATTTTAGGGATTAGACTCACCTGAGTGAAAAAAAACCCAGAGGCATTGCCTCCTCCACCTATGCACTTGCAAGGGCCTACAACTCCCGCTCCTGTATCCACCTCACCCCACCACCATCCATCTGAGAAACCCCACCTCCATTACTGCAGGGGTTTCCATTTCAGCTGCAATAGAGGGTAGCCTCTCGCTCTGCAGCAGCAGTGATATATTACCCACGCAGGTACTGACCAGGCTCCGTGCATCAGCTTATCTGCCAAGGTCTAGTCCCATGACCCTTTGTCCCTGTTAGCCTGCTGAATTTATGCTCCTTCTCTGATGTATTGCTACATGAAGCTGAAGGCAACGATGAAGTTTTTCCTGGTGGTGCAGTTAAAACCATTAAGGGAAAAAAACCCAAAACAAAACAAAAGCGTGAGCAACTGTTTCGCTTTGCTGAGAGCAGGTGAGGTGCAACCTTACTCTTTTGTTTGGAACACAGCAAATATCAGTTGATCAAAATGGCTTCAGGTATAGTGTTTTTAATACAAATTTGAAAGAGCTGTAAGAAAACGTCAGTGCTGCCTTGGGGGGATGCTGGCCTGAATTTCGAGACTTTCAAGTGACTGGAGTTCAACTACATGGCTCAGAATGAAAATCTCTACTTCAGTGATTCTCAGTGAAAAGACACAATGCCAAGCTAGGTTTTTATTATATTTAACCCTTTTGCTGCTTACGGTTGGAGTTATGGATTTAGAGGCATATTTAGATACTGTCATTGGCTGCTAGTATAAACAGCATCTTCTTGAGCCCAGGAACCGATGGCTGGCTGCCTTTCTGTCTGTGGGGTCTCTTCTCCCAAGAAATTGTGGGTATTTATAAGTCAGCACTTTCTCATTTGCTTGCCCTTACTAGGGCAATGCATTCCCAAAGCCATCTGTAAGAGCTGGGCTGGCTGAGGAGACTGAACTGTCTCCTTCTTCTCCCTCCCCTCCTCTCCCACATCATTCCCCGTAATGCCTCCCTTAGTGGTGGCCGAGATCCTGCTGAAGCAGACCAAATTTCAGACCACTTAGCAATCCCAGCTCTCAGGGGAGCACGAGACACAAGCTAGAGAAACCTTTCCTATCACTGCTCCCTTGAGCCATTAACAGCCACAAAGTAGTTCTGCTGGGTCTCAGCTCCTCTCCGCTTACATCTCCACCACCCGTGACCCTAAGCAGGAATCCCAGGCTTATAAAATTAAACAGACCATTCCCACGAACCACCCTGGGACTCCACGGTTGGATGGGATCAGGGGAAAGAGCAGAGAAACGTCTGCTCCCAGAGTAGTGCAGAGTAAGCAGTGTACAAACACAGGCTCCAAGATTCCCTGGTCCTGTTTTTCCCATCACTGCAAGTCAAACTGGACATGGATGTCGCACAGTAACCTATTGAACCAGATCTCATTAGCTAACTACAGAGCAGTCTAGCAGACCATTAAAAATTCAGCTAAATATAGGACACATCAAAAAAACCATAATGCTAAAGCTCTGAGCCTCATTCATCAGGGAGCAGAAAATCATAACACACGGGATGTTCTTCAGAGGAGCCAACTGCAGCTCTAGTGAGCCAGAAAATTTTAACCAGATCTCCCCAGAATCACAGTGAGGAATGCTGTGCCTCTGCTCTGCTGCCAAAAACCCCATCCTCCTGCATGCCTGGTTATTTTCCATGCTCCGACATGCGCGAGCTCACACAGCAACCCAGGGATGTGCTACCCTTTCCAGCCTCCGCTGGCTCGCTCCCACTTTCAAGACTTGCTTGGTAGTCCAGAGGACAGCACAGGTCATATTTCCTCAAGACCAGACGTGTTGGTGGCAATCAGTCACGAGCAGGACTGGCAGCCGGGGACAGCTTTTAAACAGCCATTGTCACTGGAACAACCTCCTGGTCTGACCCTGTGAAGCCACTGCTGTCGCTGCTGCTTTTGGCTCACACCTGGGCAGTAAGGACACCCGACTGACAGTGCTGGGTGTCACATTTAAAGAAAACATCTTTTAATTGAGAGGCAGGCATTGCACAGTGCTCTGAGCACAAGGCTCAGTGGCAAGAGCTACGGACCTCCTCACCTACAGCCTTCAGGTTTCGCCAGGATCTCATGGAGGCAGAATTAATGGAACAGACCGAGGAGGAACCCTACCAGGTATAAAACAGGACCATCACAGTGGTCACATAGGGTTAAATCAGTTTGTGCAAAGACTTTGGGATCATAAGTAATTTTCTGGTTCAAACCTCCAACATTATGTGCAACACAGTCCTTTGATAAGGGCTGAATTACTCCAGGAAACTTCAAAGCCATCAAAGAACTTGTGCTCAGTGACGGTTTTGCGCAGGGCTTTGAGTGAGTTTTCTGTTTTTCCTAGTCACTGCACAACAGTCAATTAAAAAGCACTGCTCTCTTTGTAGCCTTTGCTGCAGTACCAGGTTTATTATCCTATTTATCACCGCTGAACTGCCTCTAGCTGAATTATTTATAGCGCTGGAGAAGATGAATTAAGTGGTAAATTCAAAGTGGGTCACAGGGATGTTGCCTTGGCCTTGCAACCCAGACGTGTCGGTGGGCTGATGCCTCGGCATCCTTGGCTTCAGGGGAGGGAGCATCATTGCCTGTGCCTGCCCTGAAACCTCGAACTGCCTGCACCCTCCCTTTGGGCCAGAGGGGTAGGAGCAAGTACCAGCACCCTGCGTTATCCTCCACAGGTGACTTGCCCCCACCTTTTTATCTGTGCATACTCTGGTATTTCCATTAAAGAGATCGTTGCATCACCCTCAGGAAGAAACTCCACATCAGAGCCGCATTTCTAGCATGTTGGCACAGCGTGCCACTACACTGCAGTGCCGGTGACAGGCTGCAGCGTGAGTCAAAATGCCCCAAAAATTCAGAAAGTGGCCCACCAGCCTGAGATTTTTAGTTTCTAGCTCAGGAACAAAACAGTTACTTAAGCACAGGTTTTTTCAAAGGAAACCCTGTATGATTTCTGTCCCCAAACCCCAACTGAGTCTTGTAATCCCCCAGCCGAGAACAGCCTGTGCTCCATGACACCTCCAGTTTCGATGACAGCAATGATTCAGTTGTATCCAAAAGAGGAGAATCACTACTCACATTGCTGCTTTTCTTACACCACGTCTGACTGCATAGCAGAAGCTCCAGCAAGATGCTTATGCTGGGAGTCCCCTGGATACTCTCCATGTCAGAAGGTGGGGAGCCCTCCCACAAGCCAAGGGGATGGGGTACCTGCCTGGTATGGCCCCCGGAACCACCAATATGAGGGTATTAATCTCATAATATTGGAGATTTACGTTATTTTACCAGTATCTATGTTCAGATATAATAGCCAAGCATTTTTTAAATCCACCTTAAAAATACATACATATATGTAGTGGAACACTGCTCCCTCCATGCCACCCTCGTTCCTTGGAAAGCACCAGATATGTTGATTCTGGTCACCTTGGGGTATCACGGGAGTTCAAAGACCAGCTATAACCTCCTGTGTGAGGATGGAGGTCCTGGGCTAATGTAGAGGAATGAAGCTGGGTTAATTAGC
>JAVJGJ010000014.1:31615711-31642553 GCA_035590215.1 Microhierax caerulescens | reverse complement strand
CAGGCTGCCCAGAGAAGCTGTGGGTGCCCCATCCCTGGCAGTGCTCAAGGCCAGGCTGGACGGGGCTTTGAGCAACCGGGTGTAGTGGAAAGTGTCCCTGCCTGTGGCAGGGGGGTGGAACTGGAGGATATTTAAGGTCCCTTCCAACCCAAACCAGTCTATGATTCTATGTTAGTTAACCTGAAAAACGTTCAGCTGTCTACTGAATTTCCCCTCACTGAAAACAAGAACTGCTCCTATGACCACTTAGGGGTTTTGGTGTGTCAGACACTCCTCAACAGATGCTTTATTTTACTGAGCTTGTATTGCTTTTATACAAGAGGCTGTGCACATACAAAGTCTATACAGCTTCCTTTAAATATACAATAAAGATGGAAAGATTATACCAAGCCAAAAAAGCCGTCTTACCAAAAAAGGGCCTCCACCTGAAGAGTGTATTTAGAAATTAGAGGACAAATTCAGAAGAGAGTCACACAACATAAGCCAGAAGAGTAATGAGATGTAGGGAGAGTGGGAGTTTCTTTCAGGTGCTGAGCACTCCCCGCCTGCATACGTGATACCCAGCCCGACACAACTCTTTCTCACCTCACCCAGTGACAGCAAAACGCAGCACTTAGATACAGCATTTTTCATTCATCCATCTCAAATTGCATCGCAAGGGAAGCGAAAGCACTGGAATTAGCATCCTGCTCTGCAAACTGATGCATGGACCTGAAGTCCAAGGTCATGCAAAGGCAAACACTAGGGACAAATGTAGGCCATGGAGTCGTGTCCGTTGTCATGGATGCCAAGTTTGGACTTTCTCTTCAGGCCTTGAAGCAGGCCTGTCAGCTTTGTAGGGGCCAGGCAGCCTGCAGGGTTTGACTGCTCAGTTGTTTCAGCAGGGCAGCGCTTCCAAGGCAGGTGTCTTACACTGGAAAGTAATTTCAAGCAGCACATCCAGTTTATCCCAGAGTCCCAGGGCTGACAGGTACCTCTGGAGACCATCCAATGCTCACAGTGGGGTCAGCCACAGCAGGCTGCTGGGGGCTGCACCCTGTCAGGTTTTAAATATCCCCAAGGATATTCACAAGCTCTCTGGGAAACCCATTCCAGTGTTTGAACCCTCTCACAGTAAAAATGTTTCTTCTTGTATTTGAAAGAAATGTCCTGTATTTTGATTAGTGTCCCTTGCCTCAAGTCCTGGGCACCGCTGGGAAAAACCTGCCTCCATCTTGTTTACTTCCCCCATCAGGTATCTATCCACTTGGTTAAGATCCCCCTGAGTCTTCTCCAGGCTCTCCCAACTTTCCCCATATCAAAGATGCTCCAGGCCCTTCATCATCTTTGTGGCCCTGCACTGGACTTGCTCCAGTATGTCCCAGTCTCTCCTGTACTGGTAAGCCCAGCACTGGACCCAGCAATCCAGATGTGCCTCACCAGGGCTGAAGAAAGGACCAGCTCCCTCAGCCAACTGATTACAACCCTCTGAGCCCACACTTCTGGTAACGTTTATCTACCTCAGCATCCACCTACCTAGCCCACACTACACCCATGAGGATTCTACAGGACACAGTGTCAAAAGCCTTGCTAAAGCTACAACAAGCAACATCCACTGCCCTCGTCCCAGCCACCAAGCAAGTAATCTCACTGTAGAAGACCTGCCAGCTGATCAAGCATTTCTCCTTCATAAATCCATGCTGACTAAACCCAAACACCTTCTTGGCCCTTACTACATCTAGACATGGTTTTCAGGTTCATCTGCTGCACCACCTTCCCTGAGGTCAAGGTGAAGCTGATGACCTTTAGGTCTCCAGATCCTCCTGAACTGGTATTTGCTTTCCTTCCAGTCCTCAGGAACTTTCTCCAGTTGTCTTGTGCTTTTAAAGATATTCAAAAGTAGCCCCATGATGACATCGCTCCACAGTATGACAGATTGCCACTTCTAGATAGCTTGGGGAATACAGAATTCTAGCCCAGACTTCTGCCTTTGACAGAACCACCTGTCCAAAGCACTTGTATTTGTGCCTCACCATTTTTCAAGCACTGAAGTTCTGCTAGGACTCTGTGACTGTTGTTCCTGAATAACGACTGCACCGCATGACTTGGGCTAGCAGTGACAGGAGCAGAGGGACTCCCCTTGTAAGGAGCTGACGCAGAGGATAGGAGCCAGCCCTGACAGCATCTCCCTTTGGAGCAGAGCTAATCGAGCCACCCTACCCCCTACGCTCTCAATGCAAGGATTGCAACATCAACACATAAAATCTGTTGCAAAAGCCCTCACTGACCAAGAAATCACAGATTAGAAATGCACAATACTCCAAGTTTCCCTTACCCTGATCTCAGGAGTAGCTGTGCTGTAGTATCAGTGATCGTATTCACAGGGAAGCCTAGATTGCCTAAGCTGCACCACCATGACTGAGTCGAGTCTGATTTTAGTATTTTTTTCTTCCCTCAACTGTTCTAGCTCAGTAGGTGAGATGGATTTAAAACAAACAAAAAAATCCCACCAAAGCCCAGGAGTACTGAATTTAAATTAGACACCCACAATTACATATTCAGTAGCTAAGTTATAACAGAAGATAGATAAAAATAAAATTTCAGAAGTGTGAGGGTTGTCACTGAAATATTTTTATCTAAAGTGAGTCAAAAGCCTGAGAAGTAGGAATTTTTTTTCTAATAACACTTTAAAAAAACTTGAAAAAAACCTCACCACCCCACACCAAAACAATGAAAAAGTGAAAAACTACACAAAGCTTAATCAAGACATTGGTTCCTGCAGTGTGTCAGAAGCAACAGGTTCTTCTTACACAGGTACAGAGAGGCATCTATTAGAGAGGAGTAAACAAAACCCACCCCTCTTAACCCAGAACAGAAAAGCTGCAGGGACCAGAGAAGCCTATAGGCATTTGACAGCACCAGAAAAAGGTCATTGTGGCAGCTTTCTTATCCAAAGGCTGAATCCCAAGTATTAAGCACATTCCTTAATAGCAGGAATGGGTACATGATGTCTGAACATGGCCTGGAAGAACAGGAAAAGTGGGTGAGAGGGAAGGGGCAGAGACCTTCCACTCATTGATCAAGACTGCAATTGAGTGTTTAACATTATTGCAGTATATGTCTCCACATGTCTGCAATGGTTCAATACGAGAAGAGCAGCAATTCTGCATGTACACAGCAAGCCCTAGGTTAAAATGCCTGATGCATGCCATAAACTGATCTCGCCCCAAAAGAAACCTACCTCCTCCCATCTACATGGGATCAGACTTTTAGTATTTTCTTCTGACAGTTTTTGTGTTTGTGTGAAAGTTTAATATGCTTAAGTCCATAATGACAACATCATAAAGAATTCAGGTTAAAGTTTTTTCTGGTTTTGGGTTTTTTTTTTTATGTTTCCCCCCCCCCTTTTTTTTTTTAAAAACACAAGGTCAGCATACAATCAAAGAAAGCTCTGCCATCAACTCAATAGAGACAGAAACACATTAAGGGTTGTTTAAAGTGCAATTTAGTAGCAGTCCTAAGACATCCATTTCTTTTCCTGCAGCTGTTACCCATGCTTTCAACAGCACTGATACCACTCCACTCCAAAATCGCGTTCTGTCCGAGTGACAGATCTCCATGGCCGAGAGTCCTTCGCTGGTATTTTCATTGCAGTAAAACTGTTAAGAGCCTTAAGAAAGTCCATGAGATTGAAATGGCTCATGGGATCATCATGGGAAGAATGAATCATCTGCCTTAGAAATATAAATGTTTATGATCGGTGCTTCTATTCTGCACATATATTCTTGAGACACACAACCTTTACAAGGGTGTTGATATTTATATAATTCCATAAATTTAGACAGTGCATTACAAACACAATATGCAGTCATAGCTATAAATAGCAGAGCAGTAGGACAGAATTTTCAACTATTTCTTGTTTTCTGTGCACCACAAATAAGATGTATGGCACAAGTTAAGGAACTAGAGGAAAGAAAATCATTATTAGGCAACAAAACAACCCCATGTGAGACTGTATTTTAGATGGTGGAATGGAAGGCTAGACTTCTACCAAAGAACAACAACAACCAAAAAAAAAAATAAAAAAATCAGTCCCTGAGATTTAACTCCCAACATTTAACCATGACTAAAAGACAAAGAGCAGATTCTGAAGCAGAGGTTTTGATAGAAATATTTTCATGGCATTGTTTTCAGTTTTCAATGTCAATGTAACAAACTAACATCTGCCCTTGACAAGGATTCTGACAAACACACAATGTAATCAAGACTAAACTCGTTTCTAAACCTTGGCTGATCTTTTTTAGTGCTCACAACACTACGGATGTATGCACAAATCTGGGGGGGTGGGGTGGGGGAGGATAAATCACTGGATGCTGTAGGAGCACCATAATGTACCAAGGAAGACATTCTTCCAGAAGGCAAACTAATAAATTCCCAATGCATATTAAAAAGGGACAAACCAGTAACTCTTGGTAAGCCTTCTAAGCTTTAATATTTTTAATACTAAGAGTTTTCTTCAGGAGTTAAGATTCATCAGGCAATGACTGTAATGGCAGTTAAGGCCCAGGGCTTAATGCTGGGTACCTGAGGTCAACCAGCAACCTAGCACTGATGCAAGCAGTTACTTTATTAATTTATTTTTTAAAAAAGGCCTCTCGCATCAGTCTGCACCCTCATTCCTGTTTCTCTGCTCAATTAACAAACTAGTTCGGAAAGCAGGAGACTCCTGGTACAAGCAGTACTTTTACAGCCAGGTCAGTTATATCTTCCATTTCATACTAGATGTATTACACTTGTATTAGCTATATTGTATTAGTAACAGCTGTGGAAAAAACATTCACCAAATCATCATTTCAAGAGTACACTGAAACACTTCTGGACACTTAGATACATGCCAGACCATGATTTCACATGAGGAAGACCCATCCTACCACAAGTCTACCTGGCTTTGGTGATGGACTGACACACATTTCAGTGAGGTAAAACAGAGCTCTGAAGCTCAGAAGCAACCATCTGCACCTACTCTAGGGAAGGTCATACTCTGTGCCACTGCTGCCTTTCTGCCATGGAGAAATGCAATTACTCAACACAGATGCTGTTTTCACAAGGAAACGGCCACCTCAGACAGAACAGATCAGAAAAGTGGTTTCAGGGTGCTCAGTATGTACTTAAATGATTATTTTGTTATACTGATGTCTTTCAAAAAGCATGAGTCAGGCAGAAGATGTAAGCCTGTGCTTTATTGTCCACAACAGATATCCATTCTACACTGCATCTTCACAATGAACTGATGGAGTTTCCCATGTGTCCTCATCTGCCACATGAGCAATCTGCGAAGTCTGATCCATGGGCACTTTCTCACCCTGGGCTATTAATAATGTATCGTCTTCTCCTCCTTCTAACTGAAGGTCAGAGCTACAAGAATTAGATTCATCAAGTTTGTCCATCAAAGACTCTGTTGTGGTTGTAGTGGACTGTTCAGTCTCTGATTCAGCTTGTGGTTCTGTTTTACAATGAAGTCCAAACACGTTGTTCTGGATGAGGTAGCGAACACACTGCAAAATCACATTCCTTTCATGTCGGATGTCCTGGGCCAGTAACTGGAAAGAAAGAAAAGATGATGCACATTTGCCTCTGGCTTTGCAGCTGATACAAGCCTAGCAAGATGCACGGCTCTACTCAGTAATTCTGAACATATCTAAAATTAAATAGTTGGCACTCTCACACAAGTCCTGGACACAGAGCAGGAGAATGCCTTACCAGACACAGCACAGGAAAGCCATATATTCCCACATTTCGTGCCTTCCCACTGACTGACCGGGACTTTGGCAGAGCCAGCGAGCATGTTTGACAGCACTACCATGCAGCTTGCTGAGCTGAGTGATCTAAGGGCTCATGTGCCCTCCCTCACACCAGCTCGTGCTAATCAGACCCCTTACTATATCAGTTCAACTCACCAGCCAGGAGAAAACGAACCTGACAATTAGCAGCAAGTAGTCAGGTGTTCTGGGATTTTTTTTATTGTTTATTCAGGCATTTTTTTTTCAGGGGCACACGTGTCAAAAACTGAATAGTGTCAGCAAAAGGCCCAGCATAGCAGAGAAGAGGTGGGAGGAGGCAGCAGGGAGGGACTTGCCCTCCTGGGCAGCAGCAGGCTGCTAGAGCAGCGCAGGCTGGTGGCCAACCACCACATCTAGTGATAGAGGCTCACATTAGACATGATTCACTATGGTATTGGCACATGACTGTATCACTGAAAAGGATGAAAAATACGTGTCCAAAGTGCAGGTTCCAGCACTGCTCACTCAGTGTCAATAACGCACTAAGGCAGGTAGAACAAGCCAACAAATCTGATGGTACCTTTGGATTAAGCTTTCAGTCTCAGTTTACTCCAGTGATAGAGAATGTCACTGAATATATTGAAATATTAGGAATTTCCTCCCCAATTACCTGACTGTAGACCCATGGGATAATGTACCACAAATAGTACACCATGCATGCCAGTTCATCAGGATAGCAAGTCTATTAAGATCTCTTACACTTTCCAGGTTATACTGCATCTGTAATTTAATATCCCATGCATTTTTAATTAGAAAATCCCTATGAGGAAAAGATAAATACAAGGAAAGGGCATGTTTCATATCAGGTACCAGACTGTGGATATAAATAGCAATAACTGGTTTGGGCTATAATCCACCAACATAAGTCTAGTAGCTTAAAGTGCTAGAGGCCTCCCTCATCTCCTTTAACCTCACTGAAGTTTATTTTGGTTATTTTAAAATAAGAAAAAAATCAGCCAGAAGACTAAAGGACGATTTGTCACTGCAAGTGTCAGCAGAACCTAGTACTCTGAACAAACAAGTTTAAAGCAAGTAGCTAATCTGTAACTATCTGATCATTTGCAGGAGATCTAGCTAAATTTGGCTTGTAACATCACAGATACACTTTCTTGTTGTTGTTCTAAGTTTCAACAGTGGTTTAATCAGCCACTTTAAAGTGCAGGTTTCTCTTTAGACTAGTTACTAAGAGATGTTACAAGCACCTAACACCTAAAACAGGCCTTCAGAAACCTCCCATCTGAATTAAGAGATGCATGTTAGGGCAGAGGTGGGACAGCACAGTGATGTTCTCTTTGCCAGACTGACAGAAACTGCTTAATTCCCAAATGGCCAAATAAAGGCACAGACGGGATGCCCCATCACCCTACCAAGACCGTATCGTTGTATTATATCTTTTAATGCAGGGATGGGTATCAGTGGAGTGATGCTACACAAGCTTTTTATTTTGTCAGCATACAAAATGGATAAACACACATCACTGTTTTTGCACGGCTACAATAAACATGTTTTAGTAGTGCCTAAGCTTACTGCCAAATGACTGCTAATAGAAGTCTGCTGCTATTCTCTTACCTCCCTTTTCATTTATTTTTTTTTTTTTAAGGCATCATTGCACTGATACAATATCCTTTTCTTAGCAGTTCTACTTCCTTGCTTTTTGGATAAATTCTCAGCAGTGACTCCTCACCATAAAATTTCAGCCTTGCTTCCTTGAAGTTTTATATGCTGACCATTTCCAACCGTGGAAGCCTACCCGTGAATCTCAGGCACTCCCCCTGTGATTCACAGCTACAGTACAACTTAAAGTTGTACTTAAAGTCAGCCCTTTAACAACAGTTTTGAGCACTATTAAAAGGCAAAAAAACCCCACCAAAATGCTATTTTGAAAATGGACTATACTGGCAAGCTACAATTCAGGCTTCCAATATTCTGCCAGCTCCTCTCGGCATGTGGGACTTCATCGAACTTTCTTCCAGAGTCCTCACTGCTTTGATCACCAACAACTTTGAAGAGCAAGAGATAAAGACAACTGCATGCTTAGGGAGCTACACAAAGGGCAAATAGTTCCTTTTCAGTCACTAGGAGCTTTAATTCTTGGCAGCAACAGTACTGTGCTGTTTCAGAGCCCTGATGTCAGTGGCACCCTGCTTTCTGCTGTGTTCCGCCCACAGCAAGTCTTCCCTTGATGGAGGAGCTCTATGCTGGCTATTTACAGAACCACAAGGGTAATCTACCTATCTGATACTCTTTTGAACACTAAATGCAATAAAAACTTCAAAGTTTTGTTTATACTAAAGAAAGCCACCAAGCTTCCAAGTAAGATGCTTTGCACCACTATTCAGAAGAGGCTCGTAACACCTTGGACTCACCCCTACAACCCTCTTCTTGCTCCTTTGAGACACCAACCTGCTCTTCAAGGTACCTGTGCTGTCACTTCCTCAGACTGAGTTAAACATGTCTACAGAGAAGAAACGCATGCACCGCAGCGTACAGACTGCAGCTCAACACCACTGCACAGTTTAAGTCACCAGCAGCCTTATCAACAAGATCTCTTTGCATCTGAAAAACTTGTGTGCTCCTCAATCAGAGGAAGGCAGCTGAATAACAAAGCTGAAAGCTAAGGAAGATCAGAATAAGGCTGATGGGATCACACACAAATAAAAACCTACTGGATACTACCACAGGGAGCAGAGAGGGAGGAATAAAAGTTCTGTCGTTTGTGCAGCTCATTTTAGGCACATGATTTAAGTTGTCACTTCTTGCTCACCAACATCAGTCTCAACCTGAATGCACCCCAGGGTATTTCTATTTGTTTATTTAAGCATCTATACCTTCTCCAAGTGAAATGCTCGCTTGGCTATTTTTAAGATGGGACCTTTGCTAACAGACTGCTCTTAACTTCCCACAGCAAAGAGAACCACTCACAAATAGTGCTCATCTTGCACAATTATTTTTGCAGTAAGACTGTTACCATTTCCAGAAGAGTTGGACGGCGCTTCGGAAGGAGAGGTAATGTTTTCTTGCCCCAGTTATCAGGCCCTCTGGGGCGACGTGCATTTGAATTTGAGCTTCTTAGCATTGTGCCTGCATATTCTGAGCGTTTCTGATTCCAGTTTTGACTCCAAGTAACAGAAGTAGTTTGAGGTGTATTTCTGAGCGCAGCCTGGTTTTTCTCAGCTTTTGTTGCAGTCTTGACAGAGATTTCTTAAAGAAAAAGAACACACTTTCATCTCAAACTTAAAAGCTTCTTTAACATGCTTATATCTCCATGCACTGGCAGTTTTTTAGTACTATTCTTGCTCACATAATATGATATAAAGATGTTAAAGGTTTACTTAGAGGAAGGGTGGGTTTTGTTTGGTTTGAGTTTGGGGCTTCTTTTAAAATACAAATAATAATCTCTAAACATTCACAGAAAGGAAAACAAGATATTTAAATTCTGCAATACAGAAAGAAAAATAGAAGTAGTATGAGCTGAACAAGATTTTTAAAACTGCTGCCTTGTTATCACTTAACAAGTACACTGCTTCCACTTCACAATATAGTTTGCTGAAAATTTGGCTGCTGAGAAAATCATGATGCAGTTAGGGCAGAGGATGCCCAAATTCAACTCCCTGCCTGCCAGATGCTCTCTGAAATGCCAGGTAGGCTACCTAGGGCAAGTAAGGCATAGTAACCATCTGCAAAAACAAGCAGCAGCAGCAGTTCTCTACCATACACTGAAGGATACACTCAGAGAAGCAGAAAAGCTATGCACTAGAGAGTTCAAGCCTTACTTCAACACCCAGCAGCTTTGTGGGAAAAGCCTATAAGGACACGGAAATTAGTTCACAGGGTGAGCATAACAGCTTTTTCCCGGCACTATTCAAACATGATTTGAAGCAGGGCTGAAGACAGGCTGCTTTCCCCCCCCCCCAGCAACTAGGGGAAAAAAAGGCCTGGGAAATTCAATGACACACACCCTACCCCCAAAGATATTTTATATCCACCACTTCAACCCAGGGCATGCTGCTGAGAAAAGGCAAAGATGGGGGGAAAAACCCCACCCAGTCTTTCAGGAAAGTCTGTTTGAGGCTTTCTAAAGGATGCTGTCAAACTGGGGCAGTGGGGGAGGGAGAAAGCATTAGATATGACGCAGGGCAAGTGGGCAAGGCCATCCCCATGCAGCAGCTGCCTCCACAAATGCCATGTTCTGTCCAGGTGCTTCTCTGAGACTGGGAGTTATCACCATACTGGTAACAAGTAATGGCTCACCCAGTAACCCCAGCTAATGCTCAAAACTAGGAGGAGGGAGGAATGGGGAAACAAGAGGAACAAAATAACAGCATACCCTTTTACACCTCCTAGCCTGTCTTTATGCACAGCTTACAGCAGTACTAGCATACACTGTCACTGATAGCAAACTGGAAAGGATCTGTACATGGACTGCAAACGCATCCCTGTGCATAACTAACAAGCTTGTCTGTTTACTTGTATAAGTGTAAAAATCGACAGGTACCAGGCAGCTCTGAATTACAGCACTGGCAGAGAGGCCAGAAATCAAAAGGCATCTCCACAGCCAAGAGTTTCAGAGATAAAGCCACTGAACTGCTGTTACTTTAATATCTTTGCTAAATGTAAGCCGCAGCTTACATGCTGTATTTTCTTCTGCAACACCTTTGTTTTCTCTTAGAATTTCTTGAGGAAAAAATGTAAGTACCACATAGGTTCTGACTGATAGCCTGCAGCTTTCAGCAGCTGGGGACACAGCTGTAAAGAGCTACCACTGGGCTACTGCTCTCCCAACTGCTGTATTTATAAATACACAGGGACAACGGGGTGAGAGAGGGCAAAGGAGAGGAGATACAGGAGAGGTTAAGTCCCCAGCCCTCCCCAAAGAAGGGTAATTTGCCATCAGGTTTTATCATTACTTGCGGTCCACACCAGTGCAGTGAGGTAGAAGGGGAGAGGAGAAGGGTGCAGGACGTGCTTCTACACACCTTCAGGCTCACTGTCAGATGCACTGCCGTAGTTGGCTGACAACGAACTCAGGGCAGAGGTGACCTGCTTGGGAACAACAGTCAATCCCAGCCTCCTGTCTTCAGCTGCTGCTTCGTCCTTGTCGGACTCTACAGGGAAAGAAAAGGCAAGAGGAATTTTTTCCCAATATTCCTACAACAACAGCCAGCTCCCTATCCCACCACTACGGAAACCCAACGCTGGGCACCATGGCTCAGCACCACGAACTGACAGGAAAACCCCACATTTGCCTACCCTCTACAGGCATTCAGCAGCAAGGTTGTCTCACCGCTGGTTTGCAGTCCTGCCAGCAAAGTTACAAAAGCAAAAAGTTTCCTGAACAAGAGCTTGGGCTTTCTGGTTCTTTCTTCACATACCAAACATAATTATAGGTTTTATTATCAAGTGTAGGTAAAGAGAGAAAGAGGATTTCATAACATGTTTTGAAGTCTTGCTGGATGTAGTGCTGCGGAGGCAGGGGGTGGGGGAGAAGTATTCAAAAGCTGGTGAGGGAGGTGGGGGCAAGGAGAATCAGGCTCATTCAAAGTGAGAATTGAAGAGCAAAGAAATTTTTGGATAGTAAAAAAGTTGTAAGGCACACTGAGAACCAAGGCTTCAAATCAGATGACTGGTTTTCAGCAGTACTTCAGACTGTTTGATACTTAAATCCCTGCTGAGCATTATGAACGTGCCAAATTAAGCAAGAAACTTCCCCAAAAGAGAATACCAGAAAGATAGGAGCCAAGTGGACCAAAAATGCTGAAATTGAGGATACTAGGAAAAGAGTGCCCTACCAGAAAAAGATTCCTTGAAAATAAACATGCAAAACTGTGATGGCTTTAGTTTGAAACAAAGGATCTATATGCATGAAAATTCTAGACTCAAGTGAACAGTGCTAGAGTTTGCAGGAAAACTAGGAAATCCTTTCCAGCAATACACCTGCACACAAGTTTCATATATATATATATATACACACACATATACATACTCTCCACTACTAGTAACATTCTAAGAAACCAGCCTGTTGAGACTTCTAGAAAAAGACCAGTTGCAATTGTATTTTCACAAAGAAAAAAAGTTGTGCCCTCTTTCATTCCCTGTCTGTCTAAGCTTGCCCCATAGGAAAGCTGCCTCTTAAAGAAGATTTTACCAAAACAAACACTTTTGCGATCTTTTATTTTGAAATCCCAAATGTTTCTCTATTCTCTTCTAATATAGCATTAACAATTGGCAATTTGATTCATTGGTGCTCATGCCATTGAGTAGAACATCATTTAGAAAAATAGAGGTATTTACCTAAAGTACTTACCTGCCTCTTTTTACTTTGAGGTCTTTTTGAGAAAGGTTGACTCTTGCTGATTTAGTAATCATGCCAATTTGCAATTACATTGGAAGCTCATGCTAAACAGTGCACTTTCCTCACGGAGAACACACAGCACTTGCATATACTTTAACAATTATAATATCAGCATTTACTTCAAATTATTTTGATTCATTGCTGCTTTTTTCTATCTCATCCAAAATACTGAGTACATATTGTAGTTGGGTGCCTTTTTTTATTTTCTTCAAAATTTAAAGAACTACTTTTAAATTGCTTTTCAGGAAATTAGAAGAACACATTTACTGGAATACATTTTCTCTAGGACAGTAACATGTGGAGAAAGTGTTATGCACTACTGAATACAACCAACTTTCTAGTCAGTAGATCAAAATTTTATGCCTGGCAGGCTCGTCACCTTACCTCATTTCTGCTTATCATTTCCCACTCAATTCCTT
Organism: Microhierax caerulescens; assembly: GCA_035590215.1. Taxonomy (NCBI): domain Eukaryota; kingdom Metazoa; phylum Chordata; class Aves; order Falconiformes; family Falconidae; genus Microhierax; species Microhierax caerulescens. The sequence goes on along the minus strand of JAVJGJ010000014.1, from coordinate 31,629,963 downwards.
AGCTTTGAAGGAACTAGCCACTAAACAGAACTGAAGTGAATACATTATGCAAAAAATATATTACCTCTAGAGAATTAGGGCTGCTGCTGTTAGAAAGGTTTAAATATCCAACAAAATGTATCTGTACAGTAAAATCACAGACTTCAGTTGTATGATTTTTTAAATAATTCTACTTGGTTACGTTGTGTTTGTTATGACTATATTTCTTAATAGTATAAAAACAGCAACTGGCTTTAATAATGTGTAATAAGCAAGTACTACATTCCTTTTCCACCTATTATAATAGAAGTTACTAGCTGTACTTTGGCATAATTAGACCTCTTATCATTAAGTAATACACAAGTGCTTGCAGGAAAATACAGTTATATTTAAGTATACTCAAGTTTCCCAACATGCAGAGATTAGTGGACTAAAATTGCGTAGGGATACTGAGTTCTTGTCCCCACTAATTGAAGATTATGTTTTCAAGTGGAAAAATCCAGCATCAGACATCTTTCCAGGGGATGCATTCTAGCCTTGCTGCTAAAAATAGCTAGAGTATAAGTCAGCTTACATGCCATATACTAAGAGTACTGCACCACGGCTGAATATTATAAGTAGTTATACCTGGAGACTTTATATTGCTGCCAGCATGTGGAAACAAGACATGCTCACCAAAAAAACCTAAGCAGCAATACTTCAGAAAACACACACATATGGAGAGTATCAAGAGTAATAATACAAAAAAAAAAAAAAAAAACCAGAATGAGAAGAAAAATACTGACATTTTCAGTAGTTCACTTAACTCATACAAGGAAACGCATTTGTTTTCACGTTCTAAATACTCTTATTTTCAAAACCACAAAGGGCAATTTAATAGTTTTTCAAAAAATAACTTGATTGTTGAAGTATTTTGTTCTTCTTCTGGCTTCATAAAGATTTTCTTATTTCACACATTAGTTTAGGAACTTAAGTTGGTACATGTTCTTTAGATTACTGTACAGTACTTACATCAGAACACGTAATGCTGCACACAAACTTTATGGCAGCACCTCCAAAATCCTGACTTGTAACCAAAAGCTATTTCTTCTCCTCTCCTTCATAAAGTTACTACAGCATCACTTCCCCATATAATGAAGTGCTTTCCTAGTGCTGCCTCTCCCAGCTGTTTTGCACAAAAAAGCATTCCTAAGCAGGAGACTACAGGTAAAGTAAGATTATGGCAAAGTACTTGTTAAAACAAAGACAGAATTGAGGTGCTCCATTAGGAGCCCAGAAACCCTCTTTGGTTAGTTACATAATATTGATTTAAAACTAGTAACCTATTTCAAAACATACAAAGCTAAGATAACTAATTAACCAGAGGGATTATTTTTCAAATCCAAGACAGGCATCCTGTCTCCCAGCATCTTCTCCCCTTCAGATAAACATTTTCTGATGACAGAGAATAAAATCTAATGCTTCCTAATTCTCAGAGAAAAATAAGAAAGATATAAAAGTAGTCTGCTAGATTTTCCCTGTGTGTTTATAATACAATCAGCATGCTTGCAAGCAAGCTTATGTAGAAGGCTGTAGAAGTGCTTAATGCTGGTAGTATCTTAAATGTTCTTGTGTCAGCCTTTCCAATCAGAATTCTTCCTCTTCAATGACTATTTCAGCTTCTTTCCAAAACTTATCTCAGCCAAGTGCACATGTGGACACGAATTCGTAAGACACATACATATATCTCAAAGTCCTCTAGACTACTGAATAAGTTGCCTCCATAACAAGCCAAGTCTACCAGGACAGTAGCTCCCCAAAACACATTTACCCCATTTCTTTTAGATAAAGCACTGACCAACTCTTTTACAATAATTACACCAGGAATTTCCTTTGAAGACCACGTCCTGAATTGGGCTAAGTTTCAGTATAAATTTTCATTTAACGGGAAGTTTTAAGTGCAAGTTTTAGGCACACGGATGTTGGACTACATTCAAAGTTCATAACCCTGTTGGCCCTGGCACTATTCTAGCCACAATACAGCAATCCTGAGCTTTTTTGTTAGTAACAATGAGAAAATAAGTGTGACAACAGGCTTCCCAGTATTTTTCTCCAAGAATACCATAAAGCCTTGCATCAATCTTCTAAGTTAAGAGAGCTTCCCCGTTTTAAATGTGCACAGTTAGCCCTCTTTCAATCAAGGACAAAGTTTACCTTGTTTTGGAAATCCCCAGCCCTCCCCAGAAGTTCCTAGTTATGCAAAAGATCAGTAATCACTTCAGCAGTACTACTAAAAATAATTCTCCAAGTTCCTTCATCTTACCAACATCACTGTTTGCCAGAAAACTGAGAGGGTCCGTGTCCTTCACGTAGGGCTGAGCTGCCAAAGCATGCTTTTCATGTTCCTTTTCACACGTGCTGTTTTCTGGTTCATTTGCTTCATTTTGAGTTCTATGTACATTATAATCACCATCATTTTTCCTAAATTTCTTCCAGAATGGGCGCCTTTGTCTTCTCCTTTGCCTTCCTCGCTGCCCAAACTTATCTTCATTTTCTGGAGGTTTCCACATCCCCTTCATTTTGCTGGAGAACAGAAACACAAAGCTCATACAAATGACAAGCTATGAGAATAAAATCAACTGATGTAACCAAATGGCTCAGGCCCACATTTAAGGTTCAGCGACACAGCATGCCAGGACTTACTCCAGCTCAGCTAACATGTGGTGACAGACCAGACAGGCAGTCACAGCTCATCTCATTGGCAGTGCAATGTGACAAAGCTGGAACATAAATGAAGAGTTTGAAGTTCATACTTTTTTAACAAGGCAAAGGGTACACAGGATAAGCAAGCTCCTTGATCTAGAGTGTGAGGACACGGTGTTTTCATTTCACATTATGAAGTTAACAAATATTCTCTTCACTTAAGCAATTAGGTCATTAAAAACAGGAGGAACATGGAATTCAAAGGGAAGCACCTACAATAAACATACTTCCACTGCTTAAGTCTCCTTTTTCCAGTTACAGCTCAGAGAAGGATCTTGCTGCACTAAATCCATTCAGCCACCTGACACCATCAGTCACAAGGACTGCCTGCTTTTGCCTCCAACTAACATGCCATTCTTCTCTTTCACTCCAATGGCAACAGAATAAAAGAAACTTCTGATCAGGACAATGTATTTTTAAAAATCTGAAACAAAATAACAAGTCCTAAACTAGGGGAACAACATAGCATGCTGGTTCCACTTATCTTCACAGTTCCATAATCTTCCAGGTTATCCATTAAACACAAAACATGTTTATAGGAAGGTACCTGGAGAGCTTGAACTCTTGTCAAATTCTACATAAACAAGAATAGGTGTGACCTAGAAAAAAAAAAGCAAGTATAGAAGGGACAACCTAAGCTTTCTGAAAATACTTATCTTCAAGCAACAGAAACTTAGTTCAACAGAACAAGACAACCACAAACGACACAGAAGATCTACTGTCCTGAATGAGCCCCACAGTTTGTTCTGCCCAGTACTCTCCCTCAGCCTCATCTACATACATGGTAGAAGTCCTGCTACCCCTAGTCAACCATATAATACCATACTGGGACAAGACGATCTTCCTGAAACTTCTTCCTGGGTCCAGTCATGCATATGCAAGCAGTCTCAGGTGTATTTCTAACCTGGTACCTTGTCACTGAGAAGCAGCCAGTGAAACACGCGAGGAAAGAAAAAAAAAGCACAAAAGCGGGGCAAATGGTCACACTTCTCCTCACCTGCTTTTCCATGGCGTACCACACAGAGACCCTGTCTGACTAGAAATGCTCCCAAGACGCTGATGGTTTTCCATCTCATGCTGCAGGATGCAGTGTGAATATCTGGCACACTTGAAATCTTGCAGCAAGGTATTAATAATTTGTGAAAAAGGATCTCTTTCAGTTTGTCTTCATTCTGATGTCTAAAATGGTCACTTGGCACCTCCATCCTTCCCAAGTTACAAGAACCAGTGTATAACTGCAATCTATTCACCTCTTCCCACCTGTGCAATTCTTCTATTTGCACATTCCCATTACCAATAGGTCTCTCTTCCGAACCTTTCTAGTGTAATTAGGTCCTTCCTGAAAGAACAGCACCTGCAATAACATTTAAAATGGCTTTATATCACAAAAAAGCGTATTTCATTCCATTCTCCAGTCATTTCATGACTACATCTAACACTGGTTGCTCAGCCGGGATAACACCATCTACCACAGTGCTCCTGTGGCACACAAGGCAAGCCACCACCTTCACGAGAATCAGTCTCTCACCCACGAAAGACGACTAATATTAGCTCCCATAATTCAATTCCATTGAGCACAAAACTGCATTTCTGAATTTGTACAACTGGGCTCTAAATTCCAGATGTTGTTGTATAACCTAGAAGTCACTGAAAAAATAAAGGCTGAATTAGAGGTGTTGTCCTTGACCAAGGGTTAAATACAACATTCCAATTTCCCCGAGGCCTCAAACACCCAAAAAGAAACCCCAAGGTCACAAACACATCCCAACAAATGTCAGCCTGGCATCTGCCCTTCCTCTTGTGAAGGATATACTACTCTTCACTTCCCATTCAGACTGGATACAGCACCATGCACTGTTAACTCAGCTGTTGCAAGACACCAGACAGACTACCAAGGCGGTCCTTCTGCATCTCTAATCTCACATGCAGGGACAGTGAGAATTAGCAGTTGTAAAGCACTTCAGAGAACCACAAATGGAAAGCACCGTAGAAGTGTTAAGTATCTAATCCTTTCTAAATCTTACTTAGCTATTTGCTTTAATAGTACAGCTTGCAGAGAACAAGCTGTATTCTATTTTTGCCTCACGCATCAGTAAATTTGCCAGATAAGCACCAATTTGAGAATCTTTACTGTTGACATACAAAGCAGAAATGACAGCTTTTTGGACAGTTCATCAAGTCTACAGTGCTAGCAGCTCAAGGGAGGGAGAGGCGAAAAAAAGATTTCTAGAATTAACCAGAGTTAAAGGTCACTAAGTGAAAGCAAACAACCTATAATTTCAAGGGCTTTTTTTCCAAACAATTTTCCAGATACGAAGTTACTAGAAATGTAGTAGTATGTAATTGCTGATGGACATTTAAGACCACATAACACATCCAACTCACAGCCACAAGAGCCACCAAATAAACTGGCAGATACCAGTTTGTTCCTGTGACAAGCAAAACTCCTCTTTGCTCATAACTATCTCCAAATATAGTATTACATGTGTGCAGCTTTAGCCTCCCTGTCTAGGTTTGGTTCCTTGGGCCCAAAGCACTTCTGAAACTTTGTATCCTCAGAAGGAAGTTTTACTTCAGTCTTTTATAAACCTTTCTTTTCAAAGTCATGAAAGACAACCAGCTGGAGAGGGTGGGTAGGTGCTGGATCTTCTGAAACACATGCTGCACTAAGGTAATTTGCACCATCAACATTTAACAAATTATACTAGCCTGACATCAACCCTGTTCTGCACTAGTTCAACCACTTCACCATGTTGCAAGTTTTATTTTGTTTGCTGTCATCCCCTATTGAGAGAAAAAAAAAAAAAAAAAATACCCAACTAACCCCAGGTAAGCTCCAGCTTCACTTCCATGCAGCAGCAAATACATTTTAGCATAAGCCACTTAGGACTGAGTTCGCTTGTGTCTTTCAGCTCAGTTTTTCTAGTTTAGTGATATTCTAGTAGCGTGGATTACAATCACTTTTTTTTTTTTAAAAAGTCCTCCCACAGGCCTTAAAGTACTGCTAACGAAGTTAGCTGGTTCCCCACAACACTGACACTGAGGGGAAGAAAAAAAGAACAAAGACCATACTGCAAAGCAATTCACAACACAAGGGAAAAAAGGTAAAAATCCAAGAGGACTAAGTATTAGGCCCAGAACAAAGGTAGCAGACAGATCAAGATGATGGAGGGTAGAAGAAAGAAGTAGAACTACTTAAGTTACAAAAATAAACTTAAATCTCCCTCCCCTCTTCACTTGATTATTGATTTATCATCTGAAAGGAGAGAGTAAGAAGCCAAATCTGCTCATAAATGCCATTTTCAGGCATTAAAGGATTAGACCATGTGGATTCATTATGTTGCCTGACTTCCATCCCCATTACTTCTTTTTCAGAGACCAAGGTTACATGGATCTAATGAATGGCCACTAGAATGTGGTTCTCTCAAACAAGCCAGAGTGCAGAATTCAGCAAGAACATCAGATTTCTAATACAATTATTGTTTAATTTAACTGAAGTGGACTATGAAGCACTGTAAATAAAAGAACATTACATCTGCAGTTTTTCAAATGACCTGTCCTCTGTTAAAGGGTAGCTAGATCATGTGTACAGTGGAAGCAGTAAGTGCTGGGAAAACATACTAAGAGAGCATACTTCTGAACTCATTAGCAGGAAAGTGACAAGCTTGTTTCAAAACACTTACCCAAACTGCTGGGTAGTCAGTACTTCTCCCCTTTCTTCCTTCTCCATCTGCATCACCTTCTTCCTTTCGATGTTTGCAAACGTAGGATAATTTCTAGAAGAAAAAAAAAATTCAACGGCTCATAAATGATTCACAGTACTTTGTGAATTCCCCCTTTACCAAACCAGCATCTTCTAAATGTTAATAGATCTTTAAAAAGTTTCATGGAAGTTTAACAGACTGTTTCCTTCTTAAAAAAGGTGTTGGTGAGGAAAAGAAACCTGAGTGCACTTATGCTTACATGCTCAGATTAAATAAATAAATAAGCTTACCAAATTAGCACAATTAGGTCTACAAAACTATCAAACAAGCTACAAACAAACAGTTCAGTAACACTTATGGACCTTCTGCCTACCCCTACACATAACAGCACTATTTAGTCCTGCAATGTGACTTTTTATGGTGCTTCAATTGGACTATTTGAATTATCTCAAAAGGTACAACATGCCTTTAGCAAACCAACTGCTGAGTTCTTGGAATAGCAAAAGAAAAAAAAGCTTGTAAGAATAGCTTCTGGGTGCACAAGATTTTTTTAATGTGACAGTTCGAGAAAAGCATACAAGTTTCCTCTAGAGCAATATTCAGTACTATGCTTGCACACTGACCTCTAGTTCAAAGTTACTGCCCCTTTTTCATTCCAGCTTCAAGAAAAATTGCTAAGTCATGCACATCAAAACAAATCTACTGTTATAACCATCTCCCAAACCATCCCCCTCTTTCATTCCCCATACCTCCCTCGCCATCCCTCCCTACAGACAAACCCCACGCTGGTTCTAACATGCGAAGCCCGCTGCAATTTACCACCAAAGCCCCAAAATGGCTACACTAGTTGCTCTGTAAACATTAGCTAGCTAAATCCCAGTGCTTTGTGATAAAGGAGGTAAATGAGAAACACATGCATCCACACAAACCCCAGCTTCTGGATAGAAACACAAAGTATAAATATTTGATAAGTCTATTAAAATGGAGTAACAAGAAACTTAAGCAACTGGCCGCTATATAAGGTTATCAAAAAGGACACATATCTTTCTTTAAATATTTAATCTTATCACATGCATCTTCCCCAGTTTACAACACAAACGTTAAATGTCACACCAATGCAATACAGCCTGACCACATACCAAGGCAAAAACATGAGAAGCATTTCCTACAATACACACCTGAACATACTACAGAACTTTTCTCCTTTAAGAGGATTTGAACACAGGCTGTCAACATTGATTTTCATTGGATTTCTCCCCGAAATCCGCCATACAGTTCAAGTGAGCACAGGGGTGTGATGTTTTATATCCACTCTTTCCTGTTAGTTACATTTGTTCATCCATGTTATAACACTCCCAGCACACAGCAAGCAGGATTGAATTATTCGTTGCACAAGAGCTTTGTGTTGACAAAGACCCCTGTGCTTGGCACCTGTACACAGTTTTAGGATAAGCTGCCTTCCTTCACAGTAATAAGGCTCACTGGAGGAGAGCAACCTATAGAATAAGGAGTTATGCTCAAAAAAAGCCTCAAGCTTGTGCTAGAAATTATTATTTATTTTAAAAAGACAAAAGGGAAGACCCTTAGTCCTAGAGCAAAGGAGTCTTCAAAGTGCTGCTGTAGTTATGCTGATTAAAGACGTATCCAGACACGCTCTCACAACATGATTTGAGACGTGACTGCCTCCCACTTTCATTCCTACGAGTTACCACTCCCTCCACTGAGCCACCATAATGGACTCCACAAATGCTTTCAGTTCGATTCAACGCCAAGACAGACATATTTCTCCTAAACTACCCTTCCAGTTGACACAGGCAGTACCTAACAGCTAAAGAGAGCTCGGGTCGTAAGTCCAAGTATTGCTGCAAAAGCATATATGAAAGCACCTGCAGTAGCTGTGGATTTTTTCCTCCAGCTCTTCTCAAAGAAACTAAATTATTCTCAAGTAAAATAGCATTTTACTCACTGCCTTTACCTTATGCAGAAAATGTACCTATTTTCACAGCACACATGCAGTGCTTCATTCACAGCGAGCAAATGAGCATCTGCTAGTTTATTTTTCCATCTAAGGGCTTGGTGGGAAGGAAGCTCTAGATGTTCACAGGTCACTAGCCTCAGTGCAAGGTAGACTGAGTTCACTCTCCCCTCCAGGTGCTCTGCTATGCAACAATGTCTGGGCTAAGCCCACCTGGTGTGACCTAGCCAAGCCAACCCTAGCTGTCCCTGCAAGGAGCAGGTGGATGAGAGAGGTGCAGACCGAAGTTACCCACACCCCCCCAATGTACCAGCCCCGCCACAACTAACCACAACTGATCAGGTACCGCAGCACCAGCAGAGAGGTCTGTGCGCCTCCTAGCATCAGCTAGCTCTGCCCACAGGGGCAACAAAAGTCAACTGGACCCTAAGTGGAGGCAGACGTCTACAATGGTAAGAGTATGGTCTTGATGGCACACTTTGCAAACTTCACTATCTAAGGACAGCCACAAAATACTCAATAGAGGTCAAAAATCAACAAGAGGGGATTTTTTTTTTTTTTTGATACAGAGAATTCTTATTCAGGAAGACAACATTTAGGAAGACTGCTTCTGAACAGAGGTGTGACAATACAGAAGGAAGAGCCTATACTGAATCTCTGCACATAAAAGGGCATGTGTTAGTCTGATGAGCTGATTTGGATTTGAAACCTTCTCAGAAGGCATGCCCTCCTCCTCCTCCCCCCCAACAATATGAGGTTCTTAAGATGTTACCTACAAACATCAGTGAAGTACCCCAGCACCTAAGCCCTGCAAACAACTTGTCAGAGCTTGAGTACAGACAGCTTCATCGGTCACCACAAAGGCTTTATGAACCTATGCAACTCATGGTAAGAGGGACTTAAACCAGGCGGGCACAGTAGATTTCACAGGAGGTCCAGTACTGCCCAAGAACGCAGCCCCATTTCACAGCAGCTGCAGTTTCCAACCACAGACACTTCTATAATCCATACTGGAAGTTCCTCAGTATAAACTGTCAGAATAACACCAGAAAAATGGGTTTTCAGGCTAAGATGACTATATTACACACACACCAACAGAGTGACATACAGGTAAAAGGATACCCTAAATTTCCAGAGATGGCACTGAGCATAACCACTAACATGTGTGCCTTAGTGAATAGATTTTTTTTTTCAATAAAAAACTAGCAGGAGTCATACATGCTTTATAGGCCAGCATACTCTGTCTTGCTCACATAAATATCAGTGAACTAGCTTTTAGCAAGAAGTGGAAAAACAGAGCTGTACTAATGTCCAACAGAAGAGAGACCTGTCTCTACATCAGCTTCCACAATAAATTTCTGAGTCAAAAGCTGTACAAGTTTATCTTTAGAGGAACAGCACCGTGATCAAATTGCCTCAATTTCTTGAGCTGGTCTTGATTGTATGCACACAACAAACAGCAAAGAGAACACGGAGCGCCCAAAAGGAACAAAGATGGCCCAACAGAGAGCTGATAAAATCGTCGTTTAAGATTCCCTGGCACTTTACCAAGCATTGCATCTCTAGCATGAGTTTATTGTATGTTAGCTGAGGCAGTCTTATTGCCAATACAACCCTGCAGTTTAGAATAAACTTTACTGTATCTATGTTCACCTTGATCTACCAACACATTCCTTCTACTTTGCTTCATTGTCTCTACTTTTACCAGGTGCTAAGAAATTATTTTCCTTATTACATATTTAACTACTATGAATGCAACTCTGGAAAGATTCCAAGCAACTCTAAGATTATCATTATTCAACCAGAGAACCGCAAATTAATTAGAAGTGGTGTGGTTGACAGTACTGGCCTTCATTCACTACATACATGCTCAGCCTACAAGATGCACTGCAAGGAAATACAGCAGTCAATCCCTAACTGAACAACAAAGCCCCCAACAGATTAAAGAAGGGAGGTGAGGTGGGGGAGAACTTACAAGCAATACACAAGATCAAGAAAATCCTATGGTGTTACATTAGGAACTAAGCAGAAGTAAGTTTAACAATTCAGTTTACCACCACAGCAACCTTGCTACATTCTTTCTAAAAATCTTTGCTCAAGAAGAGTTGGTTGGAAACCAATGGGCTAGCAGGGCCCCTATCTCACATGGGAAGAAGGGAACACAGCAGCACCTCGTTCTGGCACATTAAAGAAATGCACTGTAGATAATTCCCTTAAGCTCAAGTTTAAGAAAAAATATGCTAAAAACAGCACACTTCTCATCACTTGGAAGGGAAAGACAAATCAAAACAAGAGAAGTAATTGTATCACCAAAACTGATGTCAGACTTCACAACCACCCAACTGCAAAGCATAGGGAAACTCTGAGATCTTGTGGAACTTTATCTATATTCCTCTTCGCTTAATTAGATTGCCTCACTCAGCAGGTTCAATGGGCCACAAACAGTTAAAAAGTCTTTTAGGTAAGCAGATGTGCTGGTTGCAGCAATGAACAGGGCATTGTACAGAATCAGACAGGAAAACAGCATTCTGACCCAGCATATTTCATTCAGAGATACTCGCCCATTACCAGCTCTCCTCTTTCTCTTCCCTCTACATGAGTAAGGCTGCACTTTAAACACAAGCTCTTTCTAAACGACTTTAAGCAGGATACACAACTGAGCAACACAAGAGCTAATTAAGAAGAAAAATCTAGCTCTGTATGCAATTATTTATAACGGCTGAAAGAACAAGGACAGGAATGTTAGGGATGCAGCATGGAAACACACATGTTAAATCATTGCAACCTAATTAGAAACAAACTACTAATGACCTAAAAAGATTCATTCTTAGCTCTGACTGGAGCTTCTGGAAAGAAAAAGGCTTTTTCCTGTCACCATAAACCAAAACTGCCTAACAGCTCAGACTCCCTCTGGTGTCCTTTTTTTTCCTGTACAATGCAATGTTTATTGTGAGTCAACAACAAACCTTCAGTACTAAACTGATGTTTTTGCTGGTGACCCAATTAAAGCTTCACAAAAGTTTCAGCTGGGTTTCTCCTTTTTTTTTTACTTTTTTACATTTTTTTTTTTTTAAAAGAGGATGTTAATACAGCTTCCTTGGTGTAAAAGGAGTAACAAAAGCCACCCAGGTAGTCATTGTACACTCATCCATTATAGTTAAACAAGATGCCCACAGAAGGACTAAGTACCAAAATAGTCCACAGTATTACTCCATCTAGTGGCCCTGGCTTAGAAGGTCCTAACCCCGTATTGCCTCTTCTGGTTGGTGATCGTGACTGCGAGACTTTTATTTCCATTGATTTCACTCTGCTGTAATTAACAAAGGCTTTCAGGCTTTCAATGTTGTAACACAGTCAAATTGCATTAATCTGTAGAAAAACAACAATATCCACCATGAGACCCTCTAGAAACTCAGTAAAAAAAATCTCAGGCAGAGTATCATCCTTAATCTTAACTGCAGATAAATGTTGCTTTGATTCACAGCACATATTTCTCAAGCAAACAGCATCTAAAACATGACTGCACATTCAATTCCTGCTTCCCTAATGTTTTACTGTTCAGTAGAGCTGGTATTGACACACACACCTTAAACATAAATTTCCACACTTAAACCTTAGTATCAGCCAATAGACAGGAACTCTCCCAAACATCCCTCAGTGTATGAAAAGTTAAAAATGGGTAGGAAAGACTGCACACAAATATTCTCGTTTTTCCTCAGAATAACTGTTAGAAAGTTAAGTGTAGGCCACCAGACAGACAAATCTAAGGACATTTTGGGTTTTGCTAATCTTGGTAATGCTTCGTATTGTAAGTAATAAAGACATGGTAAGTATCACTGTTGGGGGAGGGGAGGACAGCAATATGTAGACTGAAAGCAAATAAACCCCAAGCCTTCGAGTTACTTTTTCAATAAAAGAATAAAAGGGAAATCTGGAACCAAAACTAATCTAACACCACACCATACCTGCACAGACCACAAGCATTTTTTTTCTGGTTAACTAGCATTTTAAACATAGGAGAAAAGAAAATTTTGTTTCTTTATCAAGAACAGCCATTTTTAAGAAGAGAGGAGCCTACAGATTCCCTTGATTTGTAAAAAATGAACAGCAGGTGCAACAGTTGACTGCTGAGATGTGCTGACACAGTGGTAAGACTTACCTTTGCCTTGCTGAAACCATGTCCAAAGGAAAGGTAAAACTTGCAGGGATGAACTTACATGGGAAAGTATTTTGCTTCTCAATACAGCAAAAACTGATGGAAAGTATTAAAAAAAAAAAATCTCCTACCACACATTCCACTCATTTTTCTTTTTTTACAAAGCCACTATGTAAAAACTTGTTAAGGGAAATCAGGTTCAAAGCAAGAATGCCTTAACATTACTTTGTGACATAAATATAAGTTGGATTCATCCATAAGACTGCATCACACAACTGGGCTTATTTTAATTAAAAAAATAAAACCAACTATGTACTGATCATTCACTTGCGAAACTATATTCTATGTCATGAACAGAGGCGAAGATGACCTACAGCATCTTTCACTGCTGGGAAAGGGAGGATTTTAACCTGTTCAACTCAGGAAAAAAAAAGTGGAAAAGGTCTATGGAAGTACAGTGTGATTTTTTTAAACACTTCAGTGCTGGTCAACCATAAAAAAAAAAAAAAGTATTACCACCTCACATCACGGAATCAAAAATAATGAGAAATACTGCTGACATGGGAACTTCACCTGCACCCTAGGTACAATGTCAGTTAGACTACCTGAGATAGCATCACTCATGGATTCTGTTCTCTTTCAGCAGAAAAGTGTCAAGCAATGCACAAAGTTCCTTAAAACCAGGAAAACTCACCGTTGAGGGTCTACTGGGACAACTGTGGAAATTAGCACACATTTGGATGTGTTAAGATTACAGTCAGTAAATTAGTTCCAGGTTTCTTAGCTATTAAAAAAATCACCAAGCACACACAGATTTCTGACCTAAAATATCTCAGCAATCAGGCTAAAAGGAATCAGTCGTTCAGCTAAGCTGGGGTGCTAAATCAAATGTGTGGGAAAGCTACTTCTTTCTCAGTTGGTATCTTGCCTTCTACTAGAATCACGCAAATGATTACAGTCTCTGCAGCTCGCACTCTCCTGGCTCATTCTGACACAGACCACTCATGCCAGAGTTCTGTGGAGTCAAAGGAACAGCAGTAGCAACTATGCGCTGCTACTGCCTTTCAGCTGTCTTCTAATGATCATACAAGGAAAATACAGTAAAACAAATTCATAGGTCACATGCCTTACCTTTTTCTTTCTTCTCTCCATCTAGCAATCTCTTCTGGACTATCTAATTTTATTCTTTTAGCACCAGGTGCATGTGCCTAAAGAAAAAGTATTTCATAGGTGTTTAAAAGGGGAATGAAATAACCCATAAGGAAAAAGAAAAAAAGCATCATTCTGTCAACTACAGTAGTATCACACTGTTTCATCTCCAAAAGAGGTGACACTGTACACAGCAATTACAAAATAAATTCATTAAAAAAAAATATTCAACACCTTTTCATCCACAATATTGTCTTACAACAGATCCTACTCAGAGGCAATATGTTTTCCTTTCAGAAGGTCGAAAGCAAGCCTCTGAAGAATGAGAAAAGGGGACTAAAGTAAAGATTACGTAGACTTGTATCTTGGGCCCCATGAGATACCTACATTCTTCCAGTGTATCTGAACTATCTTCTCATGTGTGCTGAAACTGCAACCTTCTTCTGTGCACTGCAAGATAAGGGAGTGAACTTAGGACACACCACATCATGCAATTATAAACAAGTATTCGAGCACGCTTCAAATAAAGTCGGTGCCAGATGCCTGT
>JAVJGJ010000014.1:31583190-31609514 GCA_035590215.1 Microhierax caerulescens | reverse complement strand
CCTATCTCACCCACCCTTCCAGAGCTTGCCTATAAGGTTGTTATGGGAGACAGTGCCAAAAGCCTTGCTGAGGTCAAATATCCACAGCTCTCCCCTTGTCTACCCGGCCAGTCGTTTCATCAGAGAAGGCTGTCACATTGGTTGGCGTGATCTCCTCTTGGTGAATCCGTGTTAACTACTCCTGGAAGCCTGTTTCCAGTGTTTGACCACCTTCTTAGTAAAGCAATGCTTCCTAATGTCCAGTCTGAACATACACTGGCGCAGCTTTGAACAAGTCCTACATGTCCTATCACTGGATACCAGGGGGATCAGCACCTCCCTCTCCACTTCCCCTCCTCAGGCAGCTACAGAAAGCAATCAGGTCACCTCTCGGCCTCCTTTTCTCTAAATTAAACAAGCCCAAACTCCTTAGCCATTCCTCACAGGATACTGCTTGCAGTAAACAAAACCAGCTTTGTTGCCCTCCTCTGGACACCTTCAAGGACCTTCACATCCTTCTTCAATTGTGGGGCCTAGAACTGCCCACAGTACTCAAGTGAGGCCACACCAATGCCAAATACAGCAGGATGATCATCTCTCTTGACCAGCTGATTATGCTGTGTTTGATGTACCCCAGGATGTGGTTTGCCATCTTGGCCGGCAGATAAGCATTTGTCTTCCATCTGGGATATGACATTGCCGTGCTAGCTGTAGTGAAAAAAATAAGTGTCTGTTGATCCATTCGTAAATTTGCATTTCTTTCATCTTTATATGGATAACACAGAATTATAGAAAGGTTGTTGTTGGAAGGGACCTTTAAAGATCATCTAGTCCAACCCCTGACATAAGAGCTCTGTTGTAACTTGTAGCATGCAAATTCTTGCTTGCTTTTTTTTTTTTTTTTTTTGTTAAAAGAAAAACTGAAAATGTAGTAATTGTAGCTTGTGTAATCACATTGATGTTAATGTGTGGTATTTTGTATTGTGAAACGTGAGCAGAGTTAAAAGCTCCATTGTTCATTTCCCTGTGCATCCCTGCCTCAGAAGATAAGGGAGTGACTTAAGGTAAAGTGCCAGTTGCTGCTCTGCCTGTAGGTGAGCACAGAGGGAGGGAGTTGAAATGGACTTTGTCAGGAGATACAAATATCTGTTGGTGTCAGAGAACTGCTGCTCCTTGAACACTGTGACCCTTACTCAGGACCAGAATTGGGAGCAAGTGGTAGCTGGACAGACTCAAAAGCTCAATCCCTGCTAAATCTTTTACCTTTCCTTCTTCAGCTTGCATTGTCCAACCTATGGGACACACTTATCTCCTGTCTCTTCATCTCATGATGATGCTTTAAAGCTGGCCTAAATGTTTTCCTGCTGGAAGACTTCTACTTCCTTTGGCCCATTTGTCCCTTCCTCTGTGCTGTCCGTGTACCAGCAGGAGAGAAATAATAGGAAAGGGCTAAAAATAACCAGAGATACAGAAGAGATTTTGGCTATTTCAGTATCGAGGCCACATTTGTTGAAGTACAGATGCATTGATGTGATATGTCTGAGTTGATCTGTCACTGTTGCTGAAGGTGAAAGGCCCTACTCCTGTCTGTCCTTGAGAGGTTCCCAGTGCCTGTCTGATGGCATGGTAGATTGCTTAGAATAGCCAAATACAGCAGAAATTAACCTAGCAAAAAACAGATAAAGCAAAAAGTAGTTTTCCATACGGATTCTGAGTTGAATTGACTTAATTTTCAGGTGGATAGTTGCCAGAGCCTGCTCAATGGAGAGAGCAAGTCAGAGCAGCAATGGTAGGATGGCCACTTCTAGCAACTGTGAAACATTCATTCTGACTTTACACATATCCTTGGCTGTTTCTCTCCTCTCCATCCCCAAAATTTTCTTCTGACACTTTCATATTCCACTGTTCTGCTCTGAGTTGTTCTCAGTTCTGGTTAATTCCTCACTTTCCTGGTCTGTCATTGCTACATCTGTATCTCTTCCTGACCTCATTGGTTTTAGTTTCCTGATACTGACCTCTTCTCCATTCCTCCTTTGGTCTGTATCTCTACTTTTCATTGGCTTTCAGGGAATTTCATTCCCAGACCTCTCAGTAGATCTTGGCCTCCCTTCTTACACATTTTCCCTTTCTTTGCTCCCAGAATCTACACTTAGCAATTCCCACCCCTTCCTCTCTACTAATCACTGTGGCTCCCCACCCCACCCTGATACATAACTATCCTCACCTGTGCTGGTTATTAGTCTCAGTCAGTACCATGACCATAATTAATTTTTAATCCCTATTCTCCCAAGGCTTTCTCTTCTATCCACTTCTTTCACCATGTCCAATGACTTTTTCTTCTTATGGCTTTAAATGCCATTTTCCTTTCATGAACCAGTCTCTGACTCTTACTTTGTTTCTGGTTGTCCTGCTTAGGCTGCAGTTCCACGAACAAACGGTTCTTTCAAGGTAGTGCTGGGTTTTGCAATGTTATTTTTATACTTCTCAAGTTCCCTGATCCAGTTTATTTCATAGCCCGTGCAAATGTCTGTGCCAGCATAACAGACAGGAATTGGGATAGAAAGCATGTGTGTTAGCCCTGATGCTGGACAACGTGTCAGTGGGGCCAGTCTCCTTCCTTAGATAGTTTTGGTTACTAGTTCTTTCCAGCTCACAAAGCTGCTCCCTGTTTCTCTCTTCCTCTGCAGTATCAGACTTATCAAACTGCATCTCAGTTTGCTCCTTTCACTCCAAGTCCTTTCTCTTGTCTGTCTGCATTCAGACCAAACGAAGCTCTGCTTTTATGATACCAGGGCACCAGGTGGCTGGAGAAGGCTGTTGTGCAGGTTTTGTCAGGGTTTTAAGTGTTTTTTTATCCAGTGGTGCTTCTCATACCAAAGTGGGAGACTACCTTGATACCAGTCTTTATGCCTATTTATCATTCATCTGTTTGCTCCTTCTCATCTTGAACTTACTTTACCTTTATAGGCTGGGGTGTTGTGGATTATTTTTTTTTCCTACTTAGTTCTGAAATGGATTTTTTGTGTCCTGGTTAAAGCCTTTCCCATTAAACAGAAAACAAGTGGCAGATCTGTCTGGCTGCTTTGTAGCTAGTCGACTGTCCTTGTTCTGGGTCATGTGCTCAAGATGAGTAAAAGCTTTATGAAGCTCACTTGAAGGACTCAATTTCTGCCTAGCTTTTGTCAGCTAACAACGGAACCATAATCTGTATCAGGTTTTATTTTGCACCATCAAAAAGTTGTGGCTCTTTAACTGGAAGCGCAGTTTTCTGATACCCTTCATTTATGTGGGTTTATTGCACCTCATCTTTTCATCTAAGCCTTGACTATTCATAAAGCTAACAATGTCTTTTTGCCACCAAAACATCTTTCTGTCCTGTCAGTCTTGGACTCAAGGCTTGAAATATTAAAAGGAGGAATGGTGCCTGTGTTTCAGGATGCACGATCTCTATTTTATCAGATGGCTATTTATGCTGTGTGTATAAACTGGTGCTCACCCTGCATGAGCTGCCCTGGATCTGGGAAGGCCTCTTATCTTGGGACCATTGCTGGTCTTTGCTTACTCCAGGTGGCTCTGTGTTGATTGAGCCTGTGAGGGTATCTGTATTAAATGTCTCATTTAGGGGGCGTTTGCCGTTAGGATCAGTGGCTAAGCTGCTTCTGGACCCAGTGTATGTGGTACAGTATCCAAATAAGTGTACAAAGAGCTGTGCCTGCTGGTGAGGACAGTGCCAGAAACAGCTCAGACCTGTTAGCAGTCTTAGCATCTGAATTTTTCCTTTGCTGAGATATCCGTCCCCTTCTCATGACTTCAGAGGTTGAAGGGGTGACTGGAACACGGAAGCTTCATCCACTGCCCTGGCCTTCTGACAACAATGAGTCTTTCAAGTCTGAATGCCTAAATCAGGGGTCCTCAAACTACAGCCTGTGGGCTGGGTACAGCCCCCTCAGGGTCCTCAATCTGGCCCCCCAGTATTTACAGAACCCCCCCGCCCCCCTGCTGGGGGTTGGGGGGGGAACCCAAGCAGCTGCAGATGACTGCCTGCCACTTCATCCGCGCACCGGCCCCCTGGTTAAAAAGTTTGAGGACCCCTGGCCTAAATCATCTTCTTCAGCAGATGACATAAGTCTGTGCCTGCTGCTCATGCTTAGCTGAACCGGGAATAACCTTAATCATTAAACCACTCCTAAAGCAGGCTGGCAATCAAATTTAACTAACCTATGGTCTCCCATGCTGTGTACATACAAATGATGTGATTCTTCACTAGTAAGCTTCAAATGCTTTATTAAGGTGGTAGTTTCTTTTAAGTATACTAGTTTATAATATATGCATTGTAAATCAGTTGTTAGATGAAACTGGGTTTTCTAGTCCTGTTCCAGAAGACACTCTGTAGTAATGGATTAGTAATGTACTAATTTAATTCGAGGGGAGGGTGGGGGTGTTCATTGAAATATGGTGCTGAAAAAAGTAACTTCTAGCAGTTGTTTTAAATATGTTCTTTAAATGCTAGACAAAGCAATGATTGAATAAATTTAATTCCAGGTAGATAGGTATTTTGGGAATGCCGGGATAGATCATATTAATTTGAAACATTTAATAAGTATCCCAGATAACTCTGGATCTTCAGTTGCAGGACCAGCACTGCCTCCAGGCTATAAAAGCAGCTGTGGCTCAGAAACTCCTGACAGTGATGATGACTTGGAATCTCTTCCTCTACCCAGAGACACAAGCAGAGATTCTGAAGAGGAGACAGAAGGAGATCCAGCACCCAAGTGAGTATGTTCTTAGATTATTTGTATATTTACACTGTATTACAAATGAAATGTGTCTATAAATTATGAGAAGGGGATGGTATTATATAAATAAAAAGTAAACCCTGTAAAGAAAAAGGGTAAAGCCTGTGTAAAGTCAAGAATGTTCAGCTGACCTGTTTGACAGTTGAATTAAGTCATGTAAGGCAATCAGATTGCTGTAGTTACATGTTTTGTTTTAGTTGTGCAATTAAAGTAATAAAATCCTTAATGTTCTGCTTGTTTATACTAAGGATACCACTTACCACATATGTAAGTATTTGGTACTTGAGTTTTGCCATGTGTCTCATAGACTACATCTCATTGGAAGGTGATAAGAAGTATTTATGGGCATGAATTTATGCATTCAATTGAGTCAACTCTGATGAAAAAATCCAAATTGTTCAGCAAATAACAGGAGTCTGCACATACTCGCATTTGGCGGGGTTATTACTCACAATTGTTGTGTTATGAACTTGTGTGTGTTTGTGCTAAGGCTTGTATGAGGGTGTTATGCCATCTTAATGAGTGTTAGAGTAATTATCACTTTTTTCTTGTTGTCTTATTCAACAGTATTTCAGTTAATTAAAATTGAACTGGGAAAAATACTAGTCAAAATGCAGACAGTGTATAAAAATGGAGAAAGAAGTGTGCTGAATTTAAATGACTTTGTGACTAGAAAATGGTATTTCAACATAATATTACTTTTCTTTCTACAGCAAAAGCATTCTTAATTTTTTTTAATGTTAGAGCATTTTTGGAGTGAAGCTTATGCTCCCAATTTTTTAATTGCTTCAAATTATTTTGGATCCTTTTGCACTGTTTCCTTGGTAACAGCAGGATATTTAGTGCATGACTGTCTGAAATAATTTTACATTTTTTTTTCCTTTTTTAAATGTAGATAATTGCTATGCATGTCAAGGTAATTATTAAGTGAAATCTTTGTATTTGCAGAAAGCCAAAAAGAATTCAGGAAGAAGATGAGGATGATGATGGCTTTTTTGGGCCTGCTCTTCCTCCTGGATTTAAAAAACAGGATGATTCTCCAGAGAGGTAATTAAAATGGAATTATATTCAGATGCTTTTCCTTAAAACACAATTATTTTAGATAAAATATTTTGTAGCACTATTACAGAACACTTCAATTGTGCACTTCAGATTCAGATGATTAGAATTGCTTCCTCCACATCCTGAGAATAGGAACAGCATTCCCTTGAAAGAGAACACGCAGCCCTCCTAGTCCTGGTTGGAAGATTGGAGAGAAAAAGAAAAAATGTGAATTGTCAGAGTTGTATTTTTAATGTCAGATTTCTTCCATTTCTTATGATAGGTCTCAGATCAGTGTAGAAAAAGCAAATTACAGTCCAAGGACCCATAGTTCTGTAGTTCATTCTGGACTGTGAGGGAGTAGGGCAGTTAGCTTTTGTGTGGTGCAATACATTGCAGATTATTGGAATTGTCATTTGCTAATGCACCAAGGATTATTGTTTATGTCTGGAAAGCAAGCTGTCAGATATAAGTAAATAAGCATTATTTACAGCCTCTATTGGGAAGCTTTCCATTTGATTGCACACAATTATAAAATACTTCCCCACAAAAATATTTATGGATTTTCTATGCAGAGTTTAGCCATGTCATGCAGCCTTCTAGTCTTTACATTAATCTGTGCACTTCCTTCTATAATTTGAAGTTATGATCTCTAGTTAAATTGGGACTTCCAAGGGGATGCTTATTGATGAAAGGTACAGGAGAGTCCATTGGTCACTATTATTTTCCTCAGAGCAATAGGGAGCTGGTAGATAAAATAAGTTAATACCTTCCTCTCAGGTATGAGTTTTCAGTTCTAGGAAAAGGACTAAATTTTTTGTCAAGCTGTGTGTTTAGTATACCATTTCAAAGGAAATTTTAAAGTGGCATATTTATATTTTTTTTTTAGTTTAGTTTGGATAAATTTTTATGATGCTTGGCAGCAGTTAGGAAAACAAGAATTTATCTAACTAAGCTTATTTGGAAGTATCCTCTTTGTTTAACTACCCTTTGGTGTAATCAACAGTCTTTTATAATTGCGGGTATCATGCTCAGTGGGCTTGTTCGGTGCTTTGATGGTCCCAAGAGTGAGTAATTTTTTTGCTTGTGTTTCATATGCACTATGTGTTATTTTAACTTAAAAACTTAGGAAGTCACTAAAAATAATGTGATCTCTAATAAAGCAAATAAATGCTTGTACCTTTTAATACCAGCAGGGGTAGCTTTCTTGGCTTTTGACATGAATACTCCTGTGGTAAAATGTTTTGTCTAAGTGTGCAAAAGAAAAGAGGAAGAAAAGAGGCAAATTGTAGTTTGAAGGTTAGAGAGATGAGCAGTGACACAGGCAGTCACCCATCATATAATCTTAGTCTTTGGTACATTCACCCAACTTTTATTTCTACTTAGCAATTTATTTCCAAAATGTTGGGTAACATTCAGAAGCAAGAATCTGCTCTGTGTCAGAGTATAAGAGATTAAAGCAAAAAAAAGAAACTTGGTAGTTTGTCGGAGTTTTTTTGTCCTAGCTCACCATACAGCCGCTCCTAGCACACACTGAGAAAGCAGACTGAGCAGAGCTGTTTTGCACCCAGCCTGATTCCCTGAATAGGTGGGAAAGGTGTGATGTGTGGAAAGAGCGTTGTCTGTCTGCCACCCCCGTACACCTGGTAGTCTAGTTGTCCTGACACACTGAGGCGTGTAAGCTGTGCAGGGTATAGACACAGTGCTGTTAACTGTGTCCCCCCTGCACTGCCGAGTGTTGAGCAGATTGCTGCTGGTGAGCTAGCCACAAAGAATTGAAACGAATGCAAGCTGTTTGTTTCAATATATGGACAAACTGTTTGTTAGCTCTGTGTGACCTACTCATTCTTTTAGAAAAGCATTCATTCTGTTGCATCTTATCCAGGGTTGTCAAAGCAACATATTCATGATGAGGAGCAGCACGTGTGCCAATTTGCAGCTTGTTAAAAATTATTTGAATAATTCCAGCATAAAATATATATAGGAACTGTTTTCCTTCAACTTTGATAACCAGCAATGTTTAGATAACTATGTTTTAACTAACAATGTTAGACAGAAGTACAGCACTCAAATATTCCCAAGGTATGCACACATCAAGGTAAAGAGCAAAGGTTATCCTAAAAAATGTTACATTATACATCAGAAGAATGCTGAAATGCCTGTCTTGAAATACGCATTAGCAAGGACTCCCAAGTCCAGAAACATTCTTTGCCATATACGAAATTCAATATTTTTGAAATTAAAGCTTAATTCATTGTAAGTTTGGGGGTTGTTTTTGAATGTGTCTAGATAGGTACCAAAGTTACTCAGAGCAGCAAAATGTGTTAACAGAGTTTTATTTAGATTCACTTTGCCTTTCAGAGAGCCTTTGGACTCCAGGAGGCTGTCAAGAATCACATTGGCTGTGCGCTGCTGGGGAAAGACCCAAGCAACAGGGTTATTCATGTGGAAAAAAAAAAAGCATAGAAATAGAAAGCGTGGGAGGGATGAATATAGGAACCATTTTTCTACTCTTTGGAAGAGCCTTTGAGCTGTGACAGAAGCAAGGCAGAGTATTTGAGATCTGCTCTTTTTCACAAGTTGCACAGATACAGCCCACAACATAGATGTTCGTGTATATTTTAGTAGAAAGCTTTTTTTATAGTTTGGTTTAACTGTCTCTCCATGCAAAATAAAGCTATTTGTGTACTAAAATAAAAGATTATTTTGGCCATATCTGTATAGGTTTAAATTCAATCTCTTTTATATTGGGAATTTAAAATATGATCTCAACGAGAAAGCAGTCAGAAAGGAGAAGAGGAAAACAAAAGCTGTTCCTTTTTTGTAGCAGTTAGGTGAGGGTGGAACTTCCAATTCAACCCAGACCTTTTGCCTGGGTTTGAAACCTCATCAGCGCCCTTGTCCTGGCCTGAGCTCACTTTTATTGCTTTTGTCTGTCTATCTGTGGTTGGCTTTCTGGCAGGACTTTCTGCTTTTTAATTCCCCTTTTCAAATGCTGACAATAATATCATTACAGCAGGGATGTACTGATTAGATTATGCGGGATTTAGTAGAAGACCATAATTAGCATAATTCAGTTCACATTGTGTTATGTTTTATTTCCCTAAAGTTCAAATGGAAGATAATAATAAATGAAGTCTCTGCTGATACATTGTGAGGATGCTGTCACTTGGATATTTCTTCAGGTGATAATTACTTGGATTTTTAATTAGCTTTTATTCACTTTAAAGAATATGATGCTAGATTATTAAGAGGAAATGGTATACAAAAGTCTTTTCAGTACTGCAAGCACAGTTTGTAGTGTGCTGTGAACTGTTTTCACCATTGAAAAGAGTTTCTCACCTTTCTGGGGCTCCTGGAGACAATTGAATTATACTGCTTGCAGAGCTGTTGCATAAGAACAAGTCAGTGAAGTTGCCTGGGATCACAAAACTTTTCTTCTCCCATCCCCATTCCAAGGGAAAATAAACTTGAAATCAGAGCAGTTCACTGATTCTGTTTATTGAAGGACAGTGAAACTGTGGTGCAAAGCAAGAATGAACAAAATTGACTTTGTTGCTAGAGAAAAAGTAGCATATATTTGACCTCCTGCCTTTCATTGCTCTTGAATCTGGTGGAGGAAGGTAGGGAAGAAAAAAGTGGATTTCTGTGACTACGTGCTGCAGCTTTCCCAGTTTTCTTGCACCCCAACTATCTGCAGAGGTCCTCCTGGAAAACAGAGACACTTACTCAGCTATTTTTATGGTGTGTGCATAGGGGGCACGCTTGGCATGGGGAGGAAGGAGAATCACTTCTTACCAACATTTGATTTTTATTTTTATATTAATCCATTTCATTTTCCCTGCAGCAAGCAGTGGAAGGCTGTCATTTAATGTACTGTCCATGTTGGTTTTGTTACTTCCTTTTTTTTCCTCCTCAACTGAAAATCAAGATAATTGTTTATTTTTTTCCTCCCTCAAGGCCCATTATAGGTCCTGCATTACCACCTGGCTTTAGGAAACCTTCGCAGGACACTGGGAGTAGCAGATGTTCCATAGGACCATCTCTTTCAGCAGAGTTCCGTACCCAGGTTTGTGAAAACAGAAGACTTTTTTGTTTTAGTACAGTCTATCGGAAATGCTATAACAAGTAGGAGCCTGAAAAAGTCTACTAGACATACTTTTCAGCATCACAGTTTAATTTTAGACCAGAAAGTGTCTGGCATATTTTTGCCTGAGTCAATTATGAAGCATAAATAAGCCTTAAAAAAAGAAGGTGGCTGGTCTGGTTTGTTGTGGTTTTGCTGTTAGACGTATGAGACAATCACCAAGTGCAAGAGATCTAGGCATCCTAAACTGCAGTCACAGTAATTCTTCCCAATGTTTTTCCATTCTTTCTTATGGTGTAATGTCCATCACAAGTGGACATTTTGGCAAAGTTCAGATTTTTTGAAGATGTTAAAGAAGTAGTGCAACCTGTTAGAATGAAAATATTTACCTGTAATTCAGGCTTTTACTCCTTTGCTGGAAGGGAAGCAAAATGATTGAATATTTTACATATCTTCACTCTTTAAAAATGTTTATTAGTGGATGTGTTAAATACATTTATTCAAAAGAATGCAATCAAGAATGACACTACAGTATCACTAACTGTTCGTACCAATAGTAAGATGATACCTGTAACTAGGAGTAAGGCAGAGCAGAACAGTAACACTGATACAATATTTTGTGTTTTTTGACTGTTCTTCTCAGGCTAGGTAAAAACTAGGTTTCTACCTAGTTTTTTACCTAAACCTGTAAGTCCTATAGTGTAATGCATAACCACAGAATAACATATGTACTACCAAAGAACATTCAAGAGTAAGATGCGTGATAAAATACAGCTAGAAGTATGGGGAAGATTCAGCTCCCTAAACATGGGCCTGTAGTACCATTCTGAGGGATCTGAATCATCTGCAGCAGGCTGGCAGATGGGGAGTAATGACTTAGAGAAGCTTGCAGCCTTCTTCAACAGCACCACTTAAGCCAGGCAGGATACCCTAAGACATGAAAAGTGATGCTGGATACCAGTTTTTAGGCAATTGAATCTCTCTCCTGCTATGGTATAGTAAATGTTAATTCTTTGTGAGAATTAACAGTTACTCTGTTTATTTCTAAAATACCTAAGTTTTAAGTTTAACTCCCAGACGCTGTGGGACACGCTAGGAAGGAATGAGGCAAAGGTTGCTCTGGAACTTCACTTTTTGGATTAGTAGTTGCAAAGTACATCATTCTCCAGGCTTCTACGGTGAGTGTTGTCATAATCCTTCATGAAGAATCAGTCTGACATTTTTAAGATCCTTGTCATCTTCTAACTCCAAATAATGATTAAGCAATTTATCATAATGACAAATCTCTTGAGGCAGGAATGTCAAAACTGATCTGCTTATGTATTTTACAAACAAAAAAGTGTCTTTTCTCCTAAATAGATCTTCTCGCTTCAGCTTTGTTACAGATATTACAGAACTTATCTTATTTTTTTCCTCTTCTTAATGATACTCTTTTACCTTTGAACACGATGAGTAATTTTTATTTTGGTTTAATTTATTTATTTTGTATTCTAGTACATCTTTAGAGGCAGCTTATTCCATGCTGATTCTTCACTTTATATTGATTTCCCCTTCAAACTTGAAGGCAGTATTTCTCAATATTTGTTTAATTTCATCTTGTTTGAGGTAGGTGGTAATGGAGTGAATTGAACTTAAGACTAATGAGAAAGGAAATGAGACATGATTCTTCAATTAAAACTCAACATGGAATTTGTCTTTCATCCTCAACTACTTTACAATACAATTTATTATGAAAATCACGTCTCTGCATTTTTTATTTGTTTGTACACAGAGAGAGGGTGGTGGTCTACTACCTTGGTTTCTCAAGACAGTTATTCCTCTTTCGCACCAGCTTCTTCCTTTCTTTTAAAAAAGAGAGAAAGCAGTCACCCCATTCTCTAAAAGTTGAAGCAATATTGCAGTGGTAGATAATGAGTGAAAGCTTGACTATGTAAATGTTTTTGAGAAAAATGATGAGAGAAATTGGTATTACCACCTTGCTTTGGTGGTGTTTATAAATGACCAGCTGTTTCTCACCCTCCTCAGTCTTTCAGATCTGTTTCCTACAACTGGTCATACACCCATTAAATTTGCTAAGCTTCTTTTTGCACCTTGTGGTCCACAGCCATACATAGCTGTGGTTTTTGCTACCTGAAGCTTGCTTTCCCCTCTTTTTATACCTTTGCTGACTCCTGAAGGCAGACAGGGCCAACTGGCTTAGCTAGCTTGGAGCATTGTCATTAAAGCATGCCAGTTTCTGTAGCAAGTGGCCCACACAGGAGTAAAGTGGCTTATTTCACACCTGCTGTCTTCCATAGCCCAAATCCCTCTACAGCAGTGGGATGCCAGCTGTGAGCAGCCTGAAGTATTAGGCCTGAACTCAGTGTAGCGGGATACGTTCCTGCTCTCCTCCTCCTTTCATTCATCCTGCGTTCCCCATGCACCCATTATTTGACTTCTAGTGAGGTTCTGTGCTCTGTTCTTGCATCACCTCTGCCTCAGATGCCTTAACTTTACATGGAAGGCTCCAGTTAATGTTTTTGCGCTGCTCATTGCTCTTGAGCCCTTATCTTCTCTCTAGGATGTCTGCCTGATAACCAAAGTTTGGCATGACCAAAACAAGCCATTCGCTCCCACCTTCTTCACCCTTCACTTGAAACTTCTTTGCCACCGCCTTATATTTTCAAGTAAAGCTCTGTGCTTCCTGAGTATACAGCCTTCTTGTCATCCTACTCCCGTTGCTTCGTCGCCCACATTCAGGCTGTAGCTAATTCTTTTCACTTTTGTAGATATTGGGCACCTTAGTTTTGCTTCCAGGGCACTGTGGCATCACCATTTTCTGTCTAGTCCTGCCTCTGTCCACATCTGTACTGTTTTAACTTGGAGGGACCCGTGAGATTTTTGTACAACCCCTGGCATCCACAAAGATTCTTGTTAACGTCTAGTCCCTTTCAAATTAGTTTTTTTTGAGCTGTCCTCCAAATAATTGCTTAAAATGCAGTGCCAAAAGGGATCGAAGAAGCGAATGTCAGAACCAAGAGAGCAACTGGCAGATACTATACACCCAGGAGTGTAGAACCATGCATACCACATAGCTTGCATGTTCATCTTTTTAGCATCCTTGCAGAATGTGAGCTTGAGACAGGTCTTGTCATGTGAAACTGCGATCCTTATTATGGAAATACATCCAATAATGATGGTAACCCCAAAGTATCAAAGACATATGCTTGTGTGTTTCAGATTTACATATGGCCATAGATGTAAAGTAGCAGGACTTTATGTGCTGCCACTATGTTTACCAGCGGTTTTGCCTCAGACAAGAGATGGTGTTTATGGAAACATGGAGACTTAAGTATCCTTGTTAAAGTGCTGGAGCAGCTCTAATCTGGAGTGTTAATCCAGGTTTTTGTTGTGTGACTGCCAGATGCATTGTGCTAGGTTTATGTGCTCTTCTAGACAAAAATCATTCTAATCCTATGAAGCTAAAGTGTTCCTTGATGGCCTTAGCACTGTGGTTGAGGTAAATGTTTTATTTTTGGAAGGTAACAGATAGTAGTGAAGAAGAAGACAATCTCATAGGCCCAATGCCTGCAAAAGGACCAGTAGAGAGTGATGTGACCAAAGACTTTGAACGCAGAGCTCAGAGAATGAAGGAAAAACTTACTTCAGCTGACAGCGTAAGTTGGATTTCTTTATTTCCAGTATTTTGTTGCTGGAGTGTATTTGTGTTTTTCTTTGCCTGTTTCTGTGTGACACAGTTGCAGTTGCTCAAAGGAAAAATCCATGATTTCTGCTGGTAGCCAAGAGATTCGGACAGCAATTTTTGATTATGCTTTTTTTACTGTTCCCCCTGCCCCTATTTCTTTTGTAAAGGATGAATCCAAGCAAGTTACCAGGGAATTATGGATGACAGAACTTCCACCTGAATTGAAAAGCTTTGGATTTGGCCCAAGAACATTCAAGAGAAGAGCTGATGACAAATCAGGTGATAGGTCTATTTGGACAGATACTCCAGCTGACAGAGAAAGAAAAGCCAGGGTGAGTGTTTATTCATTCATATACACCTGCAGGCAGCAGGTATGTTGTTGATATTCTGTGAAAACAAAGTAAAGATACCCCGAGTTGTTTGGTAATATTTTTTTTTTTTACAGATTTTTCTTTGTTATCAAAACTTAGGAATTTAAGGCTTAAAGGTAAAAGCAAGGAAATAATGATTTATATTAACATTGATAACCATTTGTTCCCTCCCCCTTCTACAGTAATCTGGTTCTCTGTATCAGCTCATTGAATTACATACAGTGTGTGCCCAATGTGTAATTCACGATTACAGTGTATCCAGTTTCTTCTTTGAGCCAAAAATACCTGGTGGCCTCTACCCTTCATATTTAATTAAAAATAAATATAGACTTCCTTGCATTTTACTTCAGACATTGTGGTTACTATAGCATGTGATTTCTTCTACTTACCAGGAAAAAGAAGAGGCAAAAAAGTCAACCTGTAAGGATAATGAAGAAACTGTATTATCTGGGAGAGAAAAGAGACTTGTTGAGCAGGTGACTTCATACAATGTAAGTGTAATAGCAAAATATTTCCTCTTCCTGCGTTTCCCTTAATTCTTCACTCTTCTGGTTCTCATTTCCAGGGCTGCTGGTTTCCATGGTGATGCCATTATGGTCTTCCCTTTTAGTGCCCAAACCTACTGCTGTTTAAGTCATTAGAACATTTCACTTCAACAAGAGCAGGACTGGGTCCTCCAGCTACTGCTGAGAACAATGTGACAGAACTGGGATTTGTGTATGTTGTCTCAGTTTTAGGTACTGTTTTCCTTAAAGAGTCATCCTCATGTCAGGACATGGTTGCTGGTAGTAGGCAACCTTAATTCAAATATTTGCTTGCTTCACTGAGTTACCAACATCCCTAGAACAGAACAGTAGTAGTACAGGTTTAACTTTTAGGACAAAATATGCATTAACCCAAAATAAGCTTGATGGGCTAAGCAGATCGATGCATTAATTAGACCATGTAATTAATTACATCAACTGCTCATTACAACAGTTCTATTACATTAAGTTTTCCTCAGTGTCTGCAGAAGGCAATAGTTTTCATAGGCAGATGTTGATTACTAGAAGTCTGAACTCCGTGTCAAGTTCCCTCTCGCTTTTCTGTCTGCCAACCCTGTCCACCAGAGGATACAGACTGTTGCCTGCCTTACAGGTGTTCGTGGCAGTTCCTCCCTGATTCATGGCCTGAAGCCTTATGGAAGGCAGTCTGGTCTCTTGAGAGTATAATTAACTTGAGAATTGCAGCCTTGGCTTATATTACATGATTGAAGTTTATCTGACAGCTTAAATAATTTATTTGTAGTTCATGAAATCACATGTCCCTCTTGACTTAGAGGCTTGCAAATCCAGAGCTGTTAGTATAATGTCTTAATTTTTTTCTGTATTTCTGTTTCTACTGTTACTGTGAGTAGAGCAGAACAATTTTAATGTAAAAATACAGGGTTTGGTCTGTACCATTGCCAGAATAAGACATATATAGGCCTTTACTGTTTCTAAGGTTAATAGAGTTCTCTCAAGAAAAACTGAAGAGGCTATCTTATTTAAGAGCAATGTTTCTTGGGTTGTTATGTTTTTGGGGCTTTTTTTAAATCAGCTCTTTTCTGATTTTCAGGTGGTTTGTGTTTGTTTGTTTTTTTGCTGTCTCCTTTCCTAGTTCTTTCTCCATTGACCTTTATCAAGGATACTTTCATTGAACAGGAGCTTTAACTCTTAAAATAGTTTCTTACAGTTAATTCTTTCAGTGCTGGTGCCTTATACTTTCTCTGGTGCAGTTCTGTCAACACTGATGCAGTTACACCATGAAGAAGTGTTGTCCATTTCCTGGTTTTCCAGGAATCACTTTTCCACAAGAATCACTTCTTGTGTCATGTATGCGTAATTATTTGTATGTGTGATGAAGTAAGTTTTTGCACAGGGAGTGAAGGAAGATGAACCTTCAGGATAAAGATTTCATGTTCCTAGATAAGAGAAAACAGGGCTGCTCATCTTTTGCTCTTTCTGATGAGAGAATTGGTTTGGACTGATGTTTTGGCTGGTTTGTAATGATTTGAGAGTCTGAGAAATTGACTGCTTAAGGATACGCAAATACACTTCACCTGAGCAAAGGAGGGGCACATAGTCTTGTGAGAACTAATCTGTCCCCTGTGTGAAAACAGCAAAAGTTTTATGTTGTATTTGGGCTGGATCACACTCTTTAATAAATGCAACTAAAGTCCTTAACATAGCACAAAAGACATGCTCTAGCTCAAACCTGTGGCTTTGTCCTGTGGTCTTGCAACAGATGATTCAAATAGTGAAACGTTATAAGCAGACATTAGAAACACAACAGTTCATAAGAGTAAGATTGAAAGGATATCTAGCTCATTCCTGCCCCTAGCAGTGACCAAAAATAGATGCTATGGGGAAGCATGTAAGAAACCAGGCCTGTACTTTGAAATATTTCTCTTGTTGTCTTCATTTGTCTCTGCTAATAATGGCAGAGCAACTTTCATATTTCTATTGCATTATTTCATAATTTACCTCCACTGCGGAGATTCAACAACATTATGGGTACCTTTAACATCAGTGAATTTTTAGTATCTTATTCAGTGTAGACAAGATTACACATGCTTTCTGCTCTGTGTATGCTAAATTTATCACTCTGTTTTCCAGTTACTGAGCTGTTGTCTTTTTCTGGAATTTTTAGCCTTCCCAATTCCAGTCTTTCCATTTGGATTTTCTATGTGGTTGATGTTTTGTAATACTTTATTTCTTCTTACTTCTTCCCATTTTCCCAGGAGTCAAAGAGGTCAGAATCTCTCATGGACATACATCAGAAAAAGCTAAAGAGCAAAGCAACCGAAGAAAAGAACAAACCTCAAGAAAGAAGGCCATTTGACCGAGACCAGGATCTCAAAGTCAATCGATTTGATGAAGCACAAAAGAAAGCTCTTATAAGAAAATCCAGAGATCTGAATACTAAATTTGAGCACAGTAAAGGCAATATGTTTTTATAACATAAAAGCATGAAGCTTTTTTGAAGTCAATTAAACTTTGAATACTTAATTTTGTAAGTATTTTTCTGTAAATATTTGTATGCAAAATAAATATCCTGATGGTTAACTATTTTTCCTTGTCTGTAAGTACTCCGTTAGGTAGGATCATCTGTACTACAACTAAACTGATAAAGGAAAGTACTGGTATAAAAAAGTAATGTAAATTTGCTACTTTAAAACGTTGTTTTGAGGGGTTTTGTTAGTGTAAAAATAATTGATTAAAATCAGTATTATTTTAAGGATCTCTGGATTTGATCTTGCAATGGAGTTGGCAATATTTCCCCCATCTCCTGCCATGGAATATTCTTGCTGAGCCTGGCCTGAAGGCAGTGAAAAAATCCCCTTTAAGTTAATGGGCAAGGCATTGAGTTCATACTACCCAGCAGGAGCTCCAGTCAAGCAAATGGCAGCTTTTATATCCACCCAGTGCTTTTATTTCTCTGAGTCTGTGTCTGCACATAAATACAGGTTTATATGTATGCAGTATAATTTCTGTACCGTAGCAGAAGTAATAAACCCCCCCAGGTTTGCAGATTTTCATATAAAATGTTAGTATACAAGAAGAGAAAATGTGAGTTTCAATTTGTAGGGCTTGCCAACAAAAAATCCATCTCTTTTAAGCAAATACAATGTGAAAATTAAACCAATATAAAACTTGTCAGTTAGTTTGCAGAGCAGAACAGCTTTTTGATATCAAAAAGGAGATAAATCTGACATTTAAAGAAATCTA
Source organism: Microhierax caerulescens (assembly GCA_035590215.1). Lineage (NCBI taxonomy): Eukaryota > Metazoa > Chordata > Aves > Falconiformes > Falconidae > Microhierax > Microhierax caerulescens. Next base: position 31,591,806 of record JAVJGJ010000014.1, on the reverse strand, counting down.
CTTCCATGCTTAAGAGTTCTTCAGCTGCTCTGCACGTACACAGAGGAGCTAAAGGGGGAGTTCTGTTACTTATTTAAAATTAAACTTGTACTTGCATTCTTTTTCTTTAAGGTAATGTTTGGGGTCCTTTTTCAAGAGTTAGTGAAAGTATCTATAGAAGAAAATAATTTTATATATGAGATGCTGGCAACTTGTTTGGAAGTGTGACACATTTCATATATTCAGTATCATGGAGTTCACTGTAACTTGAAAAAAGGCTACAGTGACAGACAGTGTCTGGGTTAGTTCACATTAATGGAGCAGTGACCCAACAAGCCCCAGAAAAAAAGTGGCTAAAAATTTGATATTATTTTATTGCACATATACATAAGGCCAAAGCATGGCCTCCACATGCTGAGAAGTTCTGGAGGATTCTTCAGTGTTGCAAATGAATGCTTATGTACAGTATATTTAGATTCTGCTTTTTTTTTTTTTTATGGACAATTTATTTTGCTATCTGAAAAATCTGCTACCTTCAGGAAGAAGAGGGACTGGTTTTGTATTGTATTTGATTTTTTTTCTTTGTAATCAGTTTTGAGTTTATGAGCCTTTTCTTTTTGAGGTGAGGAGGGTTTAAACAAGGGGCATTTATTTTTTTTTTTCTCCCTTAAAACAGACTTCTGTAAGTGCCTCCTGCTTTTTTAGCTCAGCAAGCAAGGCCTTGCTGGGTTTCTGTCTTCTGAATTTTCTCCTTCCCCTTTTTGGGGAGCTCCTCTGCAGCTGGGTGTTAAATAACATCTCTCTAGCAATTCAGCAAATTAGATGTCTTAACTGGAAAGGCAGTAGTAGGAATGTTTGAGGCTTTTATAGGCAACTAAAGCAATGACCGGTTGAGCATCATGTGACTAGCTAAATCCATGTTTGGCAAAAAACGATCCTCATGCCCACTCTTGGAAACCCCGCTGCCTTGAGAAATCAATGTATTACCAGGCGTTGCCTGATGCTGAAAGAGCTGATCTCATGAGACGTCGTGCAGTCCTCACTCATGCAGACAAGTCTGTAGCAGGGATGAGGGCTGCTTGCATTAAGATTTTGTTACATGCTTCATTTTTATTTTTGTTCTTTGGTCCCTTCTCCAAACTAAGGACGGGTCACCAGATGTCACAGATGGCGGGGTCTTGCCATCCAGCTGTATCCCTGCTGTTTGCTTGCTGCCCTCCCTGGCCCTATCGCATCTCCTGCCCTCTCCAAGGCCGTGTTTGCACAGAGGCTCCGCAGTGTGGCTCAAGAGGAGAGCACTCGTAACGGGAGTGCAGGCAGCCCCTTTGCGGTCACACGGCAGGGCATGACACATTACATCTCCGTATGTGGGATGTGCAGGCCTAATTAGTGAAGCCTTGATGTGAGTTGGGAATGTTTTCTCTCATCTGCTTAATCTTCCCCCCCGCGCTCTCAAGCAGCCTCTCATAGACTCGATAAAGCCCACGTTATGAACTTGAGATAGAAGGAAAGTGGAATTGTTGAGAGTTCAAATTAAGCTTTTCATTACTTTGTGTAAATTGAGTGAACTTTAGAATTGTATTAATACACAAACTAATCTCTTACTAATGCCAAACCATTCCCTCAAACAGTCATTAGAACAAGCAGTAACTCAGTAAATTACAAGCTCTGTAAGATTTCGTGGGAAAAGATGAGCTGTCCTCTACAATTTGGACAAGCTCTAAAGCATTTCTGCAGAAACGCTAGTGGGTGATTTTTCAGAATCTCGTTTGAAGAAAGAGAATTTATTTCACAGAAAATCCTTACCATAATTACAACCTAACATTTTTGAGTAACCAGCTCCTGATTCAGATTTGATGGATTCTATTGCTATTCTGCGCTGCCAGACCGTGTCTTACTGACTGAAGAAACATTGGGAAACTTTTGTAAAAAAAAAAAAATGACGGAGATTTTCCTGGATGTGAAAAGCCTATCAGCCTAGATTTTAAAGTGCTTGCCTTTTTTTTTGTGCTGGCTTAGACATCCTGTATTAATACTGATGTTAAAAATTTCTGTTCATAGGGTCCCCTCCTTCCAAGATACTGAGTAGGTCTGGAATCTGTACTGAAGTCAATAAAAAGCAGGCTTTTGTGGTAGGTGTATGAAAATTGGATGGTTAAGAGTAATTTTAAGGGGTATGTTAATAACAACAAAATGTTGCAAACACTGCTGGGTCTGCTGTTACCAAGGAACAATTAAAAGCAATTAAGACATTTCAAGGAAACTTGGTGATTTCTTTGTATGTGTCTTCAGGACAAAATATGGAGCTACGATGCTGTTTGATCTGGAAAATTTTGTGAGAATATGGTGTAGCAATACTGTCACCTGAGGAAAGTCTCTGCTCTTCTGACTTAAACATCTAGTTGTGGAGAGTTATTTTTTGCTGCTTTTGTTGCAGTCAGAGCAGGCACTGTGCATATTGGCTTTTCTGGATGAAATGCATTTCCCAAGTAATAAACAGCAATACAAAAGTGTATTATTTAGGGCTGTGATGGTGTCACGTTGATCATACAAAAGTGGTAATGTTGAAATAGCTTTCTTGAAAGAAACATTGGTATGTTTCTGTCCAGTAGGAAAGAGTTTTTTCCACATAAGAAGTTTCAATATGCTCCAGAGGGCTCCAGGAGTCCAAGGCTACTCATGCTTGGGGACTTGTCTTGTTTCTGAAATGTAAACTTTGTTATTTATGTTCAAGCAATTATAAATTGTATGTAGATGTAAAAGTAATACAGCATTAAAAATCAGAATCTGTGAAAACTTTCTGTACACGCATCCTTAATTTCAGTTTCATACAGTGCATATAGTTTCTAATTGTGTGATTACCTAATGCTCAGATAAAACACACGCATGTGATTTTCTGGATTTAGGAATTGTGTCTAGTGTTTTATATGCTGGGGGGAAGTAAGTTACGTGGTTGCCTTTCAGCCAACAGCTATAGATTTTTCTCATGTGCTCACTGTGAAGATGTTGTCTTGTTCCCTGAAGTCACTGAGGGCCACAAGTGTAGACCCCAGTTGTTGCACACCTGTGAAATGCATCTTCCTGATGCTTCCAGCTCTGGCAGCTGAATGGGAAGTGGTGACCCTCAATAATAACCCACTCAAATGTGGCATTTCTGTGCTTTTTAATCAGGACATCATGATGGCTATTACCTGTGCAGGGCCAATCTGTTCACAGCAGCCACTTCTGGGTCCTCCCACAGTGTCTGTCACCACAGCAGGCAAAAGCCCTTTCTCCATCATCCCATCCTTGTTCCTCGTGGTTCTGATCATCTGTTTTCTTGCACTGGTCTTCAAACCAATAATAAATCCCATTGCTCTTTGAAATTACACCCATTTTGAATAAGCATAGAAAATCAAGCTTAAAAAAAAAAAAAGTATTTCTTTTGGAGTGGGAACTTAAGGTCTTTAGGAGACAGCAGCACAGACTGGCACTTCAGCAAGAGCAGATGCAGCTGTAACTTGTTGCAAATAAGCAATCCAAACATAAATATTCAAAAGCAATTCTCATAAGCAGACTTCAGAGAGAGGTGGAGGGAAAAGTGGTTGGCCCAGGCTCTCAACTGCTTAACATTGCAGTCACTTGTTTCACTTCATAGGGTTGTAGCCACTTGTGCTTGCACGTGTATACCTGACCAGGAGTCTGACAGCTTCCCAGCCTTGGGGCAAATTACATCTTCTCTCTGTCCTTTCCTGACTGTCTCTCAGGGAGAGCCTTGCTCCCTGTGTTTGCTAGTATCTGAGCTGCTACAAAACACTTGGATGGACATCAGCAAATACCTTTTGCTGCATCTTGTGTGAGCCCTGGAAGAGGCACTGCAGCTCTCCTTGTGGGCCTTCTGGTGGCTTTGCTCTAAGAACCAGCCAACTGCAGAGTTTCATGGCTACTCCTTCATGTTTCCTAGGATCCATCCTTCAGATCTTGCTAGCCTGTGTGGGGTTGCCACCCACCACTAGCACAGGGTCAGGAAGGAATTGGCCTGAGCTCAGCCAGGATGGGGAGAGGACAAGTGTTATTACATTTGCCTCAGCTCATGATAGAGAAAACCCTTTACTCACTGGAGCTCGATAGTGGGGTTTATGAGCAACAGAGCTGTGACACCACCACAAACCCAGCAGCCGCCCTGGTTAAGTCCCTCAAGCCAAGACTGATGTTCAAACACAAGAAATCCCGGAGCAGGAGAGCCCCGCAGGTACCTGCCTGCCTTCCTTAGCCTGAGCAGCAGTCCCATCGCTCAGCAAGACCCACCTCTGCATCAGCCATGCCCCTCCCTCAATGAACCTCTTGAAGACACCTCTCCTCTTTGGTGTCCTGCCAGACAGCCCAGACAGGCTCCCATGGTTGCGCACTGTTGGGTAACAGACAGGGAAACAGACTCCCTCCTATGCTGCCTGAGAGCAACCAGGATTAACAAATGCAGCAATCTGTGCTGTGCCGTGCTTTAACCCTCAGTTACCAAATGCTCCCCTGAGTTTTCTCCTCTAACACGGAGCAAGGTCCTGGGAAGACTATCCCCAGGAGTCACCGTATGAAAAGGATGGAGGGGCACACATGAGAAAGAGCAAAGGCACCAAGATGCAGCTGGCAGCCGGTGTTTGCGGTTCCTGGGGCTCTTAGCCATTTCTGCTTTAGTCATGAATAAACCAAACTTGTGGTTGTTGCTGGGACTGAGTTTCTTTCCACTCACCATGGATGCTGGAGGCCTGTGATTATACGTATGGGCCTCAGCTTTCCTTTTAGAAAGTGCTGCGTTCATAGTCCTCAGGGTGGTTGGGCATGGCCGAGCTCAGCACTGCCTAACAGCCACAGAGCTGCAGCCCTGGCAGCAGTGTTCTCCCAGGAGTTTATTTGCTAGTGAGAGACATACCCTTGGAAACTGAAGAGGTCTTCCTTTCTTTACACATTTAACAAACATATATGTATATAAAAGTTCCTGCAACCTACTTGCTCCCTTTTGGCAAGAAAATGTTTGTCACCTCCCCTTGAGCCGCAGTATGACAGCACAGGCTGTGTTGCCAAGCCTTAGCTGAAGCTGAATAGCCACTGCAGAACATAAAAACTGTGACTGTAATTCTGCCCAGTTCAGCCCTAAATGAAATTACAGTCTTTGGGACCACACGGGTGGCTGCTGCTGCTCCAGACCCGCAGCTATTTCCAATTCTAAATAGCAATGCCTGACATTTTCTGTTTGAATATAACATATATGATATATTCCATGGTATACATGCAGGTCTAATACCCCACAAAGTTTAAAACTCTTCCATAAAAGGTTGCTCCAGATACGTTAAGTATTTCTGTTTTCTCTTCTCTGCAATTTAGTCTAAAATTTATTTTACATGAGTCTCTAGGACTCTTGTAATGTCTTGCAAAGTCTGTGCAATGTCTTGTAGAGCTTTGCAAGGCACCCTCAACTTCATCTCCAGTGGCAGAGCATCAAAGAAAGCTGGTGGTATTTTGGGTGCAAATTTGGGTATTTCTTCAGGTGGAATTTTGCAGCAACTAAAACTTACCTTATTGTTTCTAAAACAGGAGGCTGCTATATGAAGGATATCCTATGTCCTGCACTTCTTTGAATGTGCTCGTTACAAATAACAGCAGAAGAAATTTGAGGATCAAGGATGGCCACCCCTTTGTCCCACAGACAGTGGCAGAACCCCTGGCATCCCGGTGGACGTTTTGCTCCTGAGCCTTGTGGAAGTCCCATGCGGTAACCTCTCCTCCCGGTTCACTCCTGTGATGAGTATTGCCTCCTAGTGATGGCTGATCTTTCTGAGGGGAAAAGCACAGCCTTCTTGTGTCTCTGTTAAAAACATGTAGATCTGATTTCAACTTTTTCATATTAATGCAATACATGTATTTTGTGGCAAACCTGTGCTCCCACTGGACACTCAAGAGCCCAGAGCAAGAAAAGCTTAAGAGCTGTGAAAGGAAAAATTCCCACCTTTAGAACTGTGATGAATTTGAAGGTTTAGGGGATTTCTCAAAGTTTCAGATCTGTCCTGCTGTGCTGGCAATTGCTTCTTTTGAGCAGGCTGGTCTCCTTGCCTGCCAGAGGAGCCTGCCACCCCATCCACTTCCCCTCTGATGGCTGATCAGGGTTGAAGACCACTAATGGTATGTGGGCATGTACAAGCACCCCCCTCCATGCAACTGTCGGTGGACACACCATCCCATAGCTGGTCCCTGACCCCTTGCTCTCCCCATCGCTGGTACCTGGACATGCATGCCCGCAACTTGCAGCCCTGCTGCAGCTGCAGTACTCAGCCCTCTTCCCCTGCTCACCAACCAGTCCAGCATCACATTCGCTATGCTCACACTTACCCACTCAGACCGGAGAGCACACTCTGGGTTTAACCAGATAAAAATAGGTTTTAATGAGAGTACAGAACACATTGCAGTGATCAAGTGTAGGCAGGACTCAAGCAAGCATACTGACCTGCCCTTTTTATCCTCTCTTTTTCCCCACTCTTGCTCCTTCCCAATTCACCTTGATCCCTTTCTTTCCCCACTTTTAATCCATCCCCTAACATCCTGAACTAACCCACAAGCCACTTAAAAAGATCCCAAAATAAGTTGTAGACAATCCCAAAAATGTTTTCCCCGCTGCAACTCATAATGAGTCTTATACTCATCACCTTGTCCTAAGTACCTCTAGGTGTTTTTCCATGACCCACAAGGTCATGTTCATGCTCTGCTGGGGCTCACACACCATGATGTTCTTCTCACCAGAGCTCTGCTGCTTCTGGATCTCTCTTCTCCCATACGAAGTCCTCCAGCACAGGAGGTTTTCTGGGGATAAGGTTGCCCACAGACACAAGAAAGGAATTAGGTATGGGAGCTTCTGAATGCCATTCATCATTTAGAAGGGGACTCCTACAATGTAATTTTAAAGAGCTAAATGTAAGTTTGTGAGTAGGGTCTCCGGGACACCAGTAGAGGCTGGTGTTGGAAAAGGAGCCAGACTCCTTCTAAGAAACAGTTTTCATAGGAGAGGACAGAGGGTGGCATTTCCCATCCTGGCTCTTCCATACCCCATGTGTGCCATTACTGTGGTTTTGAGTTGTGTTTCTTGGCATATTCCTCTTCTGCCTGCCCTTCTCCTCCTCCCGTTGCACAATGCATGAGGGAGCTGCGGGTGACACACCGGCCTCATGGGCCCCCCAGGTAGGCACAGCTGATGAGAAGGACACAACGGGATCAGATGAGTCAGCCATACACTAAGCCACAGGAGCGTGAGCTGCTCCCTCCCCACCGCCTGCTGCAGCGCTGGGCAGGCTGGCTTCGTGTCACCGGCAGCCAGGGACAGCTGCCACATAGCGCTTGGCAAGCATGATGGGGACCAGGTCCACTCCACCTCGCACAGGCTGATGTGGCCATGCTAAATGCAGGAGGCCTCAACAGCATTTACACTGAGGCCATGGAAGACTAATGACCCTTTCCACTGCTTGGGGTTTGCTGTTTTCTCTTCAGCTGCTTTGTACCCCTCCTGTCAGGGCAGTGAAGGTTTGTCCTTGCCTAGAGGGACCCCTGCGATGTGTGAAAGCCAGCCAGGCACCTCCTGCTGCAGCTTCCCTGGGCATCCGATGCCCCCAGGGCAACAGGAGATGGTAAGTCAAAGGGTCGGTTCCCATTCCACGAGAAATGGCAGGACGGAAAAAAGGCAACTTCAGGAAAAGGAGCCCAGCCAGCTGCCAGCATGCACGAAGCCTGCAGCCTGGGGGAAGCTGTCTAGAAACCATCAAGGGCTTGCTGTGGTTTCCAAGGTAACTGCCATCTTCTGTGACCCAGGTGAGGCTCAGCTTTTCTGAGCACATGGGCAGAATACAAATAGTGGGTCTGAGGTGGAAAACAGAATGCACACAAAATGCCATATGTTACCCCAGCTGCTCTGCTAGCAGTTGCTTGCCTTCCACATCTGCCCGCTGAGGCGAAGTGCCAGGAGCAAGGAATTTGGCCACCGCAGCTTGAACCTTCATGACTCGCTGCCAGAGGGAGGCCAGATAATTAAAAATTCCCACAGGTGGCTTTCCAGCTGGAGTCATGACCCAAGGGCCCAGGGACCTGGTTAATGCACAACGCCCCACAGCACGGCTCTGACCCTTGCTGTGTGCTCACCTGAGAGCATCCCTGAGTCCACTGGCCAGCACTGGCACAAGCTGAGCTCAGCTGTTGCCTCAAGGGCTGTCCCCGGGTCTTCCAGGGAAATGAAGGAGTCAAGGCTTCCCAAACATCATTTCTGTGGCAAACACAGGAAAGCTGGGCTGCTGTCACAGGAGAACCAGGTAGCTATGGGGTTACATGGGTCAGGTGCTGTTCACCTCTGGACCACCTGCCACAAAAGCCACCAAGTTTTAATTGCCTCTTCCAAACCAGCGTGAGAGAGGAAAACCGGAGCAGTGAGCGGACGCACTCACAGTCACATACTGAATGCAATACTTTAATTCTTTGATGTATGCATTATTGTCCACAAAGGGTTTCCAACAGCAGAGAAACCAAGGCCATTGCTGAACGCTTCACACAGTTCTTCTTGTCGCGATGTCCTGATTTCAGCTGGGATGGAGTTAATTATCTTCTTAGGAGCTAGTGCAGTGCTCTCTT
>JAVJGJ010000014.1:31571010-31583114 GCA_035590215.1 Microhierax caerulescens | reverse complement strand
GGGACACAGCCAGGACAGCTGACCCAAACTGCCCAAAGGGATATTCCATACCATGGGACGTCATGCCTGGTATATATCCCGGGGGGTTGACGGGGCGGGCAGATCGTTGCTCGGGGACTGGCTGGGCATTGGTTGGTGGGCAGTGAGCAGTTGCATTGTGCACCACATGTTCCTTTCTTCCTTTCCCTATGGAAGTTATTCTTTCCCTTCCCCTTCTCATTAAAACTGTTACTGCCATCATCGTTAGTATTGTTCTTTCACTTTTATTGTAATTCAGTTATTAAATTGTTCTTATCTCAACCCTTGAGTCAGTTTTACATTCCTTTTCAACTCTCCTCCCCATCCCTCTGGGTGAGGGGGCAGTTAGCAAGCGGCTGTGTGGTGCTTAATTAGAAGCCGGGGTTAAACCATGACACACTATCATGCTGTGCACAAGCAGGGAGCCCACCCCAAAAAAGTCAGCCTCCCACAGAGCTCACGGATTCACGCTCAAGTCATGGCACTGCTGATGCCACAGGTCCAGTGTCTTCTCTCCATCACCTTAACATGACCCAGGCCTTGGCTGGGAGAGGGACACAAGTGCCAGGCTGAGCCTGTTACGGCAGAAGCTAATACAAGACCATCACCACAGTGCTGAGGGTTATGGGTGATGCTCTTGAGATGGTTTCTGCACAGTACTAATGCTCTGGCAGGAACCAGTGCATGGCCAGGAACCAGAAGGGGACCAAGCAATGATACTGGCTGCAAACATCTGAAAAGCTTGGCATCAATAGGCCCTCCTTTCCAGCTATTTGTGGCTTTCCTGAAATAGTCTGTCAGCTAGCATTACCTGTCACCTCTGATCCACCCACAAGACTCCATGTCACTTTTCTTTTTCCAGTATTTCAGGGCATAAACTCCACTAGCAGTGCTGATATTGAAGAGTTCCTAGCTCTGTGTTGCTGAGACACTCTGGTTTGGAATATGGTCTTAAATTTGGGAGAGGCAAATTTGGGAGTCTCACTATAATCAGGAAGATTTTTAATATTTTTTGCCAAATGTACCCCCATATACAAGACTTAGACTCTCTCAAGTCACAGATTCTGAGAAGAGACTGGTTAGAGCTTGAGGAGCAGCTCCTTGAGACCTGCTCTGGCAATGCTGTATCCCCAGCCAAGGGAGGCGGCTGAGATCTCCTTCCCCAGGCAGGCAGGAGCTGCAGCAATGCTACATTGACCAGGTCTGTGAGCAGGGAACCTGTCCACCACAAAGGACCAGTCTTCTCCCTCTATGTGGCTAGGCTGGCCTGTGGGAGCCTTGTGGCTCACTTTCTTCAAGGACACAGAGAGATGTGCTTCACCTTGTCTGTTCCCGGGATGAAATGATGTCTCACCATCAGCTGAGGCAACCAGTGAAAATTCTGTCCCATCCCCATGTGTTTAATACTGCTCATCAAGGTTTTGGAAAACTGATGGTGGAAGAAGCTGCCTGGCCACCAGTTAGTGGTGATCTTCACTAGCACTGGGAGATGGGCACAGCCCAACAGGCCGATACCTCCCGGGACATGGACCTCAGTCTTCCTTCTTTGATACATCCTGTATCCCTACTGTCCAAAGGAGGAAACATTGCCCAACAGTGGACTTGGAACCTCTCGGCTGGCCTTAGGCATGCAGAAAAGGCAGGGACCCCCCCCAGCATCCGAATATCAACAGCGAGTGAGACAAGACACAGTGCAGGCAGCTAAGGCGTCATCCTATTTTGACGGCTGCACACCCTTCAATTAGCAGCTGAGCTGTTTTGATTGCAAAGAAACATAAAAAACTCTTCACCAGGAGGAATTCTTGGTTTAGCAGCTAAGCTGAGACAGTGAAGATCCGCCAAATGCTTGGGAGTTTGAAATGCAATAGGCACAACTTCACAAAGGCAAAAGAAAGCTTTTCTCTCAGGCTGTCAAAAGATACAATCTTCAGCTCTTCATATGAGTCAGCTGGGATGAAGTGCTTCCAACCGGCATCATTTCTTACAGTGCAGTCACTCCACCTCTGATCTCCCAGCCCTGATGCTCAAAGAAAAACTACAAAATCTTCTCTAGGTAAATCTGAAAACTGTATCTCATCACTATTCTGAATATTAACACTTTAGAGCATGTCACCATCCTCCTCTTTTCACCATTCCCACTGATCTCTGTGCTCTACATCGTGCTACTATTATTCTACAAATTACCTGCCTCTCTCTTTCCCCTAGGAGATAACAGCCAATATCCCCTTCATATTCCATGTGTGCTGGCAGATGTCTAGCTCAGACACAGGTCTAATTAAACCCAGAACAACTGTTCCCCGTGTGCAGTGAGGTTTGAAATCCACTGTGTCTTTTCTGAGGAGCATGCATGCTCCAAACCTTATCTGCTTTCTCCAGCTATACAATCTGGCTTTATAAAAGCTATTACACCCACCTACAAATCTTTATCCTTAAACTTTTTGGTCTAACAATACTGCCACACCAAAAGGCTGCATACACTGGAAACAGAAGGGGCAGCATGCAGCTGGGTCTGGTTTATGAAAAATAAAAGGTGTAACACTGTGACATGTGTCGCAGAAGAACTGAAATTCTGCTTCACAGGACACGGTGGCGTTTGAGCAGTCGTTTAAAATCAGTGTTTGTCTTTGACTAGCAACACTGACCTGTATCTACATGCCCCGCTGCTGCTCAGCCTTCCCTTCACTCCTTCAGCCCCTGCCTGGAAGAAACCCCTCTTCACTTCTTTCTTCAGGAGGCTCCTCTCCAGCAGGGAAGCAGCATCTGAGCTGCCCCTTCACTGACCCTCAGTTTCCCATCTGTAGGATAAGGAGGTAAGGGTGACCCCTCAGCCTTGTGAAGAAGGTTCAGGCTTCGCCACTCCAGCCTGCTGTCACCCCCACTACTTATCCACCGCTGCTCGCCTTTGCTCCTGGCGTGGCCAGTCTCTGCAGGGAGCCATTTCCAGTGCTTTCCTCCAGGGGTTTGTGCAGCATCTGACTGTCAACTTACCGCATGAGTAGGACAGAGTGTCCTCCCAGTACCTCCCACAGTATCTGCATAATATCCATATTGGGCATTTCCACAGCAGGAAAGGACCTGAATCTCTTCTCCCTGAAACAGGTATCCTCGCTGGGAGCTTCTGAAGAGGGCTTGCCCAATGTTTGCAAAGCCCTCACACGCTAACACGCTACAGCAACATCTGCCACAGAAGATCCCATGGAGAAGGAGCACTGCTTGTGCAAAGCAGCGTGCCGGGCAGAGGATGCAGGACTCGCCACAGTGTGGGCCAAGCCAAGGCTGTAGCAATGCCCCCATGGGAGTGTTGATCACACGGGGCTGGGCTGTGCAGAACAGCGAGTTGCTCCGGGACCAGTGGGTACCCAGCCTGCTGGGTGACCTACTGAAGGACTATCACCACAATATATATTTATGCCACTCAGAGAACCATCAGAGGAGGTAAACCTTGACTGTTGGCCAAGTGTTTAATAAAGCATGGAGACCAGCTGAGGCTTTTCTCATACCTGGTGTATTTTTAGCATCTCCTCCCTCAGGTTGCTTCTCTAGGTGTCTAGTAAGGGCTGGGTTTATATGGCTCTCTCTCTCACTGGATCTCTAGCAGGATTTTTTTCCTCAGCTGCACCTCCAATTTCCACGTATTTATAGCAGTATAATATCTTTGAGATTTGGTTGAAACAGGTCGATGGTTTCAAAAGCCAGGGAGGGGACAACTGTCAAGCAGACATACACCTACACAGACAGCATGGCCATAAGAGCCTCCTTCCCATAGGAAAACAGGCTAAATGCTCTGTAGTCATGACATTCAAGGCTCTGTCATAACACAGAAACATAGATGTACAGAAATAATGCTGTGTGGGCAGCCTGAACTTCAGCCTCTTTTAACCTTCGGCTACTTGACTTCACGAATGTCATGACTTTTTCAAGGAACCGTTTTTATATGCAGTGCAGTACCTCGTGAGATGGCATGTTAACTTTGATGGAGTGTGTTTAGGTGAAGGAAGACGCCTTTTAATTCTGCGTTGATTTTCACCTTTTTTACATTCTTCCCACACACACTCTCCCCCACTAAGAGTATATTCAAGAACATGTGCACAGATACACAGAGGATGAGCAATGCAAAAGCCATCCACCTCTTTGTCCCCATGCCACAGGTGATGGGAAGCTGATGAGCCTGATCCTCGAGCCTTGCACAGACGGGCTTATTGAACTTGACAGAACCACTTGTGTGCAGAGAGATGACTCACTTAAGGTATGGGATCTGCCCCTAGTTGTGGGGCCACTTGCTTCACAGCAAATACTAGCTGTACATACCACACTCACGTTTCTATTTTGGGTCACTGTTTACAAGTACAGACTAACAACAGTGAAAGAACAGGAATCTGCTACCAGCTAGTGCTCTCCTGGCACTCTCAAAAGCAGCTTACAGAAGCTACATTTCTGGAGAGGGTCAGAATGGACAATTGCTGTAAATAAGTTAACAAGATATTAGCTGTGGGAGATTTCACATTTTCTAAGAGCAGGGTGAGTATCTGGCACTTTCTCTAGCATGTTAGAGGAGTAATTGTTAGTGAGACTTAGACAGACATTTTTGACAGGTTGTCAATGATTTCTGAGACTAGAGAAGTGTCTCAATGTTTTCAAAATACCAGCAAATTTTCTAGTGAAGAACTGCACCTTTTTGGGTGCTTAACTGAAGCACCCCTGAATGGCTGTCAGAAATAATTTGCACCATCACTCAGCAGAGGCAAGGGATGATTTAATATCCTGGCTTTTTGTTATGCACAGACATGGCAGATACGTACATATCTGGCCCAAAGGAAATTACTACCCGTTCTTTTTACGCTTCCTTCTCTCTGTGTGCATTCACCTGCTACTCTAGCAGGCAAAGTTCATCATCAAAACCGTAATTGTGGTGCAATCAATAGCATTTTACAAGAGGGAAAATGCCTTGACCCACAAGTGCTCAAAATGGAGGTCATGCCAAACCTCTATCTCATCGAAATGTGAGGACACTTAGTATGACCTGACTTGATTCTCAAAACCCGAGTTTTATTGAGCAGTCATCTCGACAATTTTGTGTTGTCCACATTTCCAGTACAGCAGTGGGCTCTTCTCTGTGGTGGACTCTGTATGCCCAGAAAGCCACGATGGGCTGGCAGGTGCAAGTGACTTCCTATGTCTGGGTTTTCTTCAGCAGAAGCATGGTTGTATGTCACTGAGAGAAGAATAGGGCAAGGAAGACAAGTCCCAGAAATTTAATCTCAGCTCTTCTGTTCATCTCTTCACATGGTGAGAAAACTCTTAACTCTTTCCCCTTTTTCAGTTTCAACCCTCTACATATTGAAAAGTAATGTATTATTTCAGATTTAATGACAGGAAGAAAAGCCTGTCCTAGCCAAAGGACTCAAAGTCAGTCAAGCAAGAGAAACAAGTGGAAGAGAAGTCAGACTTCTTTCTTCCTAGCTCTGCCAGAACATTGCCTTCTCTTTCACCCCAGATGTCCACACAAACAAAGTACATTCAGGTAATTTAACCATCATGCTGTTAGGGAGATGTTATTGCCTAGTGTAACGTGCCAGAAATGAGGATAAAGCCTATGGCTGGCTTCAAGTCATTGCTGTCTCAGTTCCTGATCAAAACTGTTAGGATCTTCAGCGGCAGCCAGGGGCCATCAGAGGTTCTGGGGATGCACAGCAGGGATGGAGAGATGAGCAAGAAGCTCAGCTGGGACCAGCTTTTTTTTGTGTGTTTATTTGCGAGACAGCTGAGTCAGTCAGCAACAATAGCAAATCTTTAACAGCAAATCAGTAAATTAGATGCAGACATGTTGAAGGTAGGAGACACGCTGTGGCTCATATTGGGGTGTTCCTGAAAGGATTATGTTCCATTTGTTCTCTAAGAACTAAGTAAGTAATGTGCCATGCAGGCATGAGCCAGATCCGCAGGGCAAGGCAAGGCAGGCAGAGGGGGAATACTCTTTCTCCAATAACAATGTAGAAAAGCAAGATGCTGCTAATTTGCTGAGGGGCTCTGAGCATCAAACTGAGGAAGGGCAGATTAGGCAAATGCTCTGCTAATAGGAATACTGAAGGGAAAATATTATATGTGATAGATGTAGCACTGGTGCTGCACAAGAGACAAGGCTTTTAAGGTGACACGCATAAGAAAAAAATAATGGTAATGCCTTGAAAAAGCTGTAATAATCAGAAAGGTTATTTAAGTGAGGACAATTACGCATGTTAAAAAGGAGTGCGGTTAAACAATGTGATAAAATGAGGGCCAAGAGCTCGAATTCACGGAACAGCAATGGGAGGCACTGTAACCCTAAAGGTAAAAGGAGGAGAGATCCCACGAGCCTTAGGGCAGGCAGAAGTAACGGGATGAGGTTTGCAAAGCTAGTAAAAATACTGCAGACCCTGAAGGGAAATCTCATTGCAGTTAGAAACAGCTTTTGCTGTTTATGTTTTTTAATTCTGGTAACTTGAAGAAAGAAGTTAACATTCAGCTTGGTTAGATAAAGCTTCAGTGACGCACTCTTAAGAGCACATGAAACAAAGAGCTGAACTCCTGATCACATTGGGTCTCCAGAAATGACAAGTGTATGTGAAGCAGGCTGTGAGCTTCTGGAGGGAGGTGGATATATCCTGCAAGCTGCAAGTGCTGATTTGAGGGCTGCTGCTGTCAAACAGTCTCCAGGAGAAATTGTTCTCAGTGATAAACCTGC
Organism: Microhierax caerulescens; assembly: GCA_035590215.1. Lineage (NCBI taxonomy): Eukaryota > Metazoa > Chordata > Aves > Falconiformes > Falconidae > Microhierax > Microhierax caerulescens. The sequence continues at coordinate 31,576,375 of JAVJGJ010000014.1, read as the reverse complement.
AGCTTTCAGCAAGAAGCGGACTGTGAGGAAATAGTCTCTGATGATAACTAATTCCAGAATAATTGTATTTCTTTCCCCTAGCCCCATGTGCCGTTTGCCAGAAGATAAAATGAAGCTACATGAGGCCATCAGGGTTAGCTGCAGTCCCTGCTCCTCTCATCACCCTTTGACACCCATGTTCTCTCAGATCTTCTTGTCCTCACTAGTTATATGTGCTGTTTCCCTCTGTTCCTCTTCTGTTTATTTTCCTCCTACTGACTGAAATGCCATTTCTGTTCTTTCATGTTTAACTCATACTAAACTAGAAGGCAAAATTTCAGACCCTATTTAACCTCATCCATTAACAGAAATCTAGTAGAATATGATCCATCTGTGGGTCTGTAACACTTTCTACTCATTCCAGTTTATTCATTTCAGTTTAGCTGGAAAGCCCTTCTTTGTGGCAAAGAGAATGTATTTTGCTCTGGTCTGTAGTAGCATTGTTAGCTTATGCAGTGAGGAGGCAAACCGCTCTCATATAATTATTAGATCATTAGCACTGTTTTAAAGAAGTGCCAACAACTAGCACTTAGGGAAAAAAGAGAGCTGGCAGTAAAGGCTGTTAGGCGGAAAGGCTTTGGAGGGAACCTGCAGGCAGTTTGCAGCAATAACAAAGCAGACGTGTCTGATGTCTCCAGTTAATTATCTCACTAAGAGCTTTCTGGGAGGTGCTGCCATCACTGAGCTGCAAGCAGGTGCAAGGGTGGGATAGGAGGTTGGATGCAAATAAATGAGTTTCGTTTCCTTTAATAATAGCACTTAAATATGTGGCATCACAGGTACCAGTGTTCAGTTCTGAAGCAGTGGCACCCACAAACTAGGTGCCTTCATTGCATTTATGTATAAACACAATTTCAAAATTGCATATACCTGCCTATGCTTTCAACTGTGGGCAGCTGCAGGAGGTTGTCAGCTAGTCCTATATGTCTTCCAACAGTGTGACCTCTGTACAGCAGGCTGGCTGGCTTCACAACACGAGCATCTTGTTTTTCTTTAGTAGCCTTCGAGATTTGTTCTTCTGGTCACTAATATTGTTTTAGCTCAGCTTAGTCACACAGTCTTCTCCAAGGGTCACTGGAAAGTTCCCTTTGCAAAACAGTAGTACATTAGGAGATAATTTATATATCAATTAACATACCTTGGCAACTGTGCATTGTTGATACCTGGATAATTATGGCACTATCACTGGCATATAATCACATTGGTTTAATTGTAACACAAAGGAAATAAATCCATTGAAAACTTTTTTTTTTTTTTTTTTGGTAGCTGAACAGAAAATGCCTCGCTCTTCACCAAGTCATTAGTGGAAAGTCCAGGAGAAGAGTGACTGTAGGAACCACTGACCTTTTGTGCTGAAGTAGTACATCGTGAGAAAAAATTCAATGATCAGAAAAAAGGTAAAGGAGTACAGGACTGGAGAACAGATAGCACTCAGTTCTATGTCACATTTTCTTACCAACAATGAAAAGGCACTTTAAAAACTACAAGCTGCTCAGAGTTCATATTACCTTTACACTACTGGGTTAAAAATGTTGCATGCTTAAAACCCATTCTTGAGAAACACTGGTGAAAAATGCTAGCTAATACTTTTTTGTAGAGGGATGAAGCTGGATTAATTAGCATTGATAATACACAGCTGTGGGCTGGCTTCAGGGGTGGTGAGTTGGCTGATGTGGATAAGGTGCAGCTGTGGCTCATTCTGTTAAGTGGTTGGGCAGCCAATGAATAGAGAGCAGCCGAGGAAGAGAGAGGAGGAAGAAGTAGGTAAGTGGGTCCTGGAGGAGACCAGACTAGGAGAAAGCAGCAGAGTGACTGGCAGGAAGAGTGTGTTGGTATGAGATGGTAGAAGACCTTGTTGTAGCCTGCTAGTTTGGAGAGTGCTGTGACACTTTTTTATACCAGAGAGGCAAAAGGGATCTTGAATTAAAGAAATGGTGTCAATGGTCACTTTTTAATAAATTATTCTAAATTAGGTTTAGATCAAATATCTCTGAAATTCTTTGACAAGTGTATTCTCTATTTAAAAAAAAAAAAAATTGCAGTGGCATCTTTCAACTTTTTTCCCCTTCCTTGATATGGTTACAATCCAAACAGACAAGAGGCCAGGCTGGCTACAGTCAAACTTTGTGCATGTTGTCAATGTGATAGAAGACATGGTAAGGGTGAAACTGGAAGCTGTGGTTCTGATAACCCAAAACCTAGGTGTTCTCCAATTCATAGCATACATACAAATGTGTAGCTGTAAATACATAGCATTAATAGGATTAATGAATTAAAAATGCCTTTGGAGCAGAGCTGGGGTTTTGAGTTATGCTTTCAGGCAGAAGTGCGATGTTTAATTTTTCATACTGCCTAGTGTTTTACTGATGGGGGGCTCTGCTGTGAGGTTGATGTTTTTGCACTCTCTGACACAGAACAGCTTCAGGTGAACGAGTCTGTTATTAATGTATTGCTCAAAGGCAGTCTGAAAACACAGTGGCTGCAAGGTGTATTTTGGCCTTGAAGAGACACACTGAGAATCCTTTGCTGCTGGAGGAAATAGATATGCAGCTTGATGGCCCATGATCTGTTTCAGGAATAAGACTTTATTTTCTCTTATTCCAGATTATGCTCTGTCCAGATGTTTTTAGCCTCTCTGCAGATTATTTCCTCTCTTTTTTCCAGGTTACACAGACCATCTGCACTCCAGGCAAGACAATGATGCATCACAGTTGAAGATGGCAAAGGTTTACAATTTGCTTGCTTTGGCACTTTTAAGCATTAATGGTAGTTTTGAGATTCAATCTTTGCATGTGTGAAGCCATGGGTTCTTTTCTGGTTGAAAAATCAGATATTCAAGCTATAGGAGATACCCTCACTGGCCAGTGGAGCTCTGCTGATGCTGTGTTGTATTTGTAATGGAGTAGGACAAGCAGCTCTGTAACAATCTCGCTCCATTAATTTTCCTCTTCCAAAGCAAGTGCCCTGCTCATGTCAATTTGTTAATGAAAAGGTTGGATGACAGGAAGGAATGAAGTCAGAGCATTAGCTGTTAGTGGAATAGTCTCCTTCTTGCCTCAATGCTCCCAAGTGAGCTTCTGCAGGAGCTTCCCTTCGTGCCTGGCAGCGCACCTCAACTCTACTTCCAGATCCAAATGTTTTGACTTTATAGAGGCGCTACACAGCTCCTGTGTACACAGCTGAACTCAGGGAGCATCCAGATGTGGGCAGCACTAACCTCCTCCAGCGCATTTGTCACCCCATCTACAGAGAAAAGGAGAGGTGAAACCAGGTTTCTTGGGCATCACTGTTTCCCGGTGAAATGCCTTTTGGAAACCTGGGAACCAATAGATGAGGAAACGTGCTAAACCTACCAGGAATCACTTGCAGATGCCAAAGGCCCCCATCAAACATGAAGTGTGACTCAGGGAGGCAGTAGCCCTGCGACATGTTCAGCATCATCAGCCAGAAAAGAAGGGTGCTCCAGTCACCTCCCGAGGAGATCTACCATGAAGAGCAAGAAATCAACAAAATTAGGTCTTCCGCCTGCATAAATCTAAGTGAATGCTTTCGTCTTAGATATCGAAGTCTCTGGGCTGTGAGGTAGTGAAACCACATCTGGCCATAGGGAGTTCAAGGCTCCTGGCTTTTAGGTTTGCCCAGTTGTTGGGCCAGCCAGATGGCCAGCATGACCTAGGAAGCCTTGTGGCTTCTCTCAAACTCTTCCCACCCTACATGTCCCCAGCTACATACGCATTGTGATGGGATGGGGGCTTGCTGGCCGTGCCCCAATGTCTTTGACAGGAAGCTGGGGAGCCCGTGTCCCAGTGGCATGGTTTATCCTGCAGGGAGAGCCCATGGTTGGACCCCTGTGACATATCTGGAGTGTGAGTGCCAGAGCGGCAAAGTCGCTGCAGAAGTTTGGGTAGGAAGGGGCTTTCATGTGCTTAATGGGATTTCACAGGACCATAGCCAGCAGCTGCAGTCCCTCTCCTCCTTGCCTTGTGCCAGATACACACTTCTCCTTGTCCACCATGCAGAAAGTCATAGGACAGGGAGTGTGCAAACTCATTGCTGGCAGAGCAGTGAAAAGGAGCCAGAGCTGGTTGTGACTCCGTTTTACTGTCCCTCAAACCAATGATCTTCTCTGATGTCATGCAGCCGGAGCAGGGAAATTTTGTTCCTCTCTTAAAATCCCACGTATGCACTCTGCCTTGCTTATAAACTGAAACACAAGTTGGGATCAATCTGCTTAATATGTCAGTACTTGCAGTTTAGTGTGATTATAGCTGATTTGTTTGATCTAGTGTATGAAAACTGTTTGTCTTTCTTATGAAGACTTTACTGCTACTTTACCCATGTGGAAGGTTTGGGGACATCTGCACAGAAAGCAATAGAGACCTCTGTGTTGTATTAGCTCATAATACACTAATTATCATGTGCTCTTTTTATTTCCTTTCTACATAGCTTACTTCACTTCTCCAGGGCTTTCTCCCCACCAGGAAAACACAGAAAAAAATCTAGTTTTCATCAAGACCTCTGGTGTTTCTAAAACAATGTTATCCCATTACTTCTTCCTGCCACTCAGGGAATAAGGACTATGTTGAATCACCTTGCAACTAAAACTGATGAGGCTGAGGCAAAGGAATCCTGACATCTTCAAGAGCTGTCCTGGGGGAGCTACTCTGTTTGGTGCTATTAGTGGGGCTCAGGAAACGAAAGCACGTGGCCTTCCAGGCTTGCTGGCCAGCTCTCTGCCTGCATGCCCAGGTCTCCTTCCCTCCAGTGGGAGCCAGCGTTAGGAAGCAGTGCCCTGCACGTGTGTCCCCACCGGCACCCTTGGGGTGATATGTACACTGTGTCAGGAGCTGAACAGGCTTCCCAGGTGTCACGCTGTATTTAGTGTTACCCAACAATAATGCAGATTTTCCCCATGGAGGATACAGCTGAGTGGTTTCAGCACTCTCATGTGCAATACACTTTGGCAGTAGGTCTTTTCCCCCTAAAACTCCATTTGATTTTTAAGAAGTGTTTTCATTGAAACTTGTCCAATAGTGTTGTATTGGGTTTGCATGGCAAGGTTTTGGTAGTGAGGGGAACTACAGGGGTGGCGTCTGTGAGAAGATGCCAGAAGCTTCCCCATGTCTGACAGCCAGTGCCAGCCGGCTGCAAGATGGACCCAACCGCGGCCAAGGCCGAGCCCATCCGTGATGGCGGTAGCGCCTCTGGGATAGTGTATTTCAGAGCAACATCCCCGCAGCCCCCAGCCCGGGGCAGGGGGGCTCCAGGCCCGGAGCAGAGGTTCCCCCCAGCCCGGGTGAAGCCCACCTGAGGCAGGCTGTCCCCC
>JAVJGJ010000014.1:31542985-31566503 GCA_035590215.1 Microhierax caerulescens | reverse complement strand
GGCCGGGCGGCGGCGCGGACCGGGGCCGTGCCCGGGGCACGGGGGGAACTGGGCCGCGGCGTGGGGCCGGGGTTGCCCGCGTCAGGCTTGGCCGGTGCCCCCCATCCCTTCTCCTGGGCGCCGGGGCTGGGCGGGCAGCGACGCGCGGCGGCTGCCCGGGCGGCGTCCGTGGTGACGGAGACGCGGGGAGGCCGCGTGGCGAGAGCTGCCCTTGGCTCCTGCTCTGTTAGGGCTAACAGCTGCGGTGGTACCGGCGCTTTTCGTTTTACCAAAACTCTTTGAGAGCTGGAGAAAGTTTCGAGTGCTCCCCAGTTCGCATCCTGGTTAAAAATAAAGGAAAATAACCGCTTGTGCCTTGTCGCTACAGCTCAGGTCGGTGCTAGAGAAGTACAGCTATAGTGAACGTGCTAGGAAAAGGTACAGAGGTCACCAGATCAATCCCAAGTCTGGTGCATGGCCACGATCTCCGTCTGCTGCTGCTGCTAACTAGGCCGCCCCTGCCTGCCTACCGGCTCTATTCTGTGGAGGGGGTTTTTATAGAGGTGGCTTTGGCTGCTTCTGCTGGCAACAGCAAGCATTGGCTCTGGAAAGAGGACACTCACAGCCAGCAGGGGAGATGTGCCCTGGCCCCCTTCTAGTCCCCTGTGGATGTGCGCTCGTTTTTCTAGACCTACATTTGTTCTGTCTGGGGAGAAATGGTTGCCTCTCCCTCCTTTGGGGGTGAAAGGAACAGGCTCAGACCATCAACTTGACGGAACCTGTGAGGGCAGGGTAGTTTCCAAATGCTGGTCCTGGGTGGTGAGGGGGTGTGACACCGTCGTACTTCAACTACCAGAAAATTGTGGCCCTTGAAAGTGGTGGGGCATTTCATTGCTTTGCTGTGCAGAATTTCTGGTTGTGAGGAGGGCGCTGCATCTGGCTTCCTCTTTTGTACTGACACCCGAATGCCTGGTTTCATGAAACTGTAACGAACACTGCATGGTGCTCTAATCGTAATAGCTTATCTAGGACAGTAAAAATGAAAGCTGACAGCAGAAAGCTGGAAAAGTATATCATGATACACTGAGTGGCAGGATGATAAAATGGCACATGAAATTCACAGCTGAAAAATCAAATCTGATGTGCGTAGAGAAAAACTATGCTAATTACATGTACATGGGGATTGGGTCTCTGCTGATTGTGATTCAGAAGGAGGTTAGTTTTTCAGTAGATGTGGATAGCTATAAGAATGTCATGTCAAATGAGCAGATTCAACATTGGACATGATTACAAAAGACAGAACAAAAGAAAACCCATTTTTGTGCCATCATATTCTCTGTATCCTGAATACTGTGTGTAGTTCTGGTCTCATTCTCCCCATTGCAGCAAGTATACAGTGGATCTAGAAACAGTACAGAGGAGAGCGCCAGGGATGATCTGGGGAACAGGGAATGGTGGCTGTGGAGGGGACTCCTGAAGACATTGTTACCTTTCAGACTGACAAGGTGATTGATTTGGAAATCTTATAGGAGTCTGAAGTAATCAGTAATGTCACAGGTGGAGAAGGAAGAAGTGAATAGGCGAAGGTGAATTGTGAAGAGTCAGCTGGAACACAAGAATTAGGGGTGCTAATTAGTGAATTAGAATTAGAATTAGTGAGCTCTGGGGCTCAAAGCAAGCAAAGCAGGTACCATTTTGCACAATATGTGGTTAAATTTTGGAACTTGTTGCACTAGGAGCTTGTGAATGTCAAAACTCTGCAGAAGCTTAGGAAGCTATTAGACAAATTCAGGCAAGAAAATCGAATTGAGAGATCAAAAATGAGTATGCTTCCTTACCCCAAGACTGCTGAGTGAAAGATACTAGAAATTAGAAAAGCATGCTGGGGAAATACCTTTTCTTCTTATGTTCTCCTGTTCTTCCTGAAGGATCCCCGTTGGCTGCATTTGGAGATGGGACACTGAACTTGCCTGTCCTTTTGTCTGATATAGTTTGGTGTTTCTTGAAGCGAGCCAGGAATTTTCAGGCACACCTATATGCTTATAGTTGATGCCACTCTGAGCACAGAGTGCTGCCTGATTTAATGAGAAGACTGGACTAAAAGGAATGCTTGAATATTACTCTTCCAATTAAGTATTAATGTAAACCTTCATGCATATGGTCTGAACTTCTAATTTGTCTGTCTTCTTGTATATTAATGAAAAATATTACCTGGTTGCTAACACTGATAGACCATAGCAGGGGATGTGCAGGATTTTATCTTTCGAATTCCTTGGGACCTGAGCTTGGAAACAGCCGTCCTTGTCACTAGGACCTTCATCACACTCAGGCATGACAGTGTGTAGCACCTGTACTTTTTATCTTCACTAGCTAGGGTAATGAAGTTGAATTTATTCTTCCTCTTAGGGACAGAGCAATCAGTTCTGCTGGAATTAAAAAAAAAAAAAAAAGGTGTATTTAATTTCCTTTTAGCATGTATTATGCTAGCACAGGAAGTATTCCAGAGAGACTACTTAACAGGCAATAAAAATAATGTAGTGATGAGTATTTTAGAAGTATGAGCAGTAAGAGGAGGCACCAGAAATTGAGTGAGTCACTTTAGTACAAACCCAGAAAGCAACTGGAATAATTTTTAGTGAAAGCTGAGATAGGGAAATGTAAGAACTCTTGGTTATGTACTTGTAAAGTGAAGCCCATTTAGTGTTAGCCATTAGAATTGTTAATTTCTTGTTCCCTGTGTGGTGGTTTGTTGGTTTTAACCTGCTGCATTGATCTATATTTAGGAAGATGGTATCTTTGTATAATTTCTTTTTGTATGTTCAAAGGAAAGTGAAAACATAGAACCTGCCATCAGCCTTACTCAGTTTCTGATGTACATACTGCATATAGATTGCTGTATAGAGAAAGAGCTTATTTAATTTCACACAGAAGATTGGAAATAGTTTATTACTGATTGAGGCTGCTTGTGTGTTTTGTTTTAAAGGCAGGCAGCAAGCTGAGATTAAGCTGAATGATGCATGGAGCAGGGGCCCTCGTGTCATACGCTACATGCAGGGTGTCTCGTGTACTGGAGCATGGGTGTCTGATGTGAATAGCAGGAAGAAAACAGCAGTCTGAAGAGGTCTTGAAGTGGTGCTATTCAGTATGTCAGATTTCTTCTCATGATTAAATTGTATGTTTTTTTCAAGAGAAGAGTGTTCTTGCCTCAAAAACTTTCAGTAGCCTTTCAGTGTGGCAGGTACTCTGTCCATAAGTCAGTCTTTCTGTGGGTATGTATTTTTCAAAATCCTGCTGTGGGATCTTTGAAAATTCTTTATGCTCTGTAAAAAGCAGGTTGCTCTTGTTTTCTGTACGTCCTTTCAAGGAGTGTAAAGTGTTCGAAAACTGATCTGTTCTCCATAAGTTAAACTTTTATTATGCTAAAGTTAATAGAAAGTGGCAAATTAAAATGTCTACAGTGTGTAAGACCTTATTTTATCTTTCCTGTGATTGTTTACACCATCAGTATGGAGATAGAGTTTAGCACGTGGTTTTGGGAGTACCATCTGGTTTATACTGAAATAAATATGTGTGTAGCTAAAAGTAGTCCTTCGATCACAGTCCTTCATAACTCTTTTTCTTTCTCTACATAGCCCTTGACTGTAGATAGGCCAGCAGAAAGATGATTAGTTGCACTCTTGGAGACTGTTTCCTGTGCAGCTGAAAGAAGTGTGATTGATCTGCAGTCTCTCAATCTGAATAAATTCCCTGTCTGATTATATTATATAGCAAGTCAGTGATTTTAACAACATAAGAGGCCTTCACTCCTTTCCCACTCATACTGAATGTGTGTCTACTTCATTACCTGGCAATATAAATTAGATACAGATTAGGTGCGAGCAGATAAAAATATTTCCATTAAGTCAGCTGGGGCACATGTCATAGCATTTATTTTGGCTTTAGAAAGAATATGGCATCTGATTTGACATGAAATCCGCTGTAGAAAATTACCACTTGAAAACTGTGGGAAAAAAATGTGTATCTCAATAGATTGTGCCAATTCGTGGCTTTCTGTTGTGCTTGTGGTGTTTTTGACCCAGCGTTAGGACTATGGAAACCTGGACTGACATTTAGTTTCGCTGAGCATTTGGAGGACATCTGGCTATTTCACAGTACTTCTCACAGGGGTGCTGTGAGACCAAAGGAAAGTGCTAAGCACCAGTACCAAGATGTTTTCTGGATTTTTTTTTAAGAACAGATAAATGCATGATTAGTGTTAAATTCATTTGAGCTTTAGGAAGCTAAGAGGTTGCTGTTTGGCAGCAAGTTCCTGGAACAGGCTCTTCGCCTCTTCAGCTGCACAGTGAAACTTGGCTTAGTTTTATTCTGTGCAATACAAAAAAATCAAACTAACAAGCGCCTTTTTGCAGCTTGAAACAGAAAATGCCACAGACGTAGCTGAGTACGTTTCTTTTTCTCACTGACTGTGTCTCACACCACTTTTCTACGTGGGCACAGATGTTTTCAGTAGCTGTGGACTGTGTGAGCCAGAATAAACTTTGCTGTACCAGTAAAGAACATTGCTGCAAAATTAAAGAATGTAGATTTGTCCTGATGTGTCATGAGCATGTGAGGAAAAAAGATATAAAAAATTCCTGTATCAGAATGCTTGTTTAGTACATGGTGTTGGAACAGTAAATGATTTTTCCTTTAACAAGTCACTGTTTTGTTAGACACTGAAACTGCTGTAGGTCTTTAAGATGGTGTTCTCCCAGCAACTGCTGCATCCTTATGGAAAGAAGGGGTTTTATAGGAAGTAGTAGCTTCTATTAGACTGTTTTCAGCTATTTCCTTTTGAGATAAATCTGTAATTCCCTTAATGAACATCTTAACAGTTAGTTTTGAATAGTCAGATGTGAGATTGTCCTTATTGCCTCAGGTCTGTATTCCATCTCTTGATGTGCCACAGTACTTCTGCATCTAATAACTTGTGTGTAGGGAGAAAATTGCTCCAATCTCACATTTGTTGTACTGATGTATCATGTTCTGTCTTTATAAAAAGCCATCGTTGAAAAGACAGTCATAATTGTTGAACGGTGGCGACAAAACCCTGTGATCTGCAAAGCTATGTGAAACATTGCACTCTGCGCTTATAACTGATTGAGCTGGCTTCTGGCAAGGAAAAGTGGATATGGCTAGAACCGATGCCATGTGGTGGAGGTAGAGCAGTTCCTCATTCCTCTGGGGATAAACTCAGAAGCTTGAAGTGCCTCGCCAAGGCTGGATGCATGAACATAGGGGCTGAGCTGGAAGCTCCTCTCTGGGGCAGAGCAGTGGCAGCCACTAGCTCAGGCCACCTTTTGAAGTCCTGGGGAACTGTGCACTCATAGAACTGTTCAGATTTATAGGTGTTAGTCAGTGATAACACCATATATCAAAACAAACATTTAATCTAATCAACCTTAAGATTTCACAGAATAAATGTTGTTTGTCATCTTTAACCTTACCTCGTCTTTAAGGAAATGCAGGATAGCTCTGCTGAGCACTGGGCACGTTCTCCTGTCATTACTGTCTCCAGAAAAAAGAAGTGCTATCACTGTTGCACACAGGCGTGCGTGTTTATTCAGGTCTGGGACACATCTGGGAGTCTGAGGACTGTGGGTATGTGGCACAGTGGCAGCAGCAAGGCGTTGAGGCTGGCTGTGGAAGTGCCAGTTGTTGGGGTCTAGTTTACCTGGTAGTGAGCTGGTACTTTTTTGGCCAGAGACCAGAGAGGCAGGTTGTGATTTCAGCTAACACTGCATTGATGGGAAAAGAGGAAAAAATGGGTCGTCTTGGAAAGCCAGCTTCCAGGTTGTTGGTTGATTATGTAGGCGCATTTACTGTCCGTCATGAGCTCACATCACCTGATGCTGCAGATGCCAAAACCTTTGTAACTCAGAGAGATTGTGTGTAGGTGAGTCAGCATCAGTGGAGCAGCTTTTTATTCCTTGGATGTATCAGGTTAAGCAGGGCTGCTTGTTCCTGTCCCTGCACTGACCTCTGCTTTGCGTAGCTGTTTGGGGAAATGGGTTGGGGAGCTGGTTTGGTTGTTCTACCTGCTAGGTACAAAATCAGTACAGCTAAAACATAGAAGTCCCCCACACCTCCCAGCCAAATCAGTTTACTCTTTCTCTATATTGACCAGCTGCACAAAGGCTTTTCCTGATAGGGGGTGGGTGGGTGGGAATGAGTGACTTGAGACAGATCTGCTTAGCATAGTTCTGCTGTTGGAGAAATGGACATCTGGTGGGAGTAGGGCTGTGGTTTGCTGCTCAGCATCTCTGAGGTTCCCAATCTCTTAAGCCTTCCCTTCACAGCACCTTTTAGTCTCAGAGTTGTAATTGCCTAACTTCTCATCATTGTAGTGCTTTGGTTGCTGTTTTTTTGACCCAGAGACATGATAATTTCTAATTAATATTTAAAATTCTAGTTTTACCTGATAAAATTATTGGGACTCCTTAGTTTAAGAATACGATGCTGATCTTTTTCTGCCTTTCATGAGTGGATAATAGTATTTAATATATTATAATATTTTTCCTTCATTTGGAACTCTACACTGGCTGTATTTTTGTGCTACATTATTCTCTTTGCTCTCCCTAACGAAATATATATATATATATAAAACAGCTTGAGAAGGGGGTCCCTGTGAAGCTCATGAAGTTCAACAAGGCCAAGTGCAACGTCCTGCACCTTTAGGGCAATTCCTGCTATCAATACAGGTTGGGGTTGAAGGGATTGAGAGCAGCCCTGCAGAGAAGGACTTGGGGGTACTGGTGGATGAAAACTTGGATGTGAGCCAGCAATGTGTGCTTGCAGCCCAGAAGGCCAACCATATCCTGGGCTGCATCAAAAGAAGCGTGGCCAGCAGGCTGAGGGAGGTCATTCTCCCTTCTACTCTGCACTCTTGAGACCCCACCTGGAGTACTGACTCTGGCCCTGAGGTCCTCAGCACAGGAAACCCATAGACCTGTTAGAGTGGGTCCAGAGGAGGGTCACAAAAATACTTAGAGAAGTGGAACACATCTGGAAAGGCTGAGAGAGTTGGCGTTGTTCAGCCTGCAGAAGAGAAGGCTCTGGGGAGACCTTATTGTGGCCTTTCAATACTTAAAGGGAGTTTATAAGAAAGACAGGGACAAACTTTTTAGTAGGGCCTGTACCAATAGGACAAGGGGCAATGGTTTTAAATTAAAGGGGGGTAGATTCAGACTAGATATAAGGGAAAAAATTCTGCAGTCAGAGTGGTGGTGAGACATGGGTACAGGTTGCGCAGAGAAGTTGTGGATGCCCCATCAATGGAAACACTCCAGGTCAGGCTGGATGGTTCTCTGAGCAGCCTGATCTAGTAGAAGATGCCCATGCTTATTGCAGGGAGGTTGCACTAGATGGCCTTTAAAGGTCCCTTCAACCCAAACCATTCTATGATTCTATATTGTCTACTATATTTAGGTCATACTGTATTCTGAAGAGGTCAGGGTAAAAGCATTTTAAGAATTTTAAAATCAACTTTTCTTGAAATATGTCTTCTTTTCTTAGGTCCCCAAATACTTGTCGCAACAGTGGAATAAAGCTTCAGGAAGAGGTGAAGTGGGAAAACTAAGGATTGCCAAGTAAGCCTTTATTGTACCGTTATTGGTTATATTTCTTAGAAGAAGTTACCAGCAGTAAAATAGATTATGTTGCACCTCTTATAATGCATAATACTGTTTCTTGCAAACACTGCATATTTATTTGATACCTGAATGGTACTTGCTGGTACTTGCTTGTATAGTAATTATGAATATAAATTTTATTAAATTATACTAGACAGTGGTTGTATCCCATTATATGATGTTTGATTTCTTAAACCCAAGTAATATGCACATCTAACTAGAGAATGCTCTTTAACTTACATGTGCTATTTTGCTGCTTCAGTTCTCAACTGCTGACACTTCCCATTCTTGGGCATCAGCATAACAAATTTGAGCAGCTCAGGAGTGAAGATGAGTAATAAAACTAGAATTTGAATTCAGGAAAGCTGAACTTGTGGAATTAGATTATGGAAACTAAAACATTAAATATTTTCTTTTGCAGAAATCAAGGAAGAACAGAAGTAAGTAATTACTAAATACAAAGGATGTGAATGTGTTATATTTTGAATTCTAAAAATTGTTTAGAACTTGCTAGTTTCTAATGTCACTTTTTTTTTTTGTTACACCTGTAGTAAGGATTGTACCACAAAATCAGGAGGAGAGAATTCTGTTCATAATTCTGCCCATAGATTTACTGTGGAACTTTCATCAGGTCTCTTTGTTCCCTAGGTTTATTTACCCATCTGTAAGCAGCAATCATAGTAGCGACTTTGTCTCTAAACATTTTGAGATGTATTAGTGCAAAAGGCTATCTGAGGACTAAGGAGGATGATGATAATAGTGAAAGCTGGAGATGAAGGGTTGCAATTTCAGAAAGTATTCTGTCTTATATTTGGAATTTGGTCCTACTAAATATAAAGCAACTTGAAGGTTCTACATGCAAAGGTAACTGCTTTTATTAGCAGCCTCAGTGTGTGATAGTAACTTCCTGTATCTCTTTCAGGAGATAAGGGAAGTTGTATTAGTTAGAATTACTTCAAATACCACTGAATTGGAAGAAGCTAGACAAAAAAATGGCAAGGAAACAAGCTGCATTTGCCATTTGATAATCTAGCCAAAATCCTTTTAGGATAAGTGGAGAGAGTTCTGCTGGAGGTTTGGATACCTCCCTAATTTTGTGACCCCCATACCAAAATCTTGATAATGTTGAGACCCACAACACGTTTTGTAGACCATGTAAAACCAAGCATTAAGGAGCCCAATGAGTATGGGTGCCTTCCTGGGGGCCCTGTTGCTGCATGGCAGAATGAGGCTAAGCAGGATGTACAGGAAAACATGTACTGCTGGTCTGAAATGTCCCTCTTCAGGTTTCTTGCTGTGTCCTGTGGCTGGAGATTCTGGTTATCCCAGTCCCTCTAGTCCGTCTTCAGCTCCTGTACTGGGTATACAATGGAAAAGTAGCTGAGGAGCTGTATTTGAACCTCTCTTGGGCTGCATGTAATTCAGGAGTTCCTGGGCTAATAACACTTGTGGTATATTAGCGCTTTTCTTGGAATTCAGCTGGCTTTGTGAAACATTTTAAAGCATTCCTCTGAACAATGTCTGAAAACTTACTATGCCTTACATTTTAATAAGTATAATCAAATTGTTCTCGTGACTTCAGGAGGAAGTAATTTACAATTTTTTAAAAGATGAGTAAATTTTAGTAAGTAAATGAAAGCTTTGAATTCTGCATTTCAACAGGAAATCAATGTAGTAAGACTTTTATCCCACTCTTTACGTTCTTGAATTGGAAATTTGCTATACTACTTGTTTCCCCTCTTTCTTGTTTTCCCCATAACTCACAAAGCTGTGCAATTGAGTCTGTTTAGTAACACTGTGGTAATTGTGACTGTTAGGTGTCATTTACTTTGAATGAAGAGCTTGCAAGCATCAATGATATTGGAGGAAAACCTACTTCAGTCAGTGCACCAAGGGAACATCCATTTCTTTTGCAAAGTGTGGGAGGACAGACCCTAACAGTGTTCACAGAAAGTTCAGTAGGTAAGTTAGAATTAAAGTTATTTGTTATGATTCCAATATACATGATTTCTATAAACTGCATGCTGTAAAGGCCATAAGACCCAGAAGTCAGATTTTGGTTCTGCTGTGTTGTTATCTGCATACGCTGTTGTACTTTTTTTGTTTCCGTCTCTCCTTATATGATTTAGCAACTAATCTAAGTTCTGCACATTGGGCTTTCATGTATGTTTCAGCTGTGACTCTACTGAAGAGAACAGAGAGAGTGTGGAGTGCAGTATATTGTCTATTCCCTTTTAGGTTTTTCACTGGAAAAAAAGTTTTTAAGTTCCTATGCACTTTGGGGGTCAACTAATACTTTTTTTTTCCTCCTTGAATTGGTCTCTGCTGTGAATATAGTTTTACAAGGATGCTGATTCTTCCTCTGTCCAGTTGAACAGATCCATTGTAGCAATGAACACATCTGTTAACCACATTGAAGTACACACATGGTTTAAGTGTATTAAAGCTTAATAAAGTCATGATACCAAACAGTGCAGCAGTTGGGTTATCATTTTTCTCACTGGATTCCAGCAGTTTGGCCTGCCTTAAGTTCAGCTCAGTAGCTCTATGAGTGATTAGGATATTCAAGATCATATGTCCCAACTTGCATGTTAGGGTTAAGGGACATTGTAGCGTTACACTGTACAGTAAGTTCAGCAGACTGCCTTGCATGTAACTCCTATGTGCTATATGGTTTTTCTACTGAAATTACGTGATCATGTTCTGGATGTTAGAGACAGAAGGAAGGTGTCTGCAGAGTGTATCTCATTGTCTGCAGAAGGTATCTGTTTCAGGTGTTTTTTGTGTCCCCAGAAGACAAATAATAGTAATTTTTTTTTAATACTTCTGCCTTTTGTTGGGCAAGAAACTACAGTGTGACCAGCTTCTGATTTTTTGATGTTCATAGGCTGGCAAGTAATTGCTGTGATGGCCGTGTAATGCTTTACCAAATAAGGAGGGAGAATCATAACTCACAGGACAGACTTAGAATACTTAGTAAGTTTGACCACCTCCTTCTTAAAATCTGTTTAAAGATTTAATGGCTGAGCATTGGTACAAGGAGCTTGGCTCTCTCAGTTGTGTTACAAACACAAGCTTTTACACTACAACTTAGGCACTTTGCATTTGTTATAATTTTATCTGAAACTAATGTAATTGTGTTACTGGTTTTTCACTTTTAAAAAAATGTATTGTTCTTTGTGTGACTTGCAACACTTTAAAAATACTGGTTTATAATTCATAGATTACAAGTGTGGAAAGAGACAGAGAACAAATTTTCAAGAATGTTGCAAGCATTTTAGTAGTACCTGATCCTTCTTCATATCTCTGTGCCCCTTCCTCAGAATGCTTGACAGAAGAGAGAGATTTTAGGTGTGAAGATGTGTTTAGAGTATACATTCAGTGACTTTTACATGTTTGATGCAAATCCCATGGGATTTTGCTTCCCAAGACACCTTTTGATACAAAATACTGCTTCAAAAACCTCTTAACAGTAGCTTGAGTTGCAGCAAGTACAGATGCTTAACTTAAATGTGGAGTATTTGTCATCAGTTAGAATGAAAGTCATTAGAATGGGGTGGCTGGAAGATGCCTGTTTATTTCTTTTACTATCTCTAATGCCTGTGTCTAGAAACTTTTAGGTACTTAGAACGTGTCCAATTATTATTTAATCAATTACAAATTTTGCATTTCTTAGCAACTAGAAAATGCTATTCAAGGACCATGGATCTCTTGGGTAGAAGTTATTACATTAATCGGGAGCAAAGGGTAGTTAGTGAAATGAGAAATACTTGGAATGAAGTATTGAATAAGCATAGACCCTGTCAAAATTGTTTTTGTTTGAGATCAGGAAGCATAGCATGCAGTCAGTGAGTTTTCATGAGAATTGCTTAAGTGCAAAATGGCTAAAATGTGTTGCTGTTGTGTTAAAGCTGGCGTTGGCAGTACAATCAAAAATAAACTTTAATGTGCTTTTCTTGCATGACTTTTTTTGGTTGTAAAGATGAATGTGACACAGATATTCCAAGTTCCAGTCAGATTTCTTACAGACACCATGTTCCTGCAGCCACACTCTTGTGTTTATATGTGTATTGCCAGTATGTTTTGAGCTTTATGGCCAATTTCAACAAATTTCATAGTGAATTATGGCTAGCATGACAACAGGTGTCTGAAGCGTGGATGAAACTATGTGGATATCCCAACTGAAAGAAAGACTGCTACCCTACTTGATACCACAAAGTCCACATAGGAAAAAATGCTGTAATTATATCAACCATGAAAAAAGACTCAATAAAAATTTACACATCTTTGCACATCACTCAATCTGCAGTATGAGATAGTCATAGGAGAATGAAATTAATTCATTCTTATGTTCACAGACCAGTATTTGTCTTCAAATTATAATTAACATATTTTTGTGAAAAGCATTGGTGATCTTGTTCCTTTTTCTTTTGTGAGGTGCACCATGTAACAGAATCAATATGCCAATTTGAGCTATGGGCCAAAGATTAAGCTGGTATGGAACTGCAGATGGTGTTGCTAATGTTGAATCTGGAAGGATGCATTTGAAGAATTATGGAAATGAAATACAGATAAAAAAGTGCTTCATGCACTATTGATGTCAGTCAGTACCCTTCTTGAGGACTGAACTTACCTAAATGGAGCAAATGGCGTAAACCAGTTTGGTTTCTTTTGTGGGGATTTTCTTTGCTTGTGGGTTTGGGGGTTTATTTTTCTGGGTTTTTTGAGCACGTTAAAAGCCCTAAGATCTATTCTGTGTGCTGTCTTCTAATCCTGGGATCCTTATGTTGTAGTGAGATGGTCTTTCAGAAAATGAGGGATGACAAAACTGCTTCTGAAATATTTTGTAATCTTGGAAGATGCTGCAGGGAGTTTATATGTTCTGGATAATTCTGCACTTCACATTGACTTTTCAGGTCACTTAAAACAAGCAAAAGAGATCAGATTTGACAAGTAATTGAATATTTTATGCATGATGTAATTTCTAGACTTCTGAATTGGATTTTGTGTGGGTTTTGTTTTGTCTTAACTGAAGTTGTTTCTAATACTTGTTTAATTGGAAGAAGTACTTTAGTTTTTACGTTGTAAACCTCTGCATCTCTGGTGGCCCCATATTGGGGACAGTATTGTTAGACAGCAGTAGGCTCTTCTGAGGTGCCAAAGTCTAATAAATTGCAGTTTCTTGGTCTTCTGCAGTGTGTGCACTAGGTCTGAGCTAACATAAAGTTGGATAAAGTGGATCCCAACCCAGATACTATTAAAAATCTGGCTGTGCTGGCTTTCCCAGTTGGTGCACTTTCTGTGTAAACTAATTGGGGTTTCTCCTGTTTCTTTTTCTGTATCTTGCAATAGCTCTAATGCATATTACAGAGTAGGACAGTGCACTCTGAAAATAGTAGTTGCAAAATATCTCCCTACTTTCTTTTGCAAGGGAATTTGCACATATGAGATTGCTTTGTCTTCATTGCTGGGCAAGACCTGTGGTGGTGTTCCTGAACATCAGTTTAGCAAAGCTGTGTCTTCTGTGGTGACTGCAGAGGGATCTGAAGCACAGTTATCTCTTGCTGTCTAGGTCTTGCTGTCTAGGCTGGTTTCAGTATTATTTCTGCATTAAATATGAACTACATTCTGTCCCATAAACATCACCATATGTACATCAACAGTTGCTATGCAACAGTGCTATTTGTGCTTCCAGTTACTTTATTTTATCTTTGTCATCAGCTATCATAGCTGTAATTTTTTGGGCGGGAGGAAAGAGAGCATTTTGCTTGTATTTCCGTTTGTTGTATTGAACAAAATTAATTTTTCTTATGCATGTATAGCTAAGAACTATCTAGGTGCAAGTCATGGCATGACATAAGGTATATTTGGTTAAAATCGTTTTTTTCTGAGCTTCCTACTGACAGACACTCTGACATAAAGAAGTGCTATAATTTGATAGTTTCTTTCTTGGTTGAAGGAATGGGAACATGCTTTTGTTAAACATTTAACAGCAAACTTTTCTGATTGCAATTATAAATGAATTCCCTTACTGCTTTAATTGCCTGTTGCTTAATTTTTTTTGCCAGCAGGTAATTTAGGATTGCTGTCTCTGAATATAAATAAAAACTGGAGCTACGTTACAGATAATGATAAAAGTTTCTTACTGAGCTAATTCTTGGACAAATGTACTACTAATGTGAGTTGGGAAAACACAGACCTTGGCAGGCAATTGCATCCCTAACTGTAAAGGACTGATGGGTGGAGAGGAAGGTTTTACACTGCAGGCACAAATAAATTACAAGTTATTTCTGTAAAGTAGGATGAGATGACTCATTTTATTGAAATTTTAAGTGTATCTTCACAACTCCTCCTTCATAAGTGGGATTGCCTTAATGCCTATTTTAGTGATTTTAAATTCTTTCATGCTTGTTCCATCTTGCTGAAAGTAAAAGTGTTTAGAGAACTCCATTGACAGAATGACTGCCAGACCTTTGTTTCTGAGCAGTGTTCATGCATGGATTGTTTCACTGTTTCGTGCTTCATAGAAGACTGCTGGCTGTTAACATTGCGCTCTTCTCCAGTTTCCTGAATCTTCTTTCAGAATCTCAATTAATGAATTTAAATTTTTTTTGTGCTCTTGTTCAATAATACACATAACTGCCTATATACCTTAGAAAAGCTCCTTTATTCCCACACTCCTTGAATATTATCCTTTTGTTTTGAGTTGGTTTTTTTCCTTTATACAGCTTCTCATATATGAAAGGACCTTTTCTGAGTTTGTACATGAATCACACCTACTGTTTAATGTACAATGCACAATTGTATTCCAGTGAAAATGAATATTCAGAGGTTTGTATTCTGTATTTTGTGTATTTTGAAATACCAGATCTATCCAGACATTTAAAGAAATGTGAATGGAAGAAAGACTAATAAAAATCCTGGAAAGATGTTTCTTCCCTTCATTAAAGCAGTTACTTCTTTAATTACATTTGATTTTTTCCAATAAAATATGCAGTGCTCAGAATATTGATGCCTTCTAATACTACTACCAATTCTATTAGATTAATGTTTGACTTCTCAAATTTCTCATCAAACTCTTATTTAGGAATTAAATGCAACTCCCTCATCATTCCGCCATCTTAGTTCTGCCTGCTGAGGAGTTTTGATGTATACCTGTCTACTTCAACAGTACTTTCCAATTATTTCTATTCAGTCTGCCATGGATTCCTGTCTCCAAAATAGTTTGGGGTCTTACTTAATGCTACTTTGTTCCTTTATGTACTTAAGTCTTTTGTGAACTGTTAGCATAAAATCACAATCAAAAGAAATAGAAGCATCAGCAGCTTTTCAGGTCTCTGGCATTTATGCAAATTTTCAAATATTTTTGAGGATCATAAAGAAGATGCAACCCGTGATCATAAAAGCAGAATATGTGACTCAAGTTAGTCTAACTACAGACAGCATTTTGATGGGTCAGTATTATTGTGACTTATGGTACATTTAGAAAGCAACTGTGACTTCTTACATCATCTCTCTTCTCCATCTCTAAAAAATGGAAATTGTATTTATTTGCTGCTTATGAGTGTTGTAAGAATAAAGAAATTACTGTAAAGTGGGTTCGGCTGGCTGGCAGGGGTAAGCTCCTAATTTTCTTTTCATTTCTGTTATCAAAACTATAGACCGTTAATGTCTGTACAAATTTAGCAATTGAGAATACAATGCACAAAATACAAGGTATGTTAGAATGGCTTCAGTGTGATGGGAACAGAATTGGCTTTCTGCCTTCCTCATTGACTTAAAATTTGTTTTTTTTTCAGTTTTACTGATGTATGTGTAAAAAAACCCTGCACCACCCTCACCCCCAGTAAAAAAAACAACAACAAAAAAACAACCAACCAACCCCAACCTGCTGACATTTATCTGTGAATCTTGCATGTTGCGGAGGAGGCTGAGCAGCTGTAGTCTGCGTCGATAAAATATATTGAGCAGACACAGTATAACTTCTTTTACCTTCTTCATGGTATTAGTTCTGAGAAGATTTTTAAAGGAGAGACTTGTGACCTAATCATAACAAATCCAAATTATCTAATGATGAGGAAAAAACCCACTACTTTTTTGCAAGGCTTGAATTTTGTCTGTTTTTTTGTCTCTGCTGTTGAGGGCAAATTCTGTTGATACATACAAGCAAACACACACACTCCATCTGTAGACATGATACACATTTATTGTTCTTTGAGTCAGAAATGCTATTAACAATTTTGAACTGTGATGTGTTATGCAGTAGTTTTGGCTAGGTAGCTAGTCTTTCACTGAAACAGAGTTAAAAAGAAACAGCTTTAAATCCAGCTGCTTCTTACATCTCAGTCCAGGCAGCAGTTGATATCTTAGTATGCTTGCGTGTTCTTCATTACGTCCTCTTTTGTGTGTGTGTACTGAATGTTTCCTTAATTAAGTTACAGCTGAGTTAGGCTACTGGTTGGGTAATAACATTGTGCTGTAAATGTGCTAAATACACACAAAATATAATGTCAATGAGAAAATGCATGTTTTTCTGCAAACAGGCTATCCTGCATGAATATCTGAAAGTTGGCGGAATTTTAACTCACTTTGTGAGTACTCACGGGTGGGAAGAGGCCATATAATGGATATTTTCTCTTGAGAGCACGTGCTTTCAGCTGCTAAAACTAGTGACAGCTACTGGGAAAGAAAGAAGGCTCTGTGAGATACTGCTTTTCCCATTTGCATTAGTTCTCAGGCTGTCAGCCATCTCGATGAGAAAACAGGGCTATCAGCCATGAAAGCCAGAAAGAATCAGTGGAAGAAAGAAGGTTTTGTAAAATATTGCAGGTTTTCAGTTCTGTTAATGCCCAGCCTGTAAATGGCAAAAATGATCAAACTAACTGAACTCAAAAAATATTGTCTGAGTTAAAGCAGTAATTCACTCTCATCTGTCAATAAATAGTCCATAATGATAGTTGTGACATGTCTGTGTTGAAAGCTAAGGACAAATATATTTTACCATTTAAAACCGTATTTCAGATGAGTGAAAATGTTCTTTTTTATTCTCTACCTTAGAAGATGTGTAAAAAGGAGAAATAAGAGAAGTCAAATTTCAGGTTGATAATTTTATGTAGGGGATTAATTTCATAGGGCTTGGTAGATGTTAGAACTCAGTTTACCAAAATACATTCACTGGCTGCCATTTCTTGAAATGTGGGATTGGAATGTCATGCAGAAAGCTGTTTCTGAATCTGACTCTACCATTCACCCAAATGATAATTTTTTGGCAAGTCACTTTGCGACACTTGTGCCTAGGTTTTTCCTTCATACATTGATTCTCTGCTCTGTGGAACAGGAGAATTTTCCGATTATGTGCGGGTTTTGTACCTAACAAGTTGGGCTATAGTATCATTTGAGGGCCAAGAGGGAAAAGATTGAAAAGATAAATTCTTGTGTGACCTGCAGAAAGGGTAAAGGAGAGGTTGATCAAGTTAAAAAAATTACCTAGTACCAATTAGGAGCATTCTTTTGCAGAACCGTGATTTTTTTTAATATACAAAAATAATACTCATTTGTCTAGAGTGACCAGTGAGATAAATAGATACTGTTTGTTGCTTAAGCATAATCCTACTACTGATTTTGTACAGATGTGTAACTTTGTTCTTGCAGAGCTCAGTCAGAGGTGTAATGGAAGTTGTGAGTTTGGGCACTCATTTAAATTGTGAGTTTGGGCACTAAAAGTACCTTCAGAAGGTAAATTTATAAATATTAATCAAATCTAGTGATTATGATTTTATCATAATTTATCATCTTTTCTTTGCAATCCACTTTTTACATGTAATTTCAAATAACCAATACAGAATCGTTATGTTCCCTTTTTTATTCATTTGGTTGTTTTTTTTCCAGAAAGCCAACCAGATGAAAAATCTGAAAGCAGCAGTGCTGGTAAGTATGGATGCTTTCTTTGAAACACTAAGAAAATTACTTATGACTGCAGCTTTTCAGTTTTACTTATCAAGAAATTGGTAAGGAGTCTTTTTTTTGTTATATTTCTAGAGTAGAATTTCATAAAATTGAAAAATTATTTCATAAACTGATTCTCTGCTGCAACCGAAAGCTTAAATTATTAATATTTTTTATTTAAAAGAAAGGGAATAAATGATGTGGGAGAGCTTTAGAAATGTAATGTTCTTTGGAATGTTATTTTAAATATTATTTTTTTTATTTCTCAACTCTTTTTTTTAAGTTCATTGTCTGTATTTTTTAGTTTGAATTCTTTCCTCTTGATTGGCAAGTTTGTAGCAAATTTCCAAATGTTTTTTTACTTGATTTTAATTGCATAGATTAAGCAGTCAGAAAAGTAGTCTTCTAGTACTGTACTTTATTCCCTTTTTCTAATGGAAAAATTTTTCTTGGGAAAGAATTGTAAGCTCTTTCGAAAGAGTGAAAAATGGCTAGTTCACTCGTGTTACCTACCAGTTACATATTAGTCAGTCCAACGATGTCTTAAGTACAGTAGAATTTCTAAGGGTGCATCTCAAACTGCAATTGCTATAGTAAAAGTGGCTTTTTTACACAGTTCGTAGTAGTAAATAAGAGTATTGCCCTTTGGTATTTTTTTGTGAAATGGGCGACATGCTTATATCAGATAGGATATCAGCCTTCAGAGTCTGAAGATTTTGTTTCAGGTCTGAGCTAGTCTGTGCAGGCTTCCTTTACAGCCTCCGAAGGAGGCAGTTCCAGGAAGTCTTATTCTAACATCGGTACGTGCAAGTGCAGTTCCTCAGCAGCTCGGGCAGAACTGTCAAGGCTCTGTGTTCCTAGCCTGCTCCCTTCTCTTCTGCTAAATCCTTTGGGCTTATGTTACTGAAATTCCTGGACAGGTACGCAACAGCATGAGAATCTTACAGTGTCAGGTAATGTTTAATAAAAATCCCCTTTTCTGCTTTTGTTAAAGGGATGTTAACAAAAACACCATTGATTTACTGGCACAGATAAGTGCCGCTTTTTGTTAGTAAGAGCCCATGAACTTTGGAAACCAGACACAGCTAATATAAAATATATAGACAAATCTGTTTTGTCAGTAGAAGGATTACCTCTCATGCACACAGATTAAACAGTACTGGGACTGGGCTGGCACTTGGGAGTGGCAGAGACAGCGGATGCACTGGAAAGAGTCTCGTGGGCCTGGCTTAAAGACCAATTCCTAAACATAAGACTAATGCTAGTGGGTTTTCAGAATGTCTTCTTCAAAGTAATTTTTTGAACACTTTAACATGGAAATGTCTGTTTTTTCTAATACTTGACTTTTATTTGAATCCCATTTCAGTTTTAAATCTTGTTGAAAGTATGTGCTTTGTGTCTGGCTAGGAGTAGGGTTTGGTTTTTTTGTAGGAGGGAATTCTTTGTAATATTGAGATGCTTTTTGTTACACTGGCTTAAGCATGTGAAAAGACTAGTGCTAGAAATGTTATAGTCTGCAGACTTTTACTGAATTCAATGTGTGTTTTATAGCTTGCAGTTTTTCACAGTTACTTGTTAAAACCTGTTTCTGATTATATGTTAATTGTGGTGTGGTTTTAACATTATGAAGGGCTGCTTTCTAGAGATTAGTATTTTATGCCACTTGAAAACTGAGACTCACTGCTGTCAGATGTCTCATGTAAAGCAGATCTTGAGGGTTTAATTGCTAAAATGAATCAGAATTTTGATACTTATCTTGCATTTCTCTGATGATCTTTAGTTGTAGGGGTGCACCCTTAGTTTTGCTTTGCTTCGGGGGGTTTTCTCTGTTTCAGTTTGTGTTGGAATGGTTGAATTGTGTGCTTTTCACTCTTGGCGTCTCCTTGTTCTGCGAATATTCTGTAAGATAGTCACATGTTCAGTTGTTTGTATTTTTGCTTTGGCCAGAAGAATGAATTACTGTATGCTGGGGGCTGTTTAAATATGCTGAGAAGATGAGTGCTAAACCCATTTGATGGAATCAAGCTGATTGTGGATTCAGTTTCTGAGTGGTGATAGTTGGTTTACACTGGAGCATTTAAAGGAGGGCTCTCAGCCATCAGTTGTGTTTATGTGCTTTTTTTCCCAAAATCATCATGGAACCCAGATGACCTTTTCCAAACCGCCTTGCAAGTAATTCAGGTTATTGAGTGCTCCATTTTGCTGTTAATCTACTTTATCTTGGCCTACAATAAGTACTTTTGAGGCAAAGATGATATCTTTTATGTATTTACATAGCATTTTAGCATAACAAGATCCTAATGACTGCTTTTAATGACTGTAATAAAAATATTTAATGTTTATTTGTCATTAGAAAGTAAATAAAAGCGGTAAATGAGATCAATAATATTCAGAAATCCTTTGATTTATGTTCTTTAAAAAGTTCCCCCGCATTTTTACATTAGGAGGGTACTGTCAGTCTTCAGAATTTCTTATGTCGCAAATCATTAGTATTATGTATGACATTTTTAATCACATTTATTTTTGGTAAGTGGCTTACAACATCCCAACAGGTGAGATAGTATCAACATTGCTACTCAATACCATTTGGAGAGACAATGTGATACTGGGTCACACCAGAGATAGTCTGGCTGGTATCCTTTCTTCAGTGGTCATCAAAAGCAGATGCCTTGAGGAGAGTATAAGAACAATGCAGAAAGCATAGTGATACATCCCCAAAATACTGCTTCCAGCCTTTAGTGATTCACAGCTCAGAGAGATCCAGAGCCAGGTGTGATGGTGTTTTGTTCAACAGGGCCTCATGTGTTTTCCTTCTATGAAGTATCCCTGTTGGTTGAGTCCATGTAAGCCTTTAGCATCCATAATATCTTGATTGATGCTATGGTTAGGGTCAAAATATTCAGGAATGAAGACATAAGTGAAACCAGTTTACTTAAACTAAATTTGAACTCCTTTTGCATGTTATCATTTTAGATCACTTTTTCTGTACAGAAATCCTATTTGATTAGTGCTTGTGATAAACAGTGCTTAGTGATTCAACCAATGTTATTTAGTGCCTGAAGGCTGGTTTATGTTGAGTGTGAAAGGAGTGAAGCAAATTACACACTCAGCTAAAAAAAAAGAGAAATGAGAATTGGCTCTCCTTGTTCCTATATGATGATGAGCATTGGATTTAAACCCAATGTGTGTGTAGCTCCTGTTTGCTTATGACTTTGCTTGCACCTACTTGTAAGTGCTGTCAGTGGTGACAGAAGCTGTGAAAACCAAGCATTTGTGCCAGTTAAAGTACAACCTGCTCCCCTCACCCAAATAAAAATCCCCAGAAGCTGCTGCCCTGAGCCCGTGTAGTCTGTTGAGAATGATACAGTAAACAAATGCATTCATCTGTAGGAACAAACATAACTGGGTGCTGTCCTTTTGGAAGTGCATTAAATGAAAGTTCCAGGGGCAGCAATGGATTATAATGTTGCCTAAGCTCTGAAAATGTATCTTGAAAGTATAGTATTGGTTTCAGGGGGATGGGGGGTGGTGGGGTGCATGTATCAGCTCTGAACACAAACTACAGATGCACTGTTTCTTCAGGGGTGTTCACCAGGGAGTGTTTTGTGCAACCTACTAGTTGCAATTCCTGAATCTTCTTTAAGGCAATTGAACTACTGTTGTATCCAAATTTCGTTTCTTGAAGTCTTTGATGTAAGTTTACAGCAAATAGTAGCCTTCAGTACTTAACATGTTTTTGGACAAGGTATTAGTCATCTCTGATCTGTAAACCTGCCAGTGAGTAGTACAAATGCCTTCTAAGGAAGGGACAGGCACCATTGGGACCATTTCTGATTTGACTTTGGTTAAAAGGAGTAAGTTATCTGAGCTGCTGCAGACAATATAGTGTGAACCTAATATTAAAGTGTTGCCAGTTGTGAGTGTACGTATTTGCATACACACATATACAACACTTCAACTGTCTGTAGATCACACTTGCTTCATTTTTTTGGATGTTGCAATATAAAAAATTCAGGTGGTGAAAATACATGCGTTTAAAATTTATTTAAAATAAATTCAGTGTAAGCACTTTGATAAACACTGAACTGCATATGGTAAAATCAGCAGTTTTTTGTTAAAGGCACAGAGTTCTTACATGACAACACAGGACTGTATAATGCTGTTAAATGCACATTTGATTTCATCCTCTTCAAAGCGGCTAATGTATATTTATTATACTTCAAAAGTGAAACTAACTGAAAAATGATCTTCAGGAGGAATAAACCAGTAATTCTTAATTTATATACTAGTTCAACAGTCAGTCTTGAAGATAACTAAATTATGGAATCTGCCATTTTCAAGCCACAGAAAGAATTTTGGCCTTGGAAATATAACTATTTCTGTTGACAGATAAATGCAACAAAACTTAAAATACAAGCTTCCTAGTAGTTTTCTAGGAGCCATAATCATTAATAAGACTCCATTTGTAGCTGTTAGAACACACAAAGAAGCAACAATTCCTGCTTTAAGGTCTATGTAGTCAAAGTCTGTCATACTGGTTGCAATAAATATTGTGGAGAAAAAGGGAAGGTGCTCTGGTAGAACAGCAAAAAGAATATGGATTTGATGTAGGCCAGCACTAACTGGCGTTAAAGTTTTTAGGAACTTGCATAAATGGCCATTGTGTCCTTAGGGTCTGGCTATTTATTTTAGTATACTGTATGAGTATTCTAACATTTATGTTTGCCTGAGCAGCACTGATGTATTTGTTGTCATGCAGTCTCTATCCTGAGAACAGAACCCAATATAAACCAGCGGGAATTAATCCTATGAGCCTGTTCTGTCCTTCAGTAGTGTCCACATCCAGCTTGTCAATGTATTGCACTAAGCAGAAGCATGCTTTTTGCTTGTATCAGAGTTCTTGATTTTCCCTTCTGACTCTCGAGAAATTCCAGGAATTTCAGCTGTGCTTGGCATTGCAGATCATGACTCCACAAATTGTGTTTGTCTTCTGTGAGGGATTTTGCTGATTATTGCAGTTCACCCACCTACCAGCATGATCACATTTGCTGCGTTCAGACCTTTGCTGTATTGCAAATTAGAGCCTTGAACGATGGATCAAAGGGTCAGAGGGAGATCAAATGCTTGCTGCCTTGGCCAGTACAAGACTGGCATGTAGCAGATGTAAAGCTAGCAGGAAGCAGTTTCAAAGTAAATAAAAAGAGGTGGTTCTGCACTCAGCATGTAATTGAGCTATTGAATTCGTTGTCGTAAGATGTGGATGTGAGGGTGGTATTTGCTAAAAGCTTACATGACCTTAGAGGAAACCAAAGAGATATGTGAAAGGTAATCCACCAAAGGGTACCGAGATGGCGAGGACATCTGATTTAAGAGACCCCAAGCCACAAAAGCGTGGTAGGTACTGGGAGGCATACCCAGTAAGAGAATCATGCATGGCTGCTCTGTCCTTAGGCTTCATTCGTTCTTCTTCCAGACTTGATGGTCTTAAAGGTCTTTCCAACATAATGATTCTGATTTTATGATTCATGGATATCTGCTTTTGGCTACTTTGCTGGAGTCATGACACTGAGCAATCAGACCTTCAGTGCTGTTACTCTCAGACTCTGCTTTTTTTTTTTAATGCTTTTTTTCCCCCCACTTCTGTACTGTTGTTACACTGCTTGCATCAGGGATAGTTGAAGTTTCTTACTTTTAACCATGGATTTAACTTCTGAGGGGAGAAGCAATGAAGGCAAAGGCAAGAGCAGCTGTTCTAAGGTTGCTAACTACCACTGAGCGCACCGGAGGCCGCAGCACAGTACAGCCTGAGCTTTCTGTATGCTTGAGTCTAGAAACACTCCAGCAGAGCTCATTTGGTGCTCTTACTGAGGTTTCCAGCCCCAGCTGTGATACAGGAGCAGGAATAACATGTAGCTTACTCATAC
>JAVJGJ010000014.1:31468681-31542885 GCA_035590215.1 Microhierax caerulescens | reverse complement strand
TGTAGCTTACTCATACAGATGTCTTACTCATACAGATTGTCTTAGGGATTTCTGCGCTGTAGTCTGTGGGCAAACCCTAAAATCATTATCTGCATGGCAGAAAAGTCTTATAGAGGTGGGCTTTTATTGCCACTTAAGGCATAAAATAGCCTACATGTCAGATGTTTGCCCTGTTGAGAAAGAATAGTATTTGCTCTTCAGTTTGGAAAATGTATTGGGAATATCACAAGACCTGGCGATGCTGCAGGCCTTAGATAAAGGTAGTATTGATATGACTCCTAACGTGAGAGTACCTTTTTCTCTGTTTAGGTGATTCTTATCAGCCTGGCTTGGAGGACCTTAAATTTGTCTCCTCTGAGATTACCAGTTTTAGCATTGAGAAAATGTACTGCTTTATCCCTAATACTTGCCGAAGACTTTATTTAAGTAGTAGAGAGGCGATAAATGACTGGGTTTGGTGTTATAGATGCTTGTTCTGTTTACATTTTTTGATGCTTAGCCTGTTCATTGCTATAGTTTGTTTGCTTAATTTTTTCTTCTTAATTGAGAGTGTCTATACCCACCTCTGACCTGTTCTTTTTCTTCATCTGTTCACTGTGGTACAAAATCAAGAACCTCCTTTGAGTTAACAAGCAGCTTTCTGCAGAGCTGCAGCAGTAGATTTGTAGCTCAAGGTTTTCTATTAACAGATTTTTTAAAAAGTGAATTCTTCTGACTCCTGCTGCAAAAAAAGATTTCCTCTCTGAAATCTGACATATGCAGAGCCAAAAGAATTTATTTTGGTTTTTTGTTCAATTTTTGGTTTTAATTTAGTAATTTCAGGATAATTAGATGTTGCTTGTGTTGTACAACTTCAGTGTTGCATTATGTGGTCATCTGCCTTCTCCATAAACCCAAGACCCTCAGGTGATGGTCACCGACACGGAGTTGATCGGCCGTTTTCTTCATCTCTAGGTACTCGAGTATTGTAGGCTCTTTTGCCACACTGCTCCCTCCCCATCCTCACTGCTTGGGGACTGCAGCACTGCAGGCTTCCCTGAGCATCAGGCCCATGGCTCTAGCAAGCTCCTTAGATCCTCATCTTCCTGGGGGATTTCCCTAGCAAGCAGCCTTGGGCTATTAAATCTGAATTCTCGTCCCCGAGGTGTGTGTGCTCCTGTGGCTGGTGAAGTCCCACCCCCTCATGCAGGACACTGAATCTCCCTTCTGGAGAGGTGAGCAAGAAAACCTGCTGCCTCCTTTTGGCCAAGCTTTCCATACCGGGAACAAAGCTGCTGTTGAAAGCTTGGAGTGGTGTGGTGTCAAAAGCAAAACAAGATGTATCCTGGAAAAGTGCAGAGATCTAGTTTTTTAGGTAACTGAAATAATGCTTGGAGTACAAGTAGTGGAATCTCCCGTTAATGTCCAGAAAGATGGAGGGTTTCCTGAACTCATTATAAATGAAGATAATGTCCCCCAAAGTCACACCACACAGGCAATACTGTAGACAGTTTTAGCATTATCAGAAGTTTACAGACCTTCAGAATGGCTCAATTTATAACAGTGATCTTCTAACTGATTTTGAAACCTTAACATGTTGAACTTGCATGTCATCATGTCCTAACAGTGTTTTAAATGAGTAGCTGCTGTTTACAGCTGTAATTGTACCAGCTTTGTGAATGGTTTTGTTTCTGAAATGGCAGAGCAGTATGCTTTTGTGAAGCTTAAAATGAACAACGTAGTGTTAAACGATAATGACAATGATGTTAAACTGTTACCATTGCAGATGGAAACAGCTTTTTGGGAGACTGTTGCTTTAGCTGTGTGTGGTACTCCTACTACACGCATTTTTAGGATCAACTGTCTTGTTCTGCGGGATATGCAATTTCTTTCAGAAAGGCAACTGCACTTTCTTCTTCCATGTGCTTGCTCATCCATGTTCCTCAGGTGTCATCATACATCTCCCTCCTACCTTCCCCAGTCCTTGCTGCACTTATTGTTTTCTGGCATTTTATTGTGAATTATGATGATATATAGAGACAATGTTTTGAGACGCTGTTCCCTGTAATATACCTGTAAGTACATAGGACTTACAGAATGCCTATGTCAAAAACCATAATGTGAATTTTCTGATCTTAAATTTCTTGTGCCATATCAATTGCTTTTGTTTCAACCTAGTAAACTATGCAAACCTGTCTCTTCATATGAAAATACCTTCTTTTTAACTAATAGTCATTTTGCTGTCAATCTCAGAATTTCTGCCCTGTGTTGTGGGGTAGAAGACAAAATTAGGGTTAAGCAGTAGTTATTTAGCAAAGATAAAATAATTATAACCTAAGAAAATAATATTTATTTTGTCATAGACCCAAGTTAACTTGTCCCCTTTATCCCCAATCCATTAGTCAACAGAATTAGGGCAACATGACCGTTCTACCGAAATAAATTAATGGTCTAGGCACTGCTGTTATTAAATTGTAGTATTTGTTGCCTGCCCTTGTTCTGTTTGTATACTAATGGGGAGAGAAGGAGGAAGATCATTTTCTTAAGCTGTTCTCATCTTATTGAATGGAAACCTTGTAATGCTTTTATGTAACAGGAGAAAATAATAATGCCACTGATTGCTGCAAATGATGATGTAATTTTTCCCTCCCCTTTAGGATCTAGAGAAGTATTACCTACTGTAGAATAGAAATGACCAATTGTCACTTAAACAGTTGTAATAGGTACAAATGCAAAAAGACAATTGAAAATAAGACATGACTATTTGAAAATGTCAATAGTACAATTATGATGCTGTGAAACACTGGTCAGTGGGTGAGCAGGTGATGAAGGTGAAGAGTTGGACCTGTAATTTGGCGTTGTTGCACAGCCTGTGTATTTCACAGCATCAAGGCTACCTCCAGAAGCCACATCTGGGCTCTAGAAATCACTGGACAGTAAGTGGCTGGAGACTGAGGAAATACTTCAAGGGAGCATCATATATGGTTTTTCTGGGTTTATATTCTTTCCTGGGCATACCTAACGAAGCCCCACAACCTGCCTGATGAAAGGGAGGGGTGCGGTGAAAGAAAAATGAAAAGTAGTTTTATGATGGCAGGAGGTGGGCAACAAGACAAGGGGAAGTTTCTGAGGGTCAAAGGATCAAAAATGGGAATTCTGCCCAGAGATGTGAAGGATCACGAGATGGAAGCAGTTCACAGTCACCAGGGGAAGCTGGGCTAGTCAGACCTTAGTCTGATGTAGTGCAGCCAGTCTTAGATTTTGTCCTATGTGTAAACCAAATAGTTGGTACCCTTGCCGGTGCATTGCCAAGTGTGATAGAAGAACCCTTGGCTTTCCACCAGTGGAAAAGCTGGGCATCCAAGTGTGGGTATTTTGGTCAATTTGGCAGCTATATATATATTTTTTCATGAGCAGTCATTCAAGGAATTAATAGGGGCAAGGATATTTTTTCTGTAGTGTATGGGGGGTCAGTCCTGCCTTCAGCTCCCTCTGTCCTTTCTGCACAGTGGTCCCTTTTCTCACCCAAGAAAATGGGCAGGGAGGCAAGTGAAGCTGACTGAGCCTGGGAGCAGGTTAAGTGCGTCCTTGGGGAAGGGGGGAGGACGCTTATTTTTACACCTACAAGCAATTGAAGATCATCAGAGAAATTACAGAAATTGTTCCTTCCTGCTTGTAGGACTGTTCCAATAAATTCATTGTAATCCAAGTCTTAATGAGAAAAATATGAGTAGAAATACTTCACGTGCACATCGTGTTCTAAGAAATGTTGTTAGAACAACTGTTAGTACTTCTGACTTAAGCACCTGATTTTGTGGCTTTCTCCTTGTCATAGTAGTATTGAATGTGAAATTTCCAACCTTGAAAGAAAAGACAGGAGGAGTAACTGATCTATAACTGGGTACCTCTTCTGGCACACCATACAGTGGTGTAGCACAGGTATCCACGTAAGTGACTGAACATATGAAAAATTTATTTATATTTAGTGTCTTTGTAGAGTAAAAAGGAAACATTATTTACAGTATGGACGTTTTATGTGGTCATTTTGCTCATATACCAGAGGAAGACATGCACTCCTGCTGGTTTGAAAAATTGTTCAAGTTTCTAACTAGTTTGAATTGTCTGATTATAACTGCTATGGTGTGGTTCCACATAGTTGTGGATTTCTTCAATGTGAACAGGGAAGAGAATGCATTTTTTTACCCTCATCTTTCTTCTGTTTTGCTGTGTCAATCAAACAGCTGAGTGAGGTGCTTTTGATCAGAGATGGCGTATTAAAATTTCAAACCCTGACACCTGTGAAAATGTATGGGTGCTCATGAAAATGGGAAAAGAAGACAAGATTGAAGTTAGTGTTGCAGCAGATGACTTCACATGTGTACCTTAGATGTCAGTGTTATTTACACAGAAACATTTTTTAAAAAATGCGGTGAACAGTGTTTAAGGTAATGAAACACTGAATTTTAAATAAGAAAAAAAGAGCACCACCAGAATTTATTTTTACTAATGATTAGAGATGTACATTTTCACTTAAAAAAAAAAAAAAAAAAGAAAGAAAAAGAGGTTTCAGGTTCTCTTTCTTTTTCATAGATTGAGGGAATTAGGTACTCTGAACCAAAAGCCTGGCAAATAAAAACCTTCCAGTAAATCTTTTAAGAATAGCTATAGAATATTCTTTGAAGATGTTTCAGACGGTTTGAATTTTACCTACAGTTACCAGCTTGTGAATAGCTTATGTTGCAAAAGTATTTTCTACAATAAATGCAGACCCATCCAATTCTGTACTGTTTTTTCATGAGTGAAGTCATGCTATGATGAAAAACTAGTAGTGCTTTCTGATATAAAGTGCTACCATTTCCTTGATGTTTGGCATCCTAAGAGCCCAACTGAAAAGCAAGCAACCACAATATATTTTAATTAACATGTGAGTATATTGATTGATTGACATCAAAATAGATTTTTGGTATTTTTCTTTTTTATTTTCAACTGCAATGACATTTTAAATCTCAATCAAAGATCAATTACAAGTGAAGGTTAAAACCAAAAGTGTTTAAGTGAGAACGGATGATTTGACATCCTAGGAGCAACAGCCTCCTCCAGACTCTGTGCTTATGCAGGCTGTGTATTTGACAGCTCTAAGAACAGGCTTCTTTAAAACTTGTAGATCAGTTCTGGAGCTTTTTTAGATTGTCTTGTCACTTTTTCTTGCTCGTGTAGAGAATTGTGTCTGCATAAAAGGTTTTTCATGTAATTGTTCTGTGTGATGGTGTTTCTAGTTCTTGCCCTAGAAGATCAGCAGGATTTTTAGACTTCTTTTAGGGGAGCTTTCACATTTACTTCTCACAGAAGTCTTACAGATTCTTGTATGTACAAGATTACTGGTTAATGCAGATATTTTTTTTAAGATATCAATTTGAAAATAACTTTTGGCAGGGAAAGGAGGGAGGATGACATACGGTGATGTTATATAGTAAAATACAGTTCTTTACATAAATCTTTTGTTTATAGGTAGTTAATGCATTTAGATAAATGCAGAGAAGTTTTGGGATACATGAACAGTTCTTCAGCTTGTATGCCTGAAATGTAGTGATCTGATTTTTAAATAATTCAGTTTGGAAAAGTTCCATTCAGAACCACATCTTTTGTGATCTGTAAGCCTGTAACATGGGGACTGGATAGGAAAGTTTGTCATTTCTAGACAGTGGGATCATTCCAATGGAGTATTCTGGAGAGGCTGGATTTCTCCATTTGATAAAATCATACTGCTACCTGGTCTGGAGATGCAGACTCCCTCTCCCAATTCACCTCTGGTGGGGGACCTAGTTAACAGCACCTGTTATATGTTACAAGTGACATAGAATTTTGTGTTGAAGGGTAAGCAGAACTTGCATTTACATTCCTGGCCACTACTACTAAGGATGGATTTGTTTCTGAAATGTGCAATAAAACTTCTCAGCCTGGCTTGTGTTAGCTGTTTTCCTTGGTTGCCATTTCCAGTATGGAGTGTATTGCATTTTGTTGACATCCTTACTATTTTTTTCCTATACTGATGTTCTGGGGAAGTTGAGAAACTACTTAGTTGTTTTGTCTTTCTTAATAGCATTTTACTTGAATTTTGGGTTCATATGAACTGTGAATGATGGTTGGGTTCAGTTATGGACAAAGCTTAAACTTGGAGTTAGTGCAGCTTCTTTTTGCCTTATGTGATGATTTTTCAGTCCACCTTTGTGGAGTGGTTAAATTGGAAATGCTTGTGGTTAAATTAGTTACAGTTGTTCCATAGATGCTATTAAAGATTTGATAAATAGTGGATGTGAGGAGAAAGAAGATATTTTTCTATTAAAGTGATGCATTTTAGGTGCCAGTGGGTGGTGTATTCAAAACTAATAGTACTAGTTGCTTCTGGTAAGCCATTGTGCAAAGCAAGAGCTCTGTTACTTGCCTGTCCTTATGAGCACAAATTATTAGTAGGAAATAGTGACTTTAGCATTGTAGGATGTCATTACTAGACACCTGTTATATGAAACCTTATGTCAAGTATTTTTATTAGCCATTTGACATGTGTATATAATTAGAAAATTTAACATTCTCTGTGCAGATGCAACTAATCTCCCATAATAGAACTAATCCCGGATACCCTGGACACCACCACCCCCCACCACCCCCCATTATTTTGTTCATTTACATGTTTTGGCAATTGTTATTAGTGTAGTAACACAGCTATAAATTTGGGTTTAAGTGAGTTAAGAAATCATTTAACTTTAAAATCAAGTTGTTAATTCTAAACCCTCTTGCAATCTCATTTTTTGCAAATTCAGTACAGTAGATTAGCATAAATACTAATGAACATTCAAAATCATTTATTCCAGTTAAAATCTGTTCTGAATGTTATAAGCAAAACATATTTTAAGCTTGCTTATGAAAATACTCTCACTGCTGTTCAGAGCAGTTAGGTGTATGCATGTTAGTCATACAAGTACACAAAAATTCAGCTACGCTCTGGTTGAAAGACATCATCGAGAAAACATATTACAAATAGCATAAAGCATTCAATCTGTGTTTACAATGTTTAGCAGATAATTTTTATTAAATTCAGGCATAAAATTTTCATTCAGCTTAAATAAGCCAGAGATGGATGTCATTATGAGATTTACATACCATTAGCTCACATCAATTGATTAGCAGCCGAGCTCTGTGGTACAAAGCTAGTTAGATACATTATTTGTGATGCCAGGAGGCTGCAAGTCAAGGAGGTTTACTGGCTGCATGCTCATTTCCTTTGCCTTTGTGATTACTTGATAAAATGAAGAGCATCACTGTGAACAATAGACCCTTTTGAACAATCCAGACTGGTCAGCAGTCTAAATCCACATTTTAAAGCCATCATTATAGCCTCAAACTTAAGAGTTTCCAGGGTGCAGACAAAGGTGTTGTCCTCCTTCAGTACCAGTCGTGTACCGTTTTCAGACTTTATGAAGTACTTGAATTGAATAATATTTGAAGATACTGAAAACTCCTCTGGAAATCCATCCAGCCTGCTTTTGGACACCAGTACAATTCTGGATTTTATTTTTGCAATGAAATCAGGAGCATTACAAAAGATTCTAAGTCCTTGTGAACGGTCGTGGCTGTCAGTTATTTCCAGGAAAGTAGTCTCTCGAGATGCTAGCTGTTCCTTCTCCCACCGTGATTTCACTGCATCCGAGAGTACCTTAAGCTGGAAAAAATCCGCTTCTTGTGCCAAAAGTTGATTTTCTCGAAACCCTTCTGGTAGGAGAAGTTCTCCATTTCGGAGGAAGTTGAGAATGTGTCTGAAAAGGAGTCCATCTCTGTCTATGAAGTAATGACCGTCTGCATCAAACGGGCACATTATTTTTCCATTTATGATTCCTTCCAGAAAAGAATCTGGATACTTGGTTAGTGTCTGTTTTTGTGTGATGTATAGATAGCCACCAACATTCAGAGTAATCAGAGACGTTTTATAGTCCTTGTCTTGTTCAGAGCCTTCGGAGTTGCTGTGTTTTTCTTCACATTCCTTTTCTCTTCTGTTTATTTTTCTCTCCATTATCAAAGCTAGGACAAAAAGCCAGCTATCTTGCTTTGTTCTTGTCAGCTTGCAAAGAGATTTTTTTTTCTTTTTTTTTTTTTTAAAAAGCACCTTTATTCAGCTCCGGCACGATGTTGGAATGGAAATGAAATGCTGCTAGCATTGCTGCGACTGTCAGCTCGGGTTTGCAGTAGGTGGCGTATCAGCTGTGTATGCAGGGAGATATCAGGAATATGACTGTAAAGGAGAATTTGCATTTAACTGTATAAGGGAAGAAGGGTATAACAACTGTTTGTCTCTCTTTCCTTCAACTCTGAAGAAGTTTTTGTCGTTTTGGGGCTTCTTCACAGAAATGCATACTACTATTCTAAAAGACACCTTATTTTTTAATACTTTAAGATATAGTTGAAGTATCAGCTGGCCAAATCATATTTAGTGCTTACAGTGTTAAATAGGTACCTTCATTTATGTTTCAAGGATTTTAATTTTCACAAAGCATCTTTTTACATTTTTTTAGTACTGATTACAGTACCTGATGCATACAGTAGGACAGCAGTGAAAGGAAAGGTGTCCCTGTCTGTACAAGGGGGGTGTCACCTATGGAGTGCATGCACATACATATTCCTCATTTATCGGACACATGCACGGTGCTAAGTTGTTTTCACAGAAGATACTCTGTGAGTGATGCTGAGGACTTGTTGGTCTGTTTTAAGTTTGTGGTGAAAGCTTCCCTTTGCAGTCGATGGGAGTATCCGCACCAACATAAGAACTGCAGCCTGATTAGGTCTTGCTTTTTGCCTTTCTCAGTGCCATAAATAAAAATTGTTTTGGAAAGGGGATTTACTGTTTAGCCTGGTGATGTTTTTTAAGTCTCCAAAGCTATCTAGCATCAGTTTGTTCTTTCTCGATAGAAGTAAATCAGCTGCCCTGTGGAACAAAGGGTTAGTGTGCCTACAGATAGCTTTGAACATCACATAACATTATAGCTTAGCAACACTTGGGTGTGGGGAGGGGGAAACATCAGCACAGCACACTTGAATCAAATGGCTGTCTTCTCTCCATGAATCTGTGCTTTAAGGCTCTCTCTCTGTTGCCCCTTAGAAAAAGGTTTCCCCTTTAAACATTTGCAGCCTGGAGCAGGAAAGGGAAAGCTCTCCACACATCTCTGTGTGCTTCCCTGAGAAGCGGTGGGAGCTGCAGCATGCGTTCCCCAGCACGGGCGGGAGCAGGCACTTACCTTGGGCTGGACCTGGAGAGGGGGTCCCATCTTTTTCGAGATATGTTTTTCACTTTACAGGTAGATATCTCCTGCTTTGCCTGGTTAGCAAGTGAGAAGTCAGATTATTCTTCTGCTCTATTTCTAAATATTTTATTTCTACTGCTCTCACTGTCTCTAAGGCTGTTTATCGATACTGTAGAGTCATCACTGTAATATTTTATTAATTAATAACTGAATCTAGTGGAAATAAATGCACTTCTTTTTACTTACTATTCTCCTTGCCACAGTATCCCTAGCACTGACAAGCTGAATTTTTCTGCTGCTATATGTGATATGTTAAGCAGATATTATTCATTAGCTTTGATTTATCAGGAATTAGTCATGGGGTTAGTTTTAACTCTTTGATGCCATTGATATGTTTAGCATAACTTCAGTCAATGAGTTTCTAATTTTTAAACATTTGGGCTTTTTTCAGAATTAACTACTTTCACAATTATTGGGTGAATAACAGAGAAAATAAGTGAATTAATTTCAAGTATGATTTTTTTTTTTTTTTTTTTGCCATCACAGGAGACACTATTCAAATTCATTTTATTGTCGAGCGATGGGAAACTCAGTTAATGTCTTAAACTTTGCATAGCTACAATGTTGAACCATCTGAGTGGCTGTTAGACCTTAAGAGAATGATTTCTGTGGTTTGGTCATGATATACAGTGATCTTGAAATGCTTTGAAGGTGAACTAGGAATGCCCTAGCACTATTAAGTAGGGATTTCCAAGGAGAGCTGGGATTTGTAAAAGATACATAATTTTTTGTGGCCAACTAAGCTGTCTACATTTTAAGCGACAGCAGTTACAGAATGGTATCTGCTCACTTAGTTTTTCATGCTCATCATCTTCTCAACGTTCTAACACTTGCAGTTGAAGTTTTCCACTTTTGTGAAGGAGTAAGTATTCTTTGAAAGATCATGCAAAATCATTTTAGTGGCTTGTATGATAAAATATTCAGGATTGATTTGATGTGGAAAATGTACTCTGTGGAAATCATGAATATTTACATTTAAACCTTTGAGACTTGAGAAGTGTAGAGCTGCTGTAAAATTTTCATCACCACAAACCCATGTAACTTTACTTCACTGCAACTGACAGTCATGTGTAACACAAAATTAAAGCCTGGCATATCTTTGTGAAAATTTTCCATTTTCTGTGCCATACTACAAGACTACTTTCCCAAAGAGCCCTTATTCTTCCTGTGTACTTGGTGATGCATATGGTATTGCAGTGCATGTAGTTTCAGTGGAGTGATTTCATATAGCTCATGGTTTTCTGAAGGTGTAGCTATGCCTAGAGGAACTGGATTTTCTTTTATCTGTCCCTTTGTCCATGCACTGAAAGATCATCCAAACGTTCGTTTTGGTAAAAGCATGCAAGTGTTTCTTGCAATCAAGTTAGCCACTTTGACCATTCTTGTGCTCCAAGAGTCTTTGTGTTGTGCACCAGGCATGTGATAGCTGAGATGTACCCACTGCATCCTGGGTCTGCAGGCTTCCCACTTGTGTTGAGACAGAGCAACTTGCCACTGCGTGCTCTCCCATGCTGGCTCTAACAGCTGAAGTATCCTGCCTGCCAGTGTCAGTAGCTAGCAATCCTGAAGTGACTGCTGCTTCACGAATTGTTAGTGTCGCCTGTATGCTGGGATCAGCCATTCAAGTAAGGAATAATGGTGGAATCCAGCAACTGAAAGGATATTGTTTTGATTCCAGATTAAGTCAAAATATACTACACGCTCTTGCACACAAGAGAGTGGTGATAGTAGTAGGACTCCATTTCCAAGTTGCTCACCCATAAGGCAGCAGTAGGAGGGCAATCCACAGAGCTTTGCAGTTTCTTCTTGGTCAGACAAGCTGTCCTGGAGACAGTGAAAACGCAGTGCTGGTGTCTGTCAGCTACACAGGAGAACAAATCCAAGGAGGAAGGGGATAGGCATCTGCTCCTCATTCTGTCCTACGTGTTTCCTTTTGGAAAATAACTTCACCCCTCAACGTTCACCCTTCTCCTGAACCTCCTGGTCTTGAAGCTTGAGCACGCTAGGCTAGAGCACACCACAGGCAAGTTTGTGCTTTACTAATGGTTCAGCTTACTCGCATGTCCAAACAGCATCAGCTTCATTGAGAGTCTGCTGTCAGTAAAAATGAATGGAGTTACAGAAAACAGCTACTTTTATTTATTACAGTACAAAAGGATAGGAGGAAAAATCTCAACTATAAGAGGTAGAGAATTTTTGAAGTGTATTAGGAAGCCATGCTAATGAAATCTGTTTGGGTTATTGAGGCAATTTGGTAGTCATTTAATGTTGTGACACAGAAGATTGGCCAGGTTGTTGAGCTATTAAACCATGCAATAGCTACTATCTCACAGTGTTGGTAGCATGGACGTTCTCATTCCAATAATAACTCTAGGACATTGATTAACAGCTATTGAAGACAAGCTCTACACTCTAATTAAAATAGAAGATTTTTAAATCAGCAAGTCTGAACAATTTGCGTTCAGGAATTTTAAAACAGCTGTCTGAGAAACTCAACAGTTGCTGTTGATATTTTAAATAATTTTTGAGCACTGCAGTTCTACAAAACTGAAAAAGCAAATGCCATGCCAATATTTGAAAGGTGAATTGGATGGCCCAGGTATTTAAAAACAAAAAGGGACTGTATGAAACCCATTAAAACATCTGATTTAGAAGTCAATCAGTTAAAAATTAAGGGAGAGTAGTCTGATACTAATCAATGTGGGTGGAGGGAAAATGGATTGTGCCAAAACTTTTTCCCTTTTTTTTTTTATTACAATTTGTTCAGCAAAGCAGGTGATGCTTTTTTTCTGTTAAATCTTTCAGTATGTCTCTTTTGTCATTTTGAATTATAGTATATACTGTATTAATTTCCCTTTCATTTAATTATACAAAAATTATCTGCAGGCTTCAAACTGGCAGAATGTTAAGCAGAGAACTATCACTAAAATGTTGCTGTGATTTTGGTTCTTGGTCCTATTTATTTTTAGTCAGTGATCAAGAAGGAGGTAGTTACTGATGAAGTCTGGAGGTGGTACAGACTGAGAACATAATCAATAAGGAGATACATTGCTGATGCAGAACCATTTAGATAAATGGTTAGGTTAACATTTTAATGTGACCAAATATGAAGTTTATATGCCCAGGAATACACTCTAGACAGGGCTTGCAGTACATATGTTCGCAGGAGGATTAGGGCAGCTCTGTCCTACTTATAATGAAACACTATTGACAACTAAACGTGAGGTCATCGTTGTGTGCAGTGGTCAGTAAAACAAATGTCTGTATCTTTGGCTAACTAAGTAAGGGAGTGCCAAGTGAAGACCAGGTGATGCTGTTCTCTAGCTGTG
Source organism: Microhierax caerulescens (assembly GCA_035590215.1). Taxonomy (NCBI): domain Eukaryota; kingdom Metazoa; phylum Chordata; class Aves; order Falconiformes; family Falconidae; genus Microhierax; species Microhierax caerulescens. Next base: position 31,530,227 of record JAVJGJ010000014.1, on the reverse strand, counting down.
TAGCTACCACGGAAAGGTGGCCTGAAAAGGGGGCCAGCCTCGAGGCTGCCCTTTGAATGGAAGAGAGGTGCCACAGAATGCCTCTCATCTGGAAGAGCAGAGCTGAGGTCTGGTATAGGAGGAGGGGGCTGCCTCTTGTCCAGCCATCACATGCCTGGGAAGCTGTACAGCAGTCTAAGTGGGTAGTGGGAACTACCAGGTCTTCTGACTTGGATGCTGGGAAGCAGCCCAACTTCTACCTGCTGAGGAGCTGGAGGCATGCATGCCCATCGCCTGTCCTCACTGCACTTCCTTCCACTTTTTCTGCTGCTTGGGTATTGTGTATCCTGAGGCAGGTCTTCATCTTCTGCTTCCCTGGCACTGCTTGCAAAGAGCAGGACCTGGTAAATTCTAGATCCTATCCCACGTGCTGTCAAGTCTGGCTGTGAGAAACAGTGTCTTGGGAGAGATGTTCATGAACTGAACTTTCTTAGGCCAATAAGAATGATTAAGAAGCTGAAAAATTAGGCCTAATGGAAGATTCAAGAAAACATGATTTATTTTTATTAGGCTTGATAAATGTGGAGAGTACCAAGTGCTTGGATGGGCAGAAATACTTTCATAGCAGAGACTCTTCAACTTAGCAGTCAATGGTTTAACAAGATCCAGTGGCTGGAAATTGGAGCGGGGTGCAGTCAGACTAGAAAACTAGTACATTAGAAGTCTCCAAGCCAGTCCATTTCTCTCTCTCTCTCTCTCTCTCTCTCTCAAAAACCAAAACCAAAACCCACCCAACAGAAAAAACAACCCCATCAGACCATTTCTATACAATCCCAGTGAATTTCCCCTCAGTGAATTTATTAAGATTGCCTTAAGCACTTTAACCACATTCTGTTCATTTGATGATGATTGTTAGCAGGGTTTGAAGCTGGAGTCAGTGTCTCCACAACGTGTCTCCCTATCATCTTATTGGAAGAGTCAACAGTTGAAATTCTTTTATGAACTGGCACCGGGGCATTCAGGCAGTGAGACCGGGGTGAGCACACATTTGGCAGCTAATTATGAAGCTACAGGTTATGTAGACCAGCCTATCGAGAGGTGCACTCGCAGTGCGCTTGTACCTGCCACTCCACATAGGGCAACTGAGAGTGTAAGGTGCTTGGCAAAATGTCTGTTTTCCCTTCTGATCACCGGTCTTAGCTAGTCTTCCAGACCTATTCATTTATCTGGTACTACTGCTTTATTTTGAGTAGGTATTTTTAACAGGGAAATGATACTTCCATACCTCAGCAATTTGGCTTCTAGGCTGATGTGACTATGGAAATAACGAGGCAGACGTGGCACTTTGGGTGTCTTTTTATTGCAGCTCTGGTCCTGCAACAAGTGAAGACAGACCCAGGGCTCTGAACTTGAGTTTGGTGAATGAGGGTTAATTAGGCTGAGAAGGGAGTAAAATCCGTGTTCCCCCACTACAGTCTTGCATCCAGAGGTTTGCATGCATCTTTGCATATTTATCCTGCTGGATTCTCTGGATGTGTTAAAATCCCCAAGAGGATCCAGGGGAAGTGGTACATAAACCTTGGCTTTTGGACAATGGATGAGCTTTGACAGCAGACTAGCTTAGCTGCAAAGCAGTGTTCTTGAAGTGACTGGAACGTTAAAAGCTAAATCTGATCAATGGTAATTAAAAAAGGGTATTAGCCAAGACATCAGAGATAAGATATTACTAAGGATAAGCATGTTTAATTTGCAGGTTCATTTCCTAAATAGTTGGTGTGTGGGAGCTATCTGGTCCACTGATCCTGATTCTTAAAACTTAAGAATAGTTTGAAAATTGTGCCAGGTGCAGAGAGGTTGATAGCAGCATGTGTGATGTTCGTGAAGTTGGGCTGGATGGCTCAGATGAGTGTAGACTAGTTAGCCTTGAACCCGAACCACAGAAACTAATGGAAAAACTGTCATGGAGTTAAAAAGGTAGAAAAGAACAGAAATATAATGAATGCTAGCAAATGTGGCTTTATGGAAAGGTTTATCTGGTCAAACAAACCTAATTTTGTTTATTTTGGAGATTACAAGTTCAAAGTAACAGCATGTTTGCAGCCTGCTTAGCATTTCACATTGCACATAATTTAGAATCTTGTGATGTTCTGATTTATGTCTAAAAAAAAAAAATTCAAGCACAGAACAAGATTAAAAACTGGTTGACAGTTATCACAAGGTAATTATCAGTAGGAAGCCACTCGGGCTGTAGTTTGGAGGGCTTCCTCAAGGATTAGCAAGAGGGACAGTAGTAAGTGAGAATCACTCCTTATAAAATGTGTCATGATTGACACGAATGCTGGTCAGATAGTGAATAACTACGACAGGGCTGTCATGGTGTCACTCAATTCACAGAATCTGGTTAAAGACAATGCATTTTAATCAAGCCAAAGGCAATTATACACTTAGGAACAGGGAATCCAGAGTGCACAGGTAAATTGTGAGGCTTAGAAAAGACTCTGAATAGATGTATTGTTGGTATAATAGCCAGTGAGCTCCATCAACCCACAGAGTTTGATTTTTAGTGACAAATCGATCTTAACACATTTTTAGCTATCTAAACACAAAACACAGTCATGGGACAGACACACATACACTCCACACACACAAAAAAACCCCAACCAAACAACAAAACTCAAAAAACCCCACCAGCACAGGGCCGATCATTGAATCCTAAAAGAGATGGGACCAATTTTCTTCTCAAAGTCTCCCTTCCTCCCTCTCTCAGCTGAATTCAGAGATTCTGCTGAATAACCTTGAGATGGCTGAAGTGAGGTGAGAGAAATTCCAGCTCCTGCATCTGTTATCTAACCTCCATACATGGTTTTGGTAAGACCAGTACAATGGTATTACATCTATATTCTGGCCTCCATATTCTTAGAACATCATTGCAAGATTGAACGAGGTGCAGATAAGAGGCCCAAGAGTGATTTAAGTGTGGCGTAAATGCCTTGTGGTGAGATAATGCATGAGCATGAATTACTTCACTTATTGAAAATTTGATTGAGAAGTGACTTGATTACAATGTATAAGTACTTTATAAGGGAGGAAACATGAAGTACTAAAAGGCTCTTTAGCATAGTATATAAAGTCATAAGAAGAATCAACTGCTAGAAGCTGAAGGCAAAGTCATATTAGAAATTCGGCAGCAATATTAGTCACTGTAGTCACACATAAGTGACTGGGGTTTATACAGAAGAAAGAAGGTAAAATTTATCTGTTGGTGATACACAGGAGGTCAAACAAATTTGCCAGTTTGTCTCTCTTGACCGTAAACCTTAGGACTCTGTAAAACCAGAAGTGTTTTAATCAATTTTTCTTTGTTTCATTCAGAACTACTGAGAAAAGTATGGCATTCTTATTCCTTTCAAGGATTTAGTTTCGATCAAACCAAGACATTTTAGACTACATAATTTCAAAATGCATGGTGTCAAAGTAATCACTCTGCATTATTCAGGGAGAGTAGACTTAGATTTCCAGATGTAGTAATATTTCGTAGTAATCACCCCCCCCATGCACACATTATATACTAGAACATTGTAGTAGAGAAGCAGGTGTTTGCCCACTATTGCTTCTCTCTTCCTTTCTACATCAAGTTGCTTTTAATTTTCAGGCTTTTCCACCTTTACAGAGCAGGCTGGTATTATCGTACTGCTCTGGTAGTTGTTGCTTTGGACAAAAAGGTGTTCATGTTGTAATACAAAGTGACTGTGTTAGAGGTGAATGTAACAGGGAGCAGTATTAACTATAAACTTAGTATATGATCTCCTAGATTACTAACCACAAGTTTTTATCTCTTTTCCCCAAGTGTCAGTGTGAGTAGTATTATTGCTTTATTGCATCATGCTTCTTTAGTGAACCCTTCCTTTATTGTAAGATGAAAATGGGTTACTCTTTTTCTGGGGATAGGGATATAATTAGCTCTCATTTTGTCTTCCACTAATTTTGGATACTTTGATGATCTGGTTCTCTGTAGATTATTTTTTTTCATGATCACTGACAGATTTTCATGCTCAATGCCCATTTCCAGAAAACAGTTCTTAGATAACCTGAGTGCAACAATCTAGAGAAAGGAGGACTGCACAGTTACCATCTCATTTAAAATTTGGTCTTTGTGATTCATTCTTAATATGTAGAACATCTGATGGCAAAATAAAGAAATCTAGGTGATAGCAGCTGTGCAAATGTTTTTCCTGTTTATTTCTTCGGTGTCTAAATAGTAGAGATTTTAGAACTTGAGAACTTAAATTACATTATGTTTACTAAATGCTTCATTAGTGAAAAATAATTCAAATGTTGACCATGTTGGTGAATCTTATTTTAATGTCCAGCTTTGCTTTGCTTTTTTCATTGTAGATAAACTTTCCTTGGAAGGAATAGTGGTGCAGCGTGCTGAATGCAGACCTGCAGCTAGCGAAAATTATATGAAACTGAAAAGGTAGGAGTGCTCTATTACAAATGGATATGTGATACTGACTTTGATGCATTTATTATTGCCTTACTAGGGATGGATGACTTCGGTTACCATGATCTTGTGCAGGATTTATACAGGATCAGAACTGTTCTTGCATTTAGGGTGGATTTACTGCAGGGAGGGAATGAAGGCTGCAGGGCTTATACCTCCCTCTGCTATTGTCTGGTGGGATGACGTAGACTTCAGTGTTCCATCACATGCAAAGCTCTTACTAGAGCACACATTCGGCCTCTTCATACTTGAATGTATGAATGTATGGCTATATTAAAATGTGCCTGAAGCTGAATTTTCTGAGGATTTAAAGGTTTACATTGGTCTGGTCAGGGCACACTTCTTGAGTATTGGTTTCTATTTGGACAGTCCACATATTTAATTTCACTTAATACTGTGCCATGCTAGATGAGAAGCACCTCTGAAAAGATAACTTAAAATGTCTGAACTAGGAAGGGGTTCAGGGAGAAGAGCTAGACCTAAACTGGTGTGCTTGCTGGAAAAATTAATGGCTGAAAATGTCAGAAGTGGTATGGGAACAGCAAGGCATACATTTAACAGAATCATTTAGTGACTTTATAAAATTTTATTTGTTACATCTAGAATTTACCATGTGATTTCATATATTGTATGGATAATTAACTTGATGATGTTCAGTAGCAATAAATCAGATTTGAAATTGAATTGTGTATTATGTTAAATACACATTTGTATATTTTAAGCATGTAGGTTTTAATTAAATCCCCCTAAGTTTGTTGTAAATAGAGAGATACAAAGCAGGAAATTTCAGGAAGAGAATTGTCTGTGACTAGTTGTACAATATTCAAAATAAATGCAGAAAAGGCAAAGTGATGTTATCCCCAAGTTCCTGATCTGCTTTCTGTGTATCATATACTACATTTACAGTATCTTATGTTTTATTAACCTCTTTTGCATCTAAACTGCTCCAGTGTTTCCTTAATGTTTTCGTTAAAATCTGAGAGTTTATGTTCTGGGTGTTGGCAAATTGGTGCTGTAAGTTTGCTGCTGTACAGTGAATACTTCATTTCAGACTGAGTGCTGTTATTGCTATCATGATTTTTGTCATCAGTGTGAAATGGAGCATGAAGCAAATGCAACATTACTAGAAAAGGATTCATTTCTAGCAATTTTAAATATATACGAATATAGTCTGTGAAATGTATTTGCTTTGTAATTGTTTTAATCACAGGTTGCTTGATCCAAGTGCTTTTTCACATTTTCTATTAGTTGATCAGATAAGCTTCTTCTGGTAAGGCAACAGGAGGAGACCAAAACAAAACTGATAGCTTTAATTACATGCTACCCAAACTTTGAATTTTTCAGCATTCTGCTTTGCCGCACATAGATGCGTGCAGCACTCCTGGTCTTTGATTTTGTCATGTTCAACTCCTATAGGAGCAACAAAGATACAAACACAAAGGCAGGGTTTTGTTTGGAAGCCCTGGCAGCTGAAAACTGATGGTAGCATTGTTTTTTCTTTCCTGTAGAAAAATTGTCAGGTTGTGTATGCCTGGTTTCTAACTTCCCATGTTTTTTGCTTTTTACTGAAGAGTTAAAAAAAAATCTTATCTGGTGGGAATTGGCATGAGATTTAGCAGATCTAGCAGTCAAAGCCTCAGAAGAAATTGGATGTCCAAATATCATCTCTCGTATTTGAGTAGTAGGATCTACTGTTTCTCTTCACTCCCTTTACTCTCTCCTACCCTTAACGTGCTACAGTTTGTATTTGTGCTTTAAGAAGGTAACAGCATTGAAGATAAACTACATAAATTATACAATTATGTTATATTACACCATTTTTATTCACTTTTCTATTTATGTTGTGCTCTACATGAGAGAGACTCTCCAAAGGTGGAATTGATAATATTGATAAAACAGCAAGTCTGTTGTGTAGGCTTTCAAAGCTACAATAGTAAGTCGAGTTGGGGAGGAAATAAAATTAAAAGTTGCTTCAGATTTTGAAGATCTGGAAAATGAAATTAAGCTGCACACTCCAATAACTGTGATAATTTGTTTTCTTGAGAGCTGGCAGTGACCAAATGGGATTATATACAACCCTGATATTAAATGCAGGTATGGATCCCATCTATTATAACATCTGTATCTGGGTCAACAAAATTCGCTGATGGGTATGTCATGGGTATGGCATGGCATTTGATTTCCGTGCTGCTTTGTGGAGTTTCAGTGAGAGGACAGTGGTGGTCTTGTGATGGGGCTGCCAGGACTTAGGTGGGGGACGTGTGTGACGTGTAAGTTTAAGGATGGGTAATGAAAGCATATATTTTGGCGACACGTATGGGTGAAAGCATTACCAAGTGTTGCAAATGGGAGGGTTTTTTCCCAGGGAGCAGCTTTTGAATTGATTACAGAAAAGGTGTAGATGACTGTTCAGAACACTGAATACAAGGTACAAAAGTGTGTCTAAGGATGACTAGTCAGAAAGGTAAAACAAAGGTTGTGTGACCTTCTCTTAGTATTTTCCATTTTGGAAGTTCTGTTGTTGGGAGGTTTGCTTATTTTTTTCCATTTTCCTTCAGGTTCTAGAAGGGGGACAAATACCATGATACATCTGCTATCCTGTACTAGTAAAGCTTCATGCTATTGAATTTCCTGGAAGTTTTTTATTAACAATGTATTTGTTCATTGTAACACTTTAATGATACATTTGCAATTACTGCTGCTGATACTGTTGCCGCTAGCTGAAAATAATATGTGGTTTCCAGGCTGCTATCCTAATTTCTGTCTTGTGGGAGTGGATCTCATGGTCCCACTTAAAAATATTTGGACTGTGTGGTGGAAAAAGTAGGCAGACTGTTCCCAACTGTGGATGTTTTTACTGTGTGGTGGTCACAGAGAATACTGTCCCTACGCTACTCTTTCTGCTTGATACTTTCCCCCTTGCCCCGTGAAGCCTGTCAGAGGAAGAAAAATTGTGGCATGTGAACTGTTGTAGCAGAGAGTGTGTATCACAGGTGGGCCTAATGCATCATGGCTCTGTTCAGCACACATTGTGTTTGCACCAGTCTTGTGCCCCCACCATCCATGTCTGCTTCAAGCAGGCTCCACATCCACCCCAGCCACTCCCACCCAAACTAAACCATTTTCTTCATCTTACTGTAGTCAGCTTTCCACCGTGAGGGGGCATTATCTGTCCCTTAATTTTATGTTTCTGAGGGTTAAGAGATTTTTGTTTCCATTATCTTTGTTCTGTGATCCCAGTGTTTAACCACTTTGGAGTTAATGACTCCCCAAAGAGAGAGGTCCTCCAAGAGACTTGTCTGCACTGGGAAGGACAAGGTACAGGGAGAGAGAAGACTCCCAAACATTCAGGATCCCCCCAGGCTCCAGATGACTTGAGAAGAGATGAGAATAAGATTTTGATACTCCCAAGGGGGTTTTGCTGTGCACAGAAGAGGCAAAATGGGGGACTGGCATGCACCCCATCTCAGATTCTCTTTGCCAGATTACCTGTTTCTGTCCTTGCACTGGTCTTCACATCTGTTGTGTTCATCCCTCTGACCACAGCCAATGCTCCTTTTCTGCAATTCTTTCTCAGTCCCCCTTTCCCATTTCTGTTTACTTTTGTTTCTTCATTTCCTCACAGAAAGAATTTTGTTTTCAAAAATAATTTGAACACATCACTATCATACACACTCGAACTATGTTTCAGTCTGAGGAAGAGGTAAGGAAGAAAACCACCTCTGTGAGCAACTTCTGCAAAAGCCTAATTCAAACTGCTGATTCAGACTGGCATTGTTGAGTTGAGTACCTGCAAGGTCTCCAGAACTGCTCAGGTCCTTTGCAGGGGGGTGACTGGGCACTGTTTTTTGGGGGAGCTTTTGAAGGCACATGCAAAGTGCAGTTCAAGCAGTTGTTAAATGCAGTGTTTGATAGTGCTTCCCCAGCAGTAGTGGATGACAGGCAAAAACTGGGATAAAATCAGAGCCCTTGTTTCTTTCTAAATTGTGCCATTGAAATGCTGGTCATCTTTCAAAATGGATTTTGATTCAACTAATACATAATCTGAATTACTGGATGTATAATACACAGAAATAATATATACTATTATGTATTATCTGAACTCACCCAAATTGTACGTGAAATTTTTTTTTTTTAAAAAAAAAGGAGTCCCAGTATTACAGAAAGCCTGGAAGAGCTTATATTTTAACACTTCAGTGAGGCTGGTAATGCCTGTAATTCTCTTAAGTAACGTCAAATACATCTTGAAGTATCATTAGTGAAAATGGTAGTTGCCAACATGGCAGCTTGTAACAAGGCTGCAAGAATTTATTTTATCTTCTTGCTTTTTCTTTTAAGAGTTTTCTACAGAGAGCGCGGTGAAAGTCCGTAGAAAAAGCTACTGAAAGACACAGGCGTGATAGGCTTCTAGGAGAAACGGGTTGCAAAATGTTCTAGAATAACTAATGACCTTCCATGTTTGAAAAGTCACATTTCTTTACAACCATATTACGGAGGCCACTGGAAGTCCTGACGCTTGGTGGTCTAGCCAAGGAGCTGAAATTTAATCAGTACAGATGAGTTGCTCATCTTCTCTAAAATACTGTGAGAGCAATTGGCTGACTGACAGTTCAGTATATTGCTGAAAATGAGCATTATGCCAGCTCCTTTTCACCAAATACCCCCTACCAGCAAAAGAGTATTAAGAATTTGACTGGCACGCCACTTTGTATGTATTCTTGTAGATAATGCTTATTTGGCTATGAATTCCCTTTCAAAATAGATATGTATGAATACACTTATGCGTTTTCCACAAAAACTGGCACACTGCATAAATGCTGTTCAGTTTGTTTGAAGTGTGAGGCCATTGTTACGCAAAACTGAAATCTCATCTGCCTGCCAGTCAATGCATCCTTGATTTTTCAGTATCAAAGATCAATTTCTTTGTCCTGAAGTAAGATTCAGCATTATACAAAAAGACGTTCCCTAGGATGTTTTGAGTAACTTATCATTGATAAGTACAAAAAATAGGGGTTTTTTTTTCCATATGCTAATATATTTCCAATCCCATTTTTTCCTGGAGAATAATGTGCTGACTTTCCATTCTCCTTTTGTTTTACCTTAAAATGGCTTTGTTACAAAGTGGCATGAAATTTGCCTTCTTTCCATCTTTTAAATATCATAAATACCAGGTGACGGGCACAGAATCACAGAATGGTTGAGGTGGGAAGGGACCTTTGGAGGTCATCTGGTCCAACCCCTCTGCTCAAGCAGAGCCACTTAGAGTCAGTTGCCCAAGAGTGTGTCCATACACTCCTACGTTTTTCTGGAATTGAAATCATGTTATAAGATGCTGCTGGGATGCTCTTGTGTTTCTTAGTAGTGGGCATACTGAATGTGTTCAGTACCTTTTAAAAAGGCGCATTGTTGAGAGGAGCCTAGCCTGAAGGTCATTTTCAGAAAGAAGAAAGATGCTTAGGGAGGCATATTTAAGAAGAGTTTACGGCAAGTATTGCATGGATTTTTCCTTATGCTCTGGGGAAGGAAATCAATAGTTGTAATCGGAGAGTTCTCATTGTCTTGCTTCTATAACACATGGTTCATGAAACAGTATTCCTCTTCTGCTGGTGACACTACTGCTTTTCCCTTGCCATCAGAGGCATTACATTTAAGAACATATCTAGTTTGCCTTTGTGGTAATTAGCCAAAAAACATCCTTTTTTTTTTTTTTTTTTTTTTCTATCTGCTAAAGGGGTGAGGCTAAAAACAGTTGCCCTGGAATATGTCCATTCTTCAGCTGTAGTCAGTTTTTTCAGGCTGAAAAAAGACTCATTTAGTACCACTGCTCAGCACCAGAAGTTCTGGGTGCTTGTATTTCCAGTAAACCTAAGTATCAGTGGCACAGATTCCTTCTTTTGAAACCAGTCTTTGGTGTCGTACAGTGCTGAAGGTCTTTTTAGCTTACTGTTACCAGGGCTACAATAATTACAAAGGTGTCTCTGCTGCTAAGATGCTTTTCAGATTTTAATAAGCAACTTGTTTAGTACTTAAGGACATCCTTCCTGTTCCCAGGGCAGCACCGATTCATTCTTTTCATCGTCTTTTCCATCTGTGCTATGAAAGTCACACTATAATAGATGAAAATCTCTGAAAGACAGTGCAGTTTTAACTATCATGGCTTATCCTGTGTTACTAGATGTCCTAACCTGTTCTTTTCTTCTGCCATCATGCCTGAGCCTGTCAGGAAAGATGGGATGATAGCTAGCTGGTATAAAAAAGGCCAATTCTACATTGGTGTCAGCATTTGGATGTAAATCTTCGTTTTCTGTATTGCAGAGCAGAGCTCACTGAAGCTCATGGATCTCTTCCTAGTCGCCATGCCAGATGCTATAGTCATGCTGAGTACTGCCGGTGTTCTGGGTTCTGCAAAACTGCTTTGGCAACTACCAGGCTGATGAGCTCAAATTTACACAATATGTAGAATGTCAGCACCACAGCATATCTTCTATTTATAAGCAACTTTTTTCACATACTTACTGATGATATTTGCAATTTGTGAGAGATCAGTAGACTGGTATCGTCCAACAGTTACCCTGCTGCCAAGGAGCTCCAAAAATTGTATGATGTCACAAAGTACTAGAAGTTATCCTGGTGCAAAATCAAAGGTTGGAATTGCCAGGTGGCAAGTTTGTTGCTGACTTTCCTGGCTTATTAATATATTCCTGAAATTTATGGAAATGCAGGAAGGCACTAAAAGAATGGCCTGACGGGTGACAAGTAACGTTATACGTCCATCCAAATTGCACTTGTTACTTGGGATGTTGCCAAGTTCAAATAAGTTCATAGATGACAAACCATCCATCCTCTATTTCTGGTTCTTTTTTGAGGGAGTGTCTGTAGGGCTCCAGTGCTTCTCAAAGTGGGGTTCCCTGCAATCAGTGGGTGATGTATTTCCCGAAGATGCAGCAAAATGTCAGTGGCAGCTTAACTCCTGGAGTGCCACAGGGAAAGCTACACCACGAGGGAAGCAGAGGTATCTCCTGTGTTCCTCAAAGGCTTTGTGGGTAGAAAAGATGCCAGCCTTAGAAATTAATCACAGCATTATATTTTATAGGAGAATCTATCATTCTCTAAATTCCTCAGATACTCATACAACATACTAAAAGCGCTGCAACTATCACTTAGTATTCAAGCACAATCCAGAAATGTTTTCCAAAAGAGGGGACTTTATGCAGCCACCTGCCAGTGCTCAAGTCTGGGACGTTTTTAAAATGGCTTGGGAGCTGAATTCAAATGAACACCATGATATGAAAAAGAAGAGTAAGTTACTTTTTGGAGGGGTTTGGTGGTGTTTTTTAAAGAGAGAGGTACAATGTAAAATCATTTGAATTTCAGTCATCCAGCGTACTTAAACCAACTTTTTTTCTCCTTGAATTATCTGGATGGAGAAAATGAGACTGCCAGTATCGGAGGCCAACAAATGGTACTTAAGTTGCAAATACAGGGAAGGAACTTTCAAATCCTGGGGGTTTTATTTACCTTCCAAATCAAGTGCAAATAATTTTTGATAATATTTTTAACAAAAGCTGTTCTACAGAATGTTACTTTCCACAGCCTAAAAGATGCAGAAATAAATACAAAGGACCACTACGTAAAATATTTATTTACATTCATGTGCATGCACAGATTTAACAATACTGTAAAAACGATGGTTTTCAAATTCTATTTCCCATGGCTGCATTTACTGACACTTCTGCTTATTGCCTTAAGAAAATATAGGCTGCTATTTTAATTCTGTTACCATCACAAGACCAGTATGACTGAGGGAATGAGACGGTTTCTTGTTGAAATGATATTTTATCAACAGAATGTTAAATGTCAGTGCTAGTGATGTGCAAATCATGAAACTATTCCTTCCTTTTGAGTCTACAATGACTTTGAAATTTGCAAATTGCTTTGTGCTTTTTAATGAAATACGTTTCTGAAGTGAACCTCATAGACAATAGTCACACAATTCCTGCAGTTTCTGGTTGTGATCTATTATGATCTTCCTGTAAGATGTTGTCTCCTTTATTTGAAGTTAGTGGTTTTGGCTGGGATTTAATCATTGTCATTTCAGTTTCTGTGCTGCTTTGCTGAAAATTTTGCACTATGCACTAAGCCAGTACCATCAGTGGGACCTAACACAAATGTATCTGCACTGATAGAAAGTATTACAAATCTGGCTGTAGGTGTGTTTGTTGAATAGCGCAGTGTCCATGTGAAACCCCTGTAGGGCTGATATGCTTTAATCCACACCTGAGATTAAAATGAGTTTTTTTGGAGCTAACCTTGTATGTTGAATGCTGTGTAATACCCCGACAGGAAAGCATAAGTGTGCTGTGGACTCACTGCCATTCAGTTCCTTCCTTCCCTGCTGCCTGTGGAAGAAAGCTGAAACTGAGCAGTTTTTTGTCAACTACCCGTAATCATCAAGGTTTAGGATCAGTGTTACTTTAGTTTACAATTTTGAGATTGTTGTATAATAACAGTTAGCTTCTGTAGCATGCATGTGTATGTGATAATATGCAAGGTCCTGCACCTGGACTGGGGCAATCCCCAGTATCAGCAGAGTGGGTGATGTGGTCAGAGTGGGTCAAGAGCAGCCCTGTAGAGAAGGACTTGAGGATATTGGTAGATGAAAAATTGGACATGACCTGGCAGCATGTGCTTGCAGCCCAGAAAGCCAACCATATCCTATGCTTCATCAAAAGAAGCATAGCCAGCTGGTAGAGCTGGTTGGACCCCAGCTGCAGTACTGCATTCAGCTCTGCGGTCCTCAGCACAAGCCACGCTTGGACTTGTTAGAGCCAGTCCAGAAGAGAGCGGCAAAAATGGTCAGAGGGATGGAGCACCTCTTCTACGGAGAAAGGCTGAGGGAGTTGGGTTGTGGGATTGTTCAGCCTGGAGGAGGCTCCAGAGAGATGACTTAAAAGAGAGTTGGAGAGGGACTTTTTACAAGGGCCTGTAGTGACAGGATGAGGGGCAATGGTTTTAAAGTGAAAGAGGGTAGGTTTACATTGGACATAAGTAAAAAATGTTTTACAGTGAGGATGGTGAAACACTGGCATAGGCTGCCTGGAGAAGCTGTGGATGCCCCATCATTGGAAGTGTTCAAGGCCAAGGTTGCACGGTGCTCTCAGCTACCTGATCTAGTGGAAGATGGCTCTGTCCATGACAGGGTGGTTGGACTGGGTGATTGGGCCCATTCCGACCCAAACCGTTCTGTGATTTTATGAAAGTAGTATGTGGATATAAGACTGGACAATCAGTTTCGTGCCTAAGGCAAGGAACTGACTTCTGCTCATGTGGTGAAGGCAGAAATGCTGTGTTACACAGGAATTGTGAAGATCTGTTTTGCCTTGGAGGTGACTGTTCCAGGTGACTGCACTGTGCTTTCCCAGCAGCTCACAAAAGCTTGTAATGTCCAAATACAAAGTTAAAATGTATAGTGCAGCACCTGAGAGTTGTCAGCTCCTCCTGTATCAGGTGCTTGCAAGCCATGAGTTTGGAAAGAACGTGAAACTGAGAGAGATTATATGCTGGTATTTGAAATTAAAGTTTCCAATAGAGTGTAATTAATATCGCAAAGCCACTAAATGGAAATAACAATTAAGAAAAAGTGTTCTCAGTTTCACCCAAGTTTCTGAGGTACCTAAATGCTGATAATGCTCTGCACTTTAAGTGATTCTGCACAACTGAATTAATATCTTATTAATATCTACGTGTATCATATCAACATATATTGATATGTCACCTGCCCTATCAAATGCCTTTTATTTTTTTTCTCTTTGGGATCCATTGTCTTTATTAAGGTGTTGTAACATAGCTAGCTAAAGCCATGTCTAGTTGGACCATCCCTGAACAACTTAGAAACCACTGTGTGCACAAACTGGAACTTACAGTAACAAGGTGGAGGAGGGCAATAATGAAACCTGCGGTGGCTGACTGACTGAGGGTAGGAAGTTTTGGAGGACAGAATGATTTTTTATTTTTTTTTTTTAATTGCTTACACAGAAGTGTGTGTCTTTTCCATCCCTCACTTTTCCTTCCCTTCTTTCATCCAACATACTTATCTCACTCAAACTTGTAAGTGTGCTGGATGCTCCCCGCATTGCCAATCCCTGTCAAAAATTTGCTGGTAGGAGTTTAGGGTTAAACTTGCGTGTGTGGGGTCATCTTAGATCAGCAGTTTTAAAATGTAAAGCAATTCTGTGCTCAGCTCATACAGTGTAATCTATTGACAATTTATATTTGATTTTACAAATAACTAATGCCAGAGATAGCAAGCTTCCAACTTTATTAATACATTAATCTGTCTTGGCAGATGTTTCACAGAATTCAGTCTGCTGCAAGTCCAAAAAGGCCTGCCAGAAATTAACAGGTACAGCACTATCTGGTAGGTCCTGGACATGCTGAAACAGTCGCTGAGAGAAGTGTAAACAGACTAGGTCCTAATGAAAGTTAATGTCAATGAAGTATCTATGATAGGTCTTTGAATACTTTGTTATTTTTGCAGTAGTATCTAGCTAACCCCTCTTTTTTTAAAGCTAGTGGCAGAATCAGGAGGAACTATATACCCTGTGACTTGTTATACAAATTTGAATTACTGTCCTGCTGTTCCCTCAGATTGTGTGTATGTGCTTGAATGCTGACTGAGACTTTGCCAAGGAGGAAGATAAAGAAGAAATAGTTAATGAATTAGGAGAAGAAACAGCTCACCAAAGAGCTTTCCTCTGTTCCTTCTGCTCCTGGACTGTATTCAATTCTGCAGCTTTGTGCAGCACTCCCATTAACAGGCATAGGGAAGTTTGGGATTTTACAGGGTTCATTTCTGTGAATAACATAAGGCTCTGGCTTTGTGATTCCAGTCTGCAGACAGTGGAGACACACAGGCATCTGTCCTTCTGTAGAATTGATTGAACTATGTTAACTCAGGTTAGAATAATTTGGGAATGTAACAACAGCTTTTAAGTGGAAAAAAACCCCCAGGCTAACACGAGTGCTTAACTTCTCATGAACCCAGGCTCTTGTTAGTCCTTAGACCATCATGGCCATGACAATGCAACCACTTCTGATTTAAAAGCAGCAGGAGGTGAAAAAATCACTTGTAAAACTGTTTCCATTATTAAAAAATAAAAACAAAAACAAAAACACAACCACAAAAAAAAAAAACCCAACAACTTAGTTGGGGCTAGAAGCAATGAGACACACATCCTGGCTGCTAAGCCCATTTTTAAAAGTTCCTGTGTCATATCCTAAAGAAGGAAAAGACAGGTTCCTACCTCTCTCCAACAGTGTTAACTATAACTGTTTCTGAGGTTAAAGGAAGCCCTATGTTCAAAACGTGTTACAAAGCTGAATATTATCTGTATTGTAGTTCATTCCATTTTTCTAACTGGAAAACAGACAGGAGAAATGGGAGCACAAAGATACCCATGGCTGGATTTCTCTGTGTAAAAAAAGGGAAGAAAATCCCAGCTTTCTTTATTATATTTTGAATTGAGAAGTCATCTTGAAAGAGAAATTTCACTGTATGTGAGTGTAGGCGGGAGTATAAAAAGTGTGATAAAAATAGCAGACTACATGGAAATCAACACTGATATGTGGATGCATACCTGGAGATGTTACATGTTAATAGCTGAGAGAGAAATATGCCTTAAGTCCTTATTTATATAATACTTTTCAAAATGGAAAGAAACCCCCTTACATAATTTTCAAATTATATTTCAAATAATTACTTTATTTTTAGTTCTAATTTCAGCTCAGATATTGGCTCCTGTTTTCACCTGTGGGAAGTGCTTAGAAAAACCAAGATCATTTAACTACTTTGCAATTGGTAGCACATGTTGAAAATGGACTTTTCAACAAAGTCCTTGAAAAGTAGGTACTCTTTTTCTGAAATAAAATGCAAGGAAAAGTACTACATCCTAAAAATCTGAAACCGTGATCAAAATGCTTACAGCGCTAAGAAATAGCTATATTGCAGAAATGACCTTTCAGTTGACAAAAGGTTAATCAAGCAAAATAATTATTTTTAAAACAAGTGGGTGTTTTTGTAGGCTCTTGTAAGGCACAGCTATGGACAGGTACAGCAAACAGAATTTTCATACACAGCCTTTTTGGTATCAGAAGCAAAATACACATTTTGTAGATTGAAAAAATGCACAACTTCATGAGGTTAATTTGGTTATACCAAATAAATTAAAGTGCTCTTCAAGTCATTATGGTAAACCAACTGGAAAAAACATAGATACTTTTATTCAGCACTATTTAGTGATTCTCTTACTGTACCTAATGTCTTCAGAAAAACACATTTCAGATGTGCTTTTAAGTGTCAGTTGGTCTTTGTTATTATCAGCATGATGCAGGAGCAGCATCTGTCTATGGGAATGCAATTTATGATGAAATATAGCTAATTAAATCCCTGGAGGATTTATATTCATGTATGCTGTGAAACTGAATCATACAAATATTTCCTATTAAATTATAGCAGAATTGAAGTGTCTATTTTAATTTCTGTGTACACCTAAACCCTTTTCCCCTTTCTTTCTATGACAAATGTAAATTAATATGAAATACGCTGTATTACTGCAATATCAACCAGGAGACATACTCAGGGTAACTTGGCGAGAAACACGTACAGCGTAGTTATGCTGCCGCGTAATGGAGTAGGAGTAATGGTGTAGGTTTTCTAAACTGACACCTGAATCACCCGATCCGAGTAGATTATTAAAACTCATTCTATTGCTATTTCCTTTTTAACTCTTCTTAGCTCTTTTTTATATTAGTAGAGAAATATCCGATGTAGTATCCACTGTAGGGGACAAAATGCTTCCCACAAGCTGTACCCAGGTTGTGGTACCCTAGCAAGGGCAAAGCTAGCAAGTAGTTCTTCCAGATTTGAGCTGTTTTATTACAATCATACACAGATACTTTTCTCCCTTTTCTATCCTAAACTCTTAGAGCTGCTTGGTATGGGACAGAAAGAATTATCAGTTAATACATCCTTTTGCTGTTTTTTAAAAAAAAGTAATTTTGAATGTCATTTGGATATTAGTTTTTTCTCTGCAGAGGATGTTTATTATATAGCATTTAGATTTTTATTATTATTATTTCATTAAGCACTTACATAAGTGAAATGCTGGGCTGGTAAATGATATAATTTAGCTGTAGTGTGCATATGCTGATTTTTGTTCCTGAGCATGCCGAAGAACTAATGCTTGTGGGAAACGAGCTGTGGTTTTGTGTGTTCGTGAAGTATATTAGTTGCTGCATAGCCTGTGTCTATGTAATCAAATTTGTCAGAACATAGATTGCAATACAGGAATTATTTGGTTTAATTACTTTATCGGTTCTTATAACCAAAGAATTTGTTTTATATTGCACTCTACTTCACGTTTATAAATGCACATAGTACCACTGAAAGGGAGGTTTCACATGCTTTAATTGCTTAAGCATATCATTTGTGTAAGTCTAGAAACTGGCAAAATGGAGGATAGGATAGTTTTTGGGAAATAAACAGGATTGTATTTTTATCTTCTGTGTATGTACTGGGACTTCAGCTGTATGAAGGAAAATTAGATTTGTGAAAAGTAGCTGCCTACCTAAACAGGGTGTAGTCATTCATCTAAATTGATGAGAAAAAAGCAAACAAATCATAAACTGATCTATTGATACTATTTTCCAACAAAGATTTCAAACTTCAAACCGATAAATTATGCATTTCTTTTTATGTAACTTTAATAAAATATTGTAAAACGGTATGTAAGGAGATCACAGGTAAGGTGTTACCAGCTTTAGTGAATCCAATTTTAGCTATAGGCATACAAGTTGGGAAATAAAATGGCATACGTATTTTATTCGTGGTTTTATTTTTCTGAAAGGGTCAGTAAATTCAAATAAGCTTATACACCTCAGGGGCTTCTTGTTCCCTGAACATCTGGGTCATGAGGCTGGAACAAGGCCCTTGAAAATAATATCCTCTCTTGTAACAGAATACAACCAAATTAAACGTATGTAATTAGTGATGTGTTCCAATCTGCACATGGGCAGCTGTATGATCGGTGCCATGTAAATATTACAGAGATAAACATGAGTAATGAAAATCAGGAAATGCCTAATTATGCATGAAATAATTTGGAGTTACATAGATTATGGGCAGATTGATTTCAGAAACTAATGAGTGAAGCACATGTGTCCTATGTATCATCCAGAGAAGATGAAGAAGATTTATAAGCACATTTGCCCAAATGTTGTGTATGCCGTTATTTTAATGGAAGAATAAACATAGTTCAGGTCTGGGATTTAGGAATCCTGTTAAGTGCGGAGTAGAAGTAATATTGCCAGAAAGCAGGTGCACAAGCTCTTACTAGTTTTAGAAAGACCTACGTCCTTTTCAGAAGCAAGGGAAACACCTTGTTACACAGTCAGGTTTGGTGTTTATATGGCCCTTTCGATGTATTTATTCATATAAAAAGTGACTGATGTACCAGCCATTTATTTGGCAAAATTTAAAAGGCAAAAATCAAATGTTTTGAATTCATGGCACGCTACATCCACCAAATGGTTGTTAGGAGCTCTTAGGGCCTGATCCCTGAAGCCTATCAAATCCAGGAGGAAAACTTCCATTGGATGCAGCAGGCATTAAATCTAGCCCTTTAATGGTGGTGCAGAATCCTATGTCTTAAGTATATTCTGCAGTCATATAATACTTGGTTTGCTTTTTTAATTTTTTTTGCTTTTCTCACTGGTCTGCCTCTACTATGTAAGCAAAGAAGATATTGCTGTAATAGTGTGGGTTTTTTCCTGAAACAAAATGCAAAGTGGAGGCCACCCATTCTGTAACACTGCCTTCAGAATGATTAAGTGCTGCTTTGTCACCCAGGTGCTCTTTGGATAACCTGGCTTCTCGCACTGGCTTTGACAGTTGATCTCTTCATTAATCACTACAAACACAAGCAAGTACCCTGGACTCAGTTACTGTCTGAATAAAATAAATTGAACCTGGCTTTTTCTTCAGTTTTGAGTGTGAATTGAAAGTACCTTGTGAAATGAATTGAGTCTAAAAAGGATCATCTGCTCTGAGCTCTCAGGGACCCAGGCAATTAGCACACACTTCCTTTTTGCCTTCTATTAAGATAAATCAGTAATTTCATTCAAAGTAAGGCATCGTCATTACTTTAAAAAAAAAGTAATTTTTCGGTTTTGTTCAGAATGTTTAAGTTAAACAAACAAACAAAAAAAAGTTGATGGCTTGACAAGATGCAGAAGTACTTCAGTTCATTGCAATATCAATAAAGAAGGGAAAGAAAAGTCAGGTTTAGAGGATTTAAGCTATATAAAAGCCAGCTGACAAGAGAGTCATCTTGTGCAGACATAGCTTCTGGCTGCAGCAGATAGCTTCTTGGAAATAACTGTCAAAGTAAATGACTCAAAACAAGCAGCTAGTAGCCCATCTCCAAGGAAAGTGAAGTTCTAGACATTTTTTTAAAATAAACAAGATTACAAGAAAGAAATACTCGACTCTATCAACAGTTTCTGTTCTTCATTGAAATAGCCTTGAGGTTGCCCTATTTTGACTTCTGGATGGAGATTAAAGTGCAATAGCAACTTCACTATGTCCACCTACAAATGGATGTGCTCCTCTTAAGAACCCCTGGTATGCAAAGAAAATTCTGATGTCCCTAATCTCCTGTGTGAAGTACAGAAAATTTGTATCTTATGATGGCTGTCTGTTGGCCTCTCTTTTCTATTTGTTGGTTATCTTTTTTCCTCTGTAGTGTGCCTTTAGTCCTTTTTGAAGTCATCCTATTTATGTATTTGTGGCTTCTTGATTATGTAAAAAGCTCTTGCAAAGAAACTCCCAGTTTTCTGTAATATGTTTCTGTCTACATTGTCATTCTTCATTTTCTCTAGCTTTTGGAGATGGGCCTGTCTGAATGTCTGTACAGATGCACAGGGTTCCCTGCTTGAGAATCTCCTCATCAGATCATGACTGTTACTTTATCCTACCTAAATGTGGTAACTTGTAAACTTTTTTTTTTTTGTTAAATGTAAATTTAAAATTATTAGTTCTTTTAGTTCTTTTCTGTTGTGGGTTTAAATACTCAGCTTTGTCATGGATGTCCATCTTGAATGTGTAATTTATTTAATTTCTCTGCAGCTTCATTGGCCAGTAGGAATAAATGTTTCACTTTTTTTCCTTTTCCCACTGGAGTTTGGTAATACTCTGTGTATCCAAGGGTCAAGCAAGGCTTTGCGTTTTAGATGGTCAATTTTATGCAGTGTTTTTAAGCAGAGAAATAGATGTGTGAAGCTGACCAGTCCAGGTTTGGTGAGCGGACTGATGGTGTTCCTCTGCAAGTCCTGCCAGAAATTCTGTGGTAAGGCCATTTCCCAGCTTCAGGCAAAAACCAGGTTCATCTGACTTTCCGTTGTCTATGCAGGTCATATGAGATGCTTCTCCCTTTCAAGACTGAAGTTAAAAGCCTTGCTTTTTTGAAATAGTATTTACTTGAGTCAGAAAATCTTCCTTTCAATTTTTCTTCTGTCTTTTAGACTATTTCCAACAATAGGATTGCAACAATATATGTCTTTATGCTCTTGTATTGGATCCCATCCTTCTGTTAAGAGGTACCTTTGAGCAGAAGCTGATTAAATCTACCACACATTTGGAATGACATTAAAGTTGTTTTTTTTTTTTTAATTTCTCATCTAGTATAGCTGTCTGTGACATTTGATTACTGGCCCAGTAATTAACATTTCTCATGACTGTCATTTCAATTGAGTGAGAATAAATCACAATGATGTCTGATACATTTTCGCTTTCTAGATTGTCAGTTTTATTGAGCTGGAGCGAGTGCTCAGCACATCCAACTCTTGATCTGTTTCTTACAGACCTGCATGTAGCTGTGCTGTAGTTACAGAGGAGGGACTGTGGCTGCTCACTTTTTGTGTACCTTGGAGGACATACCTCATGCCTTGCGCTGCTCAAGGGAAGGGGCAAGTGCAGCATCTCTGCAGTTTTCCTGCTAAGTTCAGCCTGTTATGCTTGTTCTGTGATACACATAATGTTATATTTAATGCATATAACATGTTTTGTGCCTGAATTTTTGAGTGTCTGTGCTCGGTCAGAACAAAAACTATCTCACCAAATGTCACAAAGAGTCACCAGTAATGGGTGACCTAAAGAAAACTATTAGAACAGGGCAAGCACTTGCTGATCCTTCCTCAGCACAATCCTTGAGTTTGCAGCAGCTTATGCCTCAAGAACTGTTGGGTTGTCCTGGCGTTTAACAGCCATCAATACAGTTGTCTTTTGGGAACTTATCCTTTTGAACCCATATGCGCTTTTAGCATCCATAATATCCTGCAGCAAGAAGTTCCATCAGTTGTTTACAGGTTGTGTGAAAAATTGCTTTCCTGTGTTTGATGTACATTTTTACATTTTATAGATCTAATATCTGCTAGGTCTGGTATTCAAACCATGCAATAGTTGCCTATTTGTTGTCTTCCTGAACTAAATGATTTTGTGACCTCAGTCATATCTTCGTCTCTCATTTTTCTCTTTTCCAGGCCTGAAGAGTCATTCTCTTTTTTTTTTTTTTTTTTTTGTTTGTTTGCTCTTACAATGTAACTTGTTCAATACCTCTATGAATTTATACTGGGGCACAATAGTGCCCTAGGAATTCTTGTTTCTTTTACTGTCCTTTCAAAGGAAAGCAGACTGCCATTTTTAATTAAATACTGTTTCATTAATTACAGTATATTACTGGCCTGTAAATAATCATCCTCACTACTGAGAATGCATAGAATAATAATGTTGAAATCTCACCCCGGCATCTCAAGCATTTATCTCAGGTTCATTTTTGTGATGCTGGCATATCAGATGAGCACCTAACCAATGTGTCAGCCTGACTTTTCAGCTGCTTGTAAGAAGGGGTCTTGTGTATGAGGTTGTCAGTGTTGCTGAAGTCATCTGGCTGGCTGCCCTGATGTGGTGGGTGGCGAGGGGTGCTGGCTGGGTGGCAGAGTGCAGGGCTCTGGCATTCCCAGGCAGCTTGTGCAGCTGCACTGACAGTGACAAGGTACCATGGATGGTCTGGCAAGCCCTGGGCTGGATTTTAAGGTAGGTTTTGTCATTTTTGTCCCTACAGCAAGCCGTGGAAATAGCAGTTGTGAAATGACAGGAATTATATTAAATTCAGTCAGCAGCTGCTGAGGATACTGGGAAAGCATATTTTGTTTTGGGAACATCATGTTTGGGTTTCCAAAACAAAATTTGGAAGGTTTTCTGTTCCATGAAAACTTTAAATGTTGGCTTACCTCGTGATTCAAGTTGTGGATTTTTTCTTGAAAACACAAAAAGCATGTAATAAAAATGCAGATTTCCAGCCAGTTCTACTTAGGCTTCAGTTGGAAGATTATTTCTCTTTTTTTCCTACATGTTATTAGTACGAAACTTTATTTTATCTACACTTTTTGCATTTGTATTTCTCTCATCACTGCAATGGTTGTTAGTGTCCCAGTGTGCTGCTTAAATTTTCTTTCTCCTAATTTTGTTTCATTACTTCATTGCACAGCCTTCAGATAACCTAACTGCTTTTTTGTTTACACCCTGACATCCACAATGATAATGCTTTTTAATCATTCTGAAGCTAAGCTATATCTATTTGTCTTGTAGTCTTCTGATTACAGAGTAAATAGTACAAAGCTATGGAAAATACACATTCTCTAATGTATATTAGTAGAAGCAGATGGTGCAATCTGTTCATCGGTGAAATTCAGTTTCTAAAACTTGATTTAATCTGGTTTGCAGCAGATACCACTCCAGTACCGTCTGTCATGGAACATATGTGAAGGGAGAAGTCCCGTTTCATGTTGGTTGTATTTCATTGCAGTAAGGTGTTTATCTCATGTGTGACATGCGGTATTGCATACCAGAACACCTATTTGTAAAGGCATGTTGTTTCAATGCACAAGACTACCTTCTTTGTTATTTCTGTTTTCATATATTATTATTTTTCATTACCTTTTTTTTCATTACAAAGCTGTGTACTGCCAGTCCCTTTGGCAAACCTAGTTTTCATGCAGCCATTAATAGAATCTGCACTTGAGAAGCAAGGATGGCGAATAATTTTCTTAATCTGTAGAGAGAAATTTGAAATTCATTATAACAGTATTTTGCATCAGTTGGCATTTTTCCCATTGTGAAAAAGAAGTTTCCTCTTTTCTTCAGATTGGAGGATTTTCCAAAATTACCAAGACCAGAAAAGCTGTTTGTCTTCTGCTTCTGCTAAGCCAAATGCAGAGAAGAATACAGTGGGTAGTATCTGTCTTCTTTAGCTCAGACAGATCTGTAACCTCTAAAACAGCAACTACTTAGGCTGAAATGGTGAATTGCCGTAGAAATCTTAAGGCTCTGTATAGCTGAAGAAACACGCTAGCAGAGACAGCTTTCTTCTCCCCACTTAGCACAAACACAAAATGTTTGCAGCTCTAAATACAGATGTGCAAGCAATAAAGAAGGGAGAGTGATAGGTAATTTATATTCCATTTCCTTCTGCACTGAAGGGTGTGGGAATCCTCCAGAATCTTGTGGAGTTAATAACATGAAAGGGTGCAGTGGAGCAAGGAATAATAATAATAAAAAAAAAATAAATTCAGAAATAGCATACAAAAGCATCCATTTGGAAGAAACCTGTTAGGCTTCTTACATTTCTGAGTAATTGCTTGATTGTTCTCTGCATTTTAAGAATCAAATATTTGCTGCAGCTGTTTCTTTCTCTTAAGCAATTCTGTTTCCCAGTCCTTTCCTCTGGAGTGTGCTCAGCTCCTCTGGACTTCAGGCTAGAATTTAAAAACCCAATTTCCCACACAATTTAAACACTGTACACCAGCTCCAAAGCTGTCAAATGTTATGATTTCCACAAAAGATGCTTTGTTTGCTGGTTCCCCTAGAGATGCTTATAACTTTATTTTTTGTACAAAGCCAGTAATTAGTACATGAGGAAAACTAATATGTGTACTTCAAGGTGATAGTATTGTGTATTTCTTTTTGAAAGGACCTTAACAGGAGACATGTGAGTGGGGAAAATACAAAACCTGCCTTTTTGTAAAGTAGTAAGTGTATGTGATACACTGTGATTGTTCCTAAAAATATACCATGTATGCCACTGAAGAGAGGACAGATGCCCAGCACATCTGGGTATCACATCGTTCCGAGCCGAGCTATATTTACTGCTGTGCATCAGCTGCAGGCAGCGGTAGGTGTGTATTGTTCAGTACAGAGTACTTCTCGCATCAGTGTTAAATGTTTTTAAAAAACTTACAGCTCTCAAGATTTCGTTAATTCCAAGGTAATTTTTTTATAAAGTTACAAATTTATTAGCATTTCTGAGTGTAGTGAGTTGACCTGGGCTGGCTGCCAGACACCCACCCAGCTGCTCTCTCTCACTCCCCCTCCCTCAGCAGGGTAGGGGGAGAAAATAAGATGGAAAACCTCATGGGTTGAGATAAAAGCATTGCAAGGGAAGACAGCAAAGGTTGTGTGTGGAAGCAAAGGAAAAACAAAGGAGACTTATTGTGTGCTTTCCATCAGCAGGCGATGTCCAGCCCCTGTGCGAGAAGCAGGGCCCCAGTATGCATAGCGGCTGCTTCGGAAGACAAACGCCGTAATAATGAACACCCCTCTCCTCCTCCTCTTCCTTAGCTTTTATTGCTGAGCATGGCATTGTATGGTATGGGATGTTCCTTTGGTCAGCTGCCCTGGCTGCGTCTCCTCCCAGCCTCTGGCCACCCCCAGCCACCAGCCCGTGAAGGCTGTGGGACCCGCAGCCTTGGTGCTGCTCAGCAGCGGCCAACACGTGGTGCGTTACCGACACCCTCCTCGTAACTATGTGGGCTGCTATGGGGAAGATTGAGGCCATCCCAGCCAGACTCAGTACACTAAAACGTGCTGGTTTACACTACCATTTGATATGTATATACACATGGAATTGAAAGTTGTAGAAGTTTTTTTGAAAACCGTACTCTTCTCTCAATAATAATAGTTTCACAGTATATTGTATTTCATGTTTGGATTACTGATTAGCAAATTCAGTTCCATGCAGGTTTAAGACAAGCCAGTGGAAGCTCTGTGTAGTGTTTCTTGTGTGTGTGTATATCTATATCTCTATGGTTTTTTATTTTTTATTGCAGCTTTACGTGTAATTAAGAAAAAATATGCAGAGCAGACTTTAAAATGTAATGATCCTGAAGGTTCTTTCAAGACTACTTTTTTTTTTTTTTTTTTCTCCTGTGGAAGACATACTCAACCAAATTACACATGCATGGAGTCTGCTTTCACACAGATCTTATGGACAAATGCAATTATCCAGCTTCCTATTAGGGAAGCTAGACAATGTTTGTGCTTTAGCCATTAACTGGTTTTGGAATTTGTCATGCCAGACAAATCTATAATCAAATCTTTGGGGTTTTTTTATCTAATAACAGAATAGGTATGGCTTCACAAAGTCTGGGTGAGTTTCTTTGTGTTCACAAATAACAGGCAGTCTTCTGAACGTCTCTAATTAAGAGGAGAATACTAATGTAGCAGAGCTCAGAAGTGCACGGAGCTAGGTTTATTTCTTAACAAATAAGCTCTCTAGAGAGTGTTCAAAAGGTAATATTCTGAGCTGCCAAGCTTATGTTGTTGGTTTTTCTCCAAAACAATGTCAAAGTTAGTTTTTAAATTATATTTTAAAAATGCAAAATGAAATCTTACGCTTTCTGGGCTCAGTTGCCTCAAAACCTAGCCATGTCCTTGTCGTTATTGGTATGTTTTCAAAAGAAAGATATTTTGAAATAATCTTGCATATTGTTGGTTTAAAGTTGTAGCAGAGCTTGAAGCTGAGTCTTGGGCCACAGCCTCCAGATCCTGAAAATATTTTCAAAATACTGAGCAAGGGCTCTTGTCAGAGGCTAACGGTGACACATCTGTGGCTGTGATGAGCATTGCACACCCTGAAGATGATGCACAGAAGCCAAGTAAGGCTTTTTAAGAAAATAACACTCACGTTTGCCCTCTGCAGCACGATTTCAAAGACCAGACCTTGAGGAAGGTGACTCAAGCTAGGCAGAATGATACAGGCTGGGTGTAAACCCATCCTTCCCACAGCCTGGCAAGTGGAAGCAGAGGTCTGCAGCAGGTGGTCCCATGGTGGCTTTTCTTTCCCCATTGCCATCACCTCTCAGCTACAGAGCACCCTGGCAGCTCCCACCCCTATTTCTGCTCACTGGGCTCCCTCTGCACAGCTGGTTTCTGCCCATGGCTTTGCCGCAGCCGCGTACCCCCTTGCTCTGCTTGTGGGAGCATGGTCCCCACTCAGACAGCAGCTGAGGGATGGCAGGTATGTAAAGTATTGGGACAGGGAGCTGGGGAGGCACTTGTTTTGCAGAATTGGATGAAGTAAACTGTAATTAAACTATTTGAACAAATACAGCAGAGCAGCAGTGCTATACAGTTAACAAAGGAAATACAGGTGACTGAAGGAATGATTATCAAACTCAAAAAATTCTGCTTTCTGCTTTAACTGATATATCTTTCAGTTGCTCTTTGGTTTGCTGTGTTACATTTCTTTTTTTTTTTCTGCAGCTTGCTGGAGAAACTGATAAGTTTTCCAGTTGGAGGACAAACAAGACTGCTTTTTTTTTGCATGGATTAAGGAGAAAGATGGGTTTCTTTCCCTTCCTGTGTTTGTTCTGTTGTATATAGCATAGGGTTCCTAAGGTTTCTGAGCCTACCCAGCTTTTCTTTTTAACTTAATACTGATTTTGCTTGGATGTTTTCAAAATGTTTTCAAAATTCAGTTTAAAATAATTTGGTTCTTTTTGCTTGCAGGAAAGAGTGTTGAGTGGGTTAATTCAGCAGTTCTGTGTGAGCTAATTCAGCAGTGTAGTGCAAGCATATGGTTAAGCTACTTAACAGTAGCTAACTGTGCAAGATTACCTTTTAAGCTATCGATGGCAGTATATAGTCATCAACACATTAACACATCGGCATGCACGATGCTATTTCTCCCAGCAGTTTCATTTCAGTGCCCTTTGCAACAGTCCCTCCTGGTGGTTTCCAAGTTTATTTTAACAGAAGGGAGGTGGATGTCCTCAAAAAGCCATTCTACTATCTAGCATTTTAGGTCTGCAGGCTAAGGAAGGAAGAAGAAGAGAAAAACCTCGAGGATTTGAGCCAGATAGGTTTCCTAGGGAAGCAATCCAAATGTTTCCCAGATTGCCACAAACTGTTAAATTGTTTACAGTAAATTTAAACTGGAAGATCCCCAATGGAGCCAGATGCCGTGGCTGTTTGCAGAGCTATGAGGGGAGGGGTGAGGTGTCTGGGAAGTGGAGTTTTCAAGATGGGAGAGCGTAGTCAGAGGCAGAGTGCTGGCAGATGTAACTCCATAAAGACATTTTGTAGAAGGGGAGGAGAATTTCAGACTGAGGAGAGTTAGGTGGGATGCTGTAGGGATTTTTTTATCATTTAAGGACTTCTAGCCAACAGTATGCCTTTCTCTTTCCAGCTTCTCTGTAGCTGTGTGCAGTTTCACTGTACAGTGAATTGACTGAGCCTGTAAATCTTCTACCTTTTTACCAGCAATTCAAGACCTAGGCCTTTCAGGGTATGGTGAAGATGTAGCTTTCTAACAGACATCCTGAAATTCTCCTTTCTTGTTCTAATTAGCAAAATTCAGCACCATTTCTGAATCTGCAGACACTGGCAGGAAGTATTTGGCTTTGTGTTGCCTGAACTTAGATATTCCCATTATTTATACTATTGGTTTCAAACAGTGACAAGCACTGCAGATTAGTTTTGGCAGGAAAATGAAGATTTTGTGATTTTGAAACAAGTCTGTTTATTTTACTTTTAGAAATAATTAGTAGTTGAGGACTTAAATTTTCTAAAACTTGATTTGAAATAGTGTCTAAAAGATACATCCATTTGTTATGGAGAAATTTGGGGACTGAGGAAAACGGGAGCAGGGAAGGAAACAAGATCTTTGAAAATGGAAGTTGGGAGAGGAGGCACATAGGTGTACAGTGATTCTTCATAATTTTTGGTTTTTTGAATCACAACAGGATGTTTCTCTATAAGTGTTGTAGTGTAGCAAAATTGAAATTATATCACTGGGTATTCTTCAGTCAGTAGTACACAGGAGAATTAGATTATCATTTCATTATTATAATGGTCATTTCTGTCTTTAAAATATATAAAAATCTGAAGATAACTTAATTTTTAAAGATCAGTTTTGTCTTGGTTTTTACATTAAGATGCCAGATTTTGTCTTCCTTCTTTTTTTCTTGGGCACCCAAGTATAATATTGGCATTAATTATAGAATCATAGAATATCTCAAGTTGTAAGGGACCCATAAGGATCATCAAGTCCAACCACCTGCACCTTGCAGAACTACCTAAAACTAACCTGTATGACTAAGAGTGTCATTCAAATGCTCCTTGAGCTCTGACAGGCTTGGTGCTTCCTTGGGGAGCCTCCTCCAGTGACCAACCACCTCCCAGCGAAGAACCTTTTCCTAATCTGCAATATGAACTTCCCCTGATGCAGCTTCATTCCACTTACTCAAGTTGAGTTTTTTCTTAAACAGGAAACAAATTTATAGTGGCAAGTTCCCGAGTACAGGTGCACACACTTTGAAATGCATTGTTTATTTGTATTGGTGGGAGAGTGGGCAACCCAGCGTAGTAGGATGGACCTAAAATATAGAACTCGATGGCCCCCAAAGTTTGGATAAGAATAGGGCTCCAAACTGTGTAATTTTCAGAAAGGTGTAAATGGCATAACAGGATGCAGAGCTGGGAACAGGGCTTGACTTTAAACACATCTTATTCCAGGTTCCTGTTCAAAAATCTCAGGGGTGCAGACATCATTTGTCACCTAGATCAAAACTCAAAGTGCTTGGCGCTTGCAGGGTTTAACCCTTTTACCTATGCTGTCATTGTTAGCAGTCTGCATTTTGTCAACGATATTTCAAATACTTTATTTTTTGGTTAGTTGGTTGGTTTTGTTTGTTGACAATTTAGAATTAACATCCCTTTTAGTAAGAGGCAAGAGATTTCCAAACATCTGGCTGCGAAGGAAGAAAAAGTCTTGAACCAGCAAAAGGGAACATAAAACTATTCCTTACACTTTTGCCTTAAAAATAATGAGTACACTTCTTAAAATGTTTTTGTAGGTATTTAAGCTCATGTTTACATGTGCAAGAAGTCTGATCCCTCCCCAAAACCATGCAGTCTTTAGTTTCTTTTCCAACTTACCTTCTGAACTATCTAGTAGAGTTAAAGAGGAGGAAGTGATGTTGTATTATTGTTTCCTAAAGGATCTTTTTTGATAGGAACAACTATAATATGTGTGCATACATAGTTAACAGTTGGACTTGATGATCTCAAAGGTCTTTTCCAACCTAAATGATTCTATGAATCTATGATTGACTGTGCAAGGCCTTCAATCCACAGCATGATAGCAGTAGAAGGGCCTTTTCACCCAGCAAGAGGGCAATGCTGGGTTGACCCAAGTCCTCCTAGAAGGGCAAGGAGGATGCAGATGCTGCCTTGCTTCCCAGTGGTGAATGGGCATCTGCACCCTCAAGTATATCTGGTCGAGGACCCTTTGCAGTGCAAAGAGGGGTGTTGAGTAAAGGTGGGAAGCAACAAACAAAACAAAAAGAAACACAGACTTGGACAGACAAGCCTAATGAAGGCAAAGACAAAAAGCAAACTTCATCAGCCACACTGATGGATGGGCTATTTATAACCTCACTTAGCGGTCATATTACATAGAAGATATCTCTGAGTTACGATTTCTTTTTAAACCTAGCCTCAGATGGCACACTTCCACTTTGTCCCCAGTATGGACCGTGCACGGCCAGAGCTTGGCTTCATCAGCATCAGGACACTTCTAGAGGAAGTATCTATAGATGCATATGAGCTCGATTAAAAGTGTCTGCGATGCCAAGCAGATCTAGTAATTTTCTTCACCCTAATTGCATTAGGGCATCACTTAAAATGTTTACAGGTAGGCATTAAATAGTAAAGTTATTAAATTATATCGCTCCTAGAATGCTGAAGTCTGTCTTATCTTATTGATACATTATTTATCTTCACAGCCTCAGCCCAGAAGGATTTTAATCATTTGCAGTAATAAACTCAGAGAGGAAAACAGGAGCTTAGTGGTTTTAATCAACTATTCCTATTTTATCAAACCAGAAAATAAAATGCATAAGCGACTGTTACTTATTGTTGAATTGCCATTCATATCATCTTGTGTTCTGTACTGGAGAAAGATATGTAGAAAGTCTTCAGTTATGACTGTGGCGCCTGTCTCAATATTAGACATGATATTATCTTCTATTCATATAATTCATTGCTCAGCCTTCAATATATGTAGTTGAAGATGTCAACTTCAGAAAAGCCTAATAGGTTTCCTGAACATAAAATAATTGCAGCACTTTTCTTGAAATGCCAGGATTTCAGGACTTAGAATTAGTTATAAATCATATTCTATATTAATAACATGAAACATTTCGTTATTTAATGCCGGCAAATGTGCTTCTTAATGCCATTTCCATTCAGCTTATCCTCTTCCCTGTCTGCCTGTCTAGTCTTTATAAATGGGGATGGACTCATTTTGCTTTGGCTGGGTGTGCGCGCTGGAGTAACACTCAGCGTGTGAAGGAGAACAGTAGATTCATCTGTGCAACAGGCTGCAGCCGTCCACCTCCATTTAATGTGAGACAGTAGGACTTCTTACAACACAACATACTGAATTTGCATGCTGCTAGTTCTTATCTTTCAGAATATATGACAGATTGTTATGTGTAGCAACAGATTGCCATCATTATTATTAGACAATGTGTATTTTTGCCAATGTGGTCATTCTGGCAGTTTCCTATGTTGTTTGTGGTTGGGCATTGCCATGGTTTTTGTTTTTAACAGGATGTGCCCCACAGGGTGCCAAGTTCCCCTGGTTCCCACAGAATTACAAAAACTTCTGAGTTTCAGCATCTTGTAGGAGGTTTTGTCTCTTGCCCATCATCTGCTCATGTCTTATATTACTAATCTTCTTGCTTGGAAGAAAAGTCAGAAAAGATGTTACCTGAACTTTTCAGCAAGGTGCTGTAGTCCAAATGAATGCAAGAGAAGTAGGTATGAAGTATATTATTACATGTATTTTATTAGCTTGTTTTGGATGAGATTTTGCAGCATGTACCTACCTCTTACCACGTTTGGGATGCATATCTAAACAGGGAAGCAAAAAAACTTGGTTGCACATCTTGGGTATTGTCAAACTTCATATAATGCAGCTGCCAGTGTCTGGTTCAAGCACAGAATTACTGAGTAAAGGGCTAAGAGAGCATTAGTCCTTGGCTTTCACTCCACTGGTATCGGGCTGGGAACTTCTGTGAGGAGTCAAAAAAGCCCCACCAACCAACTGCAAAACTGTGCAGATCTGGAGAGGTTGTTTCTTCCCCTCCAAAGCTTTGAGCAGTGGGCCTGCCCTTTTCCAGTGTAGCTCTGTTGAGTGATATTGCGGAGAGAAAAGCCAAGCAACTTTTCCTTCTTAGCAACAATTAAGGTTGGCTCCTTACTTAATAGTACCTGTGTAAATACAGCTAAGCACAAAAAGGTATTGAAACTTTCAGTCCCATCTGTATAGTAATTTCTTTAGAAATGTCAAGAATTCAAGCCCTAGCAGTATTTCTGATTAATATGTGCTTCCAGTCTTTGAAACATTTGTTTTGTGGCGGAGTATTAATCACAGTAAATCATCTATTCTAAAGGTCTTTGTTTTATTTTTTGTTGCTGGAAGATACATGTATTTAAAAGCCAGTGAGCACCTACTCCTAGGAACGTACATATTGCCTTCATCTGTCTCCCTTTATGAGCCTGCTGCATGTTAACAAATCCTATAGAATTATTTCCAGCCTGTTTGAATATTTTTCCCCTTATTCAGCTGTAGGCACAATGACAAATCAGAGTTGCAGTATAAAATGTTATTCTGCTGGGAAATGACCGTGGTGAGTTCAGTGCCGTGCTGGTTACTTGCTGTATTTCAAGGCAGAAGAGCTATATTTGATCTTGGGGGTGGAAGAGAAAACCAAGTGTGCAGGCTGGTGGCTGCTCTGTCGCTAGTTTATTGCCAGTTTTGGGGGAAAAAATCTGCATTCTTTTTTTAGGCCAGATATTAGCATGAATTATGGCACTAGCTATTTCAACAAGAGTCAAGTGGAAAATCTCCAAGGAGTTAAGAGTAGTGTGTAGTTCTGACCCATAACTAGGGTTTTTAACTGTCACACTCCTGCAAACCATAATAAAGAGTAATGGGTAAAAAGCCACTGCTCTTTTAAATCAGTGTCGCCAGTGACTCAGAATACCTATTGATTTTTTTTTTCTTTATTCCTACCAACAGTTTCAATTAAGATTCAGCAGATCCACACTGAGAAAACCCTGTGTAAAATGCTTCATAAATATTTTGGTTTAATACTGGTTTTTAAACTCTGTTCAAGTAATGAGCATTTTAAAGTAATTATATCTGTAACATTAAAAATTGCTCAAAAAGGCTAGTACAATGCCCAATTCATAGCTTTTGTTGAAAATTTTTGAATGTATAATTACTAGAATGTATAAATATATATTTTATCAACTTTTTTCAAACAACAACTGTACAGATTTAAAAAGTCAGTTATATCCACTTAGATATTTCTGAATAAAGGAGAATTACAGCATGGTTTTGGGAAGGAAAAAGACCCACCACTGTATTTTCCTTGTAAATAGGGTCTGTACCACCAACAAATCATTTGGACAAAATGATTACAGGCCATTTGTCTTTACCCTTTGTAATGCACTAAGCAGATTTTAGTGCCTCATCTACACATCAACCATTTGCTAATTTGGGGTTTATAGCACATTTGTCAGGCCCTTTACCCATGTTTGTGCATATTTTAGGGAGGCTAATGCAAGGTGTGCAGCAGCTGTGTGGCCATATTCTGCATGGAAGCCCAGTGGAAGAAAGGCAAGCTGAGGCTCTGTCATTCTCCAGGAGATCTTGAAAGCTGCAGAAAAAGAAATGAGAAGGGCAGCCATTAGGGAGAAGAGCAAGATGCATGTGTAGAATAAATGCATACTAATAAAAAGGTTTGCCTCCTGAGTCACTGTGCTTCCCGTTTATATTTCCATATTGGCATGTGGCAGCTGCTGTAATTGCTTGCATTAAAAAGTAATGCCAGGAATGTAATATATTTTTAGTTCTCACTACAGCAATTTATCAACTAGGAACAGGGAAAAAATGTAGCATTGTACTCTTAGCCAGTTTTCTGAGGACCATCTGAGACCTGTGGGTTGTAATGGGCAAGAAACCCTGAAGTACAGCACAGATATCTCTGAAATTTCTTTAAAAAGTACATACCTTTGTAGCAGATATATTTGTTACTTGGTACATGTAGATCTTTCTGAAGTCTGCTATTTTAGAAACAAACTTAGATTGTCCATTTCTATTTTCACTTGGTAGGCTTCCTTCCCGTTTCCTAAGGAGGTAAGAAGTTTTTCTTTGCTTTCAAGATTCTGTGAAGCTGGGGAGCTTCACATCTTAAACGTAACTTCACTGTCATCAACCTCTGGAGGCCTCTGAGAAGTGTATTAGCTCTCCTACGCATTTGGTTTTCTACTGGTTTGGAAATTAGCAGGTTAAAATAAAAAAGCTGAAATGCATATCCTCCATGGCAAGTGGAAAATTGATAAGAAATAAATTGCTTGTCTTCTTTCCTGCAAAGGAGGATTAATTAATGGAAGCTGCACTGAAATAGGGGTTGAAATTTCCTGTATTGCAATTCTAAAATGACAGAATAGGAAGAGACTTTCAACACTGAGCAGTGTCTGAGGTTCACAACAGGCTGTAGAGGAAAGACCTATCAATTATTTGCATCTTTACATACCTAATTCATTAAGAAGCTGGATGGGGTTTGACATCACCATTCTAAGGGTTTTCCTTCTGAGCACTGTCCGTATGTTCAGTGTTCTGGCATTTTGCCATTGAAGGGCTAATCTTCCTTGGCTTTTTCCTGAAGAAATGGAGGATATGGTAAATTTACCTTGTAAAGAGTAATGACTGTGAAGCCCAGTGCAAGGAGGATTTAATCATGGAGAAATGCCACCATGGAAAGCCTAGTGCTCCCTGAAAACGTGAGACCATCTGATGTGTTTTAATATTGTTAGGAACCTTGTCTGTCACTTACCTGTGCTGCAGCCGTAATAATGAGAAGGACCCTGGAACAACATCGCAAATCAAATAACTACATCTGGTCCACACGAAGGTGATGCAATGGCCTTGGGAGGGGAAAGGAAGAATAAGAATTCCCAGCTCATCTCGAGGAGCCCCTGTCTCATGAACAGGAGTAGTATCAGTAAACAGGTTGAGTGGAAATCTCTACAGAAAGGAAAAATGTGAGAGGGGAGAAGTGAGATGAAAAATAGCTACAATAGGGGAGAGGGAGGACTGGAAAACTCCCCAGGTCAAAACAACAGGAAAAATGGCAAAGAACTGCAAAAAAAGTTTTTATAAAAATAAAAATTAAAGCCAAAGTATTTAAAAAAAAAATAATTGCGACTAAAAGGAAAAATATTAAGTAATGAAAAGTTGGAATAAAAGATTTGGAGAAAAGATGCAGATTTAGCTTTAGCCTGTGCCTCTGTGAAGTATGAGTTTAGAAGACCTTTGGTAACCAGATCAATAAAATCTTTAAAATCATTTAATTAGATTGAAGGCTAAAAGATAAACTCTTGTGATAAAAACTCTTACCTTTATTGGCCAGAACAGGGGTAAAAAGCGTTCACTGCTCATTTACCTTCCAATTTATTTTTATTCAAACTAAGAAAAAATGTGCTACATTTGACAGAAGAAGGCATTGATGTACCTTCGAATTTAGAAATGTAGAATACAAGGCAGTGGTTGCTTAAGGGTATATAAACTATAGAACAAATGACGAATCTGCAAAGATTCAAAAGGAAGCAAGTTTCTATCTATGAGTGAGACAAAACTGTCAGCAACTGCTGTCCACTAATACTAGCTGGGAAGGATGATTGGCTTTATTTCCAGCTGCTACAACTAGAGAATTTATTTAATTTAATGCTTATTTCAATTGTAATTTATTTAGGTTGTTTGAGTGTTAAATCAGAAGCATTCTGAATTTAAATCAAGCTTTTTGGGTGCATGTTATATTTTTATGAAAAGAAATCGATGCTCTTAAGCACAAGTGGTTTTGAAAGTACTGTCATCTTTATCACTTTTGTGTTTTACATTAGCAAACGATTAGTTACTGTTTGCATTAATGCCACCGTATTAATTTTTCTTTGGAAAGAAACAAATTTATTTTTATTTATAAAAAAAAAATTGTACATTTATTGGGCTAGAAGTCTTATATTGTGTTTAGTGAAATTGACTCCTCTGCCTGTAAGATACACCTTTGGCAACAAAATAACTTCACTGATGGTAAGGTGTTACTTGTATGTGCTAAAGAGCTGCTTTCTCTGAGGAGAGGTTGTCCTGCACCTTTCTAAAGCTTGGTTTCTTGCACCTTCATTTCAAGTAGTCGTTCTTGAGTAAGCTTGAAGCAAACAGAGCTCTTCTTCTACACCATCATACATAAGCTTTAAATTACATAGGGATGACAAAATGTGTTCAACCTCAGACCTTCTCAGAGTCTTCCCTGAAGAGGGCTGAAGGTCACCTGTTGGTAACTGCGTGATTGCAACTTGATTGTACGTTGGTTTGAACACGGGTGGATTTCTCTGTCTTCGTATTTTTAAAAGTGCTTGTAAAACAGTTACTTGTGCTTTCTGTGCTATAATGCTAAAAGAAAGGTCATGGAAATTTATATTTTTACATTAAAATATCTAAGAGAAGGTCATAGAATCTGATCTTTGCTATGCTCTGGGAGTTTGCAGAGGTGGATCAGAAGCTTTTTCCGACCTCACCTGAGTAAGCTGGGAGATTCTGGGTTCATTTAGGTTGGGTTTGATCTTTTTTAAGGCTTTTCTTCCATCTGCATGTCACGCTTTGGGAATAAAATTTGTATTCAGACATGGTTTATAGCATCTTCCCTTCACAGTTGTTTGGTTTTCAGCATTTTGGTATCTTCTGTAGCATATAGTGTCCTAATAATTCACAGTGTTCTTGAGGAAAAATAAGAGTAGAAAAAACTTAATTCAGAAGAGTGCATCTGTTCTGCCTTATGATTTGTTTGCAGCTGACCTTCGATAAGGGCTGGTTCATACTTGCAGATTTTTAGAATTCATTTGGAGTGCGTGCTTGTCTAAGCTTTTTCTAATTCTTCTTTTCTTTTGCAGATTACAGATAGAAGAATCTTCCAAACCTGTAAGGCTATCACAGCAGCTGGACAAAGCCGTAACCACAAACTACAAACCAGTGGCTAATCATCAATATAATGTAAGTAGCTTTCAGTGTTCTCCCATCTTCTCCTCTTCAGGAGTCTCTCTCAGGACTCTAGAATCACTCTGCTGCTGTCCTGCAGGTCTTTTGCTCACAGTTGGCCACTGTCTTTGGAAACGCTCCGTGTTACCTGGTTTCTGCCTGATTTTGTCTTCTGGGGATTTTCTTTCTGTCTCAAGACCGGTATCATCCTTAGGGCTAAGGTAACTGTCGTGTTACCTGACAGAGAGAAGACCACCTTTACTCAAACCTTTTCTAGTGGCTTTATTACATTCTTCCTCTAGTCTTTTTTGGTGAGATGTAATTTCGAAGTATGGTGATGCAAGGCAGTTCTGACTCTGTGCTATGAGATATGGAAGCACTCCTCTGAGCCAAATAAAATATCATATGGGGGTTCAAAGACTTGAAAAGAATCATTAGTTTCCAGTCCTTTGCAGGAACTGACAAGAAGTAGAGAAGAGTAACAGCTGATAATTTTTCACAGTTTCATACCTCCACAGTATGTGTTATTTGCATCATTGGCTTTGTCAATATTACACCCACACTGCTGTTCCAGATCAGTTGATGTACATACAAACTATAACGTCCTTTTTTCTTAAAGATCTTCTTCGAGTAATTTGTGTGTATGCATATGTAATTGCTGTTACTGTTGAATGTGAGAAATGTTAAGTCATACTGAAAATGAGTCACTCTGTTAGTCATTTAAACTTTTACACTTTTTATTAAGATTTTATTTACATAAAACAAATGACAATATACTGCATGATATTTAAGCATTATTCTGAAAGGCGAGCTATTTCCACAGAACCAAAAATAATCGTTTCTCTCTCATGGGACTGTTTTGTAGTAGTTACTGTTCAGAGTCTGATCTATACGCAGATGATCACATCAATATAACTATTTCAGCTAAGGGAATGACATTTCACCAAAATAGTCACACTGGTATATCCTGCTATGCAAGTGTGATTTTATATGAGTATATTGTTTTATGATGCTACTATTACTCTCCTTCTTTAAATCTGAAATAAGCTCCAGTGATGTACAGCTGCTCTTCTTAGCAGGATGCTGTGCCATTTCCCTGACACTAGCATAATTTCAACAGTATGACTTCTGGATCGTTATTCCAGTTGCAAACTACTGTCATCCTATCATTACAGAAATTTAAGTCTGCTGTGAGACTCCGGGGGTATAACCAGGACATAACCAGGCTTCTTAAACGTTGTGATGCTCTTTTATCCTAATTGTAATATTTTTGTTGGTTACGTAGCGGTCCGTGCTAATTGAAGTTCATTGGCAGTGTGTTTACTTTTCATGTCTACCTTAAAGATGTTCTGATAGGAAATAACTAGTAGGACATACTTGTACTTGAGTCACTCTTGGCCTTGCCTTGACTTTCTACACCTTTCTTTTCATTAAGTCTTTTATTAAGGTTCAGGGTAGGTGGCTGAAAGGATGTACAACTGGGAGAACAAGTCCATGAACTTTTTAAACATCTTCGTTATTTTTCTCCTGTTTCCAAGCAGCAGTTGCTTTCTTAAAACTCGCTGCATTGCTTGTAATCGTATGACAGCCCTGTTGGGGACAAGACTTTTACTAAGAAAGAAAAAAAAAATATACAAACCACTGTACATGCTGATATGTTCAGTCATCTTCTGGGGAGTTTCTGAGGAAAGAATGAGTACCTGCTAAATTAGAAAGAAAGCAGTAACATTTCCTGAAGGAAGAAATGATAAAATATTAAATGTGGCTGCTCCATGTACCTGTAAATGAACGTACAACAGGAAGGAGGGAAACAAAGTATATGTGGATGAGAAATAGCAGTAGCTTATTTGGATACAAGGATGGGGAAAGTGATTTTTTGGGGTTTTTTGTTTTGTTTGGTTTTTTTGGCAAAAGGTTACATTAAGCCTACCTTTTTATTAAAAGAAATTGCAATTCCATTACAATATATGCACGGATTGTGACTTAGTTTTTCTTCTCTGGGAAAGGGACCTTCATTTTCTGTATATATGTAAATATTATATATTTACAAGGTTACATTATTAATATTCTTGCGCTGGAGTCTTTCTATGACTTAATTATTTTTCGTAACACAGCAGAAAAGTCCTCTAGTGGTCCTGGTTGCCCCTTCAGAGGCTTCTTTGTGATCTCCCCTCTTCCCACTCTCCCATGCTATAGAGGCTGGTACCTGTGCTCCAGGGAATGGGAAAACCTTTAAGACTTCTTTCAAACATCTTCAGGTGAAACTTTAGATTTAGTCTCACTTCTCTATCACCTTTATTAGCTGTCTACTGAAGCAGAGTAATACATCAGCTTCAGTATTAGTGATACCTTCAAGAAGGTAATTTTGGCAGCTTTTCAGCAAGCTTAGCAATGTCCTGGGAAGGTAAACAAGAGAAATTGATTGCTGTATGAGGTCTTGCAGGGATAAACTCTGAACTTCTACACTCAACAGTTTGTTCTGAAATGGTCCTTCCTTGAAATCAAATCGTATTCTAATGCTCCTTAAACTTAAAAGCCACACAATTTTAAAGAAATCTCATTAGCTGACAGTGTACGTGCATTCTGTAATATGACTCTCAAAAAGTCTTCTAAGCCTACTGCATAAAGCATCCTGTTTGCAAAGAAAACAGGAAGGAAAAATAATGAAAGGCTGCATTGTAACTTGCTATGAGCAGTGTCTTCACAAGACAAAAAGAAGAAAACAGCAACAGATACCATGCTTTTTTTTTTTTTTTTTTTTCTTAAATAGCACTTCACAACGCACTCAGTGTTTTCAGACACAGTGGGAGCTGTTGCCGAAGTTGGAGGGAAATGCTGGAGTGTTGCTAATTAAATTTGGGGCAATTTGGACACCACAGCAAATAACTCTTTAACAAAGGGAGGGTTTGATACTCAGTTTTCTGTGTGAGTTGATCTTATACATTAGTGAATTAAGACTATTAGAATATTCACATTATATTTGTATAGGGAATACAAACACTCTTCTTTGATTTACTTTAGCTCATCCAGAGAATGTAAAGTAGAAACCCCTACTGGGGAGAGTATAGCAAAGCACTGAAATAATAGAGAAAGAAGAATGCTGGGCATTACAGTTTCCTAGCAAAAAAAAGATTGTGCTTTGGTTTGAAAGACTACCTCATGCTATTTCCAGGAGACTGTTATTCGTATAATTAGGATTTTATACCCAGTTGTGAAATAGTCCTGTCAGAGACCTAACATCAGTGAAGATAATGTTGAGAATTTCCTTATTGTTACTTTGTTCCTTTGTGTAGGAAGCATCAATTTTAAAGTTGAGTAGTTTTTTCCTCCACAAAGGGAGAGTAGTAGCTAGTTGCTAGCTAAGCACATTTTTGCTGTGTGTCATTTGAAGAGGTACAAATAGTACCGTGGATTTTTTTTGTTGTTGTTCTCTGAGATTGTCTTGAGAGTCCCAGTAGCTTTTCCAGCTACAGTTTGTTTCTGTTTTTCTTTTTGTTCATTTTGGTTTTGTTGTTTAGGGAAGTAGAAAATTGCAGAAGGCTTGGTAAGAACAGACGTGTAATAGTTGCTGCTGTGTCAGAGTGATACAGCCTGTAACTGACTGTCTTCATCTCTCACAGTGCATCATTCAGCTGGTATATTTTTAAGTCAGAGAAAAGTTGTTAACCTGAGAAAAAACTGCATAGGTCTTTGCACTGAAAAGTGACCTCAGATGTATGCAGAAACCCAGAACTCAGTCATTGCAAATAGAGACACCTTCATCTCTTCTGTGGTCTTTTGGACTTGACCTCTACTGAAGTGCTGGATGCTTTTCTGGCAACAAATTAAGGCTGGATAATCCATCTCCTGCTCTTGCAAAATGTTAACGTGCATATATTCAAAACATTTTCAGTGTCCTCAGTCCTAGTGTCCCATAAGCCAGTGTCTCAAATGTAATAGGGCTCTATTGAACATCCAGTTGAGTGCTGTTTACCAGTATCAGCTGCGACCTCATCACCAGAGAAACTGGAAAATTCTGTGTATCCTAACATCAAAAAAGGTTTAAATCTCAGGATCAAGAAAGCCCACTGCAGTTGATTGCAGGGGCTAATGAGAAAACTCTGTTTCCAGGAGAATGCAGTGTTGATGTCTTGATTTTTGAAGAGGACTCCGTAAAGTTGCAGTCGTACTTTCCTTCCCATGTGGTACGATATATCCAGGTATAAATTAAAAGCATTTTTAATTCTGCAGAGTGACTCACATTAGGTCAGTTGAAGATCAGATGCAAAGACTTTTTGGCAATCAAACGGTTGATTTAGTGTATTGCTTATTTATTGTTGCTTATTATTGCAGTGCTTGCAGGTAGCGCTCTCACACATCTCGTACTTCATCCTACATTTCATGCAGCAAGAGGCCAGGCTCTTCCTGCTGCCCACTCTTTGTGTCATTTCTTTAGGTGCTTCATACAGAAACTCTTGCTCAGGTACCAGGTCATGGGTAGTGCTGTAGGTTATAGTAGACTTTTAGATGAATGGGATTTATCTGGCTTCTCCAGTACCTGCATGGCTATGTGAGCATATGCAGAGAACTGGCCAACTGCTTTGCTGGTGGACTTGCAACCAGCAGAGGCAGGGAACCCCTGAGTGCACCCTGGCAGTGCTGCTTGGTAAAGAATTCTGCTTCTATCATGTTATGGTGTCATAATTTTTTATTGTATTAATGGATCCTGACTGTATTTTGGGTTTGTAGTTTTAAAGCGTGTCAGCCAAGTAGACATGCTCAGAGGTTTTTCAGTGCCATTGCAGTTCTGCTCCATGTGTTCACGACTGGATGTGTTCTGCTTGCGCTACCCTGCACAGCGACACTACACCAGTGCAGAAACAGAAATTGAGTCTGCAACAGGGCTTCCAAAGCTTACAAGTAAAACCTTTTCAAGGTCAACAGAAGCTGCTAATGAATTGTCTGTTGGACTTGCAAAAGAATCAAATGTTTTGATGGACAATTTACAGGAAGGTTAATTTTTTAGATTTATGTTCCTACTCTGTAGTTTCTGTGGTGTAGCAGTTCCGCTGTAGGTCATGGCAACCGAGAGGATGTATGGTGCAGCTGTTTTACTTGATGCTGCACTTAGCTGTTGTTGCATTGTTGTGTTGTAGAGTTAAATAATTACACCAAAGTGTATTAGTGGATAAAACCAGTTCTGTGTGTTTGGAGAGGTTATGTCTTTTATATCACTAACATATGGTTGGAAAAGCAGACAAGTGTTTGGTTGCCCAAGCCCATCTTAGGTTTTTAGCAGAAGCAACAGACTTCAAGCTACAACTGAGAACAATTGCTCTGCATTCAGTATGGTGATGTACATCTGTTTCAGGATTTGAAGGAGAAAGTTGGCTGGGCAGAGACCTGTGAGCAGTGGCAAAGGTGGTAATCGTCTGTAGCCACTTTGGGACAGGTACCAAAGAGACAGGCTATTTTCACTCAGAGAGTAGGAGGGAGTTAACTGAAAAGGAAACATAGGAAAAAGTAAACTGTGCCATGAAACAGATTTCTCTTCTTAAAAATCAGATTTTTAGTATCCAGTAGAACTGGGAATTGTAATTTCTAGGTTTCTTCTCTGAAGCTCTTCATTTTGAGGATCAGGTCTGAGACATCAGAGGCAGAACAACTCCCATAGGAAATTATTCCACTGGCAGCCAGGCATGTGTCCCTTATTGATCACGTACATCTCTTGTGCTGAATGTTTGCCACTTCAGATGCACCCATGCAGTTTGCCTGAAAGCACTTGATGATTACATGAATTGTATTACCTTCTGGGTCACCGTTTTGGTTCCAGGGAGCTTGACGTATTTCTGTTATTGGGGGTGGTATTGTGGGTGGGTGGAATGATACGCTGGCAGGTGTTGCAGTTGGTGTTTTGCAGTGATTGGGATTTGTTTGGGGTGTGCTGGTCTGTGCAAATTGTGCTTCTGATGATGAATCTGAGGAAATGCAAGAAGTATTTCTGGACGCAGTAAAAGTGTCTGCAAAAATATATGGTCATCTTGTGCAGATTATAATAGTTAAATACTTTTTAATATGCATTCTGAAATAGGATGATATGTGACAACAAGGGGCCTCTACTTGCTTGGAAAGCTTTTCTTTGGACTGTTGTAACTTGTGTGTGCTGCTCAGGTTTCTCCTGAAGGCATATCATCCACGTCCTTCAGTGGATGAGTGTCTTTACTTGGTGAAGATTGGTTTTATATTGACAGAGTTGTTGCCCTGAGTGATGAGGTTATGTCCAAGGGCCATCTGAGCATCCTTCGGGCAGGTGGTTGTTATGAGTGTGGATGTAGCCATATTGGTCCGTGGATTTCCCTGAGTATGGCAATTTGTAAGTTGCTTGATACCTGTCATTATACTTCAGAAGCCACTGTCAGCAGAGGTGGAGTGAAAATATGTCTCAGTTTCCATTTCTGTACTGTTAAGTCTCTCTGCAGGTTTGGGCATATCATGCAGGCTCTGTTTCTGGGGTTTTTTA
Source organism: Microhierax caerulescens (assembly GCA_035590215.1). Lineage (NCBI taxonomy): Eukaryota > Metazoa > Chordata > Aves > Falconiformes > Falconidae > Microhierax > Microhierax caerulescens. The sequence goes on along the minus strand of JAVJGJ010000014.1, from coordinate 31,486,747 downwards.
CTGGTTAAAGCAGAGATACATTATCTGAAAAGCTTATCGTGCTGAGGACAAAATGCTTAGTTTATGTTCATAAAAAGAACATTCGAGTGCTCAAAAGAAAATTTTCCAGATGAAAAGCACTGAGTCATTGAACAGTGTTTTATTAAATCCAAGAGGGGTTTTATGTCTTAATGTGCTCAGCACTGCGAATTATACAGCGTTACATACAAATGTCTTTAAAACATGTTTTGTATCTGATAGATCGAATATGAGAAGAAGAAGAAAGAGGATGGAAAACGGGCTCGAGCTGATAAACAGCAAGTGTTGGATATGCTTTTTTCAGCCTTTGAGAAACATCAGTATTACAACATCAAAGACCTGGTGGACATAACCAAACAGCCAGTGGTACGTATGTACTGGTAGTCTTGTAAAATACCCATTCCCGGTAGTTACTATTGTGTATATTTTCCATATCCAGACAATAGTTTAATATACACTATATGCCTTTGAAACATCTCTCTAAATATGTTTTACAACGAACAGAAATATTCGAGTTTTAAGTTCGCCATTGTAGGAGTGTGTAGGATACCAAGTGTTGCAGTGAGTATGCTTTTTCTTGACAGGTGGCTTAAGTAACCTAAATGGTCTCTTTCTTATTTAGGTTTGCTTTAATACTAGAAACTAAATTCTGTAATGCTCTGATGTCTCCCATGCTACTCCTGTCCTCACCAAAGTAACAGCCTAGTTCTTTCTGTTGCTGTTATCAGTAGAGAGCTTGTGTTATGTAAGTGGTCAACCCTTCCTGCGGCTTCTGAACTTCATCTTGGCATAGCAACAGGGGTTGTTCTGTAAGTCTAGAAAATTGTTTGATGGATTTGCCCATGTTAGGAGCTCAGGCATTATGTCAACACCCCCCAAATCACTTGATTTCCTTTACAGAGTAATTTTTAGACTTAAGAGTTTACAGGTTTGATATTTGGGGTTTACTTTGATTTTTTTTTCAAACACTGTTTTGATACACGAACTAGAAAAACATGAAGGTGTGAGCTTATGTGATGTTTTTGTTATCCTGCAGTGTCTGCCAGCCCCTTCATCTATGAAACCTAACTTTACAGTTCTTTCCCTTCTTTCCCTGCTCAAGCTTTCCTTGAGCAGATAAGGCAGGAGCTGGGGAGACAATGACACATGAAATATCTTTGGTGCTGTATATGTTTTTCACTGCTGACTTTGGTGTCTCTCCTCAACCCAGCTGCAGTTCTCAGAAAACCTAAAGGGAATTAGTTACGTTTGAGTCTAAATGGAGCAATGATTTCAAAAGTTGTTAGAGCAAAGGCAAAAGAAAAAACAGTGACAGCTGAATTATGGAAAAAATTATTCCTCTGAAAGAGGTGGGGAAAAGGGAGATGCTTACTAGTTTTGCTCACTTCACATGTAGAATTAATTGGATCTGCATCGGAGGATTTGTACCAAAGGCACAATCTGGTTAAGAAGCTGCACAAAGATGGTACTGGATTCACATACATGTAGGTTCACGGTGTTCTAATACCTTGGAATAAGCTAGTTGGATAATGTATTCGTGTCTTCTATTCCATTCATTTATCTAATGACTCAGCTCCTTATCTGTATGGCAGAGAAGATGTGTGGATCATGGGAGCTGAGAAGGAGGAAGGAATAGGGGGAAGATACGGAGGAAGTGGCAAGAAAATTTTGAGATTTTTTCTTTTTTGGTAAGAGATAGGTGTGACAGTCACTGTCTCGATCACTTTGAATGTAAGTAGGTACAGATTTATCCCGTCTAGCATGACTTCCAGCTAGAAATAGTCACCCACAACTCCCACTTAAGCCATTGGAGAACAAAAGTTTTCTTCCTTCTGTGATGTGATTTACCTCTTGAATGTACCTGTATCTTTGCATCAGCTCAAAGCAGCCTGGAAAAGCTGTGCTTCTGACACAGGTTTCTTCGTTAAGCACCAAAAGTTGGGCAAGATTAATCCAATTTTTGTCTAAATCACTGCCCTAAGGATTAGATGTGTAGAGTAGTTATTAAATTAGAGCAGAATACCTCACATGTATAATTCTGTTAAATGTATGATGAATTTCTATGCTTGTATATATATCTCTGCTATCATCATACACTCCTGAATATATTCTGCCCGTAGCATAGTGGATCTGTGCTGTGTACTTTGATCTCAGCAAATCTAGCCTTTTTTTTTTTCAGCTATTGTAGTACTAAGATAATGTTAAAAGGAAATTTTAGATTAATTTGACCCAATGTCACATGTTACTTGGGCTATATCTTTGCATCTGTGTTTGTTATTTGCATCTGTACTGATGGCTAGAAGTCCTGTAGGGCTCCTGAGATTAATCAAACCATTGAACCCTCCTCCCCTGAGTGGGCTGTGCAGTCTCGGTTTTGAGCTCTGTGCAGGAGTTAGGGGGTTTGTGTTCATTCCCAGACGCAGTTTTGCTGTAGGTGTTAGTGCCCATCCAGCCTCCTCAGACCCAGATATCCTGAGAAAATAAGTGACCGAAATCCTCTCCCTGGTGCCTTTCCTCATTCACAGGGTAGCCAGCTACTGTCTTTCAGTACGTCATCTACCCCTCGTCTAAAGCTATCCTAATTTCCAGTCTGGGTTCCCATGAAAAGCTTCTGTAGGGAGTTGACATCCATTTCCATTTTAAAATACTGTCCCTTGGTTCCTGCTGCTCAGCCAGCGTTTGCTCCATGTGTGAGCACCCCTGATGCTGCGGACTTGAACCTCTGGTACTGGCAACATTTGGTTTTTTTCTGAAAATAAAGGATCTATTCCTAATGCCCACTGCGACTTCATTGCTTGCAGAGCAGGCTAGACCTGACAAAGAAAAGTAAAATGCCAACAGGTGAATAGGTATGCTTTCCCCACGCTGTACACAGGCTGGCTGCTAATTTATCTCTACTGAGTGTTCACTGCTTTATTTTCTGTTGTAGTGTCTAAGATTGTCGGGGTATATAATTTCTCCTCTGAGTTTCTAAATGTTGAGGTTATTTTCAGATGCAAGGAAAAAAAAAAGCAGCTGCTGCTGTCTCCTCAGCTCCCGTTGAAATGAAGTTCTACGTGCTTACATCACTGGCTAATAGTATTTAAAACACATTTATCTAAGGGAAATAGCATCTTTGTTAGTAAAGTAACAAATAAATAAAGGTATTTTTCTTATGTAATGGTAAATGTGAATAGTAAAGCCTTGCTACAGAGTATGTTGCATGTCACACGGGAAATTGCTGCCATCTTTGTTTTGTGATTGTGAAATCAAAAAGCAAGTCTATTCTGAACACAAACTACCATTATGTTAGGGAAACCTGGGTTTATTTGCTTTCCTTTTTTATGAAAAATAACAATTTGCAGTAGTATGCAAATCTGTTGCTACCTACCCAGATGTAAGTACTGAGCGCTCCCTGGAAACACTGCAATAATTCTAGATTTGGACTTCATGGCTCAGAACATAATACACGTTTTATGTGAGATCAAATTTTTGTGAAGAATGGAACCAGTAGGGAACCGATGGTCTAATACGTATTTTTTCAAAATGGGATAGATTGTTTGCAGTTTTTTCTTTTATTTCAGCTTTAAGTAATGGTTATCCTAAATAGAGGGCAGGGGTCTCCTCAAAGTTTCAGAAGCGTTTTCAGAGCTTGGAAGTTAACTCCTCCCTCAGAAATGTGTATCCTGTAATTCTATAATAACATTTTATGTTATTACATAATAACAGATTGCAGCAACAAATCCAATTTGCACACTGATTGCTGTTACAGTGAGTACAGTTGTCTTAGGCACCTGACTCCTATCATGACGGCATCTCTGCAGTACGAGAGATGTGGAAAGGTGTGCTAAGAGACGTAGATCGATCTCCTGCTGCCACCTGCTGGGGTTTGCATCGTGCACCCTCGAAGAATGAAGAGCCATCCCCACGGTGCAAAATGAACGCCCTGCTCCCCCCTCGCAGCTCCTGCACACCCCCCCTCTGCTCAAAGAAAAGACCCTAAGAAACTAGTTTGTATGTGCAGTCTGTTACAGTCATCTCTCTTATTTGTTGGACGAACACCCCTCGTTGCTTTGAGATAGGTTTTTAAGAATAATTTTGCTGCATCAGTTCAAATGAAGTATCATCATTAATGTGGGATCTGGATATTTTTTTTTTTGCTTTATAAATTTTTGTTGTGTGCCTGGAGAGGGGGTGATGACTGGCTTCTCTAAAAGAGAATTTTTGTACTGAGTGAGAACATGCTGATTATTTCTTTCTCAACTTTTCCATTTAGCAAAAAATGGGAAGAATGGCAGGAAGAAACTTGGCAATCGGCCTTTCTTTTTTTCCTATGTCATCAACAAATATTTGTTTTTTTTTAATGAGTTGGAGTATGTTGATATTTTTGCTTAGTGGAACTGTAGGTACAGAAAATACAAGGGTTCTGGTAACTCCAGTTCAATATATGCAGAGAGGATTAAACTGCTGAAACTAAAGCAATTATTAATTTAACGTGGAGATTCTTAAACTGTGGTCTGCAGTTGCCATGGCAATCCACTCAAGTCAGTCCTGATTAATATTTAAACAAACAAGCAGGCAATCGGCTCTAAGAAATGAAACAAATTACTGGTGTTTATTATAAAGAGTAAAGGAGGGCTGTATTAGTGAGCTGTCTTGTGTCAAAGATGATACTTCTGGTATCATAGCTTCACTTGGTTTTTTTCTTTGATTTTTCTTCCTAGTGTTAATACTTGAATGTATTAGAAAATTCTCTGGCACCTACTCAGCTCTCTGAAAATGAGGCCATAATAAAACGCTGAAGGCTTTGCAAAAATGGCATGAAAACCAACAGCTTGGGGTTTTGAAGGTGTCTGGATAAAGCAGGGAGTTTCAAGATAATCCCAGCCCAAGCAAGATGAAAAGCCAAGAGCTTGTAGCTTAGGTGAAGAAATTCCAGCAGGAGGAAGACGTGTGAGACAACCTCAGCATCACCCACCCTTCTTTTCCGCAGCCTGTGAAGCATCCATCTAGCTAGCACCTGCCTGTCTGCACCCCAGCAGGGCTGTGCCGGGAATACCCAGGAGCTGTCACACCTGGAGCTTGGGTGCACCTGCAGCATCGCTGGGGCTTGAGCTGGGTGTTACACCTGGGCTGCTTAATCACTGTTGGTGCCCAGGGCTTGAGGTCTATCACAGAGCCATTACCGCACTAGCTAGTGCCCATCAGCCAACCTTGCTGCCCACCGGGTCAGTTCTGTGAACCCAGTTGATGTGATTGAGCAGATCATGAGACCTCATGTAGGAACTGTGGTAATTGCCTGCCTGTATAATTCGGTTTTTGTTTCCTTTCAGATATACTTGAAAGAAATTTTAAGAGAAATAGGCATCTACAATGTGAAGGGGACCCACAAAAACACATGGGAGCTGAAGCCGGAATACAGACATTACCAAGGAGAAGAAAAGAGCGATTAACAAAGGCATTTACAATGCAAGAGCGAATTGGAGTGATTGCACTGAGGGAACTGTGGTGGGTTTACAGATAGGACTGAGCACAGCGCAATTTGCAAGATTCAAGTTAAAGCAGCTGATACTTTGTAATTTTCCATAGCTTCTTTTTTTTTTCCAAGGAATATTTCTTGTATGTTTCTATAAGTGTTTTGTCTTTTGACAGGAAAAAAATATTTATAGAATAAACTTGTATTAGATTTATCTTTATTAGAAATCTTTTGAGTTCTGATCTTTTCTTTGGTAGCTTCATGGCTTTTCAAAGCCTCTATGACTTTGGAAAACGTGTCCTTAGAGGAAACCATAACTTTGTGATTTTGCATTCAAGTAGAACCAGGTTAATACCCCCATTTCTGCTGGGATCTGTCAGGGCTTTGTCTGGAAGTCTGCAAAGGTGCACAGCCCTTTGTGCAGTGTGTGGGTGGAACAGACATGATGCTCCTTTTGGAATCAGGCTTAGAAAAAACAGCCATAACCACAAGTGCTCATCACGGCCCTTAGACTCCATTGGAACAACAGGTCAGTGGGAAGATAACAGTCTGTGTGCCCCCCAGGTGATTACTGAGAAAAAAAAAATGAAGTGTCTGCCTGTTAGGTACATCAAGGAATAGATTTTATCATTTGTTTTACATCATGTTACCTATGTTTTATGTTTAAGCATATCAATAAAGGCATTATTTTAATTTGTACCATACACTGTTCTGCATCATTGATTGAACACATTGTGATTTAGATAGCGCAGGTATGAAGGGTTTTTCAAACCATGTTTTTATTGCTGCCTTTGCCACTGGGTTTCTCTGTGTTTTGGGGAAGATTGCTTAATCCATCCGTGTCTCTGTTTAGCCATTTTTGAAATGCACATTGCAAGGGTTCAGCATCCTTTTTGGGAGGAAACAGGAAGGGAGATGGGAGGGGACTATTAAATTGTATTCTCACAGCTTTTATGTTAAAGAAAGGGCAAAGAAAACTGGAAAAAAACCTCATTAGTATACCTGTAAATAAAGCAGAAGGTGATGTTTTAAAAGCACAACTTCCACCTCATATAGGAGGTGGACTACCGAAGAGCAGGTAACATTCCAGGGATATGTGTGTGCTTTCATAAATACTGCTGTTGAATCCTGTCTCCTCAGGCTCTACAAGCAGGACCCAGCTTGCTAATGGCTGTGAGATCTCTGAGGAACCCAGGAAGTCAGCCTTCCTGTCTTGCACAATGTGCAGGACTGGTCTAACTTCATGCAAGGCTGCAATAATCATTTAGCATTTGGGACAACCTCATTTGGATCCAGCACATAATAACTGGCAAAAACTCTCCAGCTCTGCTCAGCTTGTTCTGCAAGGGGACCTTACACAAGTGCTGTTAGCAGGATTGCCATCTGCTGAGAGAGAGGAGGAGGCAGCTTGTCAGGCATTCAAGTCTGATCCCTCAGCCCCCACATTCAGATTCATTTAAACTCTGAACTCACAGCCATGATGAACACCAGTTCCCTGCTGGCTTCACATGTGCTGCTGTCTTTGCTGTGCTCATGCCGATGCTCTTGAATATTAATGGTTGGAACGTTGGTCCACAAGCAGGTCCCATAGGCATGAGCAGAGATATCGATGCGCTAAATGCCATTAAATGAGATTAAAAGCACATCTAACCCTCTAACGTTACTTCTCCCAGATGACCGGTTCTTCTGAGTCATCAGAAATCTTATACTTGGCACACGCAGGCAGTACCAGCATGGACCTGAGCTGATGGGAGGTGACAGTGATGCAGCTGGCCCAGTAGAGACATCCCCGTGCCAGTGGGCTGGCAGTGCAGAGGCTGCCACTGCTGAGTGAGGATGGGGGGGGGTGGATTTGCACCCAGCATGGGACAGGCTGGTCCCAGTGCTGCCATGCTCTGCTCCCCACCAGCTCACAGCTCTAAACATGTGCCTGCTGCCACCTGCCTCCCCTGCTGATGGACCAGGCAGGGCTGCGTGAGGAACAGCAGCAGAAATTAAGTGCAAATACTATCTGCAGGCTGGCCGAAAGCTGCGTGGCTGTAACTGACACCACATCTTTGACACAGCTGGGAGTGGGATCTGAGCTCACTGGATGCTGTGATCCCAATGGATGTTCCCTACAAGTCATCCATGCTTTGAGCCAGCTATGTATTGTTCTTACCAGCTGCTTGGAGCTGGCTCCAGCTGAACATACCTCCTGCACGTGTCAGCTGTGCCCACCCATGTTCACATGTCCCCGTCACCAGGATGGCATTTTCATTAGTCACTATATTTAGTGACTCCTAAATCTTTTTTCTCACTAACACAGCATCAGAGCTGAGCCATTGCTCCAAGCTCACCTGGAAGATCGTTCTGCTTGTTGAACTTTTCACTGAGCTGTGGCTGGGTCCATCCTGCACTGTTTCTCACGCCTATGGCAGGACTGGAGGACACTCCTGGCTCCCCTCACGAAGACTATGTGTGGTCAGCCTTTCTCAGGGAGCGTTTAGTTACTCACGCAAGGATGACAAACTCCAACAGGAAAGATCAAACAACGACCCATTCCAGAAGAGCTCAGCACTCAGCACTGCAGCAGGTGTCAAAGCTCACTTCTCATCTGGCTCAAGAAAGTCAAACCCCTGCACACTGAGCTCCCATCAAACTCAAACCCTTAAGTTTACCTCATTTTGGAATAAGGGATGGGAAACACAGGGCACCTCTAAGCCAGAGGGGTCCATGAGCACAGGTGCCTTTGAGCATCCCTTCAGCCAACCACACCTGGGCTTGTGTGATGAGATTCAGGCACCAGCAGATGAACACACACAGGTGCTGTTCTCCTGCCCTCAAGAACCTCGGCAGAAGGAGCTGCTTTGGTACTGGCCTCAGGACCTCTGCCAGAATGCACTGCTTGGAGAAGTGCAGCCATCCAGGAGGGACTTGCTGCCCCCGAGGGTGTTACGCAGAGCTTTGGGCTTTCGCAGCCAGTACGTTTGCAACTACTGAGAAATAGAAGGGAGAAGGTGCAGTCCTTGCGTTTCAATCTTGAAAGAAAAAGAACAACTTGTTTCTTTGCCCCTCTGCTCCATTAACTAGTTTTACCTCTGGAACTCATCCTTGAAAGCGGCATTTCCACAGGAACCTGAGCACCTCCAGGAGGCAGGGAAGGCTTTCAGCAGCTGTGAGACAGATAACCAAGTACAAAAGGAGCATGCAAGGGCAAAAGCTTGATTAAAAGTGACAAAGGAAACTACGGAATACTTCCTCAGCCTCCTGGACCTATGCCCGCACCCATCCAGCTGCCCCCACCAGTCTGTGGTGGGATGGTTGATAGCACTGGGGGAAGGAAATGAGACCTGCCCACCCCGGGCTTCACACTTCTAATTTAAGGTGTTTGGGTGGGGGTTTTAGTTTTGTTTGTTTGTGGTTTTTTTTTTTTCCCCCAGAGTCTCACTCACATAAAACCCAGCTTTGATTCCCGAGAAGCCCCCCTCCACCACCCAGCCAAGCCCAGCCTTGGGAAGAGGCTGCAAGCAGCATCGGCTGCAGCGAGGCAGGGCCCACCAGCCCAAGCACCCCCAGCCACGAGTTCCCAAAGCTGCCCAGCCCGCAGTAAGCAAGGGGCCACGAACAAGCCCCTCTACCTGTGAGCAGCCACTATCTTGCCTTTTCTGCTTAACAATCAGGTGTGCTCGTGGGGGCCAAAGCAGTCTTACGCCACCAGAGAGCACATGCCACGAGGTGGCTGCTGGGCCAGGGCAGACAGAGCCAGCGGCGAGGGCTGCACCGAGCCCTTGAAACACCTTTTTGTGGGCAGCTTGACCAAGGCCCAGCAGCTGCTAACAGTTCTGGGGCTGCAGCAGGCAGAGAAATCAGCCCTCCCCGGCCCAGCTGGGGGGGCCAAGGGTGCCAGTTCCAGGTGCAGACATGGCTGTAAGAGAGATGAACCTCAGCCAGCGCCACGCTGGGGTTCTGCTAGCTGAGCCTCCACAGGGAGCGAGCATCCAGCTTTACACAGCCTTTTCTCAACTACTCCAGTACACAGAATTTGGGAAGCTAATCCTTACATACTTTCCGAGCATCTAATTTTTGGAAATTCCCTATTAAAAAAAACAAACCAACCAACCAACACCACCACTGCTACATTGCTTTGTCAGGGCTGCCGGCACCCTCACACCGGCGGTGCTTCCTCCTGCCCTGCGGGTCACACAGGGTGGTGAATCCCAGCTGTTGGCTCCCAGGGTAACGGGGTGGCTGCAGAGAAATGATTTATCATCATTTTCCTCACCACATTCAGCTGCTGCCTCTTGTTGGCATCACACACCAAGAGTCTAAAAAGGCCTCCAAGGGCTTTTGGCTTCTTTCTGCCAGAAGTGGAAGGTCATGAGCACGGCTCTAATGGCTCAAAACACCCAGCAGCTACGTGCATCCTTAACATCCTGCTGCGCTCCTCCACGCTCTTCAGGGCTGCCAGCATTTTCTGGCACCCAGCAAAGCTCCCCCAGCCCTGGCCACAGCCACTTGGCTGTCATCTTTGCACAACAGCTTCCAGCTGCAGCTTCAACCAAAAGGCAGTCAGGGCCCAGGGACCACAAACCAGCATGGTTGTGCTCCTGGCAATGAATTCTGGGCTGTTTAGGGCAAAGATTTTCAGACTTGGCTAGTTTTTTTTCCCTCCTACTGAGGCATTTATGTCCAAGCTAAATGAACATGGTGTTCAATTGCTGCTCCCCCACTGTGGGTTAGCAGTGACACCAAGATTTACTTACTTGCTGGCTGGCACAGAGCCAAGCACCCCAGTTTGTAACAGCAGCTGCATCCTGGGGCAATGGCTGCAGAGCTGAAGTGCAGCCAGGTCCACAGGAGTGGAAGGAGGCATCTTACCTGCTCCAAGTCAGCAGCAGCACGTGAGAGAGCAGAGGTATCTTGATGCAGATGCTATTGTTCAATAAAAGCATCCTCCCTACACAGCTGCCACTGAAGACACTGCCCAGGACAGCAGCAGGCTGGCCTGAGCCAGCTCAACAGTCAGAGACTTGTTAAGGGAAGGAAGCAAGTTGAGCTTTTATTTTTTTCTACATCTGTTTTAAAAAATAATTTTACAACAATCACAGCCTAAGCTTATGCCAAGTCCCTTCTGGCCTTAAGCTAAACCAAGCCAGGGGGTGGGACAACCCAAAAAACCACCCAGCTCTGTTCCCTACATCCACTCATTCAGAATTTTCCCTTTGCAGGCTCTCCCTCCTGGTGCAGAAGCTGAGGCTCCAGGACCATCACCCAGCTGGGCTCTGGCACCCGCCCCCTGCCCAAGCTGCACAGGCAAAGCCAATGGGCAGAGCCAGGCTGGCTTGGCTGGGTACCCAAGAGGGGGTAAGGGGGTATCCAGCTCCCCACAGCCCCACCAGCACCTCTCCCAGCACACCAGCTGTTCCCTCCACAGCATCAACATGCCCAGGCCTGCACCCTTTCTCCTCAAAGCAGGCAGCCAAGGAGCAGCAAGCTGCTGCAGCATCATTCAAATGTTAACGGCATGGTCACTGGTCCACAGGGGTGGGATATTTTACCAGCGCTCGGTGGAACCCCTGCACAGAGACTGTGGGGCTGGAGACACTGCAGGGATGCTCTGAGGGGGCAAAAACCAACATATTGGTAGGTGGGGCAAGACCCAGCTGGGGCAGCAAGAGCAGCAGCATTGGGGTGAGAAGGCAAAAGGCCAAAGGGGACCACGGGACACATGCCAAGCACACTAGCTGCTTCCTTCAGCCCTAAGACATCACAACCTTCAACACAAAAGTACAAAATTAAGAAGGGAGGGGTCTTGGTGTCCATGTTGTCTCATCTCCACCCCCCACCCGATTTGCCATCAGCCTTCCCCTGCCAGCAGCCACCTCATGGGAGATGCAGGAACAGCCTCCTGCCCCACGCAGGGATGAGACCCAGCCACTTCACCTACCCTATGAGGCTTTGGGGAAAAGCAGTTTGGATCCTTCCCAGCTCCACAGCCCTTCCAGCCATGGAAAATATCTTCCCAGGAAAGCAAGATCCAAGCCTGATAAGCACATTTCAAAACAGCTGTCCTTCAGTTCAGGCTGTGTTTAAGCAGCAACAGGGTACTTTGTTATGAGTTTTTTTTAATCAATTCATTAGCTCCAAAGCTGTAGCATTAACAGCCTTACGAAGCCTTGCCTTCTCGAACCACTTCGGCTTTTCAGCCTCACAGAGCAGCTGCTTGAAATGGAGAGGCCAGAACAGGAGGAATTGGGTTATGAAGAAATATGCTGACTTCATTTTCAGTTGAGTTGCATCGCAGACCTCCCACTTAACAGCACGTAGCAACTCCCAACGCAAGGAGCTGGATCCCCCCCCCCCTTCCCCTCACCCTGCCTCCACTGCAGGCAGCTACCACAGCAGTACAATAGAGACCGCTGCTTGTCACTGCCACAGTCCTTCCCTGCCATCAGGTGTGGTTTAACCTCTCCTCACTGGTGCCTGGAACATTTGACACTGCGGAGCAGCAAGACTCGCCCTTTTCCCCAAGAAAGTGAAGGCAGCAATGCATTTTCGGGAAGCGCAGTGCAGCCAGCCACAAAACTACTTCTCTTGCCAGAGCTCACTGGAAAAGCAAACAGAACAAAATCCTGCGTTCTCAAGAGCCCTTGAACTGACACTTGCCTACAACAGGCTTAAGGGAGACTCCCCATCAGAGGCTCTGCCACGCAGAAAAACATACAAGATTGATGTGAGCATGTAACCTAATAGCTCAGCATGCTTGCACACACCAATTAAATATCCCAATTAGCCTGGAGTACAGACAGGATGGCATGCAATTTGCCATAAGCCACTCAACACAACAGCGAGGCTGTGCTCACCATGCTTTTAAGCACCTGCTTTTCAAAGCAGCACCTTGTCATTTGTACACAGCTGCCACACAGCAGTTGCTCCAGGCCCATTCCCAGCCCCAGCATAACCAGCCAAGCAGGCAGAAGAGCTGTTTTCACTCCCACATACCAGCTCCACACAGTTTTGAACACTCTGGCTCACGGACTGCAAGTGGGAGCCAGGGGTGTTAGGGGCTGCACAGCCATACAAGCACTGTCCTGCCTACATTAACCTTACTCAGCTGAGAAGCAGAGTCTCAAACTGAGCAAGTGTTCCCCAACTTTAAAGCTCCCAGCAAATCTAACATCCTCACCCAACCCCATTAAACAAAGCCTCTGCAAGGAAAACAAAAATTGGCTCACACAGATTTTATTTAGGCTTTGAACCTGCCTCCCTTTCAGCCCCATAGTGTAAAGGCAGAGGAGCACTGATTTACATCACTCAGATTACACCGAAGTTGTACCTGAGCCAGAAGTGCAGCTGGACCAAGACTTTCTTGGGAAAGCTAAAAAAAAAAACCAAAAAAACCACAACCCCACCACAACACCCCACCACATATGTAAATGAAGTTCCCACAGAACTAAAACAGACAAACCAGATAGGAACCTCTGAGACAACTAGGGCACACTCTACTCCCACCTCTGCAGACACTATCTCACTCCTCCCATCCTGCTGCCATATCTATCTCACCCCTGCAGAAACCTGCCTCCACCTCAGCCCTCCTGCACCAGGGCTCAAAACCCAACAAGACAGCAAAGACACCAAAACTCTTAAATGGAGGCCTGAAGCCTCACAGGTCAACAGCTGGCCAGGTCACAGCCTCCCCTTTCAGGCACCTTAACCTCCGATACCTCTGCCATCACTGCAGCAGGAAATAAGTTATGATTTCCAGTCCAAGGCAACATCCTTGGTCAGGCACGTGCCTTATCAACAACATAAACCCCCTTTCCCCAAGGTTCTCTGTGAAGGCATTTGTGTTCCTTTATTCAATCCAGACTGCCACCAGGTCAAGCAGGTAGGAAGCGCAAGGAACCCATTACTGTTGCATCCCAGCAAGAACCAGAGAAGCAACAGCGGTTTGCTCCAGGTCTGTCAAACAGATGCATTTCCTAACAAGGAACACAGCAGGAACAGCAAGTGGCAAGTACTCCAGCAAGTCTTGAGCCCAAACATACACTTGCTTTGTAAGGCACCTAGGACAGAACTTGGTCATTCAACATTTCTCTCCTCAAGAAGTACAGAAAACCCCTGACTCCTGCAAATTGACCAAGTTCTAGTTAACCTGCTCCTGAATAGCTGTCAAATACAAAGGAGCTATTACCACAGCCAGGCTGTGCTGAAAAACCTAATAATTTAACCTTCTTCCCCAGTGTTCCCAGTACTCAGGCTTAGACAGTGTGGTGGTGGTGACTCCTGTTCCATCCATCCTCCTACCTTGATCTTGAAGTCATACTACAACTGAGGACAGACTCAAGTATCCTTGTCTGACAAAGCAGCTCAGCCAGCACTCAGCTTGAGTAGCATAGTCCATTCTGAGTGGATTTTTGGTTTGGTTTTTTTTTTTTTTTTACTAATTTTGGTATTTCTTCCAGAGAAGTCTCTGAGCAATCATGAAAGATGAAGGTGGTCCACTCCATTATGACGACATTTCTTGGGCTTTGCCTTATTGACCTCAGCCTGCTCTTGCACTCCAAAGCCACAGGTAAAAACTCCATGAAGTCTGTCTGGAAACAGTCAAGTTGTAGTGCGCTAAGACCAGGCTATACTACTGACAGTACCAAATCCTTGGACAAACACCTTGCTGCAACCTCTCCTGCAAGTCACCCTAAGAAACTCATCAGACCAAAAGGCATCACCTAAAATGGGTTTAAATGAGTTTTATTTTAGACAACCTACATGACAGATGTTTGGTTTTTTCTTTTATAACAATGCCTCCACTCCAAATCAGGGTCAAAATAAGTGAATAAAGCTCAAGATGACATCAGTCCAATTGTTAGACATTGCCGATTCCTGGTGTTGTGCCAATGAAGAAGAAACAGCAGCCAGCTATGAAGACAAGTGATCCAAAACCATACTGTTTGATTTGTTACTGAAACAAAAGTAGCAAGGGTTAGTTCAATGTCAAGACAGTCACTGTAAGTTTCTATAACTTACTTGTGTATTCCCTAATTCAATCTGAGCTGCCACAGTCAGGCAGGCAGAAAGCGCAAGGAAGTTATTTTTGCATCTTAGTGCAAACCAGAAAGCAACAGAAAGAGTGCTCATGGTCTATCAGAGGATGCCGATCATTTTTATGATAATACAGAGCAACTGGTACCCAGCTGCTGAGCAAGCTGGACTGGATACTCATTCATCCCCTTTTTGCTTGACACACCAAGTTTCAGATTTCCTTTCAAATAAGAGCCTGTCCTAAACAAGTATCAAAGCTTACAACGTGCATGTGTCTCTCTTATGAGAGCTGTACACAAAGAAGCTGTAAGCTTTTTTGCCCACTGGAACACCCTGATACTATTCCTGTAACTCTACCTATCTTAAGATGGAGTTACCCAAATTACACATCCAAAAGGTCTGCCCAAGTAGGGTAGATGCATGCAAGCTTCTGGTCTGAGAAGGTACCTGCCAGGTGACTGCCTCTTCTAGGGCCCAGGACAGACATCACCCTTCAGTCAAGCTGCAGGAAGTGGTGTGTCTGTTTTGGCCAGTAAAAGCATTCCCTTAGTTGGACTACTGCTCCACAATAGAATTTGGTTCATCTTTACATGACTTGCATACCAGAAAGCCTGTAAGAGGCTTTACAGATAAATTTAGCTGGCTATAAACAGACTTTGTAAGTCCACAATGACTGGGTGAAGCAATTGGTGTTCCACACCGCTAGTCTGCATCGAATTCCACAGTTCTCCAAATAAGCTAAAAGTGCAAGTGCTGGGATCCAAATACTGTTTCATCGCAATCACATTCCAAAAGTAGTTAAAGCAGACCACAGGAGCTGTCTGAGCTCAGACAGCTGGAGATAGAATAAGGTTAAGTACTCAGTCAAGTATAACCATGTTCCCTAATTTAGGGCAGTATTTACTTGCATTAACTAAATAAGGGCATCAGATTAAGTGAAAGAAAATGAAACATGACCAAATACTTCAGAATTAGCCCCCACAAGAGGGACTAAGGTAGAAGTGCTCCATTTCAGAGGACATTGTCTTTAATCTAATAGTTTAAAACCATAACCAATTACACACATTTCATCGAGGCAATTCTTTCTACATTTCTCAGCCATTAAGTCACCATGAATCACTGCAGTGAAACTATGTCCCCTTTTACTACAGCTGAATAGTATACAACAAGGGGAGTTCCAGCCACTTTGTATAACACAAAGTAGCAATTAGGGTGTACTTACATGAACTTTTAAGTTTTTGAACTGGCAGCTACTGTTCAACAGGGATACAAGAGAACAAGTGATGCATTGAAAGTGCTAATAATCATGTAACAGTTAGGCACATTCATCACTTTCAGGTCAGTACTTACACATTTCTCAATTTCTAAGCCATCCTTAAAGAAAATCATATACGGGGTCACACCATCCTCACGGAAATCCAGAAGAGCCACCATGCCATCTGGATTCATGTTCTCTCCTACGAAAAACTTCAGAGAAACGTGTTACTGAGACATTTAATGGAGTTATTACCAGGAGAAAGTGCCTTTTTGTATAAGAAAGCTACAACATCTCCAAGTTCAAAGTCTCCATGACCAGCTGCAGCAATTTTGCTTTCTGCAGCTCATCTATTTTAGTGCCACACCACACTGCTATGAACAGCAGAGTAAGACACAACAAGGGCCAAAGCTATCCACCTTTCAAGTCTTTAACTCCACAGTTCCTAAATGGCATAACTACAAATGTAGTTAACTACAAACAGTGCAAGCTGATATGAGACCCCCAAACACCAAGAATCTTTTGCTTTCTCCTCCCTGACTCTCAGAGACCCTAACGCTCTTAGAGAAAGGACGTTCCCACAAGAGAGGCCCTCAAAACTCAACAAACTAATTCAGCAGATGAACCAATTGCAGCTTGTATCATTGCAGTAAAGAGACAGAAGTTTCATTACCTGGTAGTTTTTGAAGTTAGCAAGGATGTGTTTGATTTGTTCTGCAGCCCCAGTCATAAAAGGCTTTACTCTCTCTGGCTTGTGTTCCTCAAGTCTGGCTTTGATTCTGGAAGGAAAAAAAACACTCTAAAAACACATTCTAGCTTAGTAACTTCACTGTGCAGCATCACATCATAGCAGGAAGAGTTACTAGCAGTCAAACTGTGATTCTGCTACCTTTCCCCTGTTCCCTCTCAAAGTCCCCAAATTTTAAGTGCACTAACAGAACAGTGCCTGCCAATCATCACGCTCACTTCCAGTGGCAGATGAAGATTAGCAAGCCATTTCCACAGCACCAAGAGTACTCTCTGTCAGTATCAGAAAGCATTTTCACTTTTCATACTAACCCAGTGAACCATGAGCAACAGAAATTGTACCTTGGAATTAGCGAGAAGTTTCATTCACACACATTATTTTAAGTGTCAAGTTAGAAAAGCTTCAGGAAGCTTTTCTTGACCACCTAACCCCCTTCCACATGAAGGTTTGGCATGGAGAAACCCAAAAGAAAACAACAGGGTTACAAATAAGATCTAAAGCACATGACCAGGTCCTCTACCTCAGCCAAAATAAACTGAGATATTCCAGTGTCAATTCTTTAGAGCTCCAGTACTACCAAGCATTAAGACATTACTGAAGTTGACAGCCAGTTTGGCACGCGTATCAAAACTAGCACCTACTGGGAATAAAGTTCAACGGTCTTTTTAAAATCTCAGCAAACTAAAAATTTTGCAATCCCTTTTAAAGATAAAGCCTACCAACACTTACGCTTTCATGTAATCCTTGATGTACTTCTTGTAGGATTCTTTTGTAAAGCTGGTTTCCTGAAGGTGGTGGTTTATTACTATATCGACACCAGTTATAACCGTGGCTTCTGTTCCATCTCCCTCAGGACCTTCAGCAGAGGCATTGCCACCAATTAGAGAGTCATCAATTTGACCCTCTGTCCTGGTGACCATCTAGATTTAGAGACATCAAAAAACTTAACGGCTCTGCGAAAGTTTTAACGCTACCGCTCTTACACATCTATGACCTGACAGCAGGGCATGACTTCAGAGCCACCGTTAAGCGCAAGGAACCTGACTGCAGCCCGAGCACAGTTTAAGCCAGGCCGCTCTACCGACACCTGACCGAAGCTTTGCCAACCGCCAGCGCCGCACACCGGCCTGGCTGCCCCGGGCCCCCTCGCCCACCACCGGCCGGCCCTGCCCCGGCCGCAGGCACCAGGCCGCGGCGGGTGTCCCCCTCTCGGGCCCCCGCAGGAAGCCGGTCCCCGCTCCCCAAGCCCTGCCTCCGCCACCGGCCCGGCTCCCCGGCCCTGAGTCACCGCTACGAGGCCTGTCCCCCCCACCGCGGGCGGCCCACTCACCTTCCCCTCCACTTCCAGGCACAGGCCGTTCGCCACCTCCCGGATCTTGTAGATGTCCGAGAACATCTCGTCCTCTGCGGGGGACGGACACACACAGGCGGGCGCCGCCGCGTCAGCCTCCGCCCTCCGCTCCCCCGCGCCGGCCCGCGGACCCTTCCCCTCACCGCCCGGCCGGGCCGCGCTCCCTCCGCCTCCGCCTCCCCCCCCCCCACCCCCGGGCCCAGCCCGTGCCCCCC
>JAVJGJ010000014.1:31446758-31468335 GCA_035590215.1 Microhierax caerulescens | reverse complement strand
GGCCCTCCCCCCGCCCTCCTCCCCCCGCACCCGCCCCGCGCGGCGTCCCCGCGCGGCCGGTGGGCGGGAGGCGGTTGGCGGCGCGGGGGGCGCCCGTGACGGGGCAGTTACAGCGGCCGTTGGCGGGGGACAGAGTGAGTGAGAGGGAGGGGGAGGGGGAGACGGTGTCTCTGTGTGTGTGTGCGTGTGTCCCGCAGCACGAACCGCCCCCCCGCCCCCGCCAGCAGAGCCGTGCCGGCGGGCGGGCGGCGTGTGCCCCTGCTGAGGGGGCCGGGGGCGGCCCTCTGCCCTGAGGCGGGGGCGCGGGCCGAGGGCGGGCTGTGGCCGTGCTCCGCGTCGCTGTGCTTTGGCCGGTTCGCCCAGCGCCTGTGGCCTCTGCCCGTAGCTGGCTGGTGCCCTGACCCGGGCATGAGCCTTACCCGCCAGCCTGCGACGGGCTCGGGCTCAGGGAGGAGCGCCCCGTCCGGGCTCCGCCGGGAGCCGCTCCGTGCCCCGCAGCGCCGTCGGAGCCGCCCCTCGCGGCGTCCCTCGCTGTGCCCGCTCCTTAACGGCCCGATAGCGCGCCTGTCGGCTGTCGCGACCGCCTGCAGCCGCTCACCTGCGGGGGCCTCGCTGGGAGCCCCACCACCTGCGGGGACTACTGCGGGTGGGCCCTGCTCGCTCGCCGCAGGGGAGCTCCTGACACCTTGTGAGGGCCGTGCTCCGGAGTGCTGTGCCTTCTCCAAATAAACGGTGTTCTGTATAGGCAAATAATTAAGAAGCTGTTAAAAGTCTTCCTGTTATTCCTCCCTCAGATAGCGAGAGTTGGGTATGTTCAGAGACGCCACTTCCGTGCTAGCGAAAGGACTGCTTGGGGCAGGTATGTTGTTTGTATTTCTGTCCACAGAGAAGTCAGATGAAGCCCAGCAGGCAGGGTCAAGGTGAAAGGCAGAAGGACAGTGATGCCTAGGCCTCTTATTTCCCCCTTGCACGTACTTTTCTGCAGCAGCTTGTCACAGCAGAAATTAATCTTGAACCCTGATTCTTAGGGGACATTGATAAAATACCTTCAAAAGACACCGTGGGACCTACAATGCTTAATGTTGCTAATGATCCTGGACTTGACAGAGGCACCGGGGCACAGGATACAATTGCCTGTCCCTCACCCTCCTCAGGCAGTAAATTACTCATTGCTTGCTTTGTGTATGCCAGAGGAGCTTGAGTTCTATCTCCTCCTCCCCTGCTATCACTTCCTTTGCTCCAGATATCAGTGCCTTTTTTTTTTTTCAGATGGTCTAGCTGCTTACATAATATAATTAAATTTAAGTCGTTCTCTGCTGTTCTTCACCTTTATGACTACCATTGCTATTTCAGACCTGAAAAAGGGGCTTCTGCCCCAAAGCTTATCTGTTTTGTCTCAGTGGCAGCTGGCCCGATAAAAGATAGCCCCTCTTCTTACAAACCGCAATAGAAAAAGAGCAACTTACATCTTCAGCAGTGGGTTGAGTGACAGGGGAACATTTGGCTCCTTCACTGTAATGTAATATGCAGCTAAAAACATCCAGTTAGTAGGTGTGCTTCAATTTGGTTATATTTTGAAGAGATTGTTCTAGAAAAATGAGTATTTCTGTAGTAGTATTGAAACCTCTTACAAATTCAGCAGTTGACTCAATTTACTGGAGTCAGGGTAGAAACCCTTTGACACAACTGCTAAGCTAGATGGACCTTCAGGCTGATTTGCCTGTAGGTCTACATTCAGAGTTGCAGCTGTCAAGTGGGAAATACTATTTAAAAATGTGTCAGTTATATAGGTCAAGGCTCCTGTGTGAATACCGATTTGGTGTGGAGTTAAACTAAACAAATATCAAGTGGAAAAAGCTTTTAATGAGACTAGGAGTGTTGACATGACAAGGTTTTGCATCCTTTTAACTTGAATTGCTTTTAAAATTAATTTAAACTCAAACAACCCTGAATAAATCCCAGGACTAAGTGGTATTTTAATTCATATAGGCTTTGCAAGAAGAACTTCACCAGGGTACCATTGCTGAAAAGTTCCTGTGATGCTATATAAACAGGCAATTATGTCACGTGGTGATACATTGTCATGAACTAGATTAGAAAACGTATTAATTTACCACCACCACCACCCAAAACCAGCATTGTTTGAAGAAAACCTTAGTGTTCCTCACCTGCTTCATCCAGCCAACAGTTAATACATTCCAGCGTGGTAGACTGGTTAAAAAGATGGTCCCTTCCGCAGCAGGTGCTGAGTGACATCTAAAATGATGTGACAGGTTTTCCTGACAGTGCTCCTCATCTTTGGAGACATGTAGATCCCCAAGGACTGAACATAGTCCCGTGTTTTTACAGATGAGGCTTTTAATATCATTTGAGGAGGATTTTCTAGGCCGGTGTCTGCAGAGTCTTACAAGAAGCCTTTCTCGTGGAAGACACATCTCAGCTAGGCAGGAATTATTGCACTGTTACTCACTTCCACCAAATATTAGCATCTGGATATGACTGTGTTCAACTAATTGTTTGTGTCTTGGATCAAAATGGCAGATGAGAGCTGATACTTCACAGTTCTTTCTCTAAGTGAACAATACGTTTTCAGCCCATCGTGGTGCCTCCTGTTGAGCTGTATGAAAAGGGAGGAGATCTTGCCTGCAGCTAAGGCTCCTGCCAGGTGCAGTCAGTGGAAACAAATGAGAGGTGAGGCTGGGCTGTAATGTAAGGGACAGCACCAGTGTGTTTGTCTAACCTTTGTAAAAGGCTGTGAAAGGCATATAGTAGTGGTGATATTTTACATCATTTGCTGGATGCAGGAGAGGGTCCTAAATATACATATATATATATTTATATATATATGTATGTGTGTATAAATATACATATCTCCTGGTAGAGAGGAACTGGAAAATTGAAGACTAAACGACTGAGCATGACCTGGCATTGAAGAGAGGCCTGGCAAGGCAGTCTGTGCCCAGAGCATCTCCTTGCATTGGGAGAGAGGATGCATGGCAAACCTGTGATCAGCTTGTGTCTTCACAAATCTGGCTGGAATTTAGGACTGAAACAGGAGCTGTAACTTCATAGCCCTTCATTCCACCCATCCAGATAAAAACTAGCTCCAACTGGTTTTGTTCAAGTTCTTTCCCCAGGGAGTTTCAGGGCAATAAAGGTTTGATCTTTAGGTGCTAAAAACCTAACTAATTAGGAATTGACCTCAGAAAATGGGGCCATCCTTTTGACTCTTTCAGGTGTGTTAGTCAGCCTTTCAGGCCCTGGCAATTCTTAGAGCTTTTTGGGGTCTTGAGTAAAAATTGGTAATTTATATCTACATTGGCACAGTACTAAGTCAGAATCCCAGATCCCGAGATTGATACTTGAAAGAGTTGAGCCTTGATCATCAGTATAGCTTATCGGGTCTGACCTATTCACAAATAATAGAATATGTTAGACTGGATTAGATAGATGAAGATATCCCAGAAAAAGGCATCACTTTTTAGAATACAAGAAAGATCTTCAACTCAGCAACAACCCCTCCTGCACTCATAAGAAATGTAGGTGTTGTTACTCTGACATTTACAGTATTTACAGTTCTTTCCGTTGCAGCTGGGTCCCTGAAAATCCTCTGCATCTTTCTTGGCTGTACACATCCACAGCTCTGTTTTGCTTGATGGCTGGCTGCGCTTCTTCAGACAGACAGAGAGGTCACTCACTGCACAGCAACAAAAAGGCCTTTCTGATCTGTGACATTAGGTGCACCACTTCATTTTACCTAGAACCTCTCTGGTGGGGAGGTGTGAGGGTGTCAGGCTGCACTGCAACTAGTGCATTTTCAGGAAAAACAGGACTGGAATTGTCAAGATAAGAACTTTGAAGCAAGGTGCTGCCCAAAGCTGCAGCCACATTTTAGACTTAGGTACATAAATATCCATGTGACTATAAGAACTATGGTAGAAAGACCTGCTCCTGTCTTGGGCTGCCATTCAGTGTTTCACTGATGTGCTGAATTCTGGGAAAGAGGATGCATTCATTAAAGTTGGAGGCATTAAGTTGGGAAGGACCACAAGGGTATTGCAGATTGAGATTATAATTAAAAAATTATTTTGACACATTGGACAAATGGCATGAAGAGTTAGAAGGTACATGGACAAGGCCAGTGAACAGTCAAATTTACTAAAGGAAAATCTGTCAAAGGCTTTTAAACACAAGGATGCAATACAAGGCTCAGGCAAACTCTGAGCTGCACACTGCTAGAAGCTGAGATGGTGTATGGGGGAAGTGCTGCCTCATTACTGGCCCTGCTCCTCTGCTCTTCCCTAGGCTTCTGCTGCTGGCAAATGCCAGGGGACACTGGGCTGATGCTGCACTCCATATGGCTGCTTTGATGTCATGCTTCTGACTGTGGAGCAGAAATGATCAGCTACAAGCACAGGACAGAGAACTGCACAGCAGAAAAGATCTGGGGTAGTGGCAGATCCAAAGCTGAACCAGTATCATAGAACCATAGAATCATTCAGGTTGGAAAGGACTTTTAAGATCATCAAGTCCAAGTGTTAACAACTACCAAGTCTACCACTAGACCGTGTCCCTAAGAACCACATCTACACATCTTTTAAATACCTTCAGGGATGGTGACTCCACCACTTCCCTGGGCAGCTTGTTTCAATGCTCAAGCACCTTTTCGGTGAAGAAATTTTTCGTAATATTATCTGTCTTGCCTGTTTTAAGAAAAGCCCACACCATATTGGAATATATAACTGGTGATGTTTTGTGTAAGAAACTTCTGCTGTCTTAAAGATGTGAGGGGCTGAGCTCTGTTCAGTGCTGCATATACCTCCTGGAGCACTGACTCCAGCTGTTAGCAATGCGCTCTGAAAAAGGTATGGACTACTAGCCGAGGGTTCAGAAGAGCAGTGGGAATGAGTAGAAGGAATATGAGCTGGTTTATTTTGCTGCAAGAGAGTTTAGATTAGGCACTGGAAATGCTTTTCTGTACTCTCAGTAGAGAAGCAAGGAATAGGCTGTCCACCTAGTTCACTGTCCCTGCAGGTTTTTGAGAATAGGCTAGAAACCTGCTTAGGTGAGATCAGAAAGTATGTTAGGTCCACCGTGAATGACACAGGTAATTGTTGGGGTCTGCAGCGGGTCTGCAGGCAGGTTAGTTGACTTCAAAGGCTTAATCGTGTACCTTTAAGACAGCCACAAATTGTCAGGTATGTAAACAGGAGGTGAAGAACCAGAACTTAGAACCGCAGCATACGGGCACCTACACAAACAGCAAACAGCAAGCAAGAAGAACACAAAAACCTATCAGGGTCTGACACAAGTACTGTCCAAGATATATAAATAATTTGTATGAACAATAAAGGCCATTTTGTCTGAACCCAGCCACGCAGACAGAGTGTTTTTTCAGTCCACCTCGACTTGCATCACCACAGGTAACAGCTGACCCTGCCCTGCAACAGGGGGACGGACTGCCTCTAGGTCCTTTTAGCCCTATTCTGTGTCACCCTGCGATTCTTAGATGAACTATGTGCTGTCATTTACACCTGTTTAGACTGGTTACACAATTGGGATAAAAATAATATCCTCATATCCCTATTCAGAGTGGACAGGAGGGTTTGGAAGAGGCGTGTGTAAGAGAAGAATGTGTTTGTTGTTCTGCATGGCAAGATGAGTCTGTGTGGAAATGACATATGTGTAGAGGGAGAAGCATTCGGGTTCTGCAGTGCCCAGAGCTTTAGTCCTGGTACAAGTCCCTGCTCTAGTCCTCTTTAAACACAGTGTGGCACTGTCCTTTGGCTCAGGTTTGAGACAGGCTGCAGAAAGGGCTCCTTCCATGCCAAACATAAGGGAAAGGTGAGCAGGGATTTAACTACTCTGGTGCTTGCTAGGACTCTGCTTAATCTGCAGGCAGTAAGCCTGGATCTCTCTGCAAAGAGATCTGCACTTACCGCAGAATGGAAGATTTATAAATTCATCCACAAAAAAAAAAAAAAAGGGGGGGGGGAGAAAATATCAGTGCACAGCTGCATAGTTCAATTGCTTTGCAAAGAATGACAGTGGAATTCATCGTATTTCACCTCCACAGAACAGGCAGCTCACCGCCAGGTCCCTTTGTTAAGTGAGCTGAACCTGACTTCTCGCGGAGCAGCATGGCCTGCTGCTAAGGGAGGGGGGGCTGGTGGTGGCTGGGAGGGTTGAATAGCTTTTCTCTAAGGCCAATTAGCCTCTGCCTAATTTGTCTCGGGAAGACGTCGAGCTGAACTGTATCCTCAGCTAACTTAGCGATCCCCACAGAAAAGACTCAAGAAAGACTTTCCCCTTGCTAGACCTCCGTGTTTGCGCTCCAGATGTTAAGGCTTCCTACTTATTTGGGTGCCGGTGACATACGGAGACACCCCACTAGATGGCGGGACAGGAGCTGGTGGGTGCCAAGCAGGGCTCTACTCACCTCGGTAGGAGGCCAGATGTTTCCACCGGTGGTGGTGTCATTCCCCTATCACCTGGAATGCCCCAGGACCAGCGCAAGACAGATGTGTGATCTTGGGCTTGTAACTGATACAACTTCTCTGGGCCCCTGGCCACTTGGATGCTGCACACAAATACCATTCTCTCCGGATGATCAGCATCCCCATGTGATCAGCTTGGGTCTGTTGAGTTTTTAACCATTAGAGAGGCTAATTCTGCCATGATAAACTCACTCAGCTGTTATTTTTCAAAATGGCATTTGCTTCAGAAATGTTTTGAAGACTGAAATTGAATTCTGCCATTTTAATCCATTGCTGTGTGCTTTTTAGTTCATTGTTATGTGGTGTGAGCTCTCGGTCTTGTCAACGGAGAAATAATCATCAGAGCACACAGCATATTAATGATGTTATTCCTAAAATTCTGGCACTGGATTTGCCAGTAGGTAATAAATAAGGAACATCCTCAGTTATGTTTGTAAAGCAACCCTTGCTGCAAATGCTCCAGGAGAATGGCAGGAATAAAGGTGGTGTTACAGGAGAATGGGTAGATCAACCTTTTGGTCTCCCAGTTGAAGATGCCAACTTTAAATAAGCCACTTTAATGATGCCAAAGCATCACTTTAAAATACTGCAGGGAAAAGCAGGCAACAGGACTAAAAGACTGCATTTTGGAAAACAGCTTCCTAAACAGTAATCTACTAACCTGAGTTCATAACACTTGTCAATTGCAAATACAAACCTGCTATTATTTTCAAAGATCCCAAGACAGATTTGTTATTTATTATTTTCTGATAAGGGTTTTGTGTCTACTTCATTCCCCCCTTCTGTGAAAATCAAAAAGGGACCTGAGTGACAAAGGATGTGTCAGAGGCTTAGGAGGTATCACCCAGCTTCTGAGTGATTTTTAATTCCTCTGGTTTAAATTGTTTTAGAAAGGTCTGTACCATAGAAGCCATTATGAAATGGGGAATTTTAACAGAAGGGTGGTAGAAGCAGCTCTTTGCAAATTGTCCCCCACAAATGTGCTCTGAGAAAATAAGGGCTGATCTGTTTATCTATCTGTGAGATTGCTGATAACCTTCAGCACTTTAAGATTAGGGTAGGAAAGGACCTTGAGAGGTCAATCATCCAGCCCTCTTTCATCGGGGGGATTAGTTAGACACACACCACTCTGGGGAGAAGTTTGCCTTGTTTTTAAGATCTCATGATGGAAATTTCCATCCTCTTCTCCAGAACAAACATTTACTGAAAAAGGGGCTGGGGGCTGGGTCCTCCCATTCCCCTATGAGTGTTTTAAATACAGGATGGATCATAACCTGTATTAAAGTGGATTTAGGGGTCTGTCTGAAGCTCAGATCCTGATGGAGCTCAGTTGTCACGTTCTACATGGACACTTGGTTGCACAGTTTCCATATTTATCCCAAAAAAATCTGTATTATTTGCCACTACTTTCACACAGGATGAACCAGGATGTTCCTCGCTGTTTGGTTCCTTCACTGGGCCAGTGGGCACATGGAAGTTTGTCTGCAGGGCCATGATACTGTAGGCAGAGAAGAGAAATGGAGGAATGGGCCCATCTCATATATTTCTGCTAAGA
Source organism: Microhierax caerulescens (assembly GCA_035590215.1). Classification (NCBI taxonomy): domain Eukaryota; kingdom Metazoa; phylum Chordata; class Aves; order Falconiformes; family Falconidae; genus Microhierax; species Microhierax caerulescens. The sequence goes on along the minus strand of JAVJGJ010000014.1, from coordinate 31,460,283 downwards.
AGATTTACATATAAAAAGCAGTTTAGCTAATGAATACAGTTCCGGGCAGAGTTGCCTGAAGCAATAATAGATACCTCTGTGAAAACAGAAAAGCAATTCTCAGTGCTGATCAGAAGACTTAACTGCTAATTAAATTTTAAGAAAGAAATAGAGAATAAAACCAGAAACATCCTTGCCATATGTATGTCTGCATACACACACAGAGTAATATATGTATACGTACACATTTTATATGTAACTGCTGTATGCCCAAATGTCAAATGCCATGTGCAGTTCTGGCCTCCCAGTGTCAAAAGGGTATGGTAAAAGTAGTAACAGTACCGAGAGGAGAGGCAAGGAGTGAAATACTAAACTGGAGTAGGACACACCAGCTTTAAAAAGAGATGTCTGGGGTGGTCAGCATGACAGCAGTCTTTGAAATGAACGGTGGCACTGAGAAAGTTAAAAAAGGTTAATTATTTGCTGCCTCTCAGCTTGTAGAAGTATGGACACATCAAGAAGATGAGGAGGTGACAAAGTTCAGGAGAAGCAAAAGAAGAGCCCTTTTAACATCGTATGTATAGTTCTGTTGTGGAACTTAGTGCTCGAGGATGCTGTAGGTGCCAAAAATCTAGATTATTGCAAAAGCAATTAGAAAGAGTCACGGAAAAAACACAGGAAGGGCTATTAAGCATTTCTGGCTCAGGAAGAAGCCCTTCAGCCAAGGACTGCGGGAGGTTGTGCAATTTAACACTTAAATGTTACCTTCCTCTGCATGGATTTGTAGGTTTTGCGGGATAAAGGGTTTGGAAGAGATCTCCTGTATCCTTGAATCCCCTTTATTAATTTATCAGTCAAGTGCAGCCTCAGGGAGGACATTTCTAGGAAGGAATAGGGAGCAACAGGGTCTCGAGGAGGCTAGGAAATCATCTCTGGCTGTTTCTCTGACCTGAAATAACCCTTGGCGAGCTGTGGGGCCATGCTGAGGTGAGGGAGGACTGATACCCGCTTTGCCTCACTAGGTCCCAGCTATGCTGATTGCATTAGCTGCTGCCCTGAGGATTTCTCCTGGTCTAATTTTGCTGTCTCATAGTTCTGACTTGGTTTTGACATTTGAAAGAGCAAGTAAACCCCTCAACACTTGTCGGGTGGTTTAGCCGCCATTAGCTTCCTTAACGTTTAATGACTGCCCAAATGTGCAGCCAAGGCGGTGTTGGGTATCCCTGGATAAGCAAAGGATTACGGAGGTGCTGCGAGGTCTGTCTGCTTTGTTTCAGCTGTGCCAAGAGATCATGTCCACCCTCTGCAGTCTTCTGGGCAGCCACACGCCCCCTCCGCCTTAGTTTTGAGTAGTTCTGCAATGTGGTCTCATCCTGTGTCCCTCTACCTCTGGCTCACCAGGCATTAAATAACAGCAAATTTCCCACCTGGGGCATCCTGAAATACCTGCACACCTCATCCTACAAACATTTACATGTGTGCAAGCAAGCACAGTGTGTCAGGGGGTAGAAAAGACACATAGGCACATCCAAAGTTAAGCATACTTTTTTGCTGTTGTAATTGAAAACCGCTGCGGCCACAATGTGCACAATGCCTGTTAGGTTTGCTTTTGTGTGGGTTTTGTTGTTGTTTTTTTTTTCCTAAAAGGTTATGCTGTCCTTCAGTTTTGAAATGCTCAACAGTGTGGATGGGAGCACAGTATGCACCTGGGAGGCAACAAAGAAATTCCTGTGTGCCAAAACTGGTGCTTACAGCCTCTCTTGTCTGCAAGGGCAGTCAGTGCGTAACCCCCCTGTCTCAGATTCTCCATGCATGAAATGAGGCTAGTAATGTTTATCCACCTACTGTGAGGGTTGATAGAACAAATCATTATTACTCTACGGGGACAGGAAACCAGGAAGAAATCCCATTGAAATAATTAATATATACAGGAGCAAGTGAATGTGGAGCAAAGAAGGAGGCTCGGGGGCGTATGCTCTTCTAGCACAAAGCAAATGATTCTCCGCTGAGAACAGCATGAATATGGAAACCACGCAACAGATGCACTGTGCTGAACATCAAATGTATGTAAATTACTCTGCTTGTCTTTTTGGTGCATTTCCTCATCATTCACAAACAGTTTTGTGCTGAACATCTGAGGGAGAAGCTGAGGAGCTGGTTTTGGTTACAGTGGCTGTTACAGACACGCGGCAAGAGCACGCAGGGTACGCTGTGCTGGTGCTGCCCAGAGCTGCAGTCGGCCCCTAAACAGCAGGGTAGAAATCGGCCTCTTCTTTCAAACTGCTCTATGGCAAGGCAAAGGGAGTGAGCCCCAGCCAGCCACTTGAGAGCAATGCCACGGAAATGGGGACAGTTTTTCTTTCTATTAATCTGAGTTTATTATCCACTCCTTTGGATTTCTGCTGGTGGCCAGTGCTATTTAAAGACTTGGCTTTTATCCAAAGCCCACGCACGCATGCTTCATATAAGAAATACAGACAGAAAAGAAGCAAATTCTCCATTAGTTCATTGAACAGTTCTGCTGTGGCTGAACACAAAAAGCACCATTTCAGTTTCTCCATGCAGTCCTGATTTACAAGCAAGCTGCTTCCCTGAGGGTCAGCCTTGCCAGAGGAACGATGTGCCCCCTTGTAGTGCAATGTGTTCCTGCTACTTGGAATTTCACCTAGGCAGACAGAGGCTCAGGGCAGTGATTTTTACTTGCAATTTTTTTTTTTTTTTGAGGATTTCACATGGAAAGCGCAAACACAAAGGATGAATCTTCTGATTGTTGTGACGCACTGAAAATTAAGGGCCATGAAAATTCTTCTTTATAATTTCCTTGATTTCTGATTATATTGTCCATTCCTGAAAACAGCCATGATGACTGGTAGATATATTGACCAAATGTTTTTATTCATTCATAGATTCTCTTTTGATTGAATGCAGTTGTGATGAATTATTTTGTGTTTCCATAGGTAAGGAAACAAAACTATGGAGACAATGGATATTCAAGGACAGTAAGAACCCTATATCTTGCCATGATAAAACATTTCAGTGGCGCTGATGCAGGAGTTTGGTCTTCAGAGAGCTACAGGGTTTGTTTTCACAATGTGGCATTTGGCATGTAGCATCCCCAAGTTACACAATGTTAACCCTGAAAGAGAAGTATGAAAAAGGGCTGGATTTTGGACTGACAGCTGGAATGTCCTGTGTCGTAGCCCTGATGAACAGTGTTGCTTTCTAGGGTGTTCAGGGCTAAACCTGAAAATCTGTATTTAGGAATCAAAGTAATTTTCTTCTGATTCTCAGAGGAAGGCAGATGCTTCCTGTGGTGCTCAGTTTTTGCTCTTGGCACTCAATTTGGGCTTCCATTTTTTTGGTTTCAGTCCCTTTATTCATAACATGTAGCTGTGGGCAGAAACTCTGACCACACACAAGTATCCGAAGACTCATTACTGACAGCTCAAAAATGCAATATATGGGATGAGATCCTTTTAAAGCCTCAAGGAAGAAGGCTCAGTATTGCAAACATATAAGAATTGCACCCCCTTGCTCAAGCCCAATTGCAGAGACATGAACAGCAGCAGACACTGTTCCAGCATCTTTTCACTATGAGTGCAATTTCAATTGTATTCAGAATTTTGAAGTCCTTTATTTGCCCTTTCATGCTGTTAATATGAAGGACCTACTAGCCTAAAAACTGTAACTAAGAACAGCTACAGATTTACCAGGAGGCACAAAGGGAAGAAAGACAGACTTGTGCTATCCCCCGATATTTCAACAATACTGTTATTTTCCATGTATCTATCTCAAAGAATTAAAAATTATATTAACATGCATATAATGTTAACAACTGCTCTGCTAGCTAATAAATATTTTTAAATGTGAAAAATACAAAAGCTACAGGCTGCATACACTGCACAAATGGATTTGCATACACAACTTATGAAGAATGCACTGATGATCAGATAACGTTAGCCTTTGAATGCAAATGTCCAGTAGAAATCTGAGAGGTAAAGACTGTTGAACATATGTGTTCAGGTTTTGCCTGGTGCGTGATACAGTAGTAATATTAAGATGACTGTAATTGTTACATCTTTAAATCATGTAGTTTGCAAGACAAGAGCTGTGATTTACAATGCAATGTTTTATTTTCCATGCAAGTGACACCGTGGCTTTATTCTGACTTGGTTCAAACACAAATTCTTATGTTAATAGTGTATAGTAAGAGGAAAGGAAGCCAAACAATGAAGATCTGTAAAATTTTAGGTACAATCCTTTTATGATTTCCCACTTGTTTTTCAATGCTTGCTGTTCAAGGAAATGCATTTAAGCATGCTTAAACTAAGAAAAAGGATGATCTGAATTATTACTGTGTATGAATGCACTTGGCATATTTTAGCTGATGGATCATCATTATTGCCACTGTTGTTATTAATTAACATGTTGAATGTCTTGAATGTATTAAGGCATAGTAAGTTTGTAATCCGAAGTCAAGGTTTATGTTAACAAACATTTGTGATTACAGTTGATATAAAATACAGCACTATATTACCAAGTCATGATGCATTTGCTACAGGATCTTATGCATTCTCTACAAATGTATTTTGCACTACTCCTCCCAGTTTTCTTGTGATCACACTCATTTTATAAGCACTGTATTTTTTTCTCTTTGTATTGCTTGCAGTAACTCAGGCATGAATCCATTAATGCAGTTAGAGAAGTGTAAAGCAGAAAGCAAAAGACTTACTTGGTAATACAGCAGCACAGAGTGACCCCACGGTAAGGTCATGCTGCTTGCCCTGGCTCCTGTCTGTGGTCAGGAGAGGTCTCTGGGAGCTGGTTTTGGAACCTGGCACAAACTTACTCCATCATGCGCTACTCAGGGAAAAGTTCAGACATTCAGATCTGGGCTCAATACACAGGCAGCAAAAGCCGAGGTACAGTTCTGGGAGAGGAAATTTATTACATATTTTTACCTGTCCCACACAGCTCCTGACTGCCCTTTTGACTGCACTTTTTAATGTTCATGTTTGCAAGCACCTGTTCAAGTAGGAAGCAAGGTTGGGAGTGGGGTGGAGAATATCTATATCTGAGTATGTGGTGTTCAGTGATGATAAACATTTCAGTCTATACTTGAGAAGATTTTCAAATTGAGACATACCAGAGCCAAGATGGACCAATGTAGTAGTATGAATAAAACCAGCCAGTCTCTGTCATCAAAAATTTGAAGTGACTATTATTATGCCTTACCACCTTTGACTCCTCACCTCAATGGCCACAGTCAACTAGAATCAACAAAGCAAAGCATATATGAGCTCAGAGCAATGTTTGAACATGCATCTCTTGCATTTACAGTGCAATACTTAATGTCAGTGTGATGGTATGTCTTTAGGTTTAATGTACACTAGAGAGGATCATCTGCTCTATAAATTCAGCTGTACCTTTTCTGGAAGCACCAAGCACTAGTGCACATGAAGTATTTTAACATTACCATGTATAGCCTAATATTTGAAGATGTGAGGTTAGACCTTCAGTTTAGGATCAGCAGTTGTTAGCATCCTGGCAAAAATTGGGGGGTGTGTGTGCATTTTGCTCTTGGTTTCATTCAAGACTTTTTGTCCCATTTTTGCCTCCAAAACTTACGCCCTGAGAGTTTTATAACATAATAATAGACCTCCTGCCACTGCCCTCTGAAATCAAAGCCCTGGCTTTCCAAGCATTTTCTCAGTACATTCCTCACAAGGCTAAGAGAGATCAGCTAAAACTTGGAGGCAAACCTAGGTCCATTTAACGAGCCTATTATTCATTAACATTTACATTGACAGTTGTTTCAGTGCACTTGAAGCAAATAAAATAGGGAAAGTAAAGCAGAAAGACATCAATGTCAGTGAGAAGCTTTAGGGCCCAATACGATTGCTGCTAGACAGCAAACAGCAAATACCTCCAAACCTGGCAAATGCACTCCAGGTTTGCTGAAACTATTTGGGTTTCTGGATGCAGTGCACTGGATGGGAGGAAGAATGTTGTGGCCTGTCTGAACAATTGTTTTCCAGAGAACTGATGTATTTTGCAGTGGATTTAGAAGAATTAAGAAGAAAAAAAACTCTGCATCTGAGCTTTCTGGGTAAACTGACTTCGACCAAGAATGTTATTTACGAAAATGCAAAAATGCTCTCACTGTTTCTAATGCAAAATAGAAAAAAAAAATAAAATCTGTGGCACAGGCAGAACAGCTTTGATTGTAAGATTCCCTATTCTGATTCGTCCTGCTACAAGAAGTGCTGCACTTGTGCCAGTGTGTCAAGTAGTCTGTTCCTAACGCTCTCTTCCTGCAACACATAAAGGAAGTTTTGAAGGTCTCACTGCAGCTGCAGCTCTGTCTGGTATCACAGGTGGTAGGGAGACACAGCACAGCACAGCACAGGGCTGCTGCAGAGGCTACACCGGCTTAAGTAAATTCTTAGAACCATTTCTGGGCAGTTATCCAGACCCCAGCTAAGTGTAGAGGGCTTTTCAGACACAACTAACCTGATACTTGACACCTTTGAATTAGGTGTGTTAACATTTATATCGAAAAGACTGGCACAGCTATGTGTTAACATGGTCAGATAAGACGGCAGCTTGTTTGGGAGCTGTATCCTTCTGCAGTGGTGATGCAGTCTGGTTAAACTAAGACCTTTTTTGCTGATTAGAGACTTGCTGAGCTAATTGAATGAGCTCTGTTCAGATAAACCAGATGGAGCTGCACGAGTCTGCACACTGCCGTGATTTTTCCCCACCTAGTCTTTAACCACACCATTTAAATGCCTCTACGATGTGCCACATAGCATGGAGGAAGTAAGATCATCTATATTTTACACTTCATTGCTCACTCTTTGCACCTCTCCCATTCCTTTCACATGCTGTACACCTATTGATCAAAAGCCATCTTCTGGGGTTCCCCTGCTTCTGGAACTGCTGCTGTACTCCAAAGTTTTAGAAACACAGAGCACCCTATTTATAATCTCCAAAATCAGTGTTACAATGGAGTCTGCAGTGACAATCAACGCCAGAAAAACTGCCACCATCTGCATATTACTGAGAAGCATTTGAAAAAAAGTTCTGCAGCCTCTAAAATGACCGCATTTTCATACACATGCATTTACATCCATTATAGAAGCCTTTCAGGTAGGGACTGTAGTTTAAGATACAAAAATAATAAGAACAGTGGATGTATGTCTTTTGGAACCATATGAAATCCAGGTTGTGTCAGAACTACAAGAGCTGGGCTAGTTTCCCATAAAATGTATAGATATCACAAACTCCTAAAGTTTAACTCCATCCAGGGGGAATTACATAATCTTTTCTAAGTCCTGCTCTCCAAGCAGCCTGAAGGGTGGCCATGCTGGAGTCTCCTAAGGTGTGACTGCATAGTGCTGGAGCCTTCTAAGGTCTCTTAAGACCTCCTCCAGGAAATTCAACTCAACCTCCAGCCACTTTCCTTGGAACATTTTTGCTCTCAGACTGCTGAAGTTGTCAGAAGTAGCTTTCACCAGTAGCACTTTCCTCTGGAACAAGCTACCTAAATGCCTTAATCCTCATGTCAACTATTACAGAACTGGCAGACCATCTGTTTTCAAAAAATCACTTATTCTTTTCACTTACAAAAAAAAAAGCTTGTCATTTCAGACAGTCTAGCACCAGTAAAAGCTTCTGTACAATTTATACATGCCTGTTTTCCTCACGTCTCTCGTCTCAGCCCCCATTTGCACTATCTTCTCTTGTTCATCTATGCCACTCTTAATTGATTTTTTTTTGTCTCTCTTCTCCCTGTCTTCTCATTTAAGATGAAAAGCAATGAAACTTTTAGGCTGGTTCTTTGATTCTACAGCACTGGATTCCCCATGGCCTTAGAGCTGAAACAAGGCCAACCCATCTCCTGCATGAATTAGGCTCTGCGTTTTTAGCTGTACTCTGGAAGTCCACCCAAAGTCCTTAGATGAGGTTTTACACACGGTCCATCTGGCAGCCTGCAAGCTGCAAGGTGGCTCTGCCTTGTTTGCAGTCTCTGCTCTCCAACCTTGAAGAAGGCCCAAAGAAGTTGTTAGTGCACTATGTGAAGTCTGGTGGTTAACACCACATCATGCTCATACTGCAAGCCAGACAGGAGGCCAGGGGTATTAGGATGTGTTGTTAAAGGCAGTATGCATACTGCAACCCCTACAAAAGTTTTTGCTGTGCCAGGTACTTGTGGCTAAATCCTGTGAGATGTTGAGTCATTCTAATATTCAATGCTTCTGAAAAGGCTGAACCCATTGCAACTCATGCAGTCCTGCTGCTGCTGTTACATTGGTGCTGGTGCCAGTGTGAAGCCAGCTCAGTTCCATCAGCTGGTAAAAGCCTGGGTTTTGTATAGGTGTATTCCATAAGCATGGTGAGTTGAACCTGCTCGCAAGTCAGATGAGAGCTATCACCAGTGTGAGCAAAGGGCCACAGCTGTGTCTGGGAATGGGAGGGGGATGTGGGAAGGTAAGGGAGCATCCTTTGTGTTGGCAATGAGCTACTACATCAGTGTTGCTGTGTTGTAGAATACCCTTGTTGCAGCTGTGAGGCACATCACTGTGCTCACTGGTGCTGCCACCCAAGGCATGAGTAAGTCCAAAAGCTGGAATCCACTGAACCCTGCGTAGGGAAGGATGACTACGGAAAAAGGAGGGAGGTGATTGAACATGTCAGCTGTCACATTTCTCCAGAAGCCCAAGGTGTCTATCACCACAGTCTGTGCCTGTTCAGCCCCTGGAAGACTACCGCTTTCCCACTCTGTTGGGCTTTGAAACTGTAAGCAAGCAGAAATGTGAGCTTCTACCTGTGGCTGCTGCTTTGCAGCATCAGCAAGGAATCCCACTGCACACTAAAGTTCCTGAGTGACTTGTCCAAGATGTGTTTTTTTGTGACAGATGACTACCATAAGGACAAAATCCTACAGCTGTTCCCCTGTGCTGTGCAGGATAACCTCAAGGTTGACAGTAATCAGCTCATCTTGGCCAAACACAGTGTTAGTTCTGGGACCCTGGTGTTGTCGTGCTGTGAATCAGCAGGCCTGCAAAGCAAGAAAGTACTTCAGAAAGCATCCTGTCTCTTCAAAACCTTCTGATTTCAAAAAATTTGTGATGTAACTTGAATGCTTCATTTTACAAAATTTTGTAAAGTACATTTTTCAATTTAAAAAAGAAGGAAATGGTATTCAAATAGTGATAGGAAAATCTGGGTTGCCCAAAGCCAGACCGTGGTAAACAGTAGAAAAGCTGGATTATTTTGGTAATGATTTAATGCAAAGTATTCTATAGACAATATGGACAAATGATCAAAACTTGGGAATCAGGAAAGAGACTAGTCAGGCTGCTTTAAAAAGTAACAGCACTGAAAATTTGAAATTTTCCTACATAGACATTTCTGTGTTTTGATCAACTTAAATCCTGTACTGTTAAGGACATGGCTTTGGGGTCACCTGCTACCACATCTCACTGTCTGTTGTCTTGTGTGAGTCATATTTCTGTTACCGCAGAACTACTTCAACTGCAACTCTTCTTTCACAGGATAGTCAAGTACAAATACGTACTGCCCTCAGCACATGCTTCCTCCTCCTTGGGTGCAGAGTACTGCCAAGTAAGGGGTGTACTTAAAGTGGTAGAAAACATACTGTATGTACCATGCTCTTTGGTGTCACACCAACCTCTCTGACCGCTCAACATTGAATCATCTCCTCTTTTGGAAAAAGTTAGGTCATATCTTACACCACGTGCTGCCTGGTTTTTAGTACAGCATACAAACATGTTTGCTTTGCTTTGTGTTGCATCTACTAGCACCCAAATTGGCATAGTTTCTTCCAGCTGCTACTTGTTTAGCTGCTGTGCCATGTTGGCCAAAAGCCTCTGTGAAGCAATTATGACTGATCTTTCTTTGGCAAGCAGTCAGAGGACAACAATCTGCTTCCCAGAACACCTGTTGAGGTTGGAAAATACTGTATAGCAGTGAAAAGGCTTCTGTAGTGCCTTCCTACCTGAGAATCTTTAACAGCTTTTCATTTGCTTATTCAAGCAACATCAAATCCAACACCATGACATACATAGGAATTATTACCTCTTTAGGGAGTCTCAGAAATGAAATTAAATCAATTTTCCAGGACCTGCTGGAAGATTGCAACACTTTCAGAAAATTGTGTCTGGATTGCAGGTTTACACTTACTAGAATTGCCTTGCTGGGAACTCATGTTGTGTGAATTTCTGGTCCACTCAAAGCCTGGAACTATTCTCGGTTCCTTCACGCCTTCAAAGCCTGGAACTGTCCTCTGTTCCTTCACCTTTACAGGTTAAAAACAAATAACACTGTCCTTTTTTGTCCACAAAACTAGCATACGATAAAGACCTTTAGCTCTTGCCAGCGCCGGAGTCCACATCAGATTATAAAAAATTACTAACAAAAAAGTCACAAAATAACATTTGCTGTTATTCCTGCATTCATTTTCCTTTCTTCTTGAGCTCTGCACATCAGAGTTTGTTATTTAGTTAGAAACTGCAAGATGTGTTGTTGTTGTGTGCCTATATGACACACACTAGAAGCTGGAGCAAGAAACATCCCCAGTCAGTCTCATCAAGCACTGTTCATACCACTAGAAAGTCTGTTCTAATGTCTATTACAAGTAGTGGAGAACAGGTAATTCCTTTCCTCTGTATGGCCGCCTTTCAGTCTTGAAGATTATGTTAGCCTTAATCTTTTTTAAAATAAACAAGTCTACTTCTTTCAATCTTTCCTCGCAGCTCATCCTCTGTATCCCTAGCCTTTGTCTCATAGCTCCTCTCTACAGCCCTCCTGAAATGCATTCCATGGATCTGGACATGGTGCTCCAGCTGAGGCTTCGCACCTGGCAAACACAGTGGAAGGACTATTTAATGTGTCTTATATTTTTACACACCAATAGCACTTTTAGACGAGTGTTTATTTTTTCCAATGAAGTCATCTGCTGTATGACTGAGCATCAGATTAACTCCTTCTCAGACAGAAAGTCCAAACCGTGAAGATGAGAAAGCTGTGCCAGGGCAGGGAGCATCTGACTCCCATGTGCCAGACTCGCTTTCATCATGCAGTCAAAGGGACATGAACAAAGAAAATGAAGTATGTGACTAATAATTATGGAAGTTTCCAAGGGACAAAGGAAACTCTCCAGTGGTTACAACTAGTGACAAAATGACATGGCAGTTTGAATAATGCCCATAACCATCTGGGTCACTTCACTAGCCATTAATTTAAGCAGTAGGACACCATGCAAAACTGCCTCCACCACTGCAGAGACCAGAAAAGAAACAATTTCCCATTGTAAGTAGCAGTGAAAACAGTGAAACAACCATCAATGCACGAAAAACAGGGCTCCCTGGTACAATTGTTTGAGGGTGGCCTGCTTTTGTTTAAAAAAGAAACACAAAAAAATGTGTGAGGAAACTCCAGAGCAGTAAGGTCAGGGAACTAATTAGTTAAACCTTAGCCCTTCACAGCCCCAGCAAGAAAGAACTGGCTTTTGGACAAAACTGTTGTAAGATTGTGTAACCAGTAGCACACCAGTAGCACATGGATGGTTCAGAGACATGTGAAAAGATGCTGAACACTAAAGTCAACTGCTGATATAGCACTGATGTCAGGCTCAAGGCAGCTTGCCAAGCATAGTCTGTTGATTGTTGATAAAAGCCTTACTATCTCATAGTATGAATCGGCTTGAGAATACAAGAAAAGAGGTTATTCAGAAGAGCCATCCAAAAGTCACTAGAAGTAAGAAAAGTTAGCCTGGATTCCTCTGTATTCAGAAGTATGTGTTTGAGTACTAACATGTACTTTAGAAACATTATCAGGTGCAAGTTGTAATGAGCAAGCAGGAACCGGTTTGCATCAGAGATAATGAAAACCGGCTGCCTGCTAAAGGAACTGGCCAAACTCCAGGAACAACTTCAGGTCAAACTGGAACTAAAGTCCTCCTTAAAATGGGAAAGAAATTTGGGCAGTTGGAAAACAGAAGTGGCTATCCTGCAAAATCACTCTGTATTAGAATCAGTCCAAATGATCTCTGTGCAAAAAGAAAGGAGCTGTTCAAAGTTTGCCTCAAATAAGATCATCTCCATTGTAAATATAAAACTTGGAAAGTACTAGACAGTTACTAGGAGTTTCAGGATGGGGTCTGAACATGAGTACCAATTCTGAGGTGTGAGTTTGCACCTGCCTTTGGAGAGGCCCATATGCAAAGACAACTTTGCAACGCTGCAAGTGGAGCATGAGCTCTGTGGGCTCTCCATGCTGTAACAATCAAAATCTAAAATTTCTGGGAGGTCTGTGATGGACTTGGATGGTTGTAGAGAACTATTTTCATTGTATGAAGCATTTTCAGCACACTGGAACCCAAGCTTTAAATTCCTTTTGTTTTATTGAGACATTCATGTATGGCTACATCCAGCTTCTTAACAAAAGCTGAACAGGCAGCATTCCCTTTTCCACCAGCCATTAAGCTTAAATAAAAGTTTCTCAGCTGCCAGCCTTGCCCTGAGATTAGCGAGGGGAGCAATACCACAGGGTGTTTTGACCTTTCAGGGGTAAGGCATGACCACCCACACGCCACAAGGCAGCAGAGTGACAGCAGCACCGGGGTTGCACCACAGGGGTAGATCCTACAAGCAGGTCTGGCAGCTCTTCAGTCAGAAAGGGAAAGCACTGAGTTGCCAGAACAGGCTGCCTTTAGGGGTAGAGAAGGAGCTAGTTGCAAGTATTTCACAGTGATTCCTGCAGTCTGAGCCAAGAGAACAGAGTAATTCTGGGTCTTGTCCAGTCTTCGTAGACTGGTCACTGCCACCAGTACAGCAGCTGGGACCAGTCCTTTTGGATAGCCCCTGCGTTCCTCCTCTAGCCAGGCAGTGTCATGGTGGCCACAGTTGATGTCCTGTATACAGCACACTGTGATCCTTCTGGAAAAGGATCAGATATATATGTTTGCAAAATGATGTAAAGTTTATATTCTGAGCATGTAATTTCAGTGTTAATAATGCAAAGAAACACGGAATTGCACAAAGCTGGGAAAAAAAAAATCACTCGCGGAAGTGTTTTGTCAAAAGCTTTCAACGGGGTATTTTAAAGAGCAAAGTAGCTATTTAAAAAAAACACCCTGCCCTTTGCTGTTCCCCCACTGAGCAGTAACCCAGGACTCCTGTAGCGCTTTAAGGAAGCTTGACCCCAGCGCAGGGCTGTAAACCGAGGGACAACCCCCTGTCGTTACAGTTAATGAAGGGGAAAAACCCTGAGGGGTGAGTGACCTGGTCATTAACTGAGGGGCACTGAAACACCTCATGTACCTGTTCCAGTCTCCCGGAGCAGCACTGTTACTGGAAAATACCGCCCTGACCCACCAGCTGCAAGTCCACCAAGGCCAGCGTCAAAGGCAGGGCCCTCAGCTCCACGCTCACCTTCTCCCCTGGAGCAGCTGGCCCTTGCTGCCTCCTCACAGCTGACATGCTGATTGATGCCTACATCCCTGACATTGCTTGTGATT
>JAVJGJ010000014.1:31392244-31432238 GCA_035590215.1 Microhierax caerulescens | reverse complement strand
AGCTCGCCCTCCGCGGCCCCCGCAGCCCCCCCCCCCCCCAGCCCGCCGCCCCTCTCGCCTCCCTCGGGAGGGCTCGCTCTTCCTTCAGCCCTCCCGGCTGCCGCCCTGCCCCTGCTGTCCCCCCCGCCCGGGCTTGCAGCCAGCGGCGGCTTCCCCCTTAAAACCTAGGGGGCTTTCCCTGCCTGGCCTTACCGCCTCGCTCGGTTCATCCGAGTTTGGGCACTTGAAATTGGGAGCTTGTGGTCCTGCAGGTATGTGGGTTTGGCCCTCCGGACTCGAGCCTGATCAATGCATGGCTGCTGGCACCACTGTTATTTCCTGGTGCAATTTACAGATGCTTCAACGAGCCACATAAAGGCAGGAATAGTGGTAAAAAGCTTAATAAGTTGTTGTTACTGTGGAAGACGTGGTCTCCCACTGAGTTATAAAATAGGAGACTCTGACAAGGTGGTCATTGTAGATATGAGTGCTCCTTTGCCTACAAAGGGAAGGGAAATAAAATGTTTGTATTCCTTAACTGCATTTTCCGTGAGAAGTTTTTGTATTTGAACAGGATCATATCACAGGATATGTAGTGCCATAAAATCAACAAAGTTGGCTCTCTGCAAGTGTCTAAAAGGTCAAAATACCAAAGGGGAGGGGGCAAAGCAATTTCTTCCTGAAATGCACCCATTTCGTTTTGTGCTTCCTGGTTTCGTGTAAGCTGTATGCAACTACACTAAAGTAAATATTGGCGGACATTCAAAACGATTGTAGAAGTATGTGCTGCTGTTGGAGGATGTTCTTAAGGATTGGAAACAGGTTTGCAGCAAGGCCAGTACTATATTTGCCAGTTAGGACAGTGGGAATGCCAAGGCGTTGAGTACTTCAGCTGTTTCTGGCTCTTGCCGAAGTGGACTGGGACAGCCGCATGTCAGCTGTTCTGAAAAAGCAGGCTCCGGCGGACTCATCTTTTCCTCAGTAGTAGTCTCAAAAGAGTCCTGCCTGTTCTGGGGGGGCAGGGGGGAGAGCTATGTGGAACTTGAATGAGATGGGGCAATTGGTCTTTTCTCAACTAGCTGAAATCCTGATGGTTCTTTCTTTGCTGGACTAATATTACCAGGCAATGAATATTTTACAAATTGAGTAGTTTTGTAGAGAGATACCAAATTGTATTTAAATAGTGCTTTCTGTTTTTACGTTACTGATGTTCTCATCAATAGAAAACATGACTTATCAAGTGAAGGGTATTATGTTAATTAAGAGTATATAACAACACTTGTTTTCTTGAATAAATTCCTTTCATATAAGCTAATTAATAGTTTCCAATCATAGCTGAATACAATTTCTTTCACATTACTTTTTTCCATAGTGTTGTGGTTTAACCACAGCTGGCAACTAAGCACCACATAGCTGCTCACCCACACCATCCCAGTGGAATGGGGAAGAGAATCAGAAGAATAAAAGTGAGAAAACTCGTGGGTTGAGATGAAGACAGTTTGATAAGTAAAACAAAAGCCACATACACAAGTAAAGCAAACCAAAGAATTCATTCACCACTTCCCGTGGGCAGGCAGGTATTCTGCCATCCCCAGGAAAGCTGGGCTTCATCATGCGTAAGAGTTACTTGGGAAGACAAATGCCATCACTCCAAATGTGTCCCCCCCTTCCTTCTCCTTCCCCGAGCTTTTACTGCTGAACATGATGTTATATGGTATGGAATATCCCTTGGGTCAGTGGGCTCAGCTGTCCCAACTGTGTCCCCTGCCAGTGCCTTGTGGCCCCCCAGCCTGCTCGGTGCTGGGATGGGCTGAGAGGCAGCAAAGGCCTCTGCTCTGTGTAAGCGCTGATCAGCAGTAACTAGACCATCCCTGAACTGTCAACACTGGTTTTGTCACAAATCCATAACATAGCCCCATACCAGCTACTATGAAGAAAATTAACCCTATCCCAGCCAAAACCAGCACACCATTTTCCTTGTCTAAAAAAATCATCGTGTGTGATAATTTCCATTCAACAGAGCTATTCCTTGTCTTCTAAAAAAGCCTTTCTTTTTAGCTTGACTTCTTCATCAAAAAGCATTTGAAAGAATATGAACCACTATCTCCTGAATAAATTCTGGCAGTCTTGAGTTTTCTCTGAATATCTGGTGAAAAAAACCTGACAATTCCTGTACAGTGGTGTTGCCATGTCGTGTAGATAGTAATGGCATTTATTTTTGCTTCTGCATACGTTCTGAATTCTTATGTTCTCAAATGCTGTTCTAGTGCATTTCTCTGTGTATAGAACCAGTTAAATTGGAAATTAAAGTATAACAAATCAATATGTCAGGTACATGTACGTTTAGTTTCTCTTCTGACGTGAACATGCACTTCTATAAAATGCAGCGTAATGTTTTCTGACTTCAAAAAAGAAATAAAATTGTTAGGTATTTCTGAATATATATATATATGGTAGTTGTTGGTGTATTACCATATTGATAGATAAAAAGTCCATTCCATTTATTGCTTCAAAAGTAGATGCCTGTAATTTTTTCAGGTTGATGCTTTGGATTGTGTTACTGTAGTTAAGCAGAATATACTAATTCTTAGTAAGTTCTCTAACTAAAGTTTGTGGGTTTTTGTGAGCAGCTTCCAATTGAAGATTTGTGCAGCCTAACATCCCAGTCGCTAGCTGTTACTCTGACTGCTGCGCTGCCAGAATCCACAGAGGATGTCCTTTTGAAAGGATTTGCCATACTGGGAATGGAAGATGAAAGGATTGAAACAGCACAGCAGGTAAGTGATGCTGAAAAACCTCCAAGTTGCAGTAATCTTCAGAGAATTCTGTGCGTTCCTGTATCTCTTTCCTAGCTTTCGGTGGGTTTGTTTATTTTTTTTGGTCTATTTTCAAGATGCATGAAGAAACTTGGGGGGGTGGGGAAATCTTTGGAAGTCCTAGCTGTTCAATGACAGATGCTTTTCTGATTTTGAGTGGAGTCCTATGTGAGCGTAAGGCACCCCTTCAGTAAGGTGGTGTTGCTCATAATAGAGAAGAATGCTGTGCTCCCTTGCCCTGTTCTAATGTGACAGCCTTGTTCTTGTGCAAATAAAAACAGATAAAATTCAGTCTTTCCCATTTTGATTTAGTGGAGGAATAGAATAGAGTATTTTGGTTGGAAGGGACCTACAATGAGGAGTTATAGTTTGTTTCCTTGATTAATAATTAGGTTCTGAAACAGCTCTGTTTTTTAAAAAAGCTCATCTTCATTTCATAGATCTGATTATTTTTTTTAATTAATTGCATGTGATACCTGTATTGTTCACACCATAAAATCTCTTCTAGTTCTTCTCCTGGTTTGCTCAGGTACAAACACAGATGGATCAAGATGAAGGTGCCAAGTATAGGTACGTGTTCTTCCTCAGTTCCTTTCACTGTAAGCAATTTCAGCCTTGAAGGACTTTATCTTATCCATATAGTGTTAGCTTGCATTTGGATTCATCTGGCAGGGAATGGGGGAATGTGTAGGAACAGCTGAAGCTTTCCAAGGCAGTATGCCCCACTCCCGTCCTGAAGGCTATTGCCCTTGTGGCAGAGCAGTTAAAAGGGATGCAGATTTCCTTCTTAACTGGCCAGTATATTAAGACAAATTGAAATTAGTTTTGACTTGCAGATAGGGCTGTAGACAAAGGCAATTTAAGAGCTTCCATGCACCTTTTCGACTGCCACTGCTATTGGAATGGCATCTTCTGTGGGTGAGACTCTGTAAGCAGGTGTGGCTGGTAGTCATTTCTGCTTTCACCATTTGGTCCATCAGTGACTATGGCTGTGATTCTGTATCTGCATTCCTTGCATTCCTTGGCACTTTGCTCAACTCCAGTTTTGAGACTGGGTGTTCTCATCTATTTTTGTTTAACTGACTTTTCAGTCAGGCTCAGAAGAACCCCTTCCCACTGACTTTTGCAGTTACCTCTCAAGAGTCCGAAGTACAGCTGAATGGCTTAGCCAAATCTGCTGGGGGCTTTTTTGGAAACTGGCTTGTGGTTTGAGACTTACAAACTTGCCCCTGGTCACAAAGAGATGCTGCTGTATTCTCCTCTTCTGGTTTTCTCCGCTTTTCTTTGGTCTGTCTCTTCGTCTCTTGCTCTGACATTTGAGGACGTGACATTTCTTAAAATTAGAGGTTTAGGCGTATACTAAGCCCATGATCAGATCATTAACAACCTAAAAAGGGTAGCACACTTGCACTTTGTCAGTTGACATGTTCATAATAGTGCACACAGATACCTAAGTGTGCCATGGACGCAGAATGGCTCGTAGGATGGCCAATATGGTCTCGCAGGAGACCAGAGGAGCAGGAGGAAAATAAGGAAGTTCTTTGCCTGTTGTGTGCTAAAGGTTGCAAATTGCTACAGAAAATTGTGATTTTACTTGCTTTGTATTTTACATGCTTTCTATGTGATAAAGTAGACCTCAGAAGTTTTTGCTGACATTCAAGAGTAATTAATTTTAAATTATGTTTTGGTCAAGCTGAATGCTAGACATATATTTAGTGATCATTTAGAGTTTATATCTACATTGAGCCTTAGACAAATTTGGTGACAATAGATACTGGATCTATTTCGTTTAAGCCTCTTTCAATCCTCACAGTCAGTTTTGAATCCTTTGGGCAATTTCAGCTCCTTTAGGAGAGTAAAAGTAGTTTCTAAATGAAAACTGAAAAGTGTGTGGAAGAGGAGACCCAAATTAACACCCCAATTAATATTGGAAGCAAGGCAGGTAGAATTTGCCTGCTAGCAGTAGCTGGCAGGAGTCACTATGTTTGCGCCGTCTGTTTAGACAGTTTCCATGTGCCCTAGGCTAGCTGTGGTGCATGTTGCTGCTTTCTGGGTATGTTTGCTATGAGGAATGTCAGGGAAATGGAGTTACTGCAGTGGCTATTCCAAATCCTCTAGCCCTGTTATTTCTGCAGGTCACAAAACATCTGCTTGTTGTGCACTCTTGCTTGATGCAAGTGGTCTTCTATTCCTAGAGAGGGAAAGGTAGTGGTAGTGTCCCTTCAGGCAGCGGGATTCGCAAATACAGAAAGTGAAATTTTACTTCTTTTATCTGTTGATTCTCTTTTTCTAGAGAGATGAGGGATTACTTGTCTGGCTTTCAGGAGCAATGTGATGCTATCTTGAACGATGTGAATAGTGCCCTTCAGCACCTGGAGTCGCTGCAAAAACAGTATCTTTTTGTGTCCACAAAGACAGGAACGCTGCATGAGGCCTGTGAACAACTTTTGAAAGAGCAGGTAATCTTTGATGGGAGGATTACTGGAAACTTCTAAGGTACCATAAGTGAAAACTCGTGGGCTGTGGTGACAATCCCTCCATTTGCTTTGGACCTTGCTTTTGGTGTGTTTCACTTTAAGCAAAAAGGATGGCTAGCTGAGTGGAACTTTTGTACCTGATGCCTGACAAATGCAAACTTTTTTGAGATTAATAATTCATGTCACTTACAAAAGTATTTTGAGCTGGCTATTGCAAGAAGAAAGATTTTTTTACAAAAGTTATGAGCTTATTTCCCAATACTTTCTTTCTTATTAGCTGCTCCAACAGTGATGTAACAAACATGTCTTTTTAGCATGACTGGGTAAAGGAGAGTGGCTCCAATCCTGAAATATAGGATTTCTACCGTTCTCTGTAATACCGATGACAGCATTGCTGTTTGTATGCAACAGCATCTGTGGAATGCTGACAAACACATAGGAATATGCTTTTAAATACACTGTTGAGAGTAATGTGTCTTTTTCTGTTAAGATAGAGCAAGAGAGCACTGTTGTGGTCTGCATCATTTGTGTACTTAGTTGCAAGTTATCTAGAGCTAGTTAACAGTGGTGTTTGCTGAGAGCTGAAAAGGAGGCTAAATAATTTTATATATGTTTAAACTACTTGCTAGGTTGCTGATTCTTTCATTTGTGTTTTTAATAGTCAGAACTTGTTGACCTGGCTGAAAACATTCAGCAGAAACTTTCTTATTTTAATGAGCTGGAAAACATCAACACAGTAAGTATTATGTCACTGTTAATAGTCTTAAAAATGAAAGTGTACTGATCTTTTGAACTTGGTCGCCAACACTAAGTTACTTGGATTCCTTACAATGATCTTTGTCTTGTTTTCCAAAGAAATTGAATTCCCCTACGCTGTCTGTGAACAGTGAAGGATTCATTCCCATGCTGGCTAAGCTTGATGATTGTATTGCATATATTTCATCGCATGTAAGTAATACTGTCTTGGTTTTAGTTAAATCTTAATAGTTTCAAAACTATGTATTCATACCATATTTGTGGTGACTTTTTTCCCCCTCTGGAATGTTCCCTCTGCTAAATACAGTAAGAAAGCAAAAAATTTCTGTTTATAAAATGTAAGAGATTTTTACTGAATATACTTAATATTCTGGTTACATTTTATGAAATACTGCTTTCAGTTTATACAAAATAGTATTTCTAGCTAGTAAAAAGAGTATTTTAAGTTTTGATAACTTTTCAACTCTTATTGTTTGTATTTAAAATAGATTTTTTAATTTCTTTCAGCCAAATTTTAAAGACTATCCTGTATATTTGATTAAGTTTAAACAATGCCTTTCTAAAGCTATGCACCTTATCAAGACATACACTGTGAATACCCTACAGAACCTCACAAGCCAGTTAATGAAAAGGGTAAGGTGAATCAGTAAGTGGTAACTTGAGCTGTACTGTAATGTCTGTTGTAACACTATACGCTTTTCTTCTATTTTTTTGAGGGTGGGAGCTGTCAGCAGTTTTCTGTGAAAATAGGTCAGTCCTGTACCACAGTGTGTGTAGATTGGCTAAGTTTCAGCTGAATCTGACAGAGACCTAGTGATCCAAAAGATTTAAAAATAGTAATAATTAAAAAATCCTGGAAATTGAAGAAGGTGAACAGCAACCTCAGTGAAGGCCAGGGGTGGATAAACAACTGTTAGAGAGGCAGCAACCAGCTGGGCAGACAGCATGTTTTCCTGAACTAATTTGTGCCCTGTGTCTCTGAATCAGCTGCAGTGCACGCTGCTCTCTCTGTTGCCAAATGGTGAGGGTGCACGAGAGAAATACGGGTGCTGCGGGGGTCTGTGTTGGAAATGGATTGTTAGAGAGAGAGAGAGGTTGCAGGGAATACTTGAGGAAAGTGTACAGGCTCTGGGTGTTGTAGGGTGAAAACTGTTGAAGCACAACTGTTGAGTTCGTGACATGACTCTTTCAGTATTATGTTCCAGTATTTTTAGGTGCTTTTGATCATCTAAATATTTCTTTCTGATAAGCATGCAGTGCTTTGTGTAGCTGCAGAGAATAACTGTGACAGGCTCCTGCTAGTTTTGGCAGTATCTTTTGGCTAGTTTTAAAATGTTGACACTGATGTTGGAGAGTCACAAGGGAAGAGTGAGGTGCTTTCCTCCTACTCACTACAGTAGGATTGAGGCATGAAGGTGAATAGGGAGTTTTTTTGGTCTCATTAAAATGTTAATAGTCTTGTGCTGGAGTTTTTTGACAAAGGAGAAAAGAGAGGGGAATGTCTCTTTCCACCCACTTTCCTCCTTTCTCCATTTAATTGTTGTTTGCCTTGTGCTCAGTCTGATTACAGGCTAACTTCTTGTCATGAGGGATAACCAGTGAAATTGAAAGATGCTAATGCTGAGAACTGACAGACCCAGAAGAAGGGGATTTTAGACAGTATTAATGGAAACTTTCTAAAGAATACTCCTGGAGTGAAGATCTTGGTTGAGTGGCATTGAATGCTTTCATGTTTGGTACAAAAGTAGTCCTTATTTTTAAAATATTATCATAACTTGGTTTGATGCCAGTGGATTGCCATGGCTGAGCTGAATTCAAGCAGAACTGAACATCTCTGATAACAAGCATGTCTACAGAGAGAAGTGAAACCTTATTTCTGGATTTGAATTGCTGCTTAACAATTTTAAAGTCAGGAAGGAGACCTCTTTTAGGAGTCAGATGACCTCCTCCTTCCCATCTACATGGGGGTTTTGTGGATGTTTTGCATATTTCTCTGAAACATCTGATACCTGTTTCTGCTAGAAGTGCAGTACTGGTCTTAGTTGTCATCAAGCACTGAGATTTCCTACTGCAACACAACAAAAGGTCTTGTTATGACTGGAAAGGGGCTGATGAGGTCTAGATGTCCTTTGTTATTGCTCACGTGGGGGTGTTAGGGGATTTTGATCTGTGTAGAAGGATGCTGTTGCTCACAGGAATGAAAGTAGGAGGGTGGGGAAGGTGGAAGAGTTTTCCTGTCCCCACCCCATGTGTCAAAGGAAACCCATCTGCTTTTTTTGTCATCAGCAGGGGTAAGGGGAAGAAAGCCTGGTGGCTAAATTGTGTCTCTGCTCTGCTTCCTTAGTGCTAGAATTTGTCTTAAGTTCAAGCTGTCTGCCCAGCTAAGCTAGGCAACTGGTCAACACTTGACTTTCCAGTTGAAGCTTAAATGCAAGCTGGAATTTAGCTTCTCTGCCCTGGGATTGGAAGGTAAAAGGCAAATTTTGCTCCACTTTAGTACTACAGATTAAGGAGCAACAATCAGTATTACTATGGCAGGTCCTGGGAAAATTTTTGCTTTTAACGGAGAATGCCATAATTACTGAAAATGGTACTTTTGTTATAGAAACCGTTGGCTGAAACTTTTGTTTTGGGTTTTATTCTTCCATCTGGCTTTATCCAAGTTCTGAAATAAGCATGCCTTTCTAGCTGGAAAGTGGCAAAGAGCTGTTCCACTAGCAGTATAAGCATAAAGAACCAATACCCGGTTTTAGAGCCTAATTATCTCAGCCATTAAATACTAAAGCCAAATATAGTATTTTCCTTTTTAATTAATTACTTATCTCTTCTTTCAGGATCCTTCAGCTGTGCCAAATTCTGACAATGCCTTCACGCTGTTTTATGTAAAATTTAGAGCAGCTGCTCCCAAAGTCAGAGTAAGTAGGCTGGTAACTGTTAAAAAGGAAGCTATGAATATGGCATTTGAATTTATTAGTAGTATAAATGCAAGGATTGCATATTGTGCAAGTGTGAATGTCCAAAGATTGCATATTGTGTCCATGGAAATATACTGCAAATTATTTTCCAATTATTAAAAAAAATAATTTACTGGTAATGCTCTTTTCTTTTTTTGAGTAGACTCTTATTGAACAAGTAGAGCAAAGATCTGAAAAAATGCCAGAGTGAGTATGTTTACATAATTTATTCTCAAAAATCTTAAGTTTTGAAAATCTTTATTTTTGTTTAAGTACCCTTTAACACATTACTTGTTTAAAAGAAAGTTTTAAAAATTGTAATTATGTAGACCTAAAAGAGGGTATTAGAATTAATTTTATGTTTACTAGAAAATGAGCATTAAGGGTGCAGTTACTGTTTTAATTTCTTGGCTAGGTATCAACAAGTTCTCAATGAAATCCATCAGTGTTACCTTGATCAGAGGGAGCTTTTGCTTGGTCCAAGTATTGCTAGCACTGTTACGGAATTAACCAGTCAGAACAATAGAGATCATTGTGCTCTGGTAGGTAGTCATGTGTGGTGTTTTTTTTGTTATGTTTTAGTCCTCCTTCTCCCAAGTAAACTGTACTTACTTACTTCAGTCATTTACATGCAGAATTGTCACTGTTGTGGTTTTGAATTATTAAAATTTTACTAGTATTTTCAAGTAATTCATATTTTGTGGAAGGTTATTCCATAAAAACTGCTCTGCTACAGACCTCACAAAGAGATACTTGCAAAAGCATAAAGTGTGGTTACTTATGTTTAGTCAGAAACGAAAAGGGACAGAAGTTGCACAATGAGCTTTTATCTGACTAGTAACATCTTTTCATACTTGATCCCAATAATTTTTAATTTCAAAAAACTTCAATATAATCATAGCTGTAGTAGTAATAATAATACAGTATATAATGATATAATATATAATAATGTCTGTAGTATATCCTGTGGTATTAATGCAGAAAAAATAATTTAATAATAAAGTATTTGTATTTCTGTGAATACAGGTACGAAGTGGTTGTGCCTTTATGGTCCATGTATGCCAGGATGAGCATCAGCTTTACAATGAGTTCTTCACAAAACCAACACCAAAACTGGAGTAGGTGGTACATGCTGGTTTTGTTTTACTGCATGTTTTATTTACTATGCTTTAATATAGCAGACAATGTTATATGGCAAATAGGGTTGTATTTAAGTGGTTTGGTAAGAACCAACAAGAAAAAAAACCCAATAATTTTGTGTCAGAATTTGATGTTTGTTTTCTTTTTTCTTCACGCAAAGCTGATAGTTTATGTTCTCCATAAATAATCTGAGTGATATTTATCACTCTACAGTGATACACTACAGTGCTCTGTAGATGGTCTGAAAGAGAAAGACACACAGTTGCTTTGGAAATAGCTGCAGAAGTTTACAGTGCTACAGCTCCCATCTGGTTTTGTGCTGCCTGTATGCCAATGATTTGCAGTTGTTTGCAGAAGCGCTTTTCATTTACTCCAGTGTAAAATTAAGCCGATGAATTCCGCCCATTTTTCATCAAGGATTTAGTGTTAGTGAGCTGCCTTTACTGTCAAGAAATACTTGCATTTGCCTGTATGTGGGCTGAATGGAAGGCAAGGTATTGGACACCTGACAAGAACAGTATCTGTATCTGCTCTACTTAGATCTAGGTGAGGGACAGGTTATTGTCTTCACATGGTAATTGCGTTATAAAAGTGTTTTTTACAACATACCTGTAATATTAGAGCAACTGAGTAATGCTGCTCCATCTCCAATTTGCTGGTATGTTTTAATACCAATATTTTATTTTGAAATTTGGGCAGGTCATGTTCCCTCGGCATGAAGTTAATAAATAAAGTATATTCCTGTTAATATAACAGAGACAAGTTTTGAGTGTTATATTATTGTAAAATCAAGTGCAGCTTGAGTTGAATAAGTATGACATGGAAAAAATACTGCCCACGACTGTCCCCATCCTCTAAAGCTAAAGGAAAACCATAAATACGTAAGGTCTCACTAGAAATAAGCCATAGTCCCAGAGTAGTAGCAGTCTTTCTCCTTTCTGAGGAATTGAGGTCTTGTGTGGGACATGCTTAGGATTTGATGTGACGTAACTAAATTGGCTTAAGAACCAATTCTTTTTTTTGCTATCTCAGTCCAAATCCTGAAGTAAACATCCCTAATTGAAATCGGTGTGAGATGTTGTCCAGACAGAAATTTTGTCACTGTTGACCTTCACACCAAGAATGAGAATAGGCTTCTGATTATTTTTGAATCTTGATGGAAAGTAGTTACCTCCTTTCATAAGTACTTGCTTCCCTTTTTGCCTACATCTAAATGAAATAATTTGACGAAAATGTTTCATATAGTAATTACTTTTTTAGGTTTTTCTTAGCTGCTTGATAAATAGCCTCATTTTTTTCTGAAGTGATGAGAGTCTTTGAAGACATAATAGTTAAGTGTCTCTGTACAGATAAAAGAGTTTACCAAAAATTGGCAAGAGTAGAGATCTGAGGTTGGCTGTTGCATTTAATAATAAGGCTGTTTAAACTTTCTCCTTTGTTTCTGCATTTAACATGGAGAGTTATTGTTTTATCAAATTGCTTGTAAAGCTATAGAATACAACAGAAGAGGCAGATGCAAAATGTTTCTTCTGTGAGCATTTTTTGTCCACACTCTGAAAGGAATTGTTGTTCTGTGGTCAGATATTCTTCATGAATCAGACAAAAAAACCCCATATATAGTGCAATAAACTTAACAACTGTACCATACTGTAAATACTTACATGTTCTTAGTGTTATTATTTCCAAGTCAAACTGAGGAATTACTGTAATTTTCAGTTACTGACAACAGCTTTATTAGCTAATCTGTGATCAGTGAAGGGAGCACAATGAATGGCAGAAATGCCTAGAATGAATGCTGTTGGTGTCTTAGCAAAGTTATGCATCACTTTGAACAGGAAAGAAAAAATACAGTGGGGTATCTGGTGTTTCATATTGCATTGATACTGTGTTAGATTGGAAAGTGTGCCCTGCAATGCCAGAAGTTGTTACTTCTGAAAAGGTTACCAAGCTTCTCCTCCTGTGTCTGTCTGATTCTAATAAGCTATTGAATACTTGGAATCAGAAGAGCCTTTTCTTAAAGGGAAATTGGGAGTATGATTCTGAGCTCAGCAGAAGCATTTCTTTACATAAAAACCAGGTAACCAGTATGAAGTTATCTTCCCTTTGTGACAGACTGCATTGTTTTTTTGGTTGTTATTATTTTTAAATTAATTAAAAACCATACCACCATTCTAAGCATTTGGTATCCTATGTCTCTTAAAAGGCTTTGTAGGAAACCAGGGGCTGATGTTATAAACATTTCTTAAATCCTTTCTTAAGTCTTCAGTGATACCATGCTGCATTGTTTTCTCACCCTGCTCTTAAAATTTTTTGCCATAAAATAATTTGCATTTGTGGTAAAATTTTATTTTGGTATTGCAGGATCCTGAAAGCGCTTTGCTTTGTTTTATTTTTTCCTCATAGTGAACTCTTGGAGAAGTTATGTCTTTCACTGTATGATGTCCTGAGGCCAATGATCATCCATGTCATTCACTTAGAGACACTTTCTGAACTCTGCGGGATTCTCAAAAATGAGATGCTTGAAGATCATGTACAGAACAATGGTAATTCATAGGTGGAACTTGATTGTTTTTGACTGTCTTCTTAACTGATAAAGTTATTAAATTGTATAGGCAAAAAAATCCCAAGATTTTTTTCTTTCTAATGTGTCTTAAACATGTCAAAGTGGAGGTAAGGTTATTTTAAATAAATCATGGGTTTTTTTCATTTATAATAGAAAGGTTTGTATTTATGGGTATGTGTATATCTTCATTTAAATTAATATACTGATGTTATAGAGTCCTATTTTCTCTAGATTCTACAAATGCCAGCAGGCATCCCCCCAGTGCATATACACGCACCAGGGTTGATTTGAACTTTTCAGATAAATGAATTGCTTTGCTTGGCTCTGCTAATGCATCATTTGTGTAGAGCTCTGTGTACATGGTGATAAAGCAATGCAAACTTGATTTTTTTCATTCTCCTTGACATAATTTTTCCCAGATTGGAAGTTGTAATTTCAGGAGAGGATTTTTGGCAGTTTTTGAGTTTTGGAAGGGTTCAGAGCTCACAGTCTCATAGAAGGGAGCTGGCTATCAGAAAAAAAAAAAAAGTTCTCTCATTTCCTTAGTGTGACCAGTGCATAATGGAGTCATTTCACAGTCTTAACCTTGCACTAAGTGATAAACAGAAATCATACTTTGTAGCTGGTATATAACAGCATAACTCTTTATCTCTGAAGTTGTGCCAATATCATGAAGAATTGCTCATTTTCCTGGAAGTAGAACTGTAATGCTGTTGAGAATGAGGAAAAAAATTAGTGACATAATCTTTTGGTTAGTCTTAAGAAGTGACTTTCTACTACTTAAACTCGGGCTGATACAATAGTTTTTAAGTTGCTCGTGAGCAGCTTTGGATCTTCTGTTCTGGTGGGTAGGTAGGTAGATGAGCAAGCTTGTCAATTCCCGACAGTCACACTGCAGGCTTTGGCTGTGATAGAACCAAAGCATTTTGGTTTGGTGTCCAGAAATACCACTTGACATGCCCAGGTCTCAAATAATTAGAATGCTTAATTCTGTCATGGCATCTGATGTTACCAGTGTGAGATTGCATTTTCACAGTCTAATGAAAATGTTGGGAGCTGAAGCAACTGCAATATGGAGTTCAGTAATTCCTTGCTTGTCACAAATTTGTCTGCGTGCCGCTGTTCCAAAAATAGTCTGACTTCATCTGCAGCAAGCCAGTGTTGTGATGATTCAACATGTGATGCTTCAAACTTTTGTGTCTATAAGCTTGTTTTGTAATTAAATGAACAAATCTGTGCTTTTTTTTACCTTTTTCAGCTGAACAACTGGGTGCATTTGCAGCTGGTGTCAAGCAGATGTTAGAAGATGTACAAGAGCGTCTTGTCTATAGGACGCATATTTACATTCAGACTGATATCACAGGCTACAAGCCTGCTCCGGGTGATCTTGCATATCCTGACAAGCTGGAAATGATGGAGGTACAGCACCTGCTTGTTTGTTGTCCTTGATTTGGTTTTCTTTTTATATGCAGTATATACAGTTGTGCAGTATAGTGTTTTGCAAATGGAATTTTCCAGTTCTTAGGTGTATTTGGTATTAGTAGCGCTATCAAATTGGCACCTGCTGATTAAATTATGACCCTAAACTATATGTCAGAGAACATGTTATGTCAAACTCAGTAAACCAGGTGATAGTTCTGAGAGTAAACAGTTTTACCTAAACTTAGAAGCATCTAAATTTTCTTGCACAACAGTAAACTTTCATTTACTTTTAAACAGTAGGTATTACCTGGTGTATTTTCTAGCTGAGCTGGAGCTGAAGAGAAGCTTTATAATAGACAGGCACAGTTAGCTGCAAGTTTATTTTCAGAATTAGTGGTCAACTAGTGCTTGGGACACATGTGTATGCTGTATTCAGGCTGTGGGGGGAGACTTGCTTATACCTCTAGATAATTTAACATGTCAGCAGTGGTTTCCAGTAGTCTTTTCAGATTCTTCTCAGTATTAACCATTTTTGTAGTCATTCCAAGCCCTTTGAGCCAATGTTCCTCTTGAAAGGAATCAAACTAATTCTACTTTAAACGATTAACACTGTATCAATGAAAGATTTTTATAATGAAACTATTCACAGAAATAAGAAAGTGGCTGATGAAAGATATTAAATTAGCTTTTCCCTAGGGCAAACTGCATTTGATATGCTGCTGAAAGGTAGCGTTGCATGGAAGGGATTAAGCCTGATGAAGATCCCCCCCCAAATAATTATTGCCATTCACTTCATAATGAGAGGCCCGAGCTGTCAAATGATTGACTAAGAATGGCAATTCGAACATGGGCTGGCAAGATCCAGATTTTACTGCTCTATTCGGCTTTCCATCTATCTACCACAATAGCTGGTTGTGTTTAGAAAATTGTAGGACTTATTTGCAGCTGGCCAGTTGATAGATGAGCTATTGCTTGACTTCAGAATTAGAGCATTACTTAAACAAAATGCAGAAGCTTTATAGCTATCTTATCTATCTATAATTTTGCTGTGGGCTGGAAGAAATTTACATTTTATAACTGTATCTTACTCTGTTCAATTCTTGCCTGTAAACAGAAAAACACTGTGGGAAACTTCTTAATACTGAACATCTGCTGCTGTGTCTTTATACATGTCTAGAGCTTTTTATTATGCTACAGTTCATGTTTCAGTTTATACTTTGGTTATTTTAAGGTACATCAAAAGTTTTTGGGAAAGCAGCTACAAATCCTGAAGCTAGTGAGTTTGTAGAACACTTGCCTTTTATACTGCAAGTTTAAGGACTAACAAGCTTTTGAAGAAAATACAAAAATAGTAATTGAGAAGCCCACCATGCAAAATGTAGCTAAATGTGATCTCTCCATTCAGAACAACTACTGGTCAGAAGTTATAGTAGTATAACTGTTAGAAGTGCAGGCTTGTTTGGTTTGAGGTTTTTTGCTAAAATTGTGTGAATAAACTGGATAAAAAGATTACTGTGAGAACTTTTTAATGTTAGCGATAACTTCTGTAGGCAAGCAATGCAGTTACTTAGTTTATATAAGGACTTATTTTCTAACTAGGGTCCTACGGCCATTCAGTTAGGAAGAAGAGAGTGCATTTTACAGTTCATTCCAAATTGGGAAGTTACACTGCTTTTCATATGTCCTCATAAGACTCCAATTTTTTGCCTCATTTGAGACTCATTTTGCTACTTGATTGCTTTTAAACCTCAAAACCTTGCTATTTAGAGAGGCCTTCTGTCTGAGTAAATGAATTATTAAAATGTTAAAAGCACAGGGCAGAAATACTTCTTGTGCTGTTCTGCTCAAATATTAATGCAGTTCTTTGCCCACTCTTGCTGCTTCTCGTTGCTTTGAAGCAGACCAAGTAATGAAAAAGGTTGAAGTGTGGAAGTATTCAGTAATGTTAGGGGAAAGGTTTCTGTTGAACTCCTGCAGGGAATAAGCTGGAGAGTACTTTGGGGACATCTGCACATATCGTGTATAAGAACAAAGCCATCACAGAAATTATCTGTATGAAATCCAAGTGAGTGTTGGATTGGGTTCCCTTATTTTGAGCTTCTCTTTCCAGGCGGCTTCACAGGTTATTATTTAGAGATAAGTAAAACCAGGCAAAATGGAAGGAAAGTGCCTTACTTAGATCTGTGTGGTATTTGTGAATCTTAAATTGATCCTGAAATGTTTCTGCTACTGTTTTGGAAGCATCTGTCTTTTTCTTTTAATGTCTTTGGAACACTGGGAGCTGAGTGTAGCTGACTCTTTGCAATTTAGTATGCTTTTCTCTATTGTAATCAAGGAAGCGTAATGCTGCTTAAATTAAGGAAAAAAAAAATATCTTTGTGATATATCTTCCTCTGCAGCAAATTGCACAGAGTTTAAAAGAGGAACAGAAGAAGCTGCCATCTGAAGCTTCATTTTCAGATGTCCGGCTAGAAGATCCTGAGTCATGCAGCTTAGTTAAATCTGGTATGAAATATATCTTGTGTTGTCAAATTAATGCTTGAAGTTCAGCGAGAGTGAGCGTTAACTTGAACCATCATTGATGGTTGCATGTATCTTAAAGGGTTATTTTCCTAGAGAAATTCGTAAGACATTTTGAGAGGTGAGCTTTGTCTCAGGGTTCTTAATAACTTTGTTTTGGAATGAGAAACTACTTAATCTTGTCCTTTTGATGGCATTTCTTTATGCTGCCAGTAGAACCCACTCTGTGAAGCAGCTACTTCTGTAACTTACAGCATCTATTGTATTTTGTATAAAACTGAGGTTTTGTATTCTCTACTACAAAGTAGCCCTACCATCAAGATGTATATTTAAGGATGCTTCTGTTTCTTAGCTGTGCTAAGATGAGAAGGGTGGTTTGGTGTGTCAGGCATGTCTCTTAAAAGAATGCTTGGAGCATCTAGGTAGTGTCTTTGTGTGTGCCTTCACCTGGAAAGGTGACTTTTTCCTTTGAATGCATTTGCATTTTCACTTACTGAAACCAGTTAGTAATTCTAGCTGTTTACAATAATTCAGAATATAGTCCATGATTTTTTTAATATATGATCCATGTGCCTGTAAATTGCAGTGAACTGGAAGCAAAATCCATGAAATGTGGCTCTTTCGATGCCAGTCCTTTGAGTGTTACAACCCTTCAAATTTTAGTCTAACTTCCATGAAGAATTTCTCGCTTTATTATACCATTGTTCAGAATCGTACAGTGTTATTTTTCCCAGCAGCACCTGTCTCGGCTCCTTGTCATTATTTCTTATATTTGATTACCTGGTAGTTTCTTCCTTTTGGCTTGCAAGGTCTGCAAAGGTGTTTCTGGCTGTTTTTAGCTGGACTCCTCAAATCCTATTGAGAGTGGAGTTTGTCTTGCTTCAAGCCAGGTGTGTGATGTTTGCAAGTCCTGTAAACCCCACCTGCATTCAGGAGGTGGAAGGAACCTCTATGGTGTAATTTGAAGATAAGTGTCTGAGATAATTGGGATTATTTGCCCTTCAAAGGTGCCATGCTCCAATTTCAGTGCCTACAGGAGTAGCTGAAGTGACTAATAAATAGCCTATAAACCTCAAACTGACAACTAAGGTCTTACAGGCCTTCTGATTACTGTGACAATAAATTTATTGTTGCAAAAGGTAGAAATAAATTGCTGAATTATTTTGGACAATTCCTGCACTGATCACACGAACACTTCACAAGTACTTACTCCATCACTAGGTAAAACTTTAAAAATTTTATGTTTTTAAATGTTCGCTAATTGCAGTCAGAGTTCTGATGCTATTGACTCAGCTGTTTCCCAGGATTGAAGGACAGAATGAAAAGAATGCAAGACTTCTGTCTGTCAGGTGTTGAAAAAAACATTTTGAGTGTACAGAATTCTTACAGAAGTTACCCAGGAGGAGCGCTTTTTTATGTTTGCAACCCCCTCGTGACAAAATTGGTTTTGCCATTATTTTTGTGGTTATTAACATGATGTTTAAACCCTACACTTTCTGCAACTGTGTAATCCATGTACGATTATCCTCAGCAGAAAGGAATGCATGAAGAAGTAAAGCTGGTGGAATGGGGTTCCCCCCCACCCCCCCTTTTTTTTTTCTCTTCTGAGCATCTCCTGTAGTTCCATGATCACTTAACTATTTTTTTCTTTTTTCTCCTATGCTTTTTTTTCAGTAATTGAGTATTTCATCTGTTGAGCTACGTTAGGGGTGTCTGTGTGTGTGTCTGTCATTGGAGACATGCCTGTAAAGCTAACTCATTATAAAACGGTAGAGCTAGGCCATCCCTGAAAGTGGATTCATGTCTGTCACAGCCATGTGCTCTATACACATCAGAAATGTAGTCAAGACCTGCTGAGAATGAAAAAAACCAAACCCAACTCTAACCTGTTTGGGTGCAATAAAATGTCTTATTACTGTGAAGTCAGTATAAAGTGTAGTCAGTATTGCGGTCTACTTCATCTGAAAGGACACATGGGCAAGTTTTTCATGTCTGTATTTTACTTTTAAACAGGTGCAGCAGAATCCCTTAATCCCAGGCACCAGACCACGATTTCACCAGCAGATCTGCATGGAATGTGGTATCCTACTGTCAGAAGGACCCTAGTGTGTCTCTCCAAACTGTATAGATGCATAGATGTATGCAAAAATTTCTTTATCTAATTTTTTTTTAAGTGAAGTTATGAAGTGTGTAGCACCATATCTAAATATTCTAATGTAAATTAGGATTGGACAATCGCTTAGTCTTTTTGCTGCTATCTTTATGTAAAACAAATGAACTGACAAATTTAGGTCATCATTTCCAAGACAATTATGTATTTTTAGAATTAGAAAAAAGTCAGTAGTTTGTACATCTGTTGCTTTTGCTATTACAGAAATACTTCAGTGTCTGATGCTCAAGACACTGCACCAAAGTTGAGGCGTGAACAGGACGAGAAAGAATAGAAGGTTTTGGGTTGATTATAGAGAATGATCTTACTGTTGAAATTCCTGGGTGAATATGTTTCTTGCTGTGTGCTTTGCAAAACATCAGGCAAGGTGATATTTCTGGTCTTAAAAATAGTGATGTTACTTTACTACATTTTAGAAATGTTTTCAAAATTTTTTTATGACACATCTTTTCATTTTCCAAAATGGAGCAGACATTTCCATAGTTTAAGAAAGCAGGAATCTTCATGTCTAAAAGAAACAAAAGCAATGTTTACTTCACAAGTATTTTGAGACTTGCCTTATTAGGTGACAGATTTATGTCTGTCACCTAATAGCATAAAATGCTAGTAAGTCTCTGAGAAACAAAATGTGTGTTTTGCTTTTCTGTATGTGTTGTATCTTTGTTAGATACGTTTAATGCATTTCAAAATATCTGAGAAGTGTTATGTGAAACTGCTATCAAGATGCTATTTGCTTAAAAAGAAGTTGGGAAATATTAATACTTTATTGCTTAATATATCAATCTCATTAAAGATAAATGAGTATTTGCCCTTGTTTCCAGCTAGACCTTTGGAGATGAGGTTGTTTTTGCATTGTTTGCAAGGCTCGTTTATAGTGTGTCTGCACAGTGTTATTTATTTATTTCCCCGCTGAGATGTTCTAGCAGGACTGGTACGTGGTGCCTGCACCGTGTAGCTTGGAGAAGACGTGAATGAAGTGGCATCAGCGGGTCTTGGGGCAGTCAGGGCTGTCACGTACTAAGCTGGAGTGCTGGTGGAGGCGAGCTGTGCTCCTAGGGCTAGCTCAGCCGTGTGATCTGGTTGCTGTGGCTTAGTGAGTTACTCTGTGTCACCTGGGCCATGGCAGCTGTCATGTCTGTTTACTAACCTGGTGCAAATGGTGAGGTAATTTTGAGTTTGCTTGAGGTTAAGCTCACTTGAATGATCTCACGTCTATAGCGAGTGTAAATTGTGCACACAGATAGTTACCCTGACACGCAAAGCGTCTAGTCAGGTTACCCGGTAAAAACATCGTCCGTGCTGTTAGCTGGGAGTGCATTAGGTGTCACTGACCGTGTCACTACCCAGCTGCAAATTCTGAGCCGGGGGGGTGAACAGGGCGTGCTTGAGTATACCTGTATCCAGTCTAAGTGCGGTAGCAAGCTTTTATATATGAACGCGCCATCCTGTCTCACTGCGTTTAGGTGACACGCTTGTAGCTAAGTAATCTAGAGCTTTATGTGCTGGTAAGCACATCCTTCACAAGATACAGCTCTTAAATTCTGCTTAAGCTTTGCCAACACCTTTTTCTGGTCTGATTTCCTCTTCCCCGCAGAGGGCAGTGTTTCAGGGATTATCGCAAGAGGCCTTATCTGCCTGTATCCACTCGCTGCTGGGAGCTGCTGATTCTATCAGCAAAAACAAGGTCAGCATCTGTGCTTTGGGTATCATCTCTTCTCTTTTTTTTTTTTTTTTTTCCCCCCCCTGTGTATATCTAAAGCCGTGAAGTAGTGGTTCAGAATTCTGTTGAAATCTCAGTGAAAGCATGTTGCTCTGCCCCCAGAGACCTGATGGATTTGCCAGCTTTTAGTTATGGTTAATGCATTGTAAAGCAAAGATAATGATTCACATGCTAGCCTGTCTGAAAAGGTGGAATGCAAATCATAGCAATCATGTTTACAGGCTGCTCTGGCTCATGTGAATTCAATCAAGTGATACCTAAATAAAAATTTTTGCTATAGGTCTCTGCTCTCTGCATTTGTTTTCACTGCCTGTTACTCTTTTCCTTTTTTCTCTGCCTTCATTGTTTGAATTTTCAAAAATCTTTCTCAATATTAAATTCACTGGTAAGATTTGTTAAGTACTCTCCATTCAGAACTGTCTGTTAACAGAAGGCTTGATCTGATGTGTTGCTCAGCATTCAAGACAGTTTCATCACATAATTTTAACTTTAAATGTTACTTTCAGTAGTTGGAGTAAACCTTTTTTCCTCTCACAGTTCCTTTAAAACAAATATGGTAGTAATTCACTAATTCCTAACAGTCAGGAAGTGAACTAAAAAAAAAACCCAAAACCTTAGTAGGCAGAAAATTGTTGGATTTGTATAAGCAATAAATATTTAGAAATGAAAAAAGTTTTAATTGCCATTAGAAATAAAGAGCTGTTTTGAAGTATTTCTTTTGAGTATCCTTTGAAAAATATCTGTTAAATGTAGTATCTTTAAAAAGAAATTCAAACAGAGTTTCCTTCTAGCTTGAGCAGATAACTGTTTCATATGGAAGTGATTCAGAGATCTACAGTTAATTACCCGTTTGAGCACTGTAGATCCCAGATCACCATTGACTTAAAGTATTGCAGAGAATGAAACTCATCCTGCAGTGAACTCTAGATAGGTTGGCCCAGGACTAGGATCTGCACCACTTTATTCTTGATGCAAGTTAATTTAACTTTATCTGGTGAAATAGCGCATGTAAGAATAAAACCTATAAAATCTCAAGAAACCCTTCCACCACTTTTTTTAGTAAACATTTCTATTTGTTAAAACTGCAGATTTAAATCTAATTTCTTCTTTAGTGTTTTATTTAACATTATATCAAGGAAAGTTCTCTTCCAGCTTGCAAAATCAAATTTGAATTCTTGAGTCTTCCCCCATTTACCTCAATGAGCCATGAACTCCAAAGATTAAAAGTAGCATGCAGTATAAAGTACATAGCTAAAATAACAAGCAGTGCAAAACAGATAGTCTCAACAGTGTGAACTTGGCCTTGTTTTATTCTTTGTATCTTTGCTTTACTGTTTAGAAATTAACTAAGCTTTGTGTTTAATGACGTGAGAAAAATGCTTCATAAGACTTTTGCACAATAGCATGGTTAATCAAAGTTATTATGGAAATGTTAACTGTCTGGCTTTTTTTTTAATCATCGTAACGATTAAAACAAATTTAGAACGTCATGTTTTTCAACTATAAATTATATGAATTACACAAAATAATTTCTGGCTCTTGTGAAGAATAAGTTTGTATCTTTCAAATAACGGATACCTGTCCTTAATGCGGACATTTAGTAATATGGCTGTGTAATCTAATTCTTCTAAGAAAAGTGAATAAAATCTGCTTCTGTGGAGTGGTATGTTAGCAACAGTACAGAAGTGGGATTTGTTGATCCCAGAGTGTAGTTAGTGGCACTGCAGACTAGTGGAAAAAGCTCGGTAGGAAGATTCTTAGTATTAGTTTTGTTATAGGCTGTAACTAATAAAAGTGCAGGTGTTGAAATTTTGCTCTTCATGTAATTGTTGGCGTTTAACATGTAATGCATGTTCTTTCTCTTGTTGTGCCATAGACCCAGGTTGATGGACAGCTTTTCTTAATAAAACACCTTTTGATTCTTCGTGAACAAATTGCTCCTTTCCACACTGATTTCACCATTAAGGAAATTTCCCTGGACCTTAAGAAAACTAGAGGTACTAAACAGTTGCTGGCTACAGAATGGGATGGGATTGTCCTCCCTTAATGAGCCAGCAAAACTTCTGGGTTTATTTTATGTTCACCTGCAATGACCTGTACGCTTGTTCTAATCTCTTGCTTTATTCTTAAGCTTTTCTGAAAAAAAACCAAAACCGTTCTCTGATTTAGGTTGATTCAAGATGTATCTAACATGTTCTTTATTTTTGTATAAAATGCATTTGCCTACTTTTTGCTGCTGACCTAATTTAGTTATCCAGTCCTTTTTAAGAACAGCTAAGTAATCTGTATTTCTATTGCACAGAGATGTCTTTCCTCTTTTCTGACCCTTTAAAGGAATATTTTTTGTTACCGCTGTTTAGCAGGTGAATTTAACAATACATGGTTGACTTGCCTAGAACTAATGAAGATTTCCTAGACCTTTCTGTGAGCTTTTGTTTTGTAAAGGATTTCTTGTGCTGCAAGTTCAAGAAAGTATTGTTGAACAGTTTCATGTAGCAGCCATGTCTGTCATAGGAAGGGAGAATAGAGGGTAGTGGCCGTGGTCATGATTTTTGAAATTTATTATGGTTCCTTTGTAAAATGCAGGAAAAAACCACTCTCAATACAAAACTGAACTGTCATGCGCTTGTCAGGTTTATAAAGATAATAGGAAAAATAATTGGAAGCATGTCAAGTTTCTTTTCTTCCATTCTAGAAGAGAAAGCTGAAGAAATAACCTTGCTTTCCTGCCATCTAATATGCTGCTGTTTTAACTCTGAAGCAAGCAAATCTTACACTAACCATTTCACCTGTTGCATTTGAACATCAATGAAACCTCCTACCTGTTGAGTAGTTTCTAGTTGACTGGAGGTTAAAGGGCAAATACATCCTTTTGGTGTCTTGTCCTGGCTGACACACAAGTTTGTTCTCCATTTTCATTTAGTTGAATAAATTTTTGTGTCAGCCAGTGCTTTTCACATGGTAGCGGTAAGTAATGGAAAACACTTTCTTGATATTGGGTGGTGGCGGTGGTGTTGAAAAGATGTACATTGTGCTTAATTCTTAATGTAGTGTAGCATAGGCCAGTAGGGCTTTTGTATTTAGGATGAGTTGTAGAAGAAAAATAATGTGGCTAATAGGAGTGCTACTGTTTCCTAGCCAAGATTTCTGCATATAGATTTGAGATTTAATTTGGCATTTATAGACAAAGGGACACTGCTTAATGTAAAAGTCATGCTTCCACCCACATCTTTTTTTGTAGTAATGTAATGCTAAGGTTCATGTAACTGAAGTAAACAGTGGGGAGTCACACTGACTAGCTTATAAGCTTCTAATCAAGAATTTAGGCTCTTCTTGGAGTCAGTGAAGATTCTGAAACAATGCAGGGAACGTAATTAATCTATCTCTGCAGTCTCTTTTAACTGCCTAGGAGTGTAGATTCTTAGTTCAGTGCAAAACCTACATGCCTAGGTATCTAGTATTCCCTCTGTTTGATGCCTTTGACAGCACTTCTAACTCTTATGTCTGGTTTCCCTCCCATTGTTTCATACAGCAAGAGGGGTGCAGAATTGCTTTTGAAATGAAAAAGAAAAAAGTGCAGATGTTTGTGTGGGATGATAAATGAATGGCATTAGGGCAATAAGCCATACTGAAACTGTACTGATAATTTTCTTTTTCCCAGTTTGACTAGATTTCAGGTTGACAACATCCAGTCAACACTATAGGAATAATTTCAGTATCTTGTGCTAATTACAGTCATTAGTGCTTTTCTTTCTTGGGACTTCTGTAGAGACCATAAACATCAGCCTTGATGTTTTGTTGTTTTTCTAACTAAAATAATGAAGCACTGAGGAAAAGAGTGCCAGTTCTAAGTTATTTCATGCAGTTGTACTTGGTTTTCCCAGGCAACATGGTCCAAATTCTGCATATGGTTTGTAAATACTTAACTACATGGCTTATGTAAAAGTCTTTCACTTCTAGATATAGTTACAAAAGGAAAAGAGCTCACACAATTTGCGTGCTGATGGCACTACAGCTAGTATCAGTCATTTGTTAGGTTCATGTGATGTATGTGTCTGTTTAGACTGTACAACTGTTAGATTCAGGTTTGCCATAGATATAATTGAAAAGTTTGGATCAAGCTCTGTGTGTTTCTGTGCATGTGCACTTGTGCATCCACACCTAGCGGCAGTAGAGATAGTAATGTTATAGTCCTAATCATAAGTAAATGAGTGATTGAAATTTTTAATTCCTGGAGCTGAATGCCGTTGACTTACAATGTGAGTGACTTTCTGATTCACAGATGCAGCATTTAAAATCCTGAACCCTA
Source organism: Microhierax caerulescens (assembly GCA_035590215.1). NCBI lineage: Eukaryota > Metazoa > Chordata > Aves > Falconiformes > Falconidae > Microhierax > Microhierax caerulescens. The sequence goes on along the minus strand of JAVJGJ010000014.1, from coordinate 31,407,412 downwards.
AGACAGTTTCAAGATTTTTTAGACTAAACAGCAACAACGCCTTGATACAGTTCTTACTGGAGGTAATATGGAGTGTTATTGCATTAAGAAAAATTGGATCATTCAAGCAGGTGGTGATCTCTGGCAAATAAAAAGGAGAGAATTATTGTCTTCTGTTCAAGGGTACTCCAGAAATCAGAGAACATTATATCGACTCTAAGAAAGATGTAGATCGTCATCTGAAATCAGCTTGTGAGCAGTTTATTCAGCAGCAAACCAAACAGTTTATAGAACAGCTGGAGGAGTTCATGACAAAGGTACAAACATGTTATTATGTTCATTAACCTAACTGAAGGACTAGTAGGACAAGGGAATTAGTATTTACATTGGGTATAGGAGAAGCTGCTAGTTCTGTCTGAATTGCTGAAGATGATGGCATTTCCCATTATAAGGTCATGATTCCCTTTAAGTTCCAACAAGTTTCCAGGCATTTTTGAGATTAATGGATTAAAGAAACATGGCGTAGTTCATTTTTAAAAGCAACCCTTAATACATTTTGATCAAGAAGCTTTAATGTTTCATTGACTTGAAACAGATCTGTAAAAGTTAGCAAAAGCTTTTCTGTTTGCAGGAAAATGCCTACTTTGAATCAGTAAGCTTTCAGAGATAATCTCGTGTCATGCGTGTTTTTGAGGGACATCTTAGACTATGGCTGTGAAATGTGTTAAATTTTTCTGTTCTCAGCATATTTTACACCAGTGAGGTGCTTGCTGAGCAGGACTTACCTCCCAAGTCCTGTTCGTGACAGAAATTCCTGGTAACAGTTGGTCAGAAAGATTGGGCGTTCTAGGGGATAGACTGTTACAATACACTTCTTTCTACAGCCTGCTGTAGAGCTCAGGATTTGTAAGTATCTTGAGAAGACCACACAGCAATATCTGTTACTTCTGGAAAATGAAGAGTGTGATGTGGATCCTTATGTATGGAAAATGTGGCCTCACGTCTCAGAAAGTGGCGCTACAGCATCCTATGGATATCATAAATATCCCAGCTGTTTTCTTTTTGAGAATTTAGAAGATTACAGTATTATATTTACCAATGCCTGTCAGACTGGCGTGAGGAGCCAGTGGCATGCCTAAAATATAGGTGGGCAACTGGTGAGGTTGACAGGTTGTCCAGGTAATCCCAGTGATTCATTGGGAATCTGGGGAGTTTGACTAACCTGCTTAAGTATAAACGTCTTTTGAGGTTTTGTGTCCTTAGGTGCCTAAACATCTTTGTAAATTTAATCCCATTTTGAATGTTATTTTCAAGAAGTAATCATGGTTGTAATTTTGAATTGCACTTCTGTCAGGCTGCTTCCCCTGTGTGGTGTTAAGTCAGGGCTTGGAACAGAGAGCGCAGGGGAGATTCCATACACTGCAGTATCTAAGAGACTTGTGCAATTGTGGCTTGGTCACTTTGTTGTGAGTTCAACTGAAAGAAACTAATTTTGTTGGTTGTACTTATTTTAGGTAGCTGCTTTAAAAACAATGGCTACTCAAGGAGGTCCCAAATACAGCCTTTCGCAGCAACCGTGGGCGCAACCAGGTATTTTCTTTGGTTTATATTCATGTTACTCCTGAGGTGCTTGTAGGCTAATAAAGCTTTGATCGTTTATTACTTTGAGACTTCTCCTAAAAACTTTTCATCAAATGGAGAAAGAAAACCTTTCCATTCCCCATTTTTGGTAGACCAATAGAAGCTGCGTTATATGGGGCTCAGGTATTTCAGAATGTCATTTGTCTCTGTACCTGACTTCTAAAGCATAGGAGTCTGAAAAGGTGATCAGATTAATTTGGACTGTGAGGCTGTGATTGATTTTGAAAAATTCTAAGTACCTAAGAACTGTCTGCCTTTTTCTTGAAAGTCCTGGCTTCCATTTTTACCTCTATGCTAGTTTAAATGTCTTAAGATGCCTCTAAATCAAAACCTGACAAACTTCAGAATATGTATTTAATTGGTGCAGTAGATGAATGACTTGGGTATTTCTCAGGCTGTGATTGTTCTTGCATGAAAACAGCATTTCTGCAACTGCATACAGAATGTGCTTAAGGAATTATTTGATTACTTTTAAGATAAAGCTTTTGCTTTTGTAGCAAAAAAAAAAATCTGCATCGAGGCTTTTATTGTCTGTACATTTGGTACCTGCTTTATTTTCAGTTTTCCTGTCACTATGCAAAAATTGAATCTAGCTTAATTTTCTTCTTCTTAAGAATTAAAATGTGAATGCTTCATAGGAACATTTGGAGTAGTTAGACGTCCCTGGGTTGTTTTGCTCTTCACATTACAAAGTTGTGCTTCTGGGTGACACTGAGAAATCTGTTTATTCCAATCCATACATTGGAACCTTCTGTTGCATTGTGTCCTTAAAATGCAAAGCTAGCCTCATTCATTCATAATTCAGTGCTGCTCCATGGGTCAGACACTCTCAAGGGCTAACTTGAGCTTCTACTTAACATCTCCTGCTTCTTCGGGAGTGTTTTTAATGTTTGTTTGGAGATAATTATGTGTGTAGAGGCAGATCTAAGAGAGCTTCTACTGTTTCTTGGAGTCATTTGCCTGGGAAGCAGAAGTAGGGAGAAGATTTAGACAGTGAAAACTGAGGGGAAAAAAATAAACATAGTATATTAACTTTGATACTTTAAAGCTACAAAATGTACTTTTCCCCTGCCCTTTAAGCAAAGATATTGTAATATCATTAAAATACCTAGCAATAAATAAAGAAGGTCTTGTCTGAGAGAGGATTTCCATTTGGTTGATTCAAAATCCAGATGGCTGTGCAGCCTTTATTCTTACAGATGTGGCCTGTGGTCAGTAAGGAGAATTTGTGACAGGCTCTTCTCTTCCCTAGCACTGTTTATTTCCCAGCAGTTTCTTTTCCAGACAATTTTTCTAGGGGGTAGGCTATGCAGAACATTGTTGCTCTTGGAAGGCCATGACTTCAGGAATCTCAGGAGGATGTGGCAGCTTGCAGAAATGGGTTGGATGCATTTCCTGTAGGGAAAGAGGCACTAATGCCATGGGTAGGTCCCAAAAGAAAAGCCTTGTCTGGCGTGCTGTGGTTGTATGATGCTGCACAGACCAGTCATCGCCTCTTGCTCTTTCACTCAAACCTGTGCTTATGATCAGCCCCAGTAAAGTGGAGGTGATACTCTCGAGTGTGGACTTCAACTAGCAGAATGACATTTTAGCCTATTAAGCTTATTTTCTTTTACTTTCAGCAAAGATCAATGATCTGGTCTCTTCCACTTACAAGACAATAAAAACAAAGCTGCCATCAACGTTACGAAGCATGTCATTATACTTGTCCAATAAAGATACAGAATTAATTTTGTTTAAGCCAGTTAGGGTGAGTATTGCTGGGTGTACTTCAGCACGTTTTTCTGTAGTGTTGGGCATTCATTTCGTTAAAGACTTTAAACACGTTTTGTGGATCGTTCGCCATATATTTCTGTGTGTATATGGTTATATGTATAACATATCTATATAAATGTATGTATGTGTGTATATAAGTGTATCTGTACAGTTACAAATACATACACGTGTCTGTAGAGTTACTCTAAGCTACCAGTCCAGCCAGTAAACATGTGACGCATACCATGTGTATGTAATAGTGAACAAACTGTAACAGTCACTGTGGTGTCCCTGATCCGAGAAGCCTGTTGTGAAGACACACAAAATAAAACCAAACCAAAACAAAACCCAATCTAATGATGTTTTATAATGCTACGTTTAGCTTTAAAACCCAAAACAAAACAGCTGTCCTGCCCTCCATTGTACTCAGCCTACATAACATACACATTACAGGGAAGTTAATTGGTTCTGTTCATTCTGCGTGTCTTCCATTTAACACCATGCGAGCTACTGTAAAGAAACTTAACTCTGTCCTAGCCAAAACTGGTACAGCTTGGTCAGTTACACATGGGCAGAAGCACTGGAGGCAGAGAATGGTACAGCTGTAACAGGAGACCCACTGTAAGCCCACCAGAAAGAACAAAGCTCCAGTTTTAAGCTTCCAGGCTAAGTCTGTAAGACTCAGCTGGGATACGCTCAGGTGAAACACTGAGTTTTCATCTCACAGCCAATGTGAATTCTTTGTGGCTGTTTTAGGGGCTTGTTTTAGAACAAAAGCTCTTAAAGCTCAACCGCTTCTCCCTATCTGGTCACTTCAGTAGCTATTCCATGTACATTGTGCTTGTTCTGGTTTGTGTTTGTGTTTTTTTATACTGAGTTTTTTCTTCTTTCCTTTAAAAGAATAACATTCAGCAAATGTTTCAGAAACTCCATGCTTTGTTAAAGGAAGAATTTAGTGAAGAAGATCTCCAGATCATAGCTTGTCCTTCAGTGGAACAGGTATATATGGAAGCTCCCTGTTTTATCAGTTGCTCTTTCACATAACTGGCCTTTTTTAAACATTCATTTTTTTCATTTTCAGTATTTTTAGTGTTCAGAATCTTTATTTATTTACTGTACCCCTTAATCCTGGATGATTAAACCCAGGGCTTTATCTGAACTCTAGGCTCTCAGCTAAAAGGGGTTTTTCTTTGGTTCTTTTCATGAATATCCAATAGATTTTTTTAAACTGAAGGTGGTGATTGACATTGCTGGGGATTGAGTTCTACAACGTTATGGCAGAATCTTGCCGTTTCTGGGCATTGCCTTTACAGAGAGATATCAAAGCTAGTGAATATGCTTTAAAAAAGCCTGTGTGTTTGAAGGCAGTCTTGCTTTTGACAAATACAAAAAGCAGCCAGTTTTACATTTAGGAAGCATGAGAAAGAATCACAAGAGTTCATTTGAAGTAAATTGCATTGGGAAAATGTGCAGATGTTTATGGTAATGTAACCCTACATGGTAAGGTCTTTAGTCTCCGAGATGATTTGGATTAAGAATTCTCTGTATTAGGATGCTCTGACAGAAACTAAATAGGTTTTTAAAAATCTCACTTTGCCCTTAGTAGTTCAAGGAATGTGGATAGAATTCAGATTATTCCAGGATGCTAATGTTTAAACAGATAATCTAGTTGAGATTAGAGGATGTGGCCTGCAGTGAACGTGGCCACGGGGATGTGTGGTAACTGTCCTGGAGCACAGAGTGGGAGTGGTGCACTGGAAGGAGGTGGGGTTGTGCTAGAGGAGATGGCTTCCTCTAATTGCTTATCTATTAATCTGTAGGATCAAATGTTCTACAAACTGAAGTGTATGGGAAATCATATTGTAATCTATGCAAAACAAGTATTGTGAAGGATCCCCAATGTGGTTCAAATATCTAAGATGAACGTTAACACTTTTTGCCAGTATATGTATTATTCATAATTCCTTGAAAGCACATGAAGTCATACCAGACACTTGGACACAGTAGGTCGTGACTGCTGAAACGACTAGTCAGCATGGTCAACAGTTTTATTTTAAAAAGCCTGTGAACGGGCATTTGACTGGAAATTTTGGCTAGTTGTTATTGTCGCTGTCTTCTCTGTATTCCTCTAAGACTCTCTGCTTCCTAGGAATCCTGTTTAAAGGTTTAAACGTAAGACGTTAGTTCTGAAACTTAGCCGCTCTGTCTAATATAGGCTTTCCTTTTGTCTTCCAGGTGAACTTACTTTTATCGATGTCTAAGTAGCCCAACAGTGAGGCTGCTTGAAATGAGCTTCAGCTGAATGCCAAGCAGCGAAGGGAATGCAAAGACATTTGCTTGAAGAAAACTAAGGATCCCACTGTGCAGTCCAGTCTGCATCAAAACTATTCCGGCTGCTTAACCCTGGTTTAGGAAAAAAAGAGAAAAAAACAGTTTTATTGATTTGTTAAAGGTCTTTCTGTTCATTGGCTTGAGAAATGAGGGTGAAGAAAACAAAACAAAACCCCTTTGCTGATCACTTATCAAAGCTCAGTTACTGCCTTATCCAGATGTTTTCAAAGTTGAAATCCTTTTTGGTTTTTTGTTGTTTTTTTTTTTAATGTAAAAACCTTTCTTGCATTCCTTTAATAAGCTGATTTATGTAGTGAAAAGCTGTATTTTCAAAGACACACTGGAAAGAAAGAGCAGGGAATCAAATGGGAGCAGTAATAGGTATTTGCAAGGCTTGGAGGTAAGCACGTTGGTATGAGAATTTGACTAAAGCAGGCATGCTCTGATTTTTCTTTAATTCCCCCGAAAATCGTGGCAGTCAACCACGTGCTTGAACATAATTCAGATGTTCTTAGTTGGGCAAACTTTATTTCCCACATATGAAGCATTTCTTGGAACGCTGGATGTGCTGTTTTTCTTACACTGTTGTGACTGGGAGCTGTGAGGTCTGACCTGAAGTTTCATGCTCTAACCTTCTGCTGTGTAAAGAATCTCAGATCCTCAAGATTTGCAATGGAAAGCTGTGCAATATAATTTCTGTTTCTGAGGGAATTGCATGTTTGCAGGTGCTTTACAGCAAAGCTTAGCATTGAGATTCTCAAGTACTTAGTTTTGGGTCAGAGTTGGTTTTTTGCTTTACCCAAGATCAAATGGTGGTGTCATATGGTTTAAAGTGGGAACTGGGACTTGTACAGCCTTTGTGCGCTGGAGTTGAATGCTAGTTAAGGGGGTGTGGGGATGCCAGAAAGAATGTGCAAGCCTGTCAAATCAGCATTGTAAACGGGGTAAGTACTCGGTAACTGATAAACAGTGCACGCTGTTCAGGATGCATTAATTGGTCGTTATTTTGGAAAGCTGAGTACTAAACACTTGGCCGTTAATGGAATGAAGCACTACACGTAGCTTTAGAGTGTCTCAGTGTAAGTCTTTATTGTGCAGCACTGCAAAAGAAGAATTGTGGTCACTTACATGGCAGATTTTTAACTTATTTATAAAACCTGTTCTGTAGTTTAAATATGTAGACATTTCCATGCACATCAGTGGTGTTTTGATTTAATAATTTTCTTGTTATAAATCATGTGGCTGGAGACTAAGATGGCAGGATTTCAAGCTACCGTGAGAAGAGTTGCAGCAGTGGTGCTGAGGTACAAAAAATGGTACTCATAAAACCTTATATGACTCCTTAAAAAATACCCAAAGGAACTAACAAGGAAGAAAACTTGCCCATTCTTTTTACTTATGTAGAAATACAGGCTGTAAAATAATGTCCAGTGCATTGTAATATATGTATATTTGGTTTTTATAAAGTTTTACAGAAGGACTGCCTGGTGGCTGTACAGAGTTATGACTGACAATACAGACATTGTACAGAGAAGATGTGAAGGGTTAAACCTTTGCAGTAGCCACTCTTGTGCTTGGGATCTTTTTTCTCTCTAGGAGTACCCAGACAACTCTAGGACAGCTGGTTGAAAGATTAGAAGAGCAATCAGTTTATACAGCCTGTTTGCTAAACGAACATTTGTTTAAACATGTACAGTTTCAGATATTTACGTTTACAAATAGTGTAAATACTTTCAAAAGATTAATTTAAGATGCTTTATATTATCTGACTAGAAACTTGCTGGTTTTAATTTTTTTAAATAAAAATGTTGCCTCCTATTTTGGTCCAAGAGTAAACCTTCATTCTGTATCCTGAGGCTTGTCTGTCAAGATAACTGTAATACAGAGACAATAAACATCCTGTAAGCACAGGCAGTGCATCACTGAGAAGTGTTCTTTTTTAGCAGTGAGAGAATTGACTTTATTAGGCACAGATGTATACCTGAGTGCTGAATGTACAGCTAATTGTTGAAGTAATGCCTCTTTATGGTTATAATAAAAGTAAATTTGTATTTTCTTTACTGATAAATTATCTTCTGTGACTTAAATGGTCTCTTTGCTTGCGATTTTGTTAGGGGGAGGAAACCACAACTGCAATACAAGAACTTATTTTAACTGGTTGGTTTTTACTAAGAGAAAACTAGGGAACTGGTGGCAGAAAGCACAAGTATTACTGTATTTGATAGCTGTTCTTGGTGCCTCGTTCTTCACAGACTTGCCTACCCATAGTTTCTCATTACCACATACTGTTCTCTTGGCCTGTGGTATTGTAGAAACACGTCATCCCAGAGGCTTGTGGTTTGTACCCTCTAATGTCAGCAAGAAGCTTCCTTTCATCCTCTGGCTCTGACAATGTCATTTGAATGAGCTAACCTAGGGAAAAATGCTCCTGTCTCTTGGAATTCAGCTTCAGTCTGACCGGTATGGGGCAGCAATGTGTGACTATTGCTTCCTAGGTGCTTGGAGCCTCCTAAAGAAGTGTGGTCCTTTGGATTGCATCTCTCCTAAATGAAGCCAATGCCAAAGCAGCTGCCCAGGCATCCGTACTTCTTTTTGTATGACAGTGATGCCCACAGCTCAGCTTATGCTGTGCCGGGTGTTTTCCAGGTAAACCCAATAGTCCTGTTCTCTCAAGTCGGGGTTCTTCACCTGGTGTGGAAGAGCTGATCCACACACCAGCTGAGATACTTGTTTGTTGTCTGTGCAGAGATGGGTGCTAGGTGGTAATCCACAAAGCCAGCACACCTCTTAACACATAGCAAAATTTTATAGGCTTTGAACAATCGATTACAATTATGTTTAGTCACACTTAATTCTTGTTGGTTTTTCCACGTCTCCATTTAAAGGTGCGGTGTTCTTTTTTTCACCACTCGTTCTGTGGGGAGGGGGCTTTGCTAGTAGGAGGCTCTCTCTAATTGAGGATGGATCATATAGTATGCTGACTAGGATAGTTCACACACAGTTCCAGTAATTTTGTGTGTAATTTTGTGTTCAGTCTCATTAAACGTTTGGTTCTCTTTGAGGTTATCTTGTGCCTCAGCCAGACATATTTATGGTCTCTGTGCCTTCCACCAAAGCCGTGTTTTGTTAACTGTAAGGATTTAACAAACGTCCTCTGTTTTTCACATTTTCTTGTTTTTCACTATAGAAATTTACTTTTTTGGTTTTCCCTCTCTCTTTCTTTTTAAAATAGTTCTTATATCAGTCCCTTCCTTAAATTGTGCATGTTTGGTATTGATAAAGTGATATGGGTAGGAAAAGGGGAAAAACTGTGCTGCTGAGGCAGCTCACGTGGTGCCTGCAGGTAGATCCAGCCCTGTCTCCGCAAATGCTTTCTCCTACCCTCCTGTGTTCTTAGCGTTGCTGAACCCTAAACCCAAGCCAACACTGAAGTGAGGTGATCTTTAATACAAAGACCTCTGAATAGAAGAACAGGAAAAAAAAGAATCAGGTGGCCCCTTTTGGTGGTGGCCAACCATGCTGCTAAGCCATGGGAATTCCCATCTACCACCAACTGGAACCCTGAAACCCAACAGGTATCTCATCTTCCCTCTCCTGGACTACCTCTGGTTCCTGTACCCAAGCTGTCATTTGTCACCCCTTCTCTACCCGTGCCCCTGGCAGCCAGAGCAGGCTGGTCAGTCGCACTGGGTGCAGGTTTGTAGGAAGGAAGACATCTCCCTCAAAGTCCTGCACATTCCGTATGTAACCCCACGACCACGCTGTGATACATCAAGTGCTTCTGCTTGGTGTTGGGACTTGATGTGCAGGAGGGCAGGCATTGTGAGCTCGAACAAGGGAGCGCTGTGTGCGTCACAAAGTGACTGTTACTGCCTTTATGAAGGAGAAGTTGATCTGAAATGCCAATGTAACTGCTTGCAGTGAGTCTTAATGTCTTCATTTCGGTATTTCAGGCAGATAGCGGAAACCAGAGGTGTGATATCACTGAGAGAGGGGTTGCCAAAGGTATTGCAGCACTCTGGATTTTGGACAGCAGGCTCCCCAGCTGAACCTTTTTGCACTGGAGGAAGAGTCCTCTTTGCTCTCTGGCCACTCAAGTAGGTGACTTGGCTCTGGGTCCTTCAACAGCGAAGAGAGGCCCTGCAAGGAGAAGGGTGTTAATGCTGACCCCCCTGAAGGGAGGCAGGGTGGCAGAGCAGAGCATGCCTGGTCACCCAACCTTCCGTGCTCACCTGTGTAGTGTGTCCAGGCTGCCCTTCCCCTCCATGCTCGGGGGGTGCCCTAACCCTATAGCTCCCCTGCGGAGGTGATCCGGTGCCCGTACAAGGGGGCTGAGAAGCTGAAGTCATGCTCTGGCCTCCTTCGGTGGGAGTGGGCTGTCCAGAAGTTGTGGGGCAGGGAAGACGAGTTCCTTACCTAATGTAGCGACGGGTCCTGAGAAGAAGTCTGAATTTTGGGGATGGAAGAGCAGGTGCCTGTGCTTTATGGTTCCGTACGCTGATGTGGGATTGTTGCCACCTTTCTGAATAGCTACCCCAGATGTCTCTTTCCGTTAGTAATACATCTGTGGCCACGTATAGAATATTGCTCTGAGGACTGTCAAGATTGCACTGAGGAAGACCACGGGAATCCCTCACCCTGAGGCCACAGCCCCCCACCAAGCATGAGCTCCTGGTGCTGTGTGACCTGCGTTTCAGAGCTGACCACTCGTGTTTGCATCCAGCAAAGGACAGGGATGCACACCAGTGGGCTGGGACGGTTGCACCAGCACTGAGCAGGGCTGAGTCCTGGCCAGCACATCATTTCCATCTCCAGGGAAGGGTCGGAGGTGGGGAACCTGAGTGACAGCAAATACCAAAAGAGTTTGGCATCCCTCTCCCCAGATGCTTGTTTCACATTAAGTGAAATGCTGTTTAGATAAAATCAGCAGCTTTGTGTTGGTATTGACATTTAATATAAATGTTTTGAAAAGAAATAGTGTTTCAAAATGAATTTGTGAGACTCGCTGTTCTTACCCTTCAGCGACACCATTTCAATCTTATCTAAATGCTTTCCTGAAAGGGAATTTCATTAAGATTCACACAGGCAGGAAATTTGCTTTTGAATGAAACAGTGATTGTTCCACCTGAAAATTTGTGACCCGTCCCATGCAGCAGCCCCAAGCTTATCTCCCCGGGGTGGTTTCCCTGCTGCTGCTGCTCTCCGAGGAGCTGGCTGGGCAGGGCTACCACAGCAGGCGCTCACCTTGAGCCAGGACGGGTGTTGGAATAGATGTGATCGCTGCCATCAGAGTCAATTTGATCCTGAGCTGGGACTGTAACGGTGATGTGCTGTTCAGTTTCACGGTGATGGAGTGGAAACAAGGGCTGTGATTGTGGTGGCTGAAGTCATACCACTTCCAGCACTTTGGGCTGACCCCTGTCTGGTCCAAGCAGATCCAGGGGTCCAGGGTGGTCCTGGGGACAAATGCAAAGCTGGGTGAATCCAGAGCCAACAACTTTCTGGTCCCAAATGCCATCCTTTGCCTGCAGTTGGACCAAACTTCTTATTTTTTCTATCCAAGAGTCACTGCCGGGACCTGATGCATCAGGTCAGGGAATGGGTTTTGGTAGTAGTTTTTGTCATACGCTAAAAGCACCCTACAGAAATTAGCTGGCTGCCAGCAGAGCAATGAGTCCCTGGAGGGCAGAGAAAATCCTTTGGTGGAGCGTGTGCTGTGTGTGTGTGAGTCTCCCTCTTCCTATTGCATGTCTATATCTTCTAAAATTCCCTGGATGTGGCAAATTATTTTGCTCTGGCAACCTTTATGCAAAAGACAGGTCCTCCATGCATGCACATGTGGTCGTGCATGTGGCTGGGTAGGGGAAATAGACTTGCCAAACTACAGAGAGAAACGCAGCGTGTGGGGGAAACCAACCCGTATTTATGGCATACAAATGTAAATTGATACTCCCCATCTCATGACAGCCTGGGTAGGTGGCTCTGGCCACTGGAGCATCCCCCCAGCTGTGGTACGTGGGCAGTTTTATCATTCACGGCCTGTGTTGTGCTGAGTTTTTCTGGCCTAAGCGTGAAGAAGGTGATTCTCACCGGGCTGCGAGAACAGCTTGGCCTGCCCCAGCGTTTCCTTGTGCTGCAATTTGGAAAAACCAGAAGGGGAAAAAGAAATCTTTACAGCCATGATGTGCTACAGCTCTGGCCGTGGACAAGCCTGAAATTGGTCCATACACAGACGACCTACCCACGGGCTGCTGGTGTTCTGCTTTCGTCTCATCAAAGCTGTCATATTCTTTTCTTAAATGTCAGTGGTCACCTAGCGTAGCCCTTAATTTACAGGTGCTGGGAGAGGCTGGCAGGGTTGTAGCAGCCTGCCCCAGCTCGGTGGCAAGCCAGCAGCTGGTACTTGGCTAATGCTGATGGGGACCATGTGGTCCAGTGTGGTCAGGGGAGACCTGCAGTGGGGTCAGTGGTGGTTTAGTGCTGCCAGGGGTTGCCTCGGTGCCGGGCTGTAAAAACCTGGCTGCTGTGTGACAGATGAAAGGCCAACGTGCCTGCAGGCAAATGGTAGGACTGCAGGAGTCTGATGGAAGCATGACTGCAAAAGCTATTTAAAATGATTTGTAATAGCCAGGTAGACATTTAAGATGTCCATTAATTAGTCTCAGCACAGGGAAGAGTTTTAAATTTAAACGGGATGTATTGATCCCCCCAGATCCTACCTTTCTGAAGGCAAACTGGAGACTGGGGGTGCGGTGTTGAAAATTAGTATTTGATGGCTCCGACACCAGCAGTTTCTACTAAAGCCATTGGCCACCTCATATTACAACCCAGACCGCAAGAAATTGTTCTCCTAAGCAATTCTTTAGTGAGGAACACTCACGGCATATGAAAAACAAACCAGAAGCAATGTTGATCTCAAGCTAACTGACTCTGGCTATTGCAGCTTCTCCTCGCATGCAGATGATAAGCCCACATCTTTCCAGTATGGCCACCTGGGGCTCCATGGGAAGCTGGTAAAGTAGATGTACCCTCATCCCTGCACTGTAATGGGGTTAAAACACCTCCATGGCCATGTGGCCAACCTTGGCCAAGATCAATCCTCACACCAGAGCCTGTGGACGGATGTCTCTGGCAATTGAGATGGGGCAATCCCCAAGTGCCCTCGTGCCATGCACAGTGCCTGCACCTGGCACCTTGGTGCGCAACACAAGAAGACACACGACTCTGGTGGGCTGCAGCACAGCCCTCCCTCCTTTTCATGCACTTTCACATAGAAAATATAAAACTGGAACAAAAAATGAAGATGCTTCCAACGTGCCTTAAAGCCCTGGGGTGCCACAGGGGCAGGTTGGGGACAAGCTGGCATCTGGTGTCACCTCTGGGCTTGCACTTACCAGAGGTGGCAGTCATCAGGGTGGAAGCAGACCCTGTGGCCATGGCTCCTGAAGGCAGCTCTGATCCCTGGATACCTGCTGTCCTGTGGGATGTGATAGGTGAACGGGGCTTCCTTGGTGAATGTGACAAGAATGGCCGTGCTGCCCGACAGGTAGCTGAGAAACAGGTAAGGAGAGTCGAACCCACAAAAACCCCACAGGAAGGATGCTTTGGAAGAAAACTGTTGTGGGACAGTGTCTGGGGGGGAAGTGACCTAAGCCTCCACCACCCTTCAGACAGCCAACCCCAAGTCAACCAGCTCTGCAGACCTCATTTCCTCGCAAGAGCAGCACAAGTTGTGTAGCCAGCCCGGGAGGCTGAGGTGGGTTGCCCCAAGGGAGGAGGTTCATGGTGGCCCACCTTGAGGCAGGGTGTTCCTGTGGCTGTCCCCCCGGCAAGTGCTGTTGCTGCTGGATACTAAACCTGACCACTTCCATGCAGGAATGGGAGAAAAAAATGCCTGTCCATCAGGATCATGTCGTCTTACGGGCTCAGGAGAACAGCAGCGCTGCAGGAGCAAAGGTGAGGTCGTGAGAGGCAGGTAGGGGTGTGGGGCAGGTGCCAAGGGGAAGCCTGCCTGCACACCGGGACGGGGGTGCTCTGCCCCAGGCCTTCCTCCCCCTCCCCTGATACCAACCCCGAGCACTGCCAGGCCATCACACCCTGCTTTCCACCTAGCCTTGGGTTTTTTGTTTGTTTGATTACTTTTTAATTAAATCCTTTTAAATAACTGAGGAAGACTCATCCTTCACTTCTGTATTTTTGCATTTCATGTACAAAGCTCAGATCTTCTTATTTTATGTTATTAGCTGCTCTCCGATGATATAATTTGCCAAGGGCCCTCTTTCCTTTAGAGACACAAATTTATCCTGCGATACACTGACAAGTGAAATAGAAACATTTCTTTGCTAAGGGCTTAGCTCCCAGCGTTACGAGGGAGTTGGGTTTAACACTTTCTAGTAAGAGTAAGCAGCATTACTGCCTGCTTCTGCGGGAAGAACGGAGAGCCGCTAGGAGAGGGGGGAGGAGGGGACATCTTGCTGTTCCCTTCTAACATCATCATTAAAAGCAGCAGATGTTAGCTCTCACGTGCAGGAAGGGACTGTGCTTGGGTTTTGTTTGTCGTGGGGACTTGGGGGACTCATCCCCAGGGGGCTCCCAGGCGGAGGCACCTGTGAAGTGGCTGACTCCAGTTGTAACTGTGGCACCAATTCATAACCTGGAGATGCACATTTTGGCTCTGCAGAATAGCTAAGAGTTACTTCCTGGTGGTAAGGCATGGAGGGCAACAAACAAGCAACAAACTGACGATTTTGTTGCTGCTTTCATTTTTCAGGCTTTTTACGAGGCTAAAAAGACAGACGGTCCCAGACAGAGGGATTTGCTACCTCTGTATTTCAGGAAGGGAGAGCAGTATAATGCGCTTCTATGTTGAAAATAAAAAAGCCAACAAAATCACTGATCGTGTGATAAATCACAGGTAATTTTCTTGCAGTCCTATGGAAACTGCAATGCTGTCTGGTTTGGGAAGGGAGAGGAGAGGAGAGGCAGGGAAGGGAAGAGAGGAGCAGTGCTGCAGGCAATCTCAATATGGAGAAACATCAAGGGAAATGAGAATGTTTGCGTCTTGGAAAGGACCCACACACACATTTGAAAAGCATTTGTGGTGGAAACATTCATGATTAGCTCGCCTCCATCCTGACTGGACAAATCATAAATACAGGCTGGGCAGAGAACGGATTGAGAGCAGCCCTGAGGAGAAGGACTTGGGGGTGTTGGGGGATGAGAAGCTCAACATGACCCAGCAACGTGCACCTGCAGCCCAGGCAGCCACCCAGACCCTGGGCTGCATCAACAGAAGCATGGCCAGCAGGTCGAGGGGGGCGATTCTCCCCCTCTGCTCTGCTCTGGTGAGATCCCCCCTGTGGTACTGCCTTCAGCTCTTCTTATGTCCAACATAAGGAGGACATGGACCTGTTGGAGTGGCTCCAGAGGAGGGCCACCAAGATGCTCAGAGGGCTGGAGCAC
>JAVJGJ010000014.1:31354504-31382045 GCA_035590215.1 Microhierax caerulescens | reverse complement strand
TTGGCTCACTCCTCACCAGGGAGCTCTGCTGGCACTGGGTCTGTTGGCTGCAAACTCATCTTGCTGGAGGGAGCTTTCAGCCACCCAAAGGCAGAGCTCTGGCACCCCACGGCCGCACGCCACGTGCATGGGCTGCCAGCGCAGCATCGCTGGCACGGTCTGCTCTCTCCTGCGATGGCCTTATTTTAATATATTTGCACTGAATAATACATATTTCTTGTGAAGAAAGGCGGGTATCTCTGTGCAGGGGGAACTTGGCAGCTCTGAATACTGAGCAGCCATTTCCTCAAAGCAGTAGGATTCAACCTGGTAATCAACCCTATTAGCATTAAAAGGAACTGTCTAAATGTCAAGCCATGTTCAATAAATAAGCACTAACACATTTAGAAATGGCTTAGAAAGGGGAATTAAAAATTTTGCTGCTAATTGTGTTTCTTATTTTAGATTTTCTGCCAACTCTAGCTCTTCCATTCAAACGAGGTGATCATTTGGTGCCAAAACGAAGGAAATGAGATGGCCTGAAAGCTGAGGGTGGGCAAAGCTGTTCATACATCACAGAGAGCTGATGGGGACCTCAGCCCCTCTCACAAGCCCCTGGAAGCACCATAAGGATGGGATCAGCACACCTTTCGGTCAGGTACCTTCCAGCCTCCTGTTACAGTGGTGCCCAGATCCTCTGATACCACTTGATCCCACCGGAGTGGGGAAAAGCCAGGAGACAAAGGAGAGGAGGGCAGGCTCCTGCCACGAAGGCATGCAGCCCAGGAGGCAGGTGAGCAGAAGCAGGGAGCACAGCTTGCTGGGGACACGTTTTATAAGCAGTGCCGGTTTTAACAACCCTGCTCCTCTGGACACAGGCACCTCCAGCGCTGCCTGCGTGGAAGTGGCTCACCGATGTCTGGTGCTTCGATGCAATAATGACATGTAACTGATACTGATGGCAAAGGCTAATCCACTCTGCCCCATAATGTCCCCAATCAATCATGCAATATTCTGTTATTGGAAAAACTCATTTTTTCCCCTCCGATAGTAATCAGTGTATGCCCTGAAGCACAAGGCTCGATAGCCTGTGTAATTTGCAACCTAGCTTAAGTGTAACTGCAGATGTTAATCCTATTTATATAAATGCCTGACAAGCAAAAGTAGGGATGGAGGTACAAGCTGCAGGGCAGGTAAAGGCATAGAGCTGGATTTCCAGGAATTCTCCTCCTGCAGATTTCAAGCTGCCACACCCCAGTGATGGGAGACTGAGAGGTTTGGGGTGGGCAAGGGGAGGTAGCATAGGCAGTGTCTCTGCAGTTGTGCCCCTCCTTTTGCCTGGTATCTATTCTGGAGCAGATCTCACTATGGAGCATGTCTTCTGCTCTGGGCAACCACTCTCTACCTAACAAATGTGTGTCTAAGCTTGTTGTGAAAATAAAAAACTAAAAAAAGAAAAGAAAAAAGAAGAAAAGCAAGATTTTCTTCTTTCCACTTCAGATTCCTGAGTGCAGATATTCAGACAGAAGATGAAGAAGAAGAAGAGAGGAGTTGCCTTCTCTGCAATATTTTCTCACTAAACTTTCAATGGACAGCCAGGAGCGTTGCCCTGCTGAGCCTACCTCCCCTGCTCTCTGGAATCAGCCGCATTTCGCCTTGCAGTTTTCTTTTTGCAGTTTTGCTGATTTTCTTCTCCTCTAAGTTTTGCTTCAAATTTCTATCCACCTCCTCTTTCAGCATCTCACTCTCTGTTTTCCCACACATCCCACCCCTCTCTGCCTCTCTCCTAATCCCTATTCTTGTTTTCCTCTCCTCCCTGGGGTTTGTCCTCCTTAGTTTTTCATTCATATCCCCACAGTTATTGGTATATTTTCTTTCTCTAATCTTGTATTTCTTGCCCTTTCTCTCAGGTTTCTAGTTTTTCTTATTTACCCCCTTTTCCAACTTTTTTTCTCCAAACCACATCTTTCTTGCCTCCTAGTCTCTGACACCATATGTCCCACTCAGCTGAGACAGGGCAGAAACCTGTTGGAACTGAGGAGAAAGACCATGGGAGGAAGAGGGGTGTGACCCTTCAGTTTAAGGCTGGAACTCCCATGCATCCACTTGGCTCTTCCCTAGAGGCTGACTCTGGTGTTCTGACAAAAATGTTCCCATTCACGTTTCCCTCTTTATTTTTATTATGGCCCTAAATGACTTGTCCCACATGGCCACCAAATAGTGCTAATCTCTGATCCACAGTGGCAAAAGGAGGAGTTCAAATGCTTTGGTCATTCTTATGAACAAAATGTTTTTTGGTTTAGCCTGGCATTTTCAAAGGATGGCAGATGGGCACCTAGGAATTATCTCACAGAGGATTTATCTCACAGGGGCTGTGATCATTCCCAGTGTCACACTGTACCTTGCTCACACAGTTGGTTATTCTCCTTTCTGTCCTCAGCTGCTGCCTCTTCCTGGGTTTCGGCTGGCTCCTTGCTCTCTCCAGCCTTGCAGTACCCCTCCACATGCCTAGAGAGCATGTCGTGGCTGGAGAGAAGAGCAGGATTTCTCTCGGCATGAGGACACGGTGCTGAAGCTGCCCCTGCAGCACGGCAGCCTGCGGTGGGTGCCAGGAGGGGGGACCGTGTGCCCCTGCTGCAGCCAGCCTGGGTGGAGGGGGACGTGGGCCAGCTGAGCGTGACTTGCTGCTCCAAATACCTTTCCTGGGCCTTTTGAGGAGGGTGTCCCACAGGCCAGGAGACCTGTGTGAGCTGAACCAAGGTCCAAGGTCATCCCACTAAGTGCCTGAATCAGGAGCCTAATACTGTCAACAGCAAGGAACAGGCACCTCCAGCAAGTGATTTGGAGGAGCAGGCACCTAGCGCCGGGGGGATGAGACAGGGACACAGCTCTTTAGTTACCCTTTCCTAAAAGGGCACGAAAAAGCATCTCCTCACCTTGCCAGGGTGCAAGGAGACCTAAACACATTAAATAACATATTCTGGGTGAAATGTGCTCTGAAGTGATGCTCAATTTTTCTGCTCAGCTGCTCAGTACTGAAAATACCCTCCCAACTACCTGTGCAGGACCGAACCGTGGGAGGAAGGGTTATGTATCGAGCGAGGCACCTAACCTGCTCCCGTCACAGGTGGGTACTCAAAACACACTTGCAGTGGTGATGGGTACTTGTGCCTGCTCACTCCATCACTTTCACCGAGGAGGGGGAAGAAGGGAGGTCACCGCTTAGTAACTGCAGGAAAGCCTCAGTTTCTAGGAATTCACACCTTTGGGTGAAATCTCACCCAAGTCTCTCAGGCCACATGGAAGAGAAAGACTTAATGCCAGCAAGCCTGGACTTTGCAGGAGCTGTGACCTGCTGATGACCATGGTCCCATTGGGACAGGGAGGGATCCAGCTACCCAACAGCATTCCAGCCATGGATTTCCCTGGCTTTGCTGCCCTCCCAGCAGCCCTGCAACACCCAGCACCTGCCCCCTGATGTGTTACTGCTGCCACCAGCCCTTGTCCTGCAGGATCAATGAAACAGCAGCGATTCCCTGGTCTCATTCCAGGTTTAGCTAACCTAAACCAAACACCCAAAATCCCTCAAATCCAAACCAAGGAAAACTGAGCTCCACAACCATTTAATTAAGGATAATACCCCTGGAAACATAGACTACACTGAATTTGTTGTGCTTCGTTTGCCTGCTGTTCATCTCTAGGGATGTCTCCCACTTGGGCAAGAAACATCAGACAGGCTAAAACCACACATTTGTGGGTGCTTTACCTCACCAACACATCTTTTCTGCCTGGTTACACTGTTTTTTTTTTTACTTTTTAGAGCAAGGCTGCAACAACTTGGTCCTGTCACGCATTTCTGAGCTGCAGGAGCCCTGACTGTGGCCAGGGCTCTCCCCACTTGCTGTGGCTCCAGCTGCAGGGTCTAAGGACAGCGGTGAGGGTGGGCCAGCAGGGGCTGGTAATATCTTTAATTGTATCCATTAATAGAGATGGAAAAGAGAAGACGAGCATTTGGGCACATTTGCTGCTTTCTTTCAGACCTGAGAAAGAGTTGGTACAGCCAAGAGCACACTTTCCACCCCAACTGTATACTACAATTGATCTAATAAAAATGTATTTCATTTGCCTACAAAAATCACTCTTCTGGGCACTTTACAGCCATAAAGCATGCTGTTTTCTATTCCTGGGCTCCTTTAAAAAGCCAAGTCTTGCTGCTTATATTAGTGAACGCACCAGACACATGGTACAGCTAAGTGAGCGCTGGTGTAGGAGTCTTCACATTACAGTTTTCTAGGCTTGATCCTCCAAGCACTTAAATTGATTTTACACTCATGGTACTCCTGGGACACCCAGGCAGCTGCTTCAGGTTTTCACCAGTTGAAGTAAGATTAGGATCAGGCCCAAGGGCTTGTACGCCTAGCAGCAGCCTGCGTACTGCAGGCGCTCTTACCTTGGTGAGCTCATGTCTGTGTTTCCAGGGGACAAAGACCAGGACTGAGATACACAACTGGGATGCATGCAAAAGTGATGGTTAACTGTGGGAACCGGCAAGCAAACTCACATTAAACCAGGCAAAACTGATTTAGGATCTGGTTGTGATGCACATGCCAGAAAGTAGCATTTGGTCCTTTTGGCGTCCCTGAACAGAGGATGGTTTGGTCAGAAAAGGTGTATTAAAAGCAGAACCTTAATACTGCTCACCTTGGTTTGTGGGCTTATGGCTGCTCCTGCTGCCCATGGCCTCTGAGCTCTTCTCCTCTCTCCTATTACTGAAACAGCCTAAACATCATGTTTTAGTTATAAAGTGAGTTTAGTGGATGGAAGGGTGGGAGGGGAAGGGGGATTAAATTTACTGCTTCAGTGACTACAGATCTGAAATAAATCTCCGATTCAATGATAGATCAATAACACCAAGATTGGGTTTAAATTATTAATAAACTATGAGAAACGAGGATAATTATTCTATGAGTCACAGCTCTCTAATGCACTGCACATTTTTTCCCAAGACATCTGCATTGAAGCACGACCTGCCTATCTTTTGGCAGAAAGCTGTAGCCAAGAAATTAATGCTTTTTGTTTTGCTAGCTAAGCATTTCATAAACCCTCGTGGGGCTGAGACAGCCTAGTGATAACGTTGTGCTTCTCTCACAGAGAAACCCTTAGGTCAGGATCCCCTAAAACATTTAGGTGTCTAATGTGCCCCCGGACATCAATGTGATTGATTTGAATCACATTTGTGAACGGGTCAGAAGGCCCTCAAATGTCCTTCTGAACCTGGATGGCTGGAGATCAAGGAGTTGTGTAAGAGGAGATGCTGGCCTTGAAAAGTGGCCTTGAACGGTTGCAGAGGCCCATTGTCCTGGTGGCAACAAGGAGGGACAACCTCAGGACTGCGGGAGGCAGGGAGGGGAGGAACGGCTTTTGCACGTTGCTGGTAGACTGCAGTAACACCACCACTGAAATGCTCGTGAACTTCAAGTGGAGTTCACTTCACTCTCCCTTTTCAAGCAAAAAAGAGGTACCCATCAGTCTGAGGAGGCCCATTAAAATCAAGAAGCTGAAAACTAGAATATTCCTCCCTTCTGGGTTGTGACCATCTCTGTTGAGTGATGCAGCCCGTGCTGACACATTGTGGGCTAGAGATGCTGAGCACCTCTGGGCATCCTCCCACCTCAGTGGGTGTCATCCCTCAGCTCCAGCATCATGGCTTTAGAGGGGTGGTAGAGAGCAAGTCTGACTCCAAGGGGCAGCTCACTGCAAAACCAGCTCACCCCTGCTCTTTGACAGAGGGGGCTGGGCTTGTAGGGGCTCAGAGCGCTCTTGATGGTGCTCAGTCAGCTGCTGGGCTATCAGGCAAGGTGCTCAGCACTGCCCTGGCTTACCAGGAGAGCACCTTGCTTAACAGGAGAGGAACAGAACTCAGGATATTGGTAATGGAAGGCATTTATCCTTGTCAAAGTAATTCAACCAAATCAAATTCTCTGCCAAACCAAGCCTACCTTGTAATTTTTTTTTTTTTATTTCAGTAAACTGATGCAAAAAAGCCACTTTTTAAAAAAAAACCAACAACTACAATTCTGAATACTTGAGATGTTAGGCAGGACTGCTTTAAATGAACTTACCATCCCCCCAGCAGCCAGGGACTTGTGTGAACAGCTCCACTCCATCCGTGTTATCTCATCCTCCGTGCCATGCCTTCTGCTGTGGCAGGAAGGAGGATAGCCATCTACATGCTGTCTGCAAAGAGGTGACACTGGGTGGGATGCTCGTAGGTGTGTCATGGCCAGTGGGGAAGAGAGCTGTGGGGTTTAGGAGCAGGCAAGCTTTCCCAGCAGTTTCCAGTGATTCTTGGTGGTGTTATTTTGGACAGCAAGCACCAGTCACCTTAAATGAATCCTGCCTCAGAAGATGTGAAAGTTGGGTCTCTGCAGTGTGTGGAGGGAACAGACGCACTGGCAAAGCTGAGGATGGCAGAGAAGAGAGGGGTGACTGCCAACACCCCGAAATGGGCAAGGAGTGTTGGTAGCAGCTGTACACAGTCCTCTGTGAACTTACTGCTTTCCTTGCCTCTAGTACACTGCATGAAACAAGGTTGTGCCTGTCCTAAAATCTCTGTCCTGCTTATGTCAGCTTAGACAGTTCTGCAAACGGCATTAGGTGACCCCGACTCTGCCGGGTGATTCGGCATCACTCCGTGCCCCTCACAGGCTGGGGCTCTGCTGGGGCACCCCTCCTCCACTACGTACAGCACATCCAGCAGCAAGTGGGGCTTTCCATACCCCCTCCTGCTCTCTCACCTGAAGTTATCTGGCAGGGTATGAAATCATTCTGAGCCTACAACACAGAGCTATCAATGTGTCCAGCTGCTACTGTCTGTGTAACGCAGGGGAAATTTTTTGATTGTCCCCATGATACACTAATTTAAAGATGCCTGTGGCCTTAACAAATGAAAAAAGAGAACCTATCACCAAAAGTGGGGGAAAAAAGAGGTGCCAAACAAACTGTGGTTGGGGCCTGATTTGATCTGATTCAGGCGAAGGAGTGAAGAGGTTTTGATTCTTTTCTTTTTTATCTGCATCAGTAATTCAACAAGGCCCTTACACATCGTTGCTTTTTTATTAGTTACCTACAAATTTTAAAGGATTCTGGGCACAGCGCACACAAATTAATGCATCTGGGGATGAAAACTTTCAAGGAATAGGGGGAGCAGCGATGCTGTGGTGTTTTCATCATGTGTTTGCTCTCCCAGCTCTGCTGAGGTAGCCAAACGCCATCATTTCTGCCTTACTCATGAGGAGCAGAGCCCAGGAAAGGGCCACGTGCAGGTTAACTGGGACAGGTATTAAATGCAAATGTCATGGGGACCCCTGTTCTGGGACTCTGGGGTTGGCAGGTGACTTGGGCTGCTCCATGGGTCAAGCTAAAGTTTGCTCGAGGATGAAATGTGCTCAGGTTGAGCAACCTGCCTGCCTGTGATGGGTCTGGGTGCAGCCCCAGCAATGTACAGGCAGCTGGCTGCATGCACCCCACAAGCACCCCAAATCATGGCCGGTCCCTTAAGGACAGCTCAGGCCAGTGCTGCAAGGTGCTGCTGCTGCTGGGCCCCCTCCAGCTCCTGCAGCAGCAGGTCCACATCTCATGGCAAGGCACAGACCTCTCAAGATGGGTTGGAAATCTCATTTTTCTTATGTCTGGGTAGTGCCTTTCTGTTAGCCTGGAAACCTTAAGGCCGATTTCCCTTGATATCACAACAGAGGCTTTACCTCAGACCATAACATTTTCATAATTTGGGGAAGAAATAGAGCCTCTTTTGGGCTGCAAGTTATAAATTTATAACCCTATAATGAAAAAAACACCTTGCTGCATGTTCACGTAGCAATACAACAGACTTCCCTTAGGCAGCTGCTTATATCCATTTCCCTTGGTGCCAAGCACGTGTGGTAGCATCTTTAAGGAAAAAAGCCAAAATATCCTTCAGATATTCATATAAGGAATGTTATCAATGGGACTGAGTGACATTTAAAGTACACTGCAGAAGAATTTGGTCTTTATTTGTCTCTTGAACAAGCGCCTCTACCCAATTTCTCTTCTCTTCCCTTCCCTCTGTCTGCAAGGAAGATTAGATATGTCTAATATTTATATCAGACAGCCAAAAGGGGTGAGTTACATCCCCAGCCAATGTAAATCCATGTTGCTGTAGCAGCATCGGTGGTGTGAAGGGTGGTATTACACTGATTTACCGTGGCTGGGGAATCAGACCTCCCTTTCCTCCCCAGCTGGAAGAGCAGCTTGCAAAATAAAAATCACACTTTGCAGTCACTTGGAGAGATGTTGCATGGGATTTATCAGTCTAACAAATGAGAAAAAAAAAATTTAAAAAAACCTTTTTAGAGGCTGACAGTGTCCCTTTTAATACAGCAAATGTTGAGGGGCCCAAAGACAACCACTTGGACAGACATAACTTCCAGTTCATTAATAGCAGGGGCACTGCAGCGGCTGCCAGGCGGTGGATGTCTTAGGCATATTGTAAATCTCCAGTTATTAGGTGTTCCTGCTGCTTGCCTGCGTACGGCATGAATACAACCTAACGTGACTGAATTATATAGAAAAATGTTACCAATTACTCTCCTTACTTGGATTCCTTCGGCTTAGAGCCAGTGGGCTGAGCTGACGGGGAATCTGTCGCTGGTGGTGGAGAGGAGAGAAAAAGCTTTCTTAAAAAAAAAAAAAACAACAAAAAAACAACAAAAAATCCTCTTTTTGTGAAGAGCAGTGGGGTTTTTTTCTTGCCTTGAGATTTCTTGCCATTTCATTATTTTGTATTTCAGATAAAACCTTCCCACCTTAACGAGGAACATTTTTCCCCATCGGTTTTAATGGTATAATAAATTGCGTGAGAGCAAAGGAAAAGCTCCCAAAACTGAGCTGTAAAAAAAAGTTGCTGGAGACTGAGGGCAAGCTTTGCAGAAAAAGAGACAAGAATTACAAGCTAATTTACTTTGCTTTTCCATTCAGGTTTCATCTGTAAGCAGCTCGGGTTTCCTTATTTTGCCAACTCTTTGGGAGAGCGTATTCCCACGGGTGATTCACCTTCCCCGCTCGAGGTGTGCAGCTGCGCAGGGGCAATGGGGCAGGGGACCAGGGCTACGGGAAGGACATGGTGCTACAGGCATGGGGAAAAAACTGGCAATTTTGGTTCAAACACCTCGTACAGGCAAATGAAGTGCCCTGAGGAGTGTGCTGTCAGAGCAGCACCTTTCTCCTCCAGGTTTGCATTATTTCAGCGGCCACAGGCTGCACGTTTGCCCCTGCACGCAGAGTGCAGCAGACCTGGGGGCTGTTACCTCCCCACCTACCGGGTTGATTGTACCTCTCAGCTCAGCAAAAAGCCTCTATCGAATAAACCAGCGCTTATGCAACCTACCTCGGTGCCTACATCCCAAGCGGTGTTATTTCTAAAAAGTCAGAGAGGACAGAGGGAGAGATTTGGGGCAGGGGTATGCAGAAGGTGGTGGGAGAGAGGAGAGACACCCATGGGCAGGCAGAGGCCTGGGGAAAGAGGGTGGACATGGAGGCATTTGGGGAGGGCAGTAGGGTGGCAGAGTAGGTGGTGGAAAAGCAATGTAGAAGAGTAAGAGACCTCGAAAAAAAAGAGGCATGGATGTGACAGGGAGCCAGAAAAAGCATCGAAATGAAGGGTGCTGCTCAGATTACATAAGCCACTCTTATGAAAGTCAAAAAACAATGAAAAGAGACTGAAAAAGGCCAAAGAAGCCTCTGAATCACTGTAGTGTACAAATTCGTGAAGACGTATTAACTGTTCAGTCTAGGTCCCTAATGAGGCATTCCCATATTTAAGTCTGCCTGGTAAATCTATTTGTGTCCAAGTACTAGCCTGCTACTGAAACAGGCTGAAAGGAACTTCATATTTCATCTGAATTTTAAATTGTGATGTGGAAATCCAACAAGTGCCTGCCTGGCATAGCACTGAGAGAGGTTTCTGCAGGTACTTACTTCCAGTCACTTGTGTCTGTTTCAGATCCTCAGCCTCTTGATGGGGCAGATTTGTCTTCAAGGATACAGCTTACACGTATACCTCCTAAGAATACTTGATTTCCACGTGGAAAGCTCTTAAAAAATAAACATTACATGTACAAACTATTGATCTTTCTCGTTCTTGGGAGCTGGCAAATTTGTGTTGAGAAAAATGTAAAAATGAGCAGAAAACACTTCTGTTGGCCAGCCCCCAGGGAGGACAAATGCATGAATTCTCTAGGAAATAGGTAACCCTTTACTTCAAGGATTAGCCTGCCTCTTTCGTGCTGCCTGTGCATTTCTGGCTGTGCCCAGGCAGGCTGTCCTAGGGGCTCTCCTATAGCAGGTGGAATGTCTGTTCATAGCATGTTCAAAGAAGAAAAATGGGAAAAGTCCAAACTTTCCTTTAAAAAACTGATTTATACTTACGACAAGGACAAGTTGTCCCACTTGGACCCCAGTTTGGGATCTAGTCTCTGTTGCAGAAAGCTACACTCTCCCTATGCAGGGAACCAGTTGCTGTTCCCCATGGCTTTGTGAGCAAGACTAGTCTGCTTAATATAATCTCGTATTCTCTGTTTATTGAAGGTTTCTTCAGAAGTCGTGTACTTCTTTTCCAGCCTTTTCACATTTTTCCTTGTGAGAGCAGAGCTGGAATCTGGTGACCCAGTACCAGGGAGAAATATTTTTGGTTGGGGCTGGTTACTGACAGACCCTGACAGCTTGCGTCCATTAAACGTATCTGCAATGCATTAAGGAGATGAGAATCTTCAGCAACAGGCAAAGTCAATTCATCATTCTGGTAACAAAGAAAGAAAGAAAAGAGAAATCCCATTAGTCATTTAGTCCTGACGGGCATATTGATTGATGTAGTTAAAATGTTCACACTAAGATAACCTTATTAGATTGAAAATCACTTTCTTTTCAAGAGGATCTACTAGGCTCCAATTCAACAAAGCACTTAAACAAATACCTGATATTAAGGGCATCCCCAAGTCCCATTGGTGGGATTTTCTTAAATAGGATCCACCTAACACTTAAATGCCAAAGCTTAAGGTAGCTAAAAAGGACGGCATAATGCCTGTCTAGGTTCAGATCTGCCCAAAGCTGAGCAACCAAATACCTCGCGTTATGCAATGGTACCCTCATCCCCACTAAGGCTGTACTAAAGATTGCATCAGTGATTTAATTATTAACCTAGTTTGCTTTGGCTGTAAAATGCAGTACAGCTGAAACTTACTGTATGCAGGCTGGAACAGAGTGCACTTTATATTCATTACTAGTACTCAGACAAATTATTTTGGACATTTTATGCTACATGCTGATGAAGAAAAAAATAAAAATGTACAGTGGAATCTATTGAATCTGTTTAATTGGACCTGCTGGTGGTCATCCGACCATGCCAATTAAATAAAGACAAACAAAAGCATCTCTCAAAGGACTTGCAGTGAATAAACTCAGGATAAATACTGCATGATTTTTGTTATTGCATTATTCTGTATAGTTGTGTGTCTTAAACACAAACTAGCCATAAAAAGCTACTTGCCCTCCTGTTTACAATATCTGGTTAATTGTATCTGCATCTTCCCTTCATGCACTCAGCCTGTTTAATGTCAAAAGAGAAAGGAGGGAAAAATAACAAGGTTAGTGTGGTAGAACTAGTGCTTTGCAACCTCCTTTTCCCCTGCCTGTCCCTCACTGCCAGTTCCTGTTGGATATGATGTTCCTACGCTCTGCCTGACTGCAGAGACAGCTGTTTCCAGGTGTTTTACTGATGCAAGAGGCCCAAAACCTTTGGGTCACCTGTGGCTCACCTCCAGGCTATGTAACCCTCTGTCCACATGGTCAGAGTGGTCTGTGGGCACCACAGATGTGCAGGGACCATGCAGTGAGACGTGCTCCTCACCCCTCAGCTGGGCTTCCCTGGCGGGACAGTTTCTGAGAACAGAGCAAGCAAATGCCAAGCAGGAACGTCACAGCACCGTCCGTGGTGAAGACGCTGACTAGACAGGGGCACAGCCAGCACTGTTTCTGTGGGACTTTGGCGATGGTCATCTGTTATGTGTCCTTGTGGACTAAAGAGCATAGGCCTGAGGCATGGTGGTTAGAGCATTTTAATCTATATGGCTGACCTAGTCTAGTTTCTTAATACAGGTGCCTGACCGGATGGACTCGGGCGTTACAGAGAAGCACATGTGTAGGGTACCAAAACTTCTCCCTCTGTCAACTTACACACCTCACTGAAAGAAATCACTGAGCTGGTCTGGCAAAAGCCATGCTGCCCACCCAGCTCTGTTGATTCACATTAAGGACTGTCTTTAATTCTCCTCTTATATTTCTCTCAGGCTAATTTTTTTTCAGTTCTCTGGAACTTTCCTTCTGATCTAAGACTTGTAAAAAACAATACCAACAACCCGGGGAGACCCTGAAGGTTTCTCTTTTACTACTGCTTTGTCTGGGCTACTTGTCTACGCCTGATTTTAAAGCACCTAGCTTTACAAGTGGCAGTCTAACACTGCGTCCTTCATTGCTGGGACAGAAAGTATCTCATTATCATGTAAGCTAATTATGTCGCTTGATTTTCATTGCCTTAGAGAACCATCTTTGGAAAAGTTTGTGATCTAGCCTTTCATGAACAATTCTGTAATTTCTTTGATAACAAATGAATGTTAAGATTCCTTTGCTTCTTCCTCATACTTTAAAGCATCTCTGATGTCATTAACTCTACTGATCACTGTACTGCTGTTCTTTTGCTTCCTGTGTCAAGTTTTCATGGTCACAGACCTACAGAACAAGCCAGGCTGGCAGATGCCACTGAAGGTTGCCAGGGTCCAGGCCCCTTCCCAAAGCAAGTCAACTAGATCAGGGGCCTTGGGATTTTGTCCAGTCAAGTTTCAAATGCCTCCAAAGACTGAGATCCTACAGCCTTTCTGACTCCAGTATTTAACTCCCCTCATGCTGAAAATATTTTTGCTAATATTTAATTGGGATTTCCCATACTCCAGTGTGTGTCTGTTGCCCCTTACCCAACCACAGTGCAGCGCTGAGAAGAGTCTGGTTGTCTTCTCACCCTCTCATTTGGCATCTATTGGCAGTGATGGGATGTACCTGAGCATTTTCTCCTCCTGGCTGAACAGTTTCAGCTCTCCCAGCTTTCTCTTATGCATATAGGCTCCAGACTTTATGTGTCTTGGTGACCCTTTGCTCCAATATGGCCATGTCTCTTGTACTGGGGAGCCCCAAAATAGACACAACGTTCCAAACATGCCCCATCGGTGCCAAGCAGAAGGTAATAACCATGCCCCTCCACCTGGGGTTTGGAAGTCAAGTCCCACCCAGCTGTTCCGGTTGCTGCTTCCTTCAACTCATGGTCACCTTCATCTCCCCACTTTAATGCCTTGTGATTGCCATTTGCCTTGGATGGCAATGTATGGATCTGGGCAAGCTCAGAAACTGCTCTGGGGCAAGCCAATGCCATTTTCACAATGTCTGAATGTCAGGGGCTTTTCTGGCCCCATGTCTGTGCACAACACTTCACCTCTGGCCAGGTGCTGCGATTCACCTAGGTAAGCCCTGCACACCATCACCACTTAAAATTGGCTGCCACCCTTGAATTCCTCCTCTTTCACAAATGTTTTAAAGGACATTTTAGAGTGTATTCTTAGTAAGGCTTTTAATTTTCTCTTGCACCCTCAAAAACAGGGAATTTGAATTAATAAAAGCACAGATGAAACAAGGAGTTTTCAAGCCCAGTGGAAGAGCTCGATCCACAAACATGCAGACTTAACTCACCTACCTGGCTCCACACAGCATCATCAGCAGTGCCTACGGGTAGGATCTCTTCCTTAATATACAGTTTGTCAGTGTTGCCGTGTCACCCTTCCTATCCTGATTTCCCCCTATAACAAAACAGAAAAATCAGCTTATACAGTAAGTGTGGAGAGCTTCTCTTCCAGTGGTGGTAGGGCATTTGAAATGGACTTTCCCATTCTCCCTGTACCACTTTGCACAAAACCATATAGCTGACTCTATGGGAATTATATATCAGGAGGGTAAAGCCTTCAGGACAGACAGCCTCTGGCTTTGTGCTTGTACCGTACCTGCCAGGCTGAGCTTTCACACTCATTAGGACGGTCCTGCTGATTAATATGAAATACAGTAGCTTTTAGAGGACCCTCTCCCGGTCCTTGGCACATCAAAGCTGTGCAACTCACGCATCAGCAGTTTCCCCACAATTTGAAGAAATGCAGTACTTGAATGTTCATGTTGAACTTTTCCAGGAAACTGAAGAGAATCAAATGAAGCGTTTTATTGAATTCTAAATAGGGTTTTTTTTGTTTGCATGCTTGCTTTCATCAAAAGAAATGTTCGAAACAAAAACCTCATGGCAAATTAGAGGGATGAAATGCTGCATTTTAAAAGTGCCAAAATTAAAGATTTCTGCTTTGGAAATTTGCCTCCCCCTCTCCATCACGAGCCATTCTGAGATTTTGATATCAAACCATCATATTTTTCACTTGACCTGATACATATTTTCATTACCAACCCCAATCTTTTTTTGCAAAATGCAAATAAACATTTTGCTAATCTGGCCAGATAGGACCGCCACACAAAGAAGAGTGCTCTTGCTTTTGTAAGCTCGTAGTTCATGGAGACTGGTATTAAATAGAAAAATCAGTCACATCAAAATGACAGGCTTAAAAATCTAATAGATTATGGTAAGCTGCCCATTACAGTGCCACAAGAGATTGTCCACTAAGTATTCACAAACACATCTGCAGCACAGCAACACGTCTTCTCCAAAGCCGTATCTGTCCCTGACATCAGAGCTCGCCATAAAAAGCAAGTGAATTCAAAGCAACATTTATTGGCTATTTCCTCTGTGAAGCTTCACTTTCTCTATAGCTCTTCTGTTCTCATAATAATATGCTGAAATCTAGTCAGAATATTTGAATCTTAGAGAAAAAAACACAGCTGAAGTAGCTGGAAGGCGAAGGGCTTTGGAGGCAATTTCCTCTGATTCATGGGGAGACAAAGGCAGAGAGATGACTGTGTTTGTGTGAATAACAGTGGAATTGCCTCTCTGGTGCTGTTACCCCCACATTTCTTTGGCTATTGCTGTTATGTCCCATCTTGCAGCCCCCACTTCTTTGCACTCAGGCTGGATGTACCCACGGGAGGTCATGGCAGGACCTCCTGTCATCCCCATCCTGGGGTGCTACCCTGAGCTCGGTGGGGCCAGTGATATGGTGGGGCCAGCGAACAGAGCTGCCCGGCCCCATGCTGCTGTTCCCATCACAGCTGCCAGCTTTGCCATCAAAACCTTCTTTTCCTTACTCTGAACTCTCCCATCATCCCCCGTTAAAAATCAAGCTGAAGTCACCATTTCTGTAACAATGGCTCTTGGCTTGGGCTCCGTGTTGGGTGCAAGGATGGCCAGGAGAACACTAGCAAGCTCTTTTGCTGAGAGCATCTGGTGGGATGCAGTATCCCAGGAAGTGCTGCTGGGTGCTGCAGAGACATGTTCAGAGGTGACACCTTCCCTATGGGATCATCCCAGTGGAAATGGTATTGTTTGCACGGCTGTAACTCCCTGGGCAGCTGCAGAAGGCAGAGAGTGCAATGCCGTCAAATGAGGATTAAACTCTGTGCCGTGCTGCAAAATGTCAACTAAATTAATTCCATTTGTAAGCTCCCTGCACATATCCCAGAAGGTAGGAGAATGTTACGTACATAAGGCTAGAGAGATTTTTATACACAGATATTGCAGGGGAATTTCCACACCACAGTGGGTCTGGAGAGAATACTATGTAAATATGAGTTTAGTCAGCCTCAGCTTTCCTTTGCTGTCTTCAAGATATTTGTGCTTGTAGAGGGAATCTTTCCCTCTAGGCAGTGCCTGCTTGATCCTACGGGATTTATAATCTCCTACGCTCTAGTCCACTGCAATCAAAGGCATCCGATGGTGCCTCTGCTTTGTTTAGATCTGACTTTGTGGCAGGACTGTACAAGGCAGTAGCTGATCTCAGGAGCTGCCAGACCCACAGCCCAGGAGAGTCTGAAGCCCCCAGTGAAGTCTCCCCATCTCTGCAGGCTCCCTGTTTTGTTGGAGCAGAGGGACCCGCTGGCACCACGGGTGCTGCGATGTGCAGAGCTACAGCTCAATACCACCCACCCAGGGCTGTCCACAATTCCTTAAAGGCTACAAAAACAGCTCTATGTGTGTATATATGCATATACGTATGCATATATGGATACGGGTACCTATTTACAGATCCAAGAAGAGTAGTGACTACTTTCCTAATAATGTGTACATTATACACACTACTACTATTATTATACACATTCTATGCATTTTTACATTTAATATAATGAATATATTATTATATTTCTCTAAAAAAAAATAATTATGGGCAATAATTGCAGAAGCAGCCCATTGAAACCAGGCAGATTGTTTCACCTATTTCTGTCATTGAAGTTGTGTCCAGACTAGATCTCCAAATTCCTATTTATAACCACTACTCTTGTAGAGAAAACAATCTCCTAAAATAACTCCATTTCTGCACTTTGCACTTTCAAAGGTGTTTGGAAAGCAATTGGTTGCCATAAATCACACAGAAGACTCTTGAGTGGTCTCCTGTTGTGCAGCCCTTATGCCTATTGCATCCCACCAGTTCCGTAAGCGCTGGCAGAGCCAGTAATACTCTTCTCAGCAGTGTCTGTAGTTCGAAGGGCTGCCTCCAGAAGCTTGGATCTCACCATGGTGGTGACATCAGCTCCAACTGAGGGGCTGCCTAACTCTCTGCAACCCACAGTGGCCACTTGTAGGAATCCTAGAAGGATATGGCAAATATACGGTGGTCCAAGCTCCCATGAATTCACTCAGCCTCAAGGTCATAAAGACTGTGCTGTTTCTGCAGGTGCACAGAGGAGAAGCAGCTGCCTCTGCTTGCCACCACTAACACCCACAAATTAAGAGTTAAACCCATATATTCTGGTAAATCAGAGAAGGAACTTCTCTTCCTTTGCATTTGCGATAGGTAGGCTTAGGAGGGGCATGCAGAATCAGACTACCGACCCCTACCACCGGGATTTTCAAATAAACCTGGTTTTAGCAGATGTCACTGCCTGGGCCGTGGAGAGGAGAGGACACATGCTGTATGCACAGCTGATGAGCTACAGCCCATGAATATTCTTCAGAAAGCTCAGCCCTTCAACAGGATAACAATTACACGATACAGTAAAACGATGCGGCTCCAGCCGTAAATGATGGTTATTAGCATGTGTTCTGGGATTTGTGTCAGGAGAGACAAGGAGTAAACTGAAGTCAGATAGTCTGAAAGCACAGAAATCCCTGATTAACACTGCTGGTGGTTGGTTCTGGCTCCTTCCTGCTCTGGAACTGAGAAGGACTCATCCGACAGTGCCGCTGGAGATTTACTGGCTTTGGCTCTGGCTAACACAGCACTGAAGTTACTGCCGGCTGCGGCTTTGATTTCTAACACTGCAGCGAACTGCAGGGAGGAACATTTTGTGCTTGTTTCAGCACGCAGGACCTGATCCTCTCATCCACGCAAAGGTCTTTTGGCAGGAGAGTCCCTCCTGCTTTACGTCCCACAGCACTAGAAGGAAGATCAGGCACCACTGCCTTTCACCCTGTCCCCCACAGAAGCCAAATATTTTGGTAAAGATTGGAACAGCATTTCTTACAGGTGGTGAGTAATGCATAACTAATCCATTAGCCCCTGAACACAGAGCTAAAGGCTGTAGTCAAAGGCACCCAGTGAAATGCCAGTGATGTAAATTCACAGCAATACTGAGTAACTACAGTTACTGTAGGTTTAGAGCAGAATAAATCACAGAATCACAGGCACTTATGCTGAGAAAGAGCTGAGAAGCTCTCTGATGTCTCCTCCCCTTCATGGAATGAACTATACTTACACTATTCAACTGAGCCTCTTTTTTATGCTAGGCTCCCCTAAGTGTGCATCTAGCAATATAAATGTTACAGTAAGTCTTGGGAAAAAATACATATATTTACAGAACTGTCTATTAAAACTACAAATGCTGAAGTAGAAATTTATGATGGTGTAATCTGAATAAAATAAATAAATGAATGTGAACATTGTTGATGGAGAAAGAACGGACAACGAGAAAGAAGCCAAGGGCCAATGCTGTCAGCACAGTCCTACCAAATGCCCTAAAACCCACTTGCCTGCATGCTATCCATAGGCACCTTGGCCATAGGCTGCCTGCAAGGCTGCGCTGTCCCTGTATGCCGTTGGTACGGTCTGCCAGCCTGAGGGTCTGTACTGGCACCCTGCGATGGGGGCAGCCAGCGGGCACTGGCTTCAGGTCTTACTTTGACTGGCTCAGCAGATTTTGGAGAAAGTAAGTTTTCCTTTTTTTTTTTTTTTTTTTTAATTAAGGTACGTTATAGTATGGTCTGACCAACAGTTGCTCTTACAT
Source organism: Microhierax caerulescens (assembly GCA_035590215.1). NCBI lineage: Eukaryota > Metazoa > Chordata > Aves > Falconiformes > Falconidae > Microhierax > Microhierax caerulescens. The sequence continues at coordinate 31,363,562 of JAVJGJ010000014.1, read as the reverse complement.
TTCAGGAAAATCTGACTTCAGAGAGGGCTGGGGGGCTGGAGAAGGAGGTCAGCTCCATATCTCTTCCCCTCCCACCACCCATCCTTGTGTTTCTACCCCTGCCTGCTTTGAGGAAGACAACAGCCCTTGGGGGACCCTGCAGCTTCCCCCTCCCCCCTATGTAAACCCTTTAAAGTGCCAGGGTTTTTCATGGGCAGGTTTGGTTTTCACCTCCTGGGTGAAAGGGAAAATGGGGAAGAGGAGCAACAAAAATGGGAGTAACAAGGTGTCCTGGTTTCAGCTGGGATAGAGTTAATTTTCTTCTTACTAGTCGGTGCAATGCTGTGTTTTGGATTTGGTGTGAGAACAATGTTGACAACACACGGATGTTTTTGGCTGATGCTGGGTTATGTTTGTACTGAGTCAAGGACTTTTCAGTTCTTGGGCCCTGCCGGTGAGAGGGCTGGAGGGGCACAAGAAACTGGGAGGGGACACAGCCAGGACAGCTGGCCCGAACCAGCCAAAGGGATATTCTGTGCCATGGGATGTCACACTGAGTCCTATAAGCTGGAGGAAGCAGAAGGATGGGGGGAAACACATTCAGCATTATGGGGACATTCAGCGTTACGGCGCTTGTCTTCCCAAGTAAGAGTTACATGTGCTGGAGCCTGGCTTTCTCAGGGCTGGCTGAGCACCTGCCTGCTGGTAGGAAGTGGTGAATGAATCCCTTGTTTTGCTTTGCTTCCATACACCCCTTTTGCTTTACCTCTTAAACGGTCATTATCTCAACCCGTGAGTTTTGTCACTTTTACTGTTCCAATTCTCTCCCCCATCCCAGGGTGGAGGGAGTGAGCAAGCAGCTGCGTGGTGCTTAGTTGCTGGCTGAGGTTAAACCATGACACAAGGAAACACATAGGTAAATGGTAAAGCAGCATCTGACAGCCACAGCAAGGCCCTGAGCTTCCTCCTTGTAAAATCCTGAACAGGCATCCTGGGACAGGCTTAACTCACTGGGCAGGAGTGTGCAGGAAAACAAGAGATGCAACCCCCTGCCATGAGGGGTAGGCAGAGACCTGCTGATGGGTAGGTGCCCGGGACATCCTCCTGGTCCTCAGTGGCTCTGAGGGTTGGTGGACCTCTTCCCCTTGTTGTCCTATTGCCCTATTGTCCCCCAATTCTGTCTGGCCACTGGTGTCACGGTTCCCAGGGCCGTAACAGTGGAGCAGACAGTGGGTTCCTGCCAGCTTGCAACCTTCTCTGGAAATTTCAGCAGAGTGGTGGGAGCCTTGTGCAGGGCTGGAGGATGGAGGGGACAGTGACTTGCTGTGGTGTGGGATGTGTGAAACTGTGTCCAGAGAGGTCAGGTCTTCCTGGTTTGCTAGAAGCAGGATGCTGACCTGCAAACTCATTGCAGGGAAGGATCAGTACTGCCAGCACCTGAGGCATCTTGCCCCAGGCAAGTCCTTTGAGAAGGCAAGTGAATTGCCTTTTGGTGTTTCTCCACAAGGAGAGCTAGGCATCTCATGCTTGGACTTATCCATTTAATTTATGGTGGATCGTTTCCACCCAAGGGCTCCCTTGCAGGTTTTTTTTGTGTGCTGCATCCTGACCTTTCTCTGGCATGAGCTGCCTCCATGGTCCCCAGCACACCACCATCCTCACCCCGTCTGGCTGCCAGTGCTGGGGCATGGAGTGGATTAGTAACCCCTGCTGTCCTCAGAGAGAGCTCTCCAGCTTGGTGCGTTTAGGTCTTTTATATATAAGCCATTTTCCTTCCCATTCAGAGGTGAAATAAGGTTGCTTCTTATTCTGGCAGCTGAGCGTCTGAGCTGAAAGGGCTTGGGGTCCTGGGGAAGTCACAAAGGCCAATGACTCAGGCAAAAACTGCTTCTTCATTTCATTCAGAGATTTCTTGAAAGGAAAGCCAGGTTTAAAGGGAGTTCTTGCTTAAGTCCAGCTCTGAGCAGTACCCGTGTCATCAGGAAGTTGTGGCCCCATCTCTGCTGCCTCCAGCTTTTTCACCCTTTGTAGCCAGTTCCTTTGAACCCCTCCATCAGACTGTGGGATATTTTCCACACTGACTACAATGCTTATGGTGGGCACGGGGGATGACCTTACAAAATGCATAGAGAGGAATTAAACTTTGGCTTGGCAGTGTCTTGATGGTTGGGTTTTTGTTTGTTTGTTTGTTTTAAGGGAACAGCTTAGGACAGGTGAAACAAAAAAACCCACACGACCAGGTCAGCAGCCATGCAGCCGAGTTGCCCGCAGAGCCCTCTGCTCTACATGCCCTTCAACTTGATGCCACAGCCTGATTTTCCTCTTTTGCAGGACCAGCAGTAAAAACTGAGCCAAAATGTCAGTGGGTTTGACCTTTGCATGTGGTCCAAGAAGATACAATTGATAAGCTGGTGGCTGGAGGGCCAATGGGGCTAGAGGAGCTTTCCTCCTCCCAGCTCCTCCTGCAAAGAGTGCGGAGAAAGCACCAGACGATGGTCAAAGATGTCTGGGGCCAGGGGCAGTGCTTGCCTCCTCTTCCAGACAGCTGTGATTTCCATTTTCACCTTGTGTCCCCAGAATTTCCCTGAGGGTATTCAGATGTGGAAGTTTCTCGTGCAATGGTGCTGTCAGATGGGGGCTGGGGCTCCACTTCCCATTGCAAAATGATAGGTGGTTTTGTGGAGGCAGGGGGCATTTCCTAATATACAGTAACTTAAATCAAAATCATGTATTTTACAGTGCATACCTCTAATATACTATAGATTTTATAATTAACTCAAATTTCTCACTAGGAAAAAGTCAATTCCTGCATGGCAGGGCAGCCAGAGGAAAGAATGTTTTAGTCTACTCAGCAAACAGGGACCTATTTTTAGTCCAAAGGCCCTCCGTTAGTTCTTACCTATTTAATGTAAAAGCAGGATTTACTACACATACAACTTAATCCCCTTTTTATATTTGCATAGAGATCCCGGGGCATATATATGAACAGTTTTTGAGATAAGAGGGGGAAGGCCTCAGGAGTCAAAGTCATTATTTTTGAATGAAGTATTTAATGCTAAATATAAATATTGAGAGAACTGAATTCCCATGTATTTGCAGACTTCACTGTCATGCTCCTGAGGATTTTTGCTTTACATCCAGTTATTAAGAGCTTGGTTATATGTGAATAAAAAAAAAATAAATACAGGAAGCCTTTATAGTGAAGACACTTAGCAGGCTTCATTTTCCAGTTAAAAGGAGAGAAAGGTTATAGGCAAAACAGAAGCAAAGGTGGTATAATTCTCATCTCCTCCAAAATATTGTGGCTAAGGAGTGGATGTGCTGGGCAATAGAAATCCAGCCTGAGGAAAGGACTTTCTCCAGCAATGACCTCAAAGGGGATTGAAGCTGGAGTTCCTGTGGTGCACATTCATCAACCCTGCTCATTGTAATTCGCATGATTTACGTTCTCACAATCGTGATTAGGTGGTGAAAAAAAAATGATCTACACACGGCTTGACTTCAGAAAGCGACCCTATCCAATCAAGCCCCGCGGCAGGCAGTCCTTTTGATTTAGCATTAATTTTAATATGTGTGGCCCTGAAAATAACCCTCCTGGCTTTGGAAACTTCAGGGATAAAAAGACTGTTGTGGAAGCGCTGGGCAGATTATCTCCAAGAGCTGTCATTCCTTCCGCCAGAGGCAGTTTAGCTGGAGTGAAGAATGGGATGCTGCTCTGGCATGAAATTCTTCTTAAAAATGTAGTCAAAGGCAACCTGGTTTGGAAATTTACTTCTCCATATGTAAAAAGGGATCCAGAGCCCACCAGAATGGCTTGTGGAGTTGGTGTGGGCTGAGCAGTGCAATGCAATGAACAGCAGACTTTTGCCTTACTGGAGGTAATGTAATCAGATTAATTTTTGCTCTTTTACTTCTACTGGTTATAATAAGACTGGCAAAATGCATCTGCATTTGGATGTGATGTCTCTGACTCACTCGATATCATTGACTTCAATGGGCCAAGATTTTATGCTGAAACCTCCTGCTGCTGCTACTCAAATCTTTCCAAGATAGTCCAATAACAGCCTGCTGACAAGTGGGCTCTTCATTGCAAATCAAAGAACAGAAACCAGCAAACTGCATGGGTGTTGGTCTGATTCTCACTCCTAAATCAGGGCAAAACAGGAGGGTAAAAACCTAGGCAGCATCTTTCCAGCATACCTTCCTACAGTGCCTTGCTATGTCAAACTTCAAAAGCAAATCTTCACCAGCATTAATGAGCAAGAACTGTCTGTGGCCAGTCAGCCAGGAAAATGGCTCGTGGGTACGAAGGAGGATGAAATCAGAAGAAAAGTGTTGCTTAACTAGTGCAGGCTGACAGAATGAGTTTGAACACAAAATGCGTGTTGGGTTCAATCAGACAGACAAATGAACAAGAGCATTTTTATTAGCATGCTACATACCAAGATTAAGTAACTGTTCTCTGCTAATAATGCTTTTGAAGCCATTAACCAGTCACACTACGCTGGTGACAGCTCTTTCCTATGCTCTTGAGTGGTTCTCCCACCCTACAATTTTTTCCCTATGAACAGAATGCTGCAGTGCTGATTGCAAAGGACAGGCACCTAATTATAGGGCTTGTTATTAGTAGAGTCTGGGAAACAAAAAATCTGCAGTTCATGTAGTGTAGAGAATGAAGCATCTCAAGTCACTAATGTGACTTAAAATGGGGTCTATAGGAATTTGTCCCCATTAAATCCAAGGGAAAGCCTATTTGCAGCAAGATTTGGAAGGCTTTGCAGTTCTGTTTCTCAACTTTTGCCAGAACTGAGCTTGGAATGTTTTCCTGATGTCTTTAGCCCGCTGGTCTGGCTGGCTCACAATGCCCCTCATGCAAACCTATTAGGGCATTCTATAATCCAGTGTTAATAGATGTCTTGAAGGGGAAAAAATGCTTGACAACACCTCAAAGGCTTGAGAAGCTGCTGCACTCAGGCACATCCCAGCAAGTTTCTAGGCCACATTGTCCCTTTGCTACCGTTGGTGCACGCTCATGGCCTATCATGGCATCGCAGGCTCATTGCCCTCAGAGTGGCTAATGGGAAACAACCTTGGGAAGGGACAGGAGCGGGGCTGTTTCCAGTCAGCACACACCTCTGTCCCTGCTAACAGTCTGCTTTATGGCTGCGCTCAAACCAGATATATTGTTTAGACTAAAACAGGGAGAGAGAGAAAAGAAAGTGCCCAACAGTAAATATATGAAGTGAGGGGAAACAGGCACTTCCTTCTGTGTTGCTGAAGGCTTTGTAAAGATAACAAGCCATTAAGCTTTACGACCAAGGTCTTGGGGTAGTACTGGTTTGGGTTTTTTTATGCTGCAGTTGCCTGCACAAGTTTTGGACTGCTTTTGACACCTCTCCTCCCCTCCTGCATTTTCCTCCTTTCCCCCTGCCCATTTCTGTGAGATATCCAGTCCTTTGAATAAATCACACCTATCCATTTCTCATGGGCTCTTTGTCAAGTCCAGTGCCTGTCTCTTAAGGACAGTCCATCAGGCTGAGTTGACCTCGCTTGGTGATGGTGTAAAGCACATCTGGGCTTGTTGTTTTTCAGTGGATGTTGCTAGAAATTTTCTGTGCTGGTACTCAGTTAATGAGCACTGTGTCTTTATAGCCTGATATACCTGACTCCAGAGTCCTTGTTATGTAACACATGGTATGCATGGAGAAAAAAACTTTGGATTTTAATCTGGGCAAAAATAAAGAGGAAAGGGTCATTTCTAATTCCAGACTTTTCAATTTTCATGAGAAAAAATACAGATCCTCCAACCCTTCTTCCTTCTCACACCCTCTTTTGGGACTATGATATCTTAGGCTAGTTGTAAACTTTGGCCAAACCCCAGGAGAGACACAGCAAATTATGACTTGCCCGACATAGAGGTATCAAAAGCAAAAAGAAAAAAATGAAGAAAAAGAAGAAACAGTGGTACATTCTTGGAACTGGATGAAAGAAATTAGACTATAATGTACTGTTCAAAGGAGTAACAGAACAACTTAGGTTAGAAGGATGTGGCAGCTGAACCCACTTGAATATGGAAATCTTAGTCTTTGTAAGTTTTGTGGGAAACCCAGCACAGACTCACAGAAGAGGAATAATGTGATCTTGACACTGCTAATGAGCTGGTGGCAGTGGGATTCTGAAGCAGCTGCAAATGATATAAAGAGTTTACCAGGGAAATTGAAGATGGAAAGAAAGGAGTAAGTAGAGAGTGACAAAATTATGTTTCAAGGATTCTGGTTCTCCTTGACATAACATGTCAAAAGCTGGAAATATCCAGGCACGGGCTGTAAACAGCTTTGACAATATCTGATTGATGTGGACATTAACTGAAGTTATGGCATAAAATATACGATCCTGCAAGTGCTTATTTTTCCCCCTGAAAATTATTACCACGAGCACTTTGTGCAGTGACATATACGTGAACTTGTACCTGTGGTTTCTCAGAGACACTGCAAAAAGATGTCACTATAATGAAAAGCCACTATCTCTATTGCTTATTTCATATGTATATGCAAGTGACAAGGCATTTAATACAAGTATCTTTTTAATAAACTTCATGGTCTGACCAGATTTTAGTTCAACTCTTGTTACCCACATCTGCTTTTTTTACTTAGGAAGTTTTTCAGTGATTCTGCCATTTGGAAAAAAAAAACAAAACCAAACCCAAACCACAACTGTTGTGTGATGTTACTTCTCAGGTACTGGTGTTTTATATGTGTAATTTGGAGGAAATACTGCTTCAGATTTCTGTGAGTGTCTGTAGTTCCAGTGGTGTGTAGTTTTCCTCTCTAAGAGCGCAGGTATCCCACTGAAGGATACAGTTTCATGCAGTATCAACATTCACCTACATCTCAGAAGCTGTTTCCTTAGCAGGCTTCACAGGAGGTCTGCAGCTCAGCCCTAGCCATCACCCAGGTGTGTCTGCTTTGGTGGCAGTTGTGCATCAAAAATGACGCGTTTCAACAACGAGGCAAGCAATTTCTGGTTTCATTTGGTCAAACATGTTTATTGCATCTGAATTTTTGCCTTTAAACGGTACTGCCTAAGGCTTCCTTGAAAGAGGAGATGTGAGGGTTATGCGTAGGTGTAAATGGAGATAGCTGGAGATGGTTTCTAAGGGTTCAGTGTTTGGTGGGGTGGAGCTGGGTCAAAGAGGAAGAAATGGAGATAGTGGCAGGTAACAGAACTGATAGGGCCGCAAGGGCTGCTAATAATCACACTGGCCAGAGGAGCTGGAGGTAGCTAGCAGCCAAGTCGTCTGTCTGCTTTTCAATTCTGAGGCAGAGGTGCGTGCAATAAATGCTTATAGTGTGGTGGTTTACTTCCTATATGACAAGGAAAAATTCTGAGATGGAAATCACAAAGAAAAAGTAAATATGCTGAAACAAAGGCAAATAATTAGGCAGATGTCTCATTATTTGTAAGAGAACATCCACTGTCATCAGAAAAAAAGTGACTTTCTGTCTCCCAAGGGTGAGAAGGAAATTTGACCTCTCTAAAGATCCAGAATCCAGATGTCAAATAAAAAGAACCCTTCTTTTTTTTTTTTTATCTTTTAAACTGTCTTTATTTTTAGCAAGTTTTATCGTTGTTGAAGGCTTGGGGTTAGCAAGGCTGAACCCAGTCAATGAGACTATAGAGCACAACAGATAACAGCATCTTTGATCAATCAGGCAAAGCAGATAAAGATACACTGAAAAAAAATGGCCCACAAGCCACAGAAATATCTTTTTTCTGTCATTCATCAGTTATTGGGATGAGACTTGCAGAATTTAATCAGCATTGGGGTGGAAGGTGAGGGAGATACAGGCTGATGTCTGCACCTTGTCTGTAAGCTTATGACAGGCTTTGGTTCAGTCATTTCAGATGAGGCTTTCCAGGCCACTGGATGCCCCTTTCTGCCTCAAAAAGGTGGTGTTAGGATGCTGTCTTCTTATTAGTGTCAAGTAGAAATCTTCACTAGAAATAGGAGGACAGTCTCCAGGTACCTTGTTAGATACAGAAGACGTGACAATCACAACAGCAAATAATACAAAGCATTTCATGGTTCAGGAAAGACTGCTGTCTCATAAAAAGTGTTTGTACAAATTCTGCAGCCAGATGCACTGTTCTTGCATGTTTGTTCAAATTTGTGAACAAACGTTCAGGTTGGCACACGTTTAGAGGAGCAGTTGTGAGGCTTCCCACAAGCTACAGGCTAATGACTACTTGGCTTTGGACAGGAACTACTGACCCATTATTTTTTTTTCTAAGTGTGGGAACCAATGACCTTGGTGTTTGTCCATTCAGCAGCAAGCACCATGGTACTTAGTCTATGTGACAAGTATAAACAGTAAATCACGTTCCTGATACTCTGTCTATGCAGAAAGTGACTTTGGTAAGATAGGAAAAGTAACGTCAGCACAATGTGTAAACTCAGTGTTTGTATTATGCAAAACGATGTTTCAGTTAATGGTCTGACTGCCACTTATTGTATGTTTATTTTGTACAGAAAGTCCAGATGGCTTATGTTTTCTACCACAATGCTCAGGTTAAATACCTTGCAAAATATTTCAATGGGCATTGTGTGTTTCTTCCACCTCATCCCTGCTTAGAATTGGAAAGAGATGAACTGCCTTTTCCCCAAGCAGAAAAGGATTAGTGCTGCTGCTTGAAGAGCCAGAACCGCTCAGACCAGGAGTGATGCCTGGTGCTGTCTGAGACGACTGGCAGCTCAGTCACATAACATGACTTATGCTGTAGAAGAGACCTTGCAGAAGAGACGGTGTCCCTTACACAGTAAATCAGAGATCCAAAGCTTATGTAGACATAAGTGAACCTGATGGACAGTAAACGTGATGGTGCTTTGCACCCTAGGGCCACCATATCAGAAACCTTGCACAAGGTGTGGCTGTCATTGCTTGAGTGCACTGGAGCTTATGTAAAAATGCCTCTGGAGGGGAACGAAGAACACGTGCAAGCTAGTAGCACACCGCTAATGTGCAGCTGCACAGTCACAGAGTGACCCATTTGGCCCCAGAAGAAGGGTCACCTCCATTAC
>JAVJGJ010000014.1:31337373-31352390 GCA_035590215.1 Microhierax caerulescens | reverse complement strand
TGCCCAGAGAAGCTGTGGGTGCCCCATCCCTGGCAGTGCTCAAGGCCAGGCTGGACGGGGCTTTGAGCAACCTGGTGAGCCCATGGCAGGGGGCTGGAACTAGATGGCCTTTTAAGCCTCCTTCATTCAAAACCATAATATAATTCCACGATTCTATGAATACCTTTTACTGATCTGTAGATGTAGGAGAAAGAAACCAGACCAGCAGTGGCTGAGGAAGACAGAGAAGAGGTACAGAGTAGCTGATGGAGTTGGGCTATGATGAAGAGCTAGTAGGAAACCATCCCACAGATCCAAAACTAGAGTTTGGGGTCTCCAGGTTCCTTGGAAGTCAGCCCATACCTGTGAAACCCATTGACAGTACAGTTATCTCCTTGCATCATATGTGTCTCCCTATAGCATGTTTTTGTGTATAAAACAATAACTTGTCATTGCTATTGCAAATATACCCTGTTTTACTCAAATTGTGGAGGTGTTACCAGTCCCACTGGTGACAGGTGTAGAGATCATTGTGGTTGTATATAATCAAAATCTCTCAGTTAGTCACTTTAAAAATGTCAGAAAATGTACATGCACAAATGTATGTCAATCGAACATCAAGGCTGTAAAGCCAAACATTCAAGAGACAGGAAACACCTGACCTAGCTGGCATTTCTAAATGAGACATGTCTTTCTGCCCTGGTAGGTTTCCATCATGCTCTGCCATTTAATCATCTGAGTTAGCATCTGAATGGATTTTTAATGTTGCTTTCATGATTCTTCATGTAGCATTGCTTATAGTATAGCATCTAGTAAATCCCAATGGGATACTAATTTTTTAAGATCTTCCTCTTCTTTACAGCTTTTAAAATAAAATGAAATGGTTAGATTTCAGTTAAGCAGATCCTTATTAAAGCAGGAGCTAGTTTGATAGTGACTTAAATTGGTGCTATGTGGCCATCACATGTTATTTGATAAGCATTCCATTATAATTAAGAAGTGGCTAATAGACAATTAATATACAGGATTGCACACTTAGCTAATTAGATGATATTTTTTTTTTGTTAGATTAAAATGTATAGGACCCCATAAATCACTATTAGAGATTGTTTAATAAGCCTGAACCCTCAATTTTCTCCCTGTCAATCAGGAATGGAGCTGCTGACTTTTCCTCTCACCCAGTGAGGCTTGCCACTTGGAAGAACCGCTGCGTTCAGAAGAATGAAACGCTCTCGACTCCAAAACTTCACATCTTTTTGCAGGATGTTGCAGCTTGAGTCTGTGCTCTCATGGTCTGCTGTCTTTGTTAAGACTCTCAGCTCCTGGCCTTGCACATGAAATGGGATGTTTCTCAGTGTTCCCCCACCCCCACACTTTTTGCAGTCTCTTGCTTGATGCCTGTGAGGGACAAGGATTTTGCACATGGCTTTTTGTAACCCCTAGGAAGACTGTGCTTACTTTTAACATCAGTATTTCGGTTCTGCAAAGCTGACCCCTTTTAGGTGTCCCAGGCCAAGCAGCAGTGGCCGGCTCAGCAGCACCTTGCCTTGCAGGGTGTACATGCGAGCCAAGCTGAGCTGGAGCGATCTGCCAGGGTCTGAGGCTTCACTTTAACCACCTAACTGAGAAGACTAACATCTGTAGGCTCCTCAGTGCTCAGTGCAGGGTGAGACAACTACATCTTTAGGAGGTGGCACGTCGTGTCCAACAATACTGTGGGCCAGGTAAGATTCACCTCCAAACTGTAGGCAACCACTCTGAGATGGCTGCATGTAACACCTACAGGACAGCGAAGTGTTTAAGCTCTCCTGCAGTCAGCAGAACTTAACCCGTGCAGCAATGAGGGCTGAAGTATCACTTGACTGACACACCACAAAAGGCTCAAGTCTGTTACCTGCCTATTGCTGTTTGGGGGTTGTGGATATCAGAGACCAGGGCCAGCAGCTTTGGCACAGCCTGATGGTGGGCTTGTCTCTCAAGGTGGTTCCTGGAGGCCACGCGGGATATGCCACGGTCACACATGGCATGTTGAGGCAACTGCACCCATCTGAATTGTCCTGGTATAAGGGAAGACCAAGGAGCTTGTTGGGTGCAATGTCATCTCTGCTGATCATTACTTCTAGTATATACTCAACAATAAACAACTAATGGGCTGTTTCAGCAACACAGAGTGCTCTGTAAAGTTTGATCAGACAGAAGTAGGAGAGTGATGCAGTAATTGGGCTGTGAGTGTTTTGCTGGCAAGGCTCACAAGCAGTATATCACAGAGGCACCACACAATGGAATAACGTTGACAGGCAATGGCTTAGAGTTGACCAAGAGATTGCATGTGGTTTTGATGTTTGTTTTTTTTTAAATATTCATAGCTGAAGTAGAATGTAACTGAAGTGGGAACGAGATCTAAGGTGGAACAACACAAAGCCTGACATCTCTGCAAGATGTCACTTAATACCAAAAGTCAAATGTTTTGCTTCAGCTTGTAAACAATGTGTGTATTATAATCATGGGGATAAAAAAGAGTGATGCTTAGGGCTTCTTTACTGTAGTGCTCTTTGTGTTCAAAGCACTTTACAAGTAAGAACTAATTTCTCTAGACAGCTTGTATCAGAAAGTCAGTATCCCAAACTCACTGAGAATCTGAAGAAGTGGGGTATGGGGACAGATGATTTGCTCAGTTTCTGAAATGAAAGTAGGACCAGAAGCAAGGTGTAAAAGCAGATATTTCCACCTTCCATTTCAGCTCTCAGCTGACCTGGCATCCTGGCTGGTGTTGACACGAGTATGCTGAGTTTGGTGTTTTGCAGAGCATTTGCACACATGAGGGTTACACCCAGGCACACTGGTAGCAGCACTGTGATCGTGTCCCTGGAAGGACAATTAGTCCAAATAGATGGTGACATAGATGTGTCCCTCAAGCCATTTATCTGTCTGAAAAAAACCTGCTCTGGAGGTTTTCATTACTGATTTTTACACTGCTGACCAAGCGCATTCATCTCTTCCTGGGCAGAATACGAGGCGGAGATACCACCACTACTCCCTCCAGACACTTCACTGCCTCAAAAACTGAGAAAACATAATTTTTACTCTATATTTAGTTATTGAGGTCAGGAGATGATTCAAGATCACTTAAATATGCAAGAATCCTTTTAGTGACTCATTGGGATTTGCATCCAGACTTAATGCCCTGGAGAACCACAGGTGAATGTGCAGTGAGGCCAGCCTGTGCTGACATGAACAGGGACTGGCATTTCAGCAGGACAAATGGGTTTGGGATGGTAGGAAGTAGCAGTGGGCACCTTTAGTTTTATCAAATAGAGATTTGGGAATATAACACACATAAAAAAAAAAAAAGAGAAGATGCTCCCAGTTCAAAGAAACACTACACTTTTACTAGCTCACACACCCCCACCCAACAAACAGATTATTTTGATTGCAGGCACCTTAAAAGCTCTTCTAAACCCTGAATTGTTGCATGATCTTCATGGCAGCAGTTCAGACCTCAGTCTCCCCCTGACTTCCAACCCATCACTGGATGGTAACCTCTTGCAACTCAGCGTGGAGCTGAGTTTTGAAACTGGAGAGTATTATATGAGTGTGTGTGTGAATACCTATTCTCTGCCACTGGATTCTTTCCAGAACCAGACATCATCAAGAACAAGGACAGCAAGGTCAGCTGAACAGCCTGGTGTAAGGAGTGCAGGTAAGATGGGGTATATGGGTTTGGTTCCAATTAATATTTAATTCTTTGTATAGTGAAACAGCTTCACCTGGAGAAACTGAGTAGCCTGAAGCTGTGGACAAAGCAGTCAGCTGGGAAGTTAATTCAAACCCTTCTTACAGAGCAGGGGTTACTTGTCTCTTGGCAGGGAGGGGAACACACTCAGCATTATTTCTGCCCTTATAATCTTGTGAGTGACATCTCTGTCCTCTTGAGAGTCCAGCTCCAAAATCAGTGTAGCTGCTGTAAAACGTTCTATAGTGAGCTGTTTCAGCATGTCCAATTCTGATGTAGTCATACAGACATCTGGTGATATTCACGAAATCTGATCCAAATATATTGGTAATCATATATTAATCGTGAAAATCATAATTTTCAGCACATAAATGACTTGCCAGAATAACTCTATCCAACTTTAAGGAAAATGTTGCATAAGAAAAGGCAAAGAAAGGCACATTGCTAATTTAGTTCTCAACAGTTCTGGATTAAGCAGGCTTTTTCTACTGATTAGTCCTATGCTGCACTTGTCTCTGTTAACTCAGATTCTAGTCAGCACTTAGACCTTAAAATGTTCATCAAAGGTCTGTTTCAGTGTCCACAGCCTCAGTTCTTCAGAAGTTCAAACCAGCCATCTCAGCCACTTCTCCTGAAAGGGGCTGCACTTGGGTAGTACTGTTAAATTCCCATCTGATGGCAGGCCAGGCACAAGCACCCCAGGATAAAATATTTTCCTTTTGCTTTTGAGGACCTTTTCCTGCTTTCCTGTACAGGATCCTGGAGCTTGAATAAAGGAGAGTGCTCCCTGGGGAGTTGCCATAGTAACCTGTGATGGTTTTTGTTGTCTAAGGTTAAATATAAGCAAGGGAGAAATTAGAGAAGAGTTTTATACCTGAGTTTATCATCTTTGTATAACACCAAAGATGAACTGTACCTCCAACTTTTGAAAGCAATAACAGTCACCTTGAGGCTGGTGTCAGGCTGGTAATTTTCACTGGAGAAGAAATTAACTGCTGTATTTATTATTCAAGAACGCTGATTAGGAAAAAAAAAATCCACATATGAAAGATGTAGCAAATAAGAAAGAGAATGAGATCATTAGAAATGCAAAGACATGGAAGTGGCAATAGCTGCTACAAATAATATCTAAACTTGCAATGCATGAATACCCTGCATCTTCTATTTTCTTAATAGGGTTCAATGACAGTCTGCTCTTAAACTTATAGTCAAAGAAAAGCTCCAAACCCAATTAATCCTTGGAAAACAACTTCAGGTCTCATAGTGCATACAAGGAAGTGACTTTTGAACATGTCAGTATCAGTTCAGCAGCAAACACAATTTGAAAATTTAGAATGAAAACAAAATCTGTTTTAAGAGGGTGTGGCGGAGAAAGAATCCATCCAAATTGCTGTCAGTGATGAGCATCAAAGGCAGATCAGAAAGTCTGGGATCAGGAAAAGTCATGAGAGCTGAACTACCAGAAAGGCCATTTCCATGAGAAATGACCCAAAAGTGCAATGCTGGGAAAAATCAAAGACAATCCTTGGAGGCCTGGAGGGAAGGAGTGCACTAGTGGGCTGTGCAAGGAGGCTGCACAGGAGCTCCCAGCCCCCGGTACAGGGGGGCAGGTTCTGGGGCAAGGTCCATGCCGACGCTCACATCACAATTGATCCCTTTGTCCCCTGGGGAACACTGGCAGCAGCAGGACCTCAGACTGGGCTGCTTGGCAGTGCCACAGGGAGAGGGAAGAAGACCAGCCCAGTGAGCAGGTGAGCCAGTGCCAGGCGTGTAATTTAGCGCTGCTGAATTATCCAGCCTGGCTCGATTTTGTGCAGCTTTCCCCCAGCTGACTGCCCTGCCCGCCCACCCCAGCTGCCCAGCAGTTCCTGGGATTATTTAGTTCAGAGATGTGGGGAGAATGATAGGAGAGGTGGGAGAACTTGAAGAGTGACTCTGAAGCCTGGGTTGATGTCTCCCTCGCAGCACAAAAGTGCTGACAGAGCTGCTGTCAAGTTTAATTGTCCCCAAGATAACGTCCTTCAATGCTGTAGATATTATACGTTTCTGTTTATCCTGAAAACATGCCGTCTAAACACTTTAAACATAAGTGACTTGAACAACTCTAGCTGCTTTCCCACGATATGCAGTGGTAGGTGGGTCTGGGCTTATGATGCTGGATATTTTCTACTTCTCCTCCGGGTACTTAGGGGTCTGTTCCCCCTGTGGCTGACTCACCTCCCTGTCTCGGGGCTGTAGGTGGAAACAATGGGACTGGGCACCCTGGGGGAACGGGATGGGTTGGAAAGGCTGTGGGGCAGAGGGTGCAAGGGGAGGGGAGCAATATATGAATGTGAACATGCCATAAGTAGAAACAAAAGCCTCCAAACCCAGGGATTTTGGGGAAAATCCCTTTTAGCAGAGGAACAATATTATGAAAACACAAGTCTGATGTGAGATAAACTGAGGATGTGGAAAACAACCCTGAAAGTCATATGGAGGCCCTATTACAATAAAATTGTTATTGCAAACAGACCTATATTGCATTTTCCCTCTCCTGTATGAAGGGAATTTGGATTCTCCAAGCTTTTGGACAAGCTTGAGAAGTGGGTGAAGGAAGCAGCTACAGATGTTGGCTCTCAGAAGTAACTTGGAGGAGCCTGGAGATGCAGTGCTGCGTGGTGGAGATGACAGGAAAATAGGGGAACAGCATGTTTTGGAAAGGAGAAGGCAAAAATAGGACAGGGGGTACACAACGTGATGGCAGAGCTTGGAGGGTATGAAGGAGCTTGTGCGTGGTGGTCACTCTGTGCCCAATGCTTAGGGAAGAGACATGGGGGCAAAATTTATGAAGGTAAAACTCTCCTTATCAATGGAAAGGCAGAACTGGGTTTTCAAAGGGACAGGAGGGCAGCTGGGGGACCTCATCAGGGGAGAAGGTTAGACCTGGGTGAAGTTTGACAACCAGCTTTTTTTTTTTTTTTTTTTAACTAGAAAATGACACATTTGTGCTGTTAGATACACTGTGCAGAAACCCTAAGAATGCCAAGCATTTGGTTATAAAAAATAGTTCAACCT
This sequence comes from Microhierax caerulescens, assembly GCA_035590215.1. Taxonomy (NCBI): domain Eukaryota; kingdom Metazoa; phylum Chordata; class Aves; order Falconiformes; family Falconidae; genus Microhierax; species Microhierax caerulescens. The sequence continues at coordinate 31,345,621 of JAVJGJ010000014.1, read as the reverse complement.
CAGTTCAAATTACTTCACCGTGAAAACTGCACAGATTTAATTTTGGTAAAAGCTGCAGAAGGGAAGATTTTGCTTGGTACAAACCATATTTTTTTTGTGAAGCTGGGGTTTATTTTGTTCACATAAAAAGACTGAAATCCTTCATTTGCCCAGGTTTACTCATGAGAAGAAAGTGATTTTAAGCCACAACATTTCGAGTAGAGGGAAGGAGGGAAGAGTGTTGAGCAGATAAGTCTGAGGTTTCTGTGACTGAAATGACAAGCATTGGAGGTACAGCTCTGCAGTATGGATTTTAAAGAGATGAGTTTTCTGACGATGTGAAAAAAAGGCAGGCGGACTGTAGGAAAGAGGTGAACAATCACCATTGCAAGGCTAGAAAGCAAGAAAAATAATAGAGCTATCAAAGGATATAAAGAAAAGAGTGACGGGAGAAATGAGAAGGAAGAATGGAGAATTATCTCTGTCTTGGAACAGTTTTTGGACCACAGTGATGGGAACTTGTCAGAAAAACATACAAAGAGCAACAGAGCTTTCCTGGTGCTGATCTCCCAGGGCTGTAGTTTGGAGTTTTAATTATTTGTGCATATTGTATCACGTGGTGCTCTTCCTCTTCGGGGATTTTAAGATCACAAAGCACAACTGCCACTGCATTTTTGTGGTGTCCTGTTAGCACAGGCTACTGAGCATCAACAAGAAAAAGCTGCTCTCAGGGTCAGTTTTTCACTGTGATCCTTTAAAAATGTTTGATTTTGAAAAGTTGTTTTCAGCTTCATAATGTTTAATCCATTTGTCTGCCAGTCGTTTTGGAACAGACTATTCTGGGGTGCAAGATATTCTTACATTTTACTCCCTTACCTGTCTGTAAAAATGAAGTAGAGAGAAAAAAAGGAGAGTCCCGGTTTTTATACCAAAGCTTGCAGTGCTGCCACAGAGCTGCTTTATGCACCAATGCCAATTTTCTCAGCTTCTGTAAACGATGTTTCTGGTGTATTCCTTACCTTTCAAAGGGGCAACGTGGTTGACTGAGAACTGACTTGTTTGCTTTTTCCTGTCATCCAATGTACTTAAATTCTGACCTTGAATTTTGGCAGTAACTGTGCATTTGTGTTCTCTGTTCTTTCAGTCCTGATCAAGCTTCTCCAGCCCCAGGGTGTCACTTACTCCTTGCCAGTGGACAGTAGCCTCTTGCAGAAGTCCTGGAAGAAGTCTTTTCACACACTCCTCCTCAGTTTGCTAAAGAAAGGCCATGTCTGCTTTCAATCTGACGAACGAAAGCATGCAGGGTACAGAGCCTGAGATAGAATACATCGCCTCAGGGATAAAACTGAGGGATGAGGCGTTTGACTTTGTTGATGGCAAATGGGTGAGTGACATGTACTGCCAACCACCATTTGCTTACCACCAGAAGCTCTTTAGCGAGAAGGCACAGAATGAGTGGAGCATCTTGGAGGAGAACAAAGCACTCTGGGAAGAAAACCAAGCCCTCTGGATGGAAAACAGAATGCTCTGGGAAGAAAACAAGTCTCTGCAATGTCTCCAGACACAGAACAAAAATGTCCAGGTTATTTACACTGATGCCATTCAGCAAAGCCTCCAGAAGGAAAAGAAGCAGGTCCCATTCTTCCAAAAGAGGAACACAGGATTTCAGGCCAATCCAGGCAACAAAACTCTCCAGGCAGTCCAGCAAAAGCCGAGAGTCTTAGAGGATTTCCAGCAGGATAATAAAACCGTCCCCATCATCTGGAAAGACCAAAAAGCCATCACAGTCCATGAAGAGAGCAAAGATACCAGCTCAGATCTTCAGAAGGACCCTGATGCCATCACAGCTGTGGAAGAAGGTAACCCTGGCCCAGCCCTCCAGCAGGAACATGAAGCTAAAATCAAGAGCATCACCTCAACCCAGAATAAGGTCAAGTCTGCCCCAAGCATGCAGGGTGAGTATGAAATCATCCGGGCTCTCCAGGACTTCTACGAATACCTCCACATCTTCCTACAAGCAAACCATCTCCTTGGGGAGAAACAAGGCTGTCATATTCTCTATGATGTGAACAGATCCTTCCAAGAAGATTACAATAAATTGAAGCTGCAGCTGAACGCTGTGAAAAACACTGTATCAGACATCATGGCTCAAATGGAAATGTTGGAAAAGGAGCTCATTGCCATCATTTCCTTGATGTGTGAGGAAGCAGGACAGAAGCTGGCAACCGTACATCAGCTTGGAAAGATGTGAAGCTTGGTGTTAAGACCCGCTAGTTCAATTTCCTGGAAGGCTTTTCTCCTTGTTCCAGGGAACCTAATAAAATCCCAGTAGAGCCTGAAGACATCTGGTGAACATTGTGTTATTCTGAAACTTTCTTACATGACTTGGATGTGTTTCACCTTCTGAATGTAACAGTGTGGGTGACTGTCATGAATTTGCCTAATGTCAGGAAAACATGTTTTCCAGCATTTTTTTCCCAAATTTCTGATAATAAGGCCTAGAAATGCAAAAGATAATTCATGCTTTTGACACTTAATTTGACGTACCTCATGTTGGCCATGTTTTTCAGAGGGATAGGCACTTTTGGAAATTAGGATCCCAAGGGTGAGCTATATTTGTATTCCCAGTGGTCCCTTTCTTATGTTTGGCCAAGTTCAGTGGCTTAACTATGTCTTCTGCTATGCACCAACCTTCGCTTTCTCACATAGGGTAAGCAGTGGATCATGGAAAATGTAGCCTCCCAGATGAGGCAGGCCCATGAAAGACAATGGGACACAGAAAAATACATTCTAGGTGCCATATATATACAGTCCTACTGTCTCCTTTTCCCAGTCCTTCATTCCCACTTAAACTGCTGTTTCTTTCCCTTGTTTAAAGCTCTTCCTCAGAAAAGAATCCATCTCTTGCCCTAGAGTATAATGAGACCATAAAGCAAATGTTGCCCACCAGAACATCACATCCCCTTCAGCCTTGGTTATTTGTAAATTACCTTCATTGGTTTATACTTTAATTAGGCTTAATTCTTCTCAAATTGCCCTGTTTTGATACACTTGAATAATCCTACTGATTTCAAGTGAGATTATTATTTGCTAATAAATGACACTTTTAGGATGCAGTTCGTATAGAAAGACTGCTTAGCATCTTATTTGCAACTCACTACTAAAAGAAAATTCCCGTAGACTTTGGTGGTCTTTTTGGACCAGCTTTTCTCTGTGGCCAGGAATGACGTGTGTCTTTGTCTGCAGACAATCACATGTACTTAAGGAGCTAACAGCTCTCCAGCCTGGAGAGGCATTGGTATTTCTAGTGGTATCACAGGGCAAGGGAAAGGGCAATGCCCTGCCCCAGTGCAGCAGAAGCCTCTGAGCAGTTTTGTGAGTCTGAGCTGTCTTTCTGAAATCTTCTGTTGGACTTGGTGGACCACAAATACTGCAATAACTTACTGTCACATGCTGAGGGCTGGGCTGGGGTAGGCATGCTATGAAGCTAAGATGTGATGCCCTCACCAGCCTTGCACCATCACCCAGTGGGTCCCTATCAACCAGACCATTGCAGGCAGGTGGGCAAGGGTTGACCTGCTCTGTAACTTGATCATGCTGCTGCTTCTCTTAGGATTTTTACACCTTCGCCCTGCAGCACCTTTTTGTTGGAACGTCTGATGATTTTCCTCCTTTGTTTTGAACTGTTGATGACAGATATCAGCTCAGCAGTCCCCTTGCCATGTGATTTCTTCAGCTTTGCTTTTGCACCTTGCACAGCTTAGCAGCCACCTTACTGTCCTGTGTACAAGACCAGCTGATGAGGCACCTGCAGTTCATCAGTAAACTACTTTCAGCAGAGCTGTCCCAATGATTGGCAGCTCAAAAATTTGGGCCATGCCTCAGGGACACGGCCCCAGAGAAAATGAAGGTAGGTCAGGGATATGTCCTCACCTGTGGTGGAAGGGGAGAGCAAGGAAAGAGATGCCACACTCGTGTGGCTGCTTAAGCTGGGGGGGACACTACTTCTGGGGAGAAGTGCCTGCTTCTGCACCACGGCTGAACTGTCGCATGCAATCATAGCCTGGGAGGGGTGGATAAAAAGACTACAGAGGGAGACATGGGTCCCAGCTCGTAGCCCAAAGGCATCCTCACAGCCCTCTGCTACAAAGTGCTGATGAGTAAAGGAGGATCCCTCCTCCCAGATGTCATGGTGGGGCTGCAGGAGTGTTGGAACAGGCAGCAGGCCCACATCTCCTGCACAGAGCAGTGAGGCCCCTCTTAATTTTTTAAATGGTCAGATAAGGCAGATTTTTAGCTGTTTCATAGCAAGCAAGTATGTTGTCAAAACTGGCATTTTGGTGGCTGTTCCATGGCTTAAGTTGGTAGTTGGATGCCTGTGTGCTCACACTATGAACAGACATGTCAGTCCCAAGTGATCTGCTGACACAGAGGATGGAGAGCCTGTTGATATGTTTATGTTTAAAATTGGGTCTAGTCTCAATTGTGTGGCCAGAGTGTCTGGAAATGAGTTTTCCTCTGTCTTGGATATCCTTGACGCACTGTAATCTGTTGCAATCTTTCAGGCAGAATATGGGAGTCTTTAGGTAATCTAACAAGACAGGTAAAAGGAGGCTTCTGCAGAGCAATTGTAGGAGCATTATTGTAAAGCAAGAGGAAGTTTGTGGTGAGATTTAGCTCTTGCAACAGGGCCCAAGAAGTGGGTTGTCACTCTAGTTTATAGGTCTCTAAGTGATTTGGCATCAAATTACCTAAGGGATGAATTATCTTTCACCTTGTATTTCACTCAGACAACACCAGGCCAAATACCAGCAATGACCGTTCACTTCAGAGGCTTAAAGTAAGGAGTTTTTTATTTTGCTGTTAGGCCTTCAAGGTGCTGAGGCAAATCTCCTCTCATGGTTGAAGGTAAAGGGCTAGCTCCAGTGGTGTGGGGAGGGCTGCATGTATAGGAACCAAGACGAGAAATGTCCATTAATAGGAAGATGTGCAGACAGCAAGTTGCTCCTGCTTAATGACAGTTTACAACTATATATAGCTAAATACCTCAGCCCTGTGCTGGGGAACGCGCTCATGCTTCTGTACCTTCAGACACACTCTTTTTCTCCTAGTTGTCTCCCTCACTGTGTTTTAATGTAATATTTGTTGAGGCAAAAGGGGGTCTGTGAAGACCCTAATGCTGAGTTCTGAAGGGCAGTAGCAGTAGTGACAAGATTTAGTTTTGCATTAATATTTTATCGAAATGATGTGCGTTCTGTTAAAGGAAATAAACTGCTCCTTTGCCAGTGGTCAGGGCACTGACTCCTGCCATGTCCCCTGTACATGGACAGGGAAGGCACATGGATGTGCAGCTTTCTACCACACACCTGGGAGGAATCATCTGAACTAACGTCAGGTGTCCCCCCAGGACAGGACTTCCAGATCTCAGCAAGTCACCCCAGGATTCCTCTCTAACCTGCAGGAAGAAATGGGCACCTTCCGGTTGTGATTTATATGATGTCTCTTAGACAAATGTTTTAGGATGGGCTGAGTCACCAGCTGGAGTCACCTGCTTCTCATCGTTGGCTTTGTAACTGCGTTGGGGACAATTAACTCCAACTTACACATTCAGTTTGGAGCTCTCTGAGTTATATCCTTCTCTCTGAGTGAGGAGCCTGGCAACCCCGAGCAGAGGAGGTGCTTCGCCAGATGGTGAAGTGGCACAAGCTTGGGATCATGTGCTGCTGGTCTCAGTTCTTGCCTTTTCTTTCTGTGAAATGCCTTCATTAAGCAGCTGACTCAGATCTCTCTATTGTGCGGGGAAATTATTACTTTGTGAATAAAATTGACTTAGTTTGGGCACAGCTTAACTGCCAGGAACACATGTAAAATCCTCAAGGGAACATGGTACTTCTCCCGAATGTTAACAATGTTCCTGAAGGGAACCAGGTTTTGTGAGCCCTTTGCGCTTTGATCACTGCTTTGGATCTCTGATCTTCCTGGTTATAAAAAGTCTATACCCAGTGTATATTTTTTGGTATCTGTCATGGAGAATTTGAATTGATTCATGCCTTAAAGGCTTCTCAAATCTGACATGTGCTGAGATAACAATGCGCATAATGACTGCCCAGCACTTAATCTTGGTGAGGACTGTGTGATAAGCAAACTGTCATAATCCCAGAAGGTACCAAATTTCCAGTCTGCGTTTATTTGGTTATAAACCCAACTGAGTTGGTGACAACAGTGAAGGGTTACTTCTGGCTGATGATGGCAGAAAGACAGATGATCATGTGCATTGCTCAGTCTAGGTGAGTATTGCTTGAGCTGTTACTCAGTGTTGAGGGCACAGATGGTGAGATCTGAGTTGCCTACAGAGTGCACATGGAAGTCCTAAGCACTGCCCATTCTCTGCTTTGCTCCATGCCCTCAGTGAGTGGCGTTAACTATTTCAGTGGGGTCCATCATAGTATCCTACAGGTCTGGTGACGAAGGCTTGGCTCCCAGCTTTTGCAGCCTATTTAAAGTACAAGTGGAGGAAAAATGCAGCAACAGGTATTTACAGGAACAACTTGTTAATCATCGTAACATTTAGGCAGGTTTGGGAAAAAATGGGGTAAGCTTAAGTTTTTTCCCTAGCCTGTTCACTGATTTGCAAATCCCTGGGAACTGATAACTATTCTGTTTTGAAATGGATGGATGTCATTGCTACAGTGCGTATTTTACCTTTTGCAGAAAGACAAACTTTATGCCTCTCTCCTTCTTATTGTTGCTGATTAGCTCCTTATTTTTGCACTACTTGTGTCAGTACTATTTTTGGAAAGCTGGGTTTTTAGCAAGGTCACCATCAGCCTCTTGCTTCCCTGTAAATTGGATTATTGCCTGTCGCTGGACTGTGCAAATGCTGAGTTTCCCATTTTCATTTCTTATTAGGCAGTCTAATACAGCTAGTTTTGTACTGTCTTCATAAACACCCACCCTGGCCTTTTGCACTTGTCTTAGCAGCCCTCCCACACCCTCCTATCCCTAAATTGCAATTTAGGATTTTTTTCAAAGTGTTTTGAGTTTCCTTGATCCCTGGGTTCCTCCTGTTAACTGCTGAAGACAGTTCTTTTGGAGTTTTGTTTGTGATTTCATGAAGTCTGGGATGCGCTTCAGAAGCTCTGGCACTGGCCAAACCCCATGCTCTCCATGGTGGTGTAGGCTGTTTTTTGGGTTCTCGGTAGCCCAGTCTTCCCAGTGTTGGCCCCAGTTCAGTACAGAATGAGCCATAACAATACTTGTAAATGCAGGCTATGGAGTTCACTCAACCTTTGTGCTGAAACAGGACTAGTCATCTTTTTTTGACATTCAAATTTGAGCACAGACTACTTACAATATTCATGCAGTGAGGTGCAAATGGAGGGAGCAACCTTTCAGATAAGGTGCATGAGACACTGTTTCCTGCAGAGGCTGTTGGCTGGTTTTAAAGAAGACAGCTTTAAAACACTACTGCATTTTCCAAAGTGGTATTTATCCCACCTAGGTGGAAGCACTTAAATGAAAGCAGTAATTGAGATCCGTGGCCACCTGAGGTGGGTTCTGCAACTGATGGAGGAAGGCAGGCTTGCCAGAGAGACTCTTGCCAGGGGTGCAGGTCTTCTCCTGCTGGCTGCAGTGAGCCTGGAGTGGCCAAGTTAAGGTGGGAAGAGCCCAGGCCTGAACAATGGTCACATCCCTTAATGCATGGCTGAACAGAGAGCTTTGGTTGGGACTCACGGGGGAAAAAAAGAGAGTTTATGACCTCTGGAAGAAGGGGTAGGCAACTCAGGAGGACTACAAGGATGTTGTGAGGTTATACAGGGAGAAAATCAGAAGGGCCAAAGCCCAACTAGAACTTAATCTGATTACTGCTGGAAAAGACAATAAAAAAGGTTCCTCTAAGTACATTAACAACTAAAGGAGGGCTAAGGAGAATCTCCATCCTTTACTGGATTCGTAGTGACAAAGGATGAGGAAAAGTCTGAGGTACTTCATGCTTTCATTGCCTCAGCCTTTAATCGTAAGATCAGTTGTTCTCAGGGTACCCATCCCCCTGAGGTGGAAGACAGGGATGGGCAGCAAAAGAAGCCCCCATAATCCAAGGGGAAATGGCCAGTGACTGCTACACTACTTGAACACATGCAAGTCTGTTGAGCCAGGTGGGATCCACCCAAGGGTACTGAGGGATCTGGTGGAAGTGCTCAAGGAGCCACTTTCCATCATATATCAACAGTCCCAGCTAACTGGGGAGGTCCCAGTTGACTGGAGGCTG
>JAVJGJ010000014.1:31311943-31324367 GCA_035590215.1 Microhierax caerulescens | reverse complement strand
AGGGGAGGGGAGGGGAGTCTGTCTTTTTGACACCACCACAGGTTTAACCTCACAGACTTATGAATCTCAAAGGTTTAAGGGGGAAAAAAAAAGCATTCCTCAAGTCCTGGATGATTCAAGAAATTGATTAATTATTATAGAGGGTTTGGTTTGTTTTAGCTACAAGGGTAATGTTGCTAGTAGAGGCCAATGTATTTTGACAAACCACTATTTGTTTACACAGAATAGAAATTAAATCCCATTCCCCTCACTGAAATAGAAACAAACACACCTGGCGATTTCTTGTCTCAGAAATCCCATTCTGGTGAGTTCTGTGACCAAAAAAATCTCATCTCTGTCCTTGCACGGGCAATGTGCCGCTGCTCCACTGAGTTACTGCAGTCAGTGCCTTCACAGGCCGAACCTAAGGGAACAGCTCTTGCTTGTGCAGTCAAAGAACCCCGTGACCCACATTAACTAACAATGACCAGACCTTGAGATGAAGGTAATTGTCTTGGTTGAGGAACTATCACAGTGTCCACCTAGCTAACAACAGAAAGAAGCTTAATTTTTATTTCAGCTAGTATGTCTGGGAAGAAAATGTGTTTAGGCTAGTTGCAGAGAGATTTCTTTTTTAATTAAAAAATGTATTTCTTTGCTAGATTTGGGTTTTGTTTTCTTTTCTGAAAAAGCTATTTTGTGGTCATATATTGATTTTGACTGTGTTTTCCCATTGTCTTTTAGTGAAGTTTGAGGTGGGCTGTCTGGCTGTATCCTTGAGGGAGGGAAACAAAGGGGGAGAAATAAAGCAAGCTCTGAAAACCCTGACCTTTTCAATCTTCCAAAGGACCTTTTCAATCTTTTTTGACATAATCCCCCACTGCGAAAATCATCAGAAGCTATGGGATTTCTTCTATAAAGCAGATTTCAGAACTTCAGAAATTCTTACGATACCAAAGTGAACTGTCACCCTTCAGCCATCCGTCGTGCCTTGCACAGCCAGGTGCTTCAGCTGGACCTACAACTGGCCTTGAGTCATAGCTCACCTGCTGGCCACCCCGTATCCCCCTCGGACTCATGTAACAAATACTTCAGCTTATCTTTAGCAGGTCTGCCCCGAAGATGACAATAAGCAGCCCCAGAAGAGAGTTGAAGAGAGGAGGTAGGGGATCCCTCTGTGTGGGAAGTAGCGTATGTGTGTCTGGGAAAGAGCCTGGCTTGGAGCTCTTGGAGGCAGGAAACATGCAGATGTGCAGCAGGACCCAGCAGCTGAGGACACTCTGGGGTCCAGTTATCTAGATGTAGGCATGGTGAAAAAAACACCCTTTTGCCTTGGGCTGGGTGTGAGGGCACCTGGTGTCCCATATGAGGACCTCCTACTTGCTAGGGAAAGTAGCCCTGAATGATTTCTTAGGAGCAGCAGTGATCCAGAGAGGGGGAAATCACGTGCATAGAAGATTTTCTAAGTAAAAAACCCATTATTTTCTCCCTTGATGTTGGTGTATTTATGTGGATTGCACACAGAAGTGTTTATATTTGGGGTTGGATACTCAGCCTAGGGATACCAGAATCTCCATCCACTGGTGTGTGGGGGCTGCTCTGTATTCTCTCAAGTGTCCTGATATATCCAAAAAGAGCCCTAAGAAGCTGGCATTGTACTTCCTGGGCGAAAACCCAAAATTTGAACGAGACTTTCTCGTAGCTGTGCAAATTGTTTTGGATTAATCTCAATCAGTTCAGTGATCCTGGTGGGGGAATAACTGGCCTTTTTCCAATTTCACCTTTATTGCTTGATGTAGGATTGATCAGCTTTCAGTCAAAGCTGATATTTTTATAAATAAATGTGGAAACAAATTGAGTTTGCATTCAGTGTCTTTGCCTGTAATGCAGTTTTCATTAATGCAATAAGTTTGCAGAATTAATTTCTTCTGAGAGTCTTTATTGTATTTCTTAACAAGAGCAAGGCTATTCCACTGGAGCATTTCTACCATAGCATTTTAAATACAGAGCCATTTTAATCTCACAGTTGCTCTCATTAAACTGAGTGGTTTAAAAAACGTGACTCTATGTGGACAGTTGCAGGCATGAAGAATTTATCACTTGTTCAGAAATACTTGTATCCTTCCTGAATCCACCCTTGTTTTGCCTGTAACTCTGGGAAAATCACTTTTTTTTTTTTTCTTTATTTTTTTTTTTTACAGATGTCTGCAGCCTCCTACATTACCCTGTCACTTCCAGAAAATAGGATTTCTCACCTACAGATGGTGAGGAGAGAGGAGGATAGCCGTGAACATTAGGTTGAAATTACTTGTCAAGTTTGATCAATTCATAGAAAGACAAAAATCCCTTTTGAAAAGGCACAGTTGATTTTTGAAGATTAGTAGCAGTGTCCTAGCAGCTCCATTGTTTGGGTAAATTATATAAGGGTGCAGTTTATTACCTAAATAAAAGATATATTTGCATGTAGATGGTACATAAATTATTTTATTCTGTGCTGGACAGTGCAATGAAGATCCCCTCTCCTATACACATGTGCACACAAATGCACACACTCATTCACTTACCCGGGACTTACGACACAGGGAGCAGTTATTTTCTTTGTGTTTTCTTTTTCCTTTTATTGCCTCGTAAGTATTATTATTTGACAAAGCACTAGGGAAGGAGTACATGAATCTATTAAAGATAACAAAGCTCTATTGTGACCCAAAACTCAGGAAAGCAGACAAATAAATCTTTCATAATGTGGAATAGCTGGTCCCCAGCTCTTCAGGTAAAGAAGAAAGAGTCGATCTCAAAATGAACGCTAATCTGAATCCTGCTGTTCTTGTGGTGGCTTCTTGTTGCATCACTTTCTTCTTCCAATCTAGTCATGTCATGATGCATTAATTACCATCTGTGTGGCTCTGTTTAATGGGAGCATTAAGAGGCAATACCTGCTTTGTTCCCTCCCAGAGTAGTATTTATAGGAGACAAGTGTGCATGTGCCAGAAAACAGCTCCTGATCTGCTGCATGCTTTATGGTCCACCGATGTAGGCTGTTAACAGGCAGGCAGTTGGCTGCCTCTGACAGGAAAAAAAGATATGTTTCATAAACAATTCTAGCTTCCTGCTCTGGTTTTCAGCCTGGTTTTCTTCAGCAATGTGGTTCCACACAGTCCTGTGCCACCCAATGTCCTCACCATGCCTGAACCACTGGACAGTTTTGCCTGGGTGCCCCAGAGCTGGAGCTGGCTCAGCCTCACCGCCAGCAGCGGCGGCCAAGGCTGGGTTTTGGTTCTGCTGTGTCCACGCTGCTCACAGATGTGAGTGAGCCCTTCTCTCCACCCCATCTCTCCCAGGGTGGTGGGATGTCTCATCCCCAGGGAAAGCCTGCGTGTGAGCTATAAGGGCAGTTGAGGGATCAGTGTCCCATGAAAGCAACTGCCCTGGGCTAACATGGAGCTGCCGGGAGGGTTTTAGGAGGTGAGGTGACCAAACTGAAAACGGAACTCCCAGTGGTGCCTACAATGGAGAACCCATGTGTGTGGTCCCAGGGTGCAGTGTAGAACCTGGGAAAGGGCCATGATGCTGTGGATATGTCCTGAGCTTGCAGAAAGGTTCAGCCAGAGCTCTCAGTCCATTTATTGCATGAGCCACATGCCTAAGTTTTGGGCTAGAACAAAGGAAGTGTGGGTGCTTCAGCCCCCAGCACCTACGAACTGGGGAAAATCAAAATTCTTCTGTGTAAGAAATATCCTGATCCCCCATCCTGAGCTGTGTGGAAATCCACCTGAAATGTTATGAAAGCCCTCTCTGACCTGCTTTGCTTGCTGATCGTGTACAATCAGCCTTGGGGAAATAAAGGAACTCTTGCTTTTACGTGATTTCTCCTTTATCCGTTAACACCTTATCTTCCTAAGATTAGGGGGAAAAATTGAAGATGCGAACAGCCTCATGTTTCTCAACGCTTTACAGCAGCAGAAAGAAACAAAATGAAACAACCCCTTAAATTATTGCATGTTCAGAAAGAATCATCATCTTGTCGTACAGACAGTGTGTGCCCAGCCCTCATTAACATCCTGGTCTATTTTTAGCCCCTGTTCTTGCTGCACATGGAATTTGGCTGTGTTAGAAGTACCACACTGCCTTCCCCAAACATAATTTTGGTCCACAAAAAGCACTCTGCCCCTTCCTGCCGTGGGTTTTAAGGCACAACTGCCTTCTCTGCAATCTAGCAGATTGCTCTGCAGCCACCAGTGTATTTGTTCATGGGGAAGTTCATGTGTTCATGGGGAATCACCGGCCACATCTCCCTCCTCCAACACCAGCTCTTTTTTTGTGTCTGCCATGAAGAAAGTTGTTAATCCTGAAAGAGGTAGAGTCCTCATCTTTAGACCTTGTTGAAATAGAGTCTAGGATGGCACTGTCAGGCCAGACAAAAGTGAGGACAAAGGAAATTAAATCTTCTGTGGCTTGAACCGGAGACTGATGCTAATCCACAGCCCAGGATGCTCCTTTGGTAACCTTTCGTTACTGCCAGCTGGTAAATGAATGATCTCCCTGGGGAATTTCAGGCTACAGCAGGAGTGCAAGCACAAGGCACCTTTTGCTTCTAACCTGCAGTGTTTAGGATAGCTTTTGCCCTGGTTTTCCTGGAGATTAAAGTCCCCAGCCAAGAGCTGAGTTTGGCATGAGCAATGTACCAGCTTTATTTCTTCCCTTCCAAAGTAGGTGTCTAAATAGCTGAAACGGGTCACATCCTCAAAGTGCGCTACCTCCCTCCACCTTCCACATAGGAAACTATTGGTAACCTGTGCAGACACAGGCAGTTATCTTCCAGACGTCTAAAATCAGAAGGGACAATGTCCGTGCTTCATGTCCAAGCGGAGAAGCTGGTCTTTGTAGTCCCTTCAGGTCCACTTTCATTTGTACGTACGACAGAGAATTTCAGGGTTTTCTGCTCTGGATCAGATACAGTTTTCTTTCACTGTTTTGCTGAATTATTTAACATGAGTTTGATGTCCCTCGCAGCTCCTCCAGAGGAATGAGTGGTAATGAGGCAGTAATTTGTATGAGAGACAATAGGTCAGCTGAAGGTACCCTGCTCTGAGAAGAGGGTGGACGATGTTCCAATAAACCATGAATATTCATCTTGCACGTCTGGTCAGTTTTGATCACTCAGCTCTTTTCAAGGCAATTTCTATCAAGCTTCATGAGTGCCTGAAACAGGTTTTTGGCAATAAGAAAGCAAAGAAAAAGATTGATGTTAAAAGGAATTGACAGGTAATAGGGTTAGAGATCCTGCCTAATTTAATTCTGGTCTTGCAAATAACAAACCTGAAATTAAAGAATTAATCTGTGAAGGTCCTTGACAATTTACAGGGTAGCATTGAAGTATATTCCCTGTTAACTGTCCAGAATCAAAAAACAGACAAACAATATCAACCCCCAAAGCTTGCAGGAAATGAGGAGCAGCCTTGTGCTGTTTCCATTCAGTAAAATGACAGAAAGATCAGAAAATGCCAGGAACCCTTTTCTTTGTTTCCCCACATGACCACCTTCGGGCTAGACACAGGACCAAGGGCGCCCTGAATCCTGCGTGGGTTTTCAGGCTCCTGCTGCCAAATGCAGGCAGTGCTGAATCCAGAGCACAAGGGCAGCTGGGGACAGCCCAAGCTGGGAGCACTGGGACCTGAGTTTTGCCTTCAGTGACAGCGACATTTTTCTTTTCAAACTGGTTGTGACTGTGGAAGATTAAAGGTAGGCAATAACAAATTGTAAGGCAAGTTTTAGTAGGCAATGCACTTTGGCAATTGTTCTTTTCTTCCTAATATTTCATTTCTACCCTCTCATGATGCAATACCCTCTTCATAAAAGTAGCCCTCCAATGCAAACAGGTGATACAAGATGAGAATGCCAAACAGGATTTAATGGCGTTTTTCATGGCAGACACTGTGAAATGTTTTACGGATACCAACAGAAAGGTTTATTGCTGCTCTTCTGTGTAATATATCATCATAAGGTTTTCTAGAAAATTGTATACATTGGTTCAGATTAGGAAATTGTTTCTGAGGTAGCATTGCATGTTACAGTGGAGCACTTCATACAATGTAATGTATTAAGTTGATGTCAAATATTTGGGACGGACAGAGGAATATGAACAGTAACAAATACAACTATATGTCAGAAAACATGGAAGAGAGCAACTGCTTAGGATTTGTACAGTAGATTTCTTACCTATTCCTATGCCGCTTTCTTAAATTCCAGTCTGGCATACCTCACCTGGGTTCAGGCAGGTAATCTGTGCTTATCTTCAAGTCTGTGTTTAGTCCTTCCCTGTCCATTGAAATGCATAAGCATATGTGAAAAATCTCATGACTGAAGTCCTAGGAAAAAAATTGCTATGTATTGGTCCTTTAATGAAGCAGCTGGTCTAGGAGCTTTGCCATCATAAGGATCTCAAGTGGCACAGCCTCGTACTGCTCATCCAAAAAGGAACCGTTTAAATTTCCCAAAGGATTAATTTTCTTGAGGCATGAGCAGAGTGATACTGCTTGAATTTTAATAGAAAAAATAGGCTTTTGAAGATGCTGTCATTGATGCTTACATATGGACACACCTCAGCATCTCAGAGGTTAAGCTAAGCATTTGGATTAAGTGACCTGAACTATAATTAAATCATGGAGTAGTCATGTTCCAGAAACCCTTCTTCTCCACAGTCTTCTTCTGAGCTTCAGGGGTGCCGACCTTGCCAGCCCAGCTCCAAGCACTCCAGATTGCACTCCTTGATGCTTCTTTCTAACTATCTGAAACTGGAAGCCAGTCTCTCAGTCTCTTGCTGGTTTTCTGCTTGCTGTGCACTTTGCAATGCCTTGTGCTAGTTTGCCTTAGGGTTAAATGTCTCTGTCCTGGGAAATGACACTGTGTTATGACATGTGGCATTTAACACAAGGCTGAAGAGATAGCCAGGATCCCCTAACCCTCTGGGAATATGAAGTCTTGTGGAATTATGTTGACATAACATAGAGGTGGGTTGCATTCACTTTTCCAGCTGGAAAGTTTTCTTTTTAGAAGAATTAAAGTGAGAGCCTTTAAGCACTGCAAACGGATGGGATTGCTACCTGTGGAGGTATAAGGATAGTTTTCTGGGGTGTTTGGGCTGGAGGCAAGGCTGCTTGCCAGGGAACGAGACTGCTCCATGGTGGGATGATGAGGAGACAGGCAGCTCTTCTGCCTTAGGGGTGGTGACGCTATACCCCATGACAGGGTCTGAGCCAGAACTGCAGCCTGAAGGCTGTGGTGCAAGGGACTGAGGACCATTCTCAGGATCATGCATCACCATGACCACAATCAAAATCTCTCCCAGATGAAGTGATTTGAATGTGGCCATAACCACTGGATGAGAAGAGAGCAGTAAGCCAGAGACATTTTAGTGGAAATAAAAATGCTTCCCAACATCACCACTGTTATTTTTGCCTTCCCCTAGAGGACCTGAGGACAAATATTTGTGTAGCTGAGGAGGCAGTCTCCTGATTGTGTGGGAGCTAGCCAAAAGCAGCCTCTAACTACACAGCCCTTTTCCAACACACTCCTGCTTGACAACAAGTAAGTCCCGCAGCCAGCTTGGTTAGTGCTTCTCTGATCAGAGGCAACTGCCACTGAGTCTTTTAACATGCAATTATACTTTGAAAGGTCACTCTGTGAAAATGGTTCCTTGAGGCTCCGTGCTTATTGACTCCCTTCCCTGGACAATTTGCTTAGTTTACATGTAATGAATAAATGCTGTTCTTGGCTGCTGCCCAGCCCAACAGGTCTGAAAACAAAGCTGTGTCAGCTTTCTGCCAGGGCATTATCACCAAAACTAAAGATTGTTCCAGAAAAACCTCTTGACCTTAGCCTAGGAGTGTATTTTTCCTGTCATATTTGCATTTGGGCACTTTTCCGTAATCCTCCTTATCAGCGTCCTCCATTTCTTCTCATTTTCAGCTGCTGATGAACTCCACCACTGCTTGTATCTGAGCTAGATTTTGGTGCCATTTTGTACCACTGTCAATTTTCACCTGCAGCGTAGCTCCCAGCTTAACTGTGATGGTTCAGACCTGTCTCTAGAACCAGCTGTTGTGTCCGCTCAAGGCAATGAGGAGAAGAAAATGGGGTTTGTCATGTTAGACAGGATATCAGCCTTGTAGGTGGCTGCAATCTATAGGGTTAGTTTAGCCCCGGCATGGGCAGCACCCATGAGCTCACTCACCATGGGCTAAGTGAGTGACTTAATCTGGTAAAGCAGCAGGACTGTCACATCAGGATGGCTTCTGATGCTTGTGCTGGCTCACCTGTAGTCAGATCACAAGCGTAACAGCAATGCAGTATGAATGTAACTGCTTTTCAGATCTAAGGCTCGAAAGGATCATTCTGACCTTGTGGCTGTATGATGCAGATGGGGTTTCTGCAGCAAGCCTGCACCTGGGGAATATCACCAAGTCTGTAGAAAAGCTACGCTGTGGCTACACAGAAAAGCAGTCATGTCAGTCACTGAGGAGCTGAGAGCCAAAATGTGGCTCATTTGACCTGATATCCCTCGGGTCTGAATGGGAAGTGCAACCGTCACTGCACAGGGAAACTCCCTGAGTCAAGTAGGGCTTTCACTTAGGTAGCGACTTGAGTGAAGACAAGTGTGTTTTTCAGGAAAAAAAAACCCTCTGTTTTTCTCTGGATGGGAGAATCTCTGAAGTTAAGGTTTATATTCAAAGATTTCTCAGTATTTGGGTCTGTGCTGTTTGGAGTTTCTCCCTATGCACAGCAACAGGCCCTCCAGGTCAGACCCCCTCCCTGGTGCTTCTGTGCTGGCTTCAGTAACCTGGACACCTGCACGGCTGGTGACTCAGCTCTGGTTCCTCCAGGTTTCCAGCTGAGATAAGAAGAGCAATCAGGAGGCATGAGTGAGATACAATCCGGCACAGACAGTATGATTAATTGCTCGCCCTCAATGTGCTAAGGACATATCTCATGCAGAAATGTTTTTTTCAACGTGACTTCTCAGTGTTTACATAACCACGAGCCAACATATGTCAGTCCTGCATAACAGGCTATAAGGCCATAACCCACAGCCTGGCTGTCACCATTAGCTGGTACAGACATACACTGCTGGAGGGCCCAGGTTTAATCTCCGCTGGTTTTCAACACAGGAGTTATCGCATGCAGTCGCTGTACGACAGCAATAACAATTTACAGGCTGTCAGGAATGCAGCCAGCCCTCCTCAGACCCGGGGCTGTCCCTGTCCTCTGCCAACCCAGCAGAGGAGCTGCGTGGAGGCTAACCCACAGGACGATGGATAAATCTCTTTGGCAGCTCTCACACTGGTCACACTGTTCAGTCGATATTAATACTCTTTTTTTTGCAGTCCTGGTTAAGTATTTCTTTGTGAAAACTCTGGTAGTGACAGTGCAGGGGCTGTGACATGCTGAAGTTCAACTGTCTCTGCCTACTGGAAATCCTTTTCCAAGGACACATGTCACAAGAAACTGCTGCCCAGAGGCAACAGCAATATATCTCTGCTTCACTCAGGACTCCCTTAGATGATTTTTTTTTTTTTAGTTCAGCATTTCTTTGAGTAATCAGGGTAGCCCTGAGACTGTCACTCTTCTAGATATCTTCTTCCACATCTCAGTAAGGCAAAAGCACAGGCACCACCTGAAGCTCATTTTGAGTAATGACCCCTTTCAGTATCAGCTGCTACTTTTAAAGATGTTATCAGCCCTAAAAGGCCTCATTGCATAATTATTTTATGTTAGTATATTATGTGATTATTCATTTATATTACTATAATTCTCAGAGGCCTTTCTGTGGATCAGGACACTACTGTGGAAGGTGTAGGAGCACTTAGCCTTGTTTTGTAGCCCACTGTCATTGTCAGGAGCCAGAAAGGAACCCGTATCCTGAAAAAAGAGCCATTTGACGGAGATATGAATGGACCTAATGTTTGTGTGGATGATCCTGCTTTAATTCTCAAAGCTAAGGGAGGGACTGAAATTGATTTTGGCTGCCATTGGACTGAACATCTCTAGAACTAGTGGCATCCAGTTCTGTGGTCCAGCCATTTGCCACAGTTGATTAGGAAAGACCCAGACTGGTGCCTGTGGGTGTGCCTAGTGCTCCTGCTGTGAAAGGCAGAAGCAAAGACTTCAAACAAAGGGCTTGCCTGCATCCCTGGCATGCACACACACCGATGAGCCTCGCTGGGCCTCAATGGAGCCTCGCTGGGCCTCAATGGAGCCTCACTGTCTCGTGCCCTAAAACCACCTAAAAGTCCACACCAGTAAATTTTTAGGAAAAAGTCTTAAAGTCATCAAAGACCTCAAGTCAGCTGTCTGACAGCTGTTATCTTCAATAGTTGAAGCAGGGACTGTAACATGAAGAAAGTGTATACATAGGTTGTGCCTGTGACTCTGAATTGACACTGGACGGGTAGGAGATGTAGTGCCCACCCCACAGTCTGCTGGCCAGGCAGTCCAGTCTGAAAAGAAAGATTCTTTCCAGACTTGTTTCTTGCACAACAGTGTTTTCTTTACTTTTTAAAGTGATCGTCTTTAGTAGAGACAGGAAGAATCTCAGAGTTTCTGAACTCAAGCCAGTAGGACCTGACCAGCAGTGAAATGACTCTTGCTATCAGACATCCAGTCTGCAGCAATAAGGAAAGTGCTTTCAAGATCACCTGAAAAATCTGCCCCAAATCTCACGTTTGCATTTGAATAAGTTTATCTCTTTGTCTAAAAGCTCTGATTTTTTCAGCCTGCACCGCATAGATGTTGAAGCAGTTCATCACTGTTGCCATGAAAGTTCAAAGTCATTTATCTTCAATAAGGTTACTTGATGCAATTTCTAACAGCAAGAACCCCTCAGTCCTGGGGCTTTCTACAAGATTAAGTGATGTATTCAGATAGGCAATGTCTCAGGAGGATTTTCAGTACCTGGAAGATATCAAGCTCATTCTAGTCAAACAACAACAGGCTTTGCAATTGGTGTTTCCCATTTGCCTCCTGCTAAGGTTTGTTAAGCTCTTTTTTGGAGCCTGGCATCCCTTTGTGAAACTAGTGTGAGAACAGCCATCTTTGCAATGGATGTTAGTCCTCATCCTTCTCTTGAAGATGATCATTGCCTGCTAATCCTTCAGATGCATGTTATGGAGAGGCAGAGCCCAAAGGGGAATAAAAAAGCTATACATTAATGTACTTCCTTTGCCAAGAGAGAAAGAATGAGTAATCACAGTCCTAACCAAGGGTATGAGGTACAGGTTTAATTTGATGTTCTGCCAAAGATTTTTTGGGTGGTTTTCAGCAAATACTTTCCTACCTTGGTGGGAGCTATGCAGGTGAAAGACAACAAAACTGTCAGGTGCCAGGGCTTGGAGGAACCACTAGCAGCTGCAGGTAGCTGGGTACCCACCAAAACCAGAGGAGCTGTGGGGCAGGATTGGGGCTGGGTGTCTGCACTCACTATGCAGCATCAGGGCCATCTGCATGCAGACCCACAGCACCAAGAGCTGGTCCTCTCATCTGCACTGCTCCCAAGGCAAGGCTCTCAGCGCACAAGAGACCATTTTGCTGGGTGGAAGCTGCTGATGCAGAGACACATCTATGCACAGAGCCTCAGCTCCCCACTGGTCTGTTACTCTCAGAAGGTCTGATCATTTTCCTGACAGCCCCTGCTGTGACCTCACTCTGAGTGGTTTCTGTTGAGTAATGTTTCTGTCCGGAGGCTGAGCTCTGCCATCAGTTGCAAGTGTACACCTCCAGAGCCTGCAGGCACTGCCTTACGCTACCCTGCTGTGAAACCCTCTTGTTTTCTGCAGGTTCATCTCTGCAGAAGGTGAATCATCTTTTTTTATGTGAATAGTTCTGGTGATGGTACATGTGGCAATCTTTGTTTTCCACCCTTCACTCAGATGGTGTGAGCATGCACAGTTAATGGGATTTTTAAAAAAAGGATTAAAAACTCACGCTTGTGTCTGAACAGTTCAGAAGCTGCAGCTCCTCCATGTGAGAAGGTGTTTCTGATCCACTTGGAGCAGAATTGCATCTCTGAATCTGTTCTGACAGACTCTTCTCCAATGAAAGTGCTTTTCAGGTGTGTTACAAGCTAGAAAAGCAGACAAATCACCTACACTACAGTATCGTCAATCAGGTTTCATTCCTCTGATGCCCAAAAGCAGTATCCAGAAATTTATTGTAAACCATTCATTTTGTTGTAAGTCTTTCATTGCCTGGAATTTACCATCCCTCCTTTCTTCAGTAGCTCACTGGCCTGTATTCATACAGGGTGGTATGAAATGGAGGATGTGATATCAGAGTCCAGTGGGAAGAGGACTACTGCCCTACTTCTCAGCAAGCCCTCTATCTGGCACTGGCACAGCAAGATCCTTTGTCATCTTCAAGATGATGAGACTCGGGATGCTTCGGCTGATTTATA
>JAVJGJ010000014.1:31266965-31302711 GCA_035590215.1 Microhierax caerulescens | reverse complement strand
CTCCCTGCAAACCCCTCAGGGTGAGGGGGTGTTCAATCCAGTTCTCCCACCCCATGGGACAGGATGCAGACGCTGGTGATCTGGAGCAAAAGGAGGACGAGTAGCAATGCTGCATTGTTGAAGAATAAATGCTGCTAAGGTCTCCAAAGCAAAGGTTAAAAGTCACCTTTCTGCACTTTCCAGTATTTCCCAGTGTTATACTGGGAGCTTGGATGCCTTATTCATACTTTTACTTACAGTAGTGCACATAATGTGCAAAAAACCAGCCTGTGAACGGTGCCAGCGTGTGCTGAGAACATCCCAAAGAGTGAGGACAAGGAGTCATTCACTGCCCAGTCACTAAAGGTTTTTGACAGCAAAGCAGGTGCTGCAAATAGTCAGCCTTTTCCAGGCATTTCACACCTGTGCAACTGCATTCTACCCACTGATCACACACAACCATGCAAACACCCATTAATTCACCTATGGGCTGGGCTGTTTCCTTGGGGAAGTCAGTGATGTAGTCTGAAGGTCATCATGGTGTGTCTTCTAAGTAGGGTCACTCAGAAAAGAGCAGAGATGAAAATAAAGCCATCAGACACAACAGCCAACCTGAACAGCAGACAGTGCTCGTCCCTCTCCACCCCGGTCTAGCTTTAGCACACCCTGAGGCATCGCAACCTAGTCCTCCTCCAGAGGGGGAACCCATATCTGCTCCTTCTGTGGGTCCCAGCTCTTCCCTCCTCAGCCACATCTTTCTTGGCTGAATTACAGGAGACTTGGTAGGAGCCATGTATGTTCATGGAAGCTGTCACCTTACGTGGCAGCCAGGGTTTCAAAGGGGCTGTGCTCACACCCCCTGTCACAAGCCCGTCACCTCTGCTAACGCTGCCTCCTGCTATGGCTCACCTCTGTCTGAGATCCAGTTTCCTTTTGTGTACAACATTCTCCGGGATAACATCTGATTCAGACTGACTTAATATATTAAATTATATATACACTTACATAAACACACATACACATATTTATACAGGGACACATAACGCTTGCAGGTCTGTTTCGAATGTTTCTGAGAACAATGCAGTGGGAGAAACCACATTTTTGTGCTGGTTAAACCATTCTGGTGCTCTTTTAGTTAAAAAATGGTAGGACATGGAGGGATGGAAGCCCATGAATTTTGATAATGAACTTATTTTTGCTGTAATTGTGAAAATAGTGCCAAATTTGAGATTGTATTTTTTTTTAAACTGCCTCTAAGAATAATTCATTTTGTCATGTATTTTTTCTCGATGAAGCTCCTTGCTGTGGTTGTCTCTATGGATCACGGGCATCTGTTGGCTGATATCTATGATGCTGAGCTCAAGTACAACAGCACTATTATTTCTCAATTTAGGGTTAAGGAATTTAGGCTTGGGGAGGTTAAAGATCTGAGTGCACTGACCATATTTTGTTGCCCAGCTTCTATCACACAGCCCCTGATTTTTCATAGGAAAATTGCCTCCTAGAACACTTGATATTTTCAAAATCCAGCCTCCATTAACCTCAGGTGCAGCTACAAGTGCTTGAACTAGCTGCAAATCAGGTCTAAGATTTTAGGTTGAGCATCCCGGGGACAGAGATTGACTGACTAGAAGCCACCCATGAGCGGCTTGCTGTAAATGACTCTCCAGTTTCACACAGGGCTTTCCAGGCAGACACATGAGTGCAGTCCTGCTCTCCAGGGCAATGTAGTCTTCCTCCTAGCTACAGGACCTCCTTGCTAACATGCCATCACTTATCTCCTCCACCACCCTACCTATGACAAGGGAAAACAAAGGATGCAGTCACCCCGTAGGGAGGTGGAAATCCACCTGGAAATGTCCTGTGAAAACTTGGTGGATTTTTGGTTGTGACCTAAAGATTTCCACAGGAAAGGAGGGATCCAAGTCTGCAGCTGCTGAGATGCTTTGAGTGAGAGCTCCACGGCACCTTCCAGGGTTTCTGTTGAAACAAATCAGCATTTTCTTTGCCAGTGAACTGTGCCGTTTATTCAGTTTTCTTACTCTCATCCTCCTCTTCCCTGGCTTCTCAGTGTCTGATTGCTTCTTCTCATCTGTATGGAAACTGCCTCCAATAATTTTCTAATTCTCAGCTTCTTTCTGCCTCATAAAAGCTTTGCCACCCACTAACATCCACCTCCACATTACTCACACTCACCACACAGGGACAGATGCTCAAAAGAACTATAAAGGTGACATGAAGAAAGTAGTGAGCCTTTTAATCCTGGTCTTGATTTAATTTCTCGTCTGCTATTTTCTAGTATGCTAATGAGATTTTGTAAATCTATCAGGTGAAAGAAAAGAGAAGGAAAATACCCCAAAACCCTCAACCTATTTTGTCAAAAGCTGTACTTTCATATCTGCAATTAAGAAGTCCAAGCCAAGGCTCATGTTGGGGATTTATTTAAAATTTTAATTACACAAAATCCTATTCATTATGAATGCAGCAGCTGAATTTCTTAAGTACTGAATATTAGTTGCAGCTTTGGCAGTGGAGGGATTTGTTTTCCCTACTATCAAATGGCAGCGAGAGGACAACTTCAAGCTCGTTTTGCTAATCTCACTTTGCAACATAATCAGGCATGACTTGGTGACACAGCACACGGGATGTGTTAATGGCTGTCCTCATGCTAATTACACACCTCTGAGTATGCAGAGGAAATGCTGCTTGTCCACACTGTACATCACACTTCTCTGTATCAGAGGACCCTGAATTTTAGATGAGGCCATGTATTTTTAGAGGTATTTTGGCAAAAAATAAATTTGGTTTTGTGGTAGATGTAGGAAAAATATGTTACGGCATTTTAAATGCATCCCAGATGGAAAGAAAGACATTATTCTCAAATTAAACCCCCTTCCTTGCTTTTCAAAAATCAGTTTTTTCAACATAAACTGTCATGCAGACTTGAAGTGCAAGTGGAAAAAAAATCAAGAAACCTGACATTCTTCAATATATTGAAAACAATGCAATTGTAATGAAATATAAACAGGATTCACACTAAAGCATTTCAGTCTTATAGATGCTTCCTGAGAAACACCCAGGTATAGACACCGGCAGGGTGGAGCAAGGTCATGGTCTCCAGCTCTCCTGCTTTAAATGCAGGTTTGAAGGACTATTCCCAGCCCAGGGGGGACACTGAAACTTCCTGTGTTTCAGGCTCAAGGGAGACGAACCATCTTGCTGACCCCCAGTCCAAGCTGTAGATGGGTCATGGATACCCAGGCAGATGATCCTGGTTTCGCTGCTGTGTTTGCTGGATCCTACCTGAGATCACTTTCTGTGCTTTCTTTGAGGAATAAAACACACTGAGTAGATACAAAAAAACCCCATGCACATGGGCAATTTCTGTGGAGTATCTGGCACAGTTATTTGCTAGCCGAAATGAATGAAAAGCATGGAGATTAAGTGGATGAAATAGAAGCATCTGGACCTGTGGAGGTCTGGCGGGTTGGCAAGCAGATCCCTATCACCTGCTCTGGGGTAATTGCCCTGTGCCTGCTCCAAGCACTTAAACAAGGACGAATCTTAGATTTAAATCTGTAATCACAGAAAAAAAGGCATCCCAGCTTTGAGTAGCACAGTATGAGACCATGACTGTGGGAACAAATAGGCTCAGACATGCTCATAGTGCCCACAGCATCCTTGGTCAGTGCGGGTATACCCTGCAACCATGCCCACTACCCTCACCCATGTTGCCTTTCTGCTCTCTGTTACTTGGGTTTGGGACCCCCTGACAGAAACCATGGCTTCCTGGAAATTGTGAAGGACTCCTAAAATGAAGGGAAACAATAGAAGAAGATGATGAAACGCTCCTGGTCCTCGAGGAGATACCCACAAAGGTTCTCTTGCCAGAACCATTTAAGCCCCTTGCAAAGGCATCCAGGAGAGAAGTTGTGTTAAAGCTTGTTTTGTGGAGCAGGAGGCCGTGTGCTCAGGTCCTGCTGTGACCGAGCAGAGGCAGACTACCTCTGCCTTGAGGAGCTTCCCTGAAGAGCAAACAGTTACTGGGGGTGAATCCAGATCCTGGATCCTGAGCTACAGATACTGTCAGCAGTAGAGGTGGAAAAGGGTGGACATCTGCAGGTCAGAAACACCGTTTTCCTCTGCTGGTAGTTTAGAGATAATGTAGTTTGGTTCTGGGAGAACCTAAGCCTCCTCCAGAAGGGCTGGAGCCATTATGGATTTGGAAGAAACTGGGCTGGAGGGTGGGACATGCCCCTGGGAGCTGATTTGCAACTTGAATTCTCTTTGCTGCATTTTAGGACTGGGCACAATGCAGTGACAACAAATCATAGCACAGAGTATTTGATGTTACATTGCAACTGCTGATGCACTGGGGCATGGAGAAGTTTACTCCCTTCTCTTTGGACTACAAGAAGATTTTATACCTTGTTTTTAGCAAGGGTGATCCCTCTAAATGCCATCTCCTTTGGCCACAGAAGGCGAGTATCGGAAGCCAAAGCACATGCTGTCAGCTTTTGCTCCAGAAGGGCAGGGTGTAACCACTGTTTATCATCAGATCTCTCATGAGACAATGCTGGTTGTGGCTCTGGGTGATGTAGTGAATGGCCTGCACATGTAAAAAGAGATAATCCAAAATGTAGAATTATCTGAAGATTCACTTCATCCTTTATCCACTTTGTGTTTTGGATAAAGCCTGTTAACAAAGTGCAAAACCATTATAGGCTTTAATTAAAAGCAAAGTGATAAAGTAGTTCCAAGCTGCATCTGCTGTGTCTGATAGGGGAGGCAGAGTTCACAAGAGCCCTATATCTGACCTCTTGATTTTGTGTTTTACATTCACACTGACAAAGAAATTAATATGGAAAAGATTTTTTTTTAAAAAAAAGCGATTACTGACTGTGCTCATAAACTTACCAGTTCAGACCGCTTCTAATAACTCATCATCCAATATTCATTTACAAGTTACTACAGTAACAGCATGTCTCCAAGAGGAGCAGATTTGCTGGTGTCATCTGAGATAATTAGACCAAATCCACCCTGAGACAATCGAAATGCTTCCCTTCCATCAGGCAACCTCCAGCTATCACAATTAAATGACATTTAAATCTACTAACTGCTCTTTCAGAAATGCACCCCAGGAGTGCCAAAGGGTGGCACAAACATTACTGGTTTGTTGGAAGGAGAGAAGGGATGAGGTGGTGGCCGAGCAAGCCGGCAACCTCCCTTGGCAGGTGTGATGCCTCCAGTCCCATCCATGCACACCTCCCTGGCCAAGGAATCGCTCTGTGCTCTGTGTCACGTTGGTCTTGTAATCGTCAAAGGGTAACGGGCAGTTAAGGCTACACCAGGCAGGTCGCAGCGGAGTTCAGCCCCTGCGCTGCGGCTGCAGAAGTGGAGCAGGGAGCACGGGGCACGCAGCACTGCTGACCCTGGCTCCCTGTCCTGTCTCGTAGGCTGTGCCTGTGCCCACGTCTCTGTAGCAGTCACTGAGCAATGAATGAGCTGTAAGACACTCCTCAGTTTTGGTTAAGACCTTCTCCTGGGAACTGTGTCTGGGGAAATGCAAGAGTGGCTTAAAATCATGTCTGCCTCCCCCCTGCCAAGGCACCGCTGGTACTGGTGGGTGATGGGCACCTCAGACTCATCCACAATGGCCTGGTGTGCTAGAGGTCAATTCAGGTTTCAGGAGCATTAGGAAAAGAAGAGGGGAAAATAAACTGTGCCAAGCTCAGAGTCACTTCCCTTCCCAGTACGTGTTCTTGCCCCTTCTCCATTAGTGACCTAGCCCTGCGCTTTCAGCTTGCCCTTGCTCTGGATACCTGCCACGTGAATGCAGCGTTGAATGAAAAAAGTCTCCCTGTTACAAGACAACCCCAAAGTCATCATTATTCCACTATCAGCTGGAAGTGTGTCTTGACTTTGTACAGTCTTAAGAAAGGAGGGGGGGAGGGGGGAAAATGAAAAAAAATCCAGAAAACCAATGTAAGCCACTAGCTTTGGGCATGAAAACCAAACTGCAAGTCTGGGGAAATTTTTTAAGTTTCTGCAATGTATGTTGGTGTTTCATTGACATATTCTTTGTAGTAAGGAAAGGGACATTTCTGTGGGAACATTTGACTTTTATCACAAATACATTTAATTTTGTGCAAATCATAGCCTGTTCCTTCTTTATCCTCCCCCTCCAGTTCTCAAAGAATAGTCCCTCTGTACGTTTTCTTCACATGGGGAGGGTGCAGGTGGAAAGAAAGAACAGAAAGGGAGGCTCAGCTTTGCCAGAGAAGACAATGTTCCATCTCTATTAATAGGAACGAAAGTTTAAAAAGCTTTATTGAAGGGGGAAAAAAACCAACACCCAACACCCTACGAAGTTAACATTTATGCTTACGGAGAGGTACTGTACTGACAGCCTCTGAGCTGCGGTGCTTTGCCTGCAGAAGGAGCAGAACACAGAGAAAAGTGCCATGCCATTCATTTTTTTTTTTTTTCCAACTTGTCATAACAAATTGCCTTAGGTCTGAGACAAAATGGTCTCTTCTGGCCAGGAGAGGTTGAGTCTGTCTCCACGCTACCCCCTCCTGTCAGCACTGCCTTTTTGGGGAGGGAATCTGCTGTCATCTCCTAGCCCGCTGGCACCTCCACTCTGACCACGTGTGCCATCAGGAAGGGGGAGCATAGAGTCACAGAATCACAAAATGATTGGGATTGGAAGGAACCTTTGAAGACCATCCAGTTCCACCCCCCTGCCACGGGCAGGGACACCTTCCACCAGACCAGGTTGCTCAAAGCCCCGTCCAGCCTGGCCTTGAGCACTGCCAGGGATGGGGCAGCCACAGCTTCTCTGGGCAGCCTGTGCCAGGGTCTCTCATCACCCTCATCATAAGAAAATTCTTTATGTCCAATATAAATCTACCCTCTTTCACTTTAAAACTATTAAACCTGGTCCTGTTACTACAGACCCTGCTAAAAAGAGTTGTTCTGTCCTTTTTATCAGCTCTCTTTATATACTGAAAGGCCGAAATCAGGTCTCCCCCAAGCCTTCTCTTCTCCAGGTTGAAAAACTCTATCTCTGTCAGCCTGTCGTCGTAGGAGAGGTGCTCCAGCCCTCTTGACCATTTCTGTGGCCATCCTCCGGACTTGCTCCAGCAGATCCATGTCTGTCTTGTGCTGGGGGGCCCAGAACTGAACACAGCACTCCAGGTGGGGTCTCATAAGAGAGGAGCAGAGGGGGAGAATCACCTCCCTTGATCTGCCATCCACGCTTCTTGTGATGCAGTCCAGGGTCTGGGTGGCTGCCTGGGCTGCAAGTGCACATTGCTAAGTCATATATGAGCTTCTCACCCACCAGTATCCCCAAGTCCTTCTCCACAGGGCTGTTCCCAATTAATTCACCATCTGGCCTGTATTGATACCAGGGGTTGCCCCAACCCAAGTGCAGGTTCTTGCACTTGATCTTGTCGAACTTTGTGAGATTCACAAGGTCCCACTCCTCAAGCCTGCCAAGGTCCCTTTGGATGGCATCCCTTCCCTCGAGCGAACCAACGGCACTGCTCAGCTTGGTGTCATCTGCAAACTTGTTGAGGGTGCCACTATTTGTTATTGATGATATTAAATATTACCAGTCCCAGTATGGACCCTTGTGGGACACCACTCATTACTGGTTTCCACTTGCATATTGAGCCAGTGACTGTAACTCTTTGAATGCTGCCATCCAGTCAGATCCTTATCTATCTAACAGTTCCTCCATCAAAACCCTCTCTCTCCAATTAAGAGGTAAGAATACTGTGAGCAACCATATCAAAGGCCTTACAGAAGCCCAGGTAGATGACATCTGTAGTTCTTCCCATGCCCACTGATGCAGTCACTCCATTGTAGAAGGCAACTAGATTAGTGAGGCATGATTTGTCCTTGGTGAAGCAATGTTGGCTGTCTCTAATCACATCCCTGCCTTCCATATGTTTCAACATCTTCCAGGAGGATCTGCTCCAAGATTTTACCAGGAACTGAGGTGACCCTGACTGGCTGGATGTCACTAGGGGATGACAATATTGTTAATGGGGAAACCATGAACAATCCAGTGGTGACAGACCTGTCACCCAGCAGAGCTGCAGCTCCTGGGTTCTAGTTATTATTAAAGTTGGGGAGACTCTTGCTGGCAATCCACTGGCATAGGCTGTGTAGCTCCGGCTGCAGCACCACAGGCTTTTTCTGTTTGCTCTGGTCCCTCTGGTTCTCCATCCTAAAATTTCCTATTTCATTACAAGTGTAGTGTTGGAGAAAAGGGGAAGAGGGACCACTTTTCTTATTCAAAGTCATCCTTACACTTTAATGTCTCCCCTCACACCCTCGCTTGTCTGGTGGGAAGGTTTTATGTTTTAACTTCAGCCAGGTCCTCCCTGTGTAGCCAGCTTAATACATGTTCTTATAAACTTGTCTGGCTGTACAATACTGCATACCTTGCACATCTTAAAAGCGAATAATTGTACAATTATTCTGATACATTTATGGATTTTAAGGATTTGAGAGTGGGATAGTTTTTTTTTAAATTTATTTTCAGCTTTCTACAGAGAGCTTTTTATAGAGCTTTCTGTGTGACATGTTATTGAACAAGATGACAGACCATTCATTTCATCACATCAAAGGTGTTTCAGCCTTTCTTTTGCAGGGAAAACCTCTCTGCTTCTTCCCAAGGGGCTGCCAGGGCTGGAAGGAGGACGTGTAGCAGCCCAGTGACTGGACACTGGGAGAAGATCTGCTCCCTTTATTCACACCGCACTGCTGCCTACCTGCTCCCTGGGCCAGGGTGCGTGTGTGCGAGGCAGAGCTCAGCTCCACTGCCCAGGGCTCAGGGTGCTGAGTTCCCCGCTGCAGTCCCTGCTCACTGTCGGGGTGTGACTCTTAGGTCACAGTATGGCTTTGCTGCAAGGACCTGCACACCCCTGTGACAATCCGAGTTAGTTGGGGTGGACATTACATCCCCTTCTGGTTTCGTATAGGGCTAGGAGAGCTCAGGGAAGGCCTCTGGGACCAAGGGTGAATGGCTGTGTGGTGTTTTGTGCAGCCTGTCAGGCCAAAGGCATGAATCACATGTGTAGTCACCACAAGGGAGATACCCACACTTTCAGGAGGAGCCACTCAAGTGTTTCTGGCAGGTGCCTAACAGCTCAGTGAAGGCTGTTAGGCGCCTTCATGTCCCTGTTAGTATAGCTTCCATCTATTTTAAACCCCTTCTTTTCCCTCCTTTCCACCCTATGAGCGTGCAGTGATGGCTTACCCTGCGATTTCCAAATCCACAGTGAGTCCATGCTAACTCAGAATGCTAACTCAAAATAACATCTTTTAGACCCACAGGGCTCTCAAGGAGTTTGAGGGGAAGGGTAACATTACTTAGCAGCAGAAACACCTGTGACAACTGGATAAATTTTGGGTGGGATTTGTCTTGTCTAATGTATATGTCTAAAAGATAGACATGTTCAAATCTGAGCTACGCACCTGAAGCTCCCTTAATAATGAAGGTAAGATGTTCCTCCACAGAGCAATTAATCATCCCTATTTTGAATGTGCCTATCTTCAGGAAAAGATGAAATTACTGTGCAGCATCTGCAGGGGTTGTTCACTTCTCTTCCTTGGCTAGAGGTGGAGCTACGGTCACTGGCCCAGAACGGGACATCGGACTTGAAAAGTTTCACCACATTCAGTGCAGCAGGAGAGTCACGACTTGGCTTAGCACAGGGTGTCAGGAGACAGCCACTGTGACTGTTTAATGGGTGATTATGAGCTGCCTATTTGCCTAATGCAGAAAATCCCTTGAGCTGACACATTTTCTTCCCGGCTAAGGGGTGGTCATCCTAATTTTCAGGCCTCTAGATTTAACAGTGAAATAAAACTAATTTACAGCTCTTGCCGTTTCGAGGACAAATTTTCATCTCCGTCCTTCAAGTGAGAGGCACTATAACAAATGAATGATTACTGACCCATGATACCTATTAGAGATTGCAGTTGGGTCATCTCATTTGTTGTTTTAACACAAGAAATTAAGAGCCCTAGCAGGGCTGTCACAGAAATTGAATTGATAATGAGATGAACACTGCCTTTACCAGAGCCTCTTCCTAGAATTACATGCGGGAAGAGCTCAGCAACGCCAGGACCTTGAGCTGTGGGCCTGAACCACGGAGCCCAGCAGGACTTGCTGCTTGCACTGGCTTCCTTCCATTGCTGCCTGGAAGTGCAATCTAGCTGCTGCACGTTGGACGTCACGCAGACAAAGAAACAGCCATGTACTTGCTTGGCCTTTTTCTCTCCATCACTGCCTGCAGCTAAATTGCCCACCAAAGAGGTTTTGAATCAAAAGGGGGACAGCTGGCTCCCAACATCAGCTGCTGTGGCAGACCCCTGTGTGCTTAGCCTGACGCTGATTGCAGACCAGCCCCTGCTGCCTGGTAACAAAGCTGGTCTCCTTCAAAAACATCCTCAATTCTAGGAAACAAATAGGCTTTAAGTTTTAGGAGAAACACTGGAGAACATCTGGATAAGCGGACTTTAAGCTGTAACTGTAGCTGTGGGCACTGTGCATCATGTATGTGTAGCTCAGCACCACAGCATCTGTCCTGGTCTCAGCCTCATGTATTGAAGGAAAGAAGATTTTAAGAATCAACTGCAACTTAATCACCTACTAGCTAGCCACCAGTTGACAAGCTGTTTCTTTTTCAGATCTAACATAAAGTGGAAAACTGTCCCGCCACCCTTAGCTCACAGAGGCCTGTTTAGCGCATTCACAGGCAGAGAAAATACTCAGAGAGGTATCCTACCCTTACTTTGTGGAGTTGGGTTGTACCTTTCCCCTCCACACTGGGGTTT
Organism: Microhierax caerulescens; assembly: GCA_035590215.1. NCBI lineage: Eukaryota > Metazoa > Chordata > Aves > Falconiformes > Falconidae > Microhierax > Microhierax caerulescens. The sequence goes on along the minus strand of JAVJGJ010000014.1, from coordinate 31,291,875 downwards.
CAGCTTAGCACTGGGTGGAAGGAGATCAGAGCTATAACTCTTTCTCCTACAGCAGAGCAGCAGAGCTAACTGCCCTGTTTTCATGGGCTCAGGGAAGTACAAACAGGAGGCTTTGCAAGGTTGTGGTGTGAAGCTCTATGGCAAGACCTGCTTCAGATTTAGACCCTAACCCAGAAGTTAAATCATCAATGAAGGGCTTAATATTTTTCACTGCTTTCCTCCATCTACAGCCACTTAGGCCAGTGCACTCCAGAGCAGAATAGGGCTGTATGAACACAGGTCATCTACCACTGCAAACCAGACCAGACCCGGCACCCACCAGCTTAGGATGCAGACCATTAACCTCATCCCTGCTTGGCCTCTTGTGAGCACTGGTGAGAGTGGCTGACTTCAGGGCAGGCAGTGGAAAACCTATTTCCACAGAAAGTGCTGATGCAGTTATACTGGGAGACCTCCCACTCCCTTCAATCACTGCAGTCCCAACTCATGCATCACAAATGCTCTTTCCACAGAGCTGCTTTGTCTTTCTGGTGGACCTGAGGCTGTGAGGTCAGCATTGTGAAGTCGGACCTGCATGTCGCATCTCCACTTTGCTTCCCACGTGAGCTTTCTTCTCGTTTACTCCTGCTGCCTCTTTTACACAAAGATCTGCTTTAGCTTTTGGGCTTGCTCCAGCACCACGGGCTAGAATTATATCAAGTATTGATTGGTAACAGATATATTAGAGGGTAATGTTATTGAGGATACATTAAGTAAATGGAGGAGGAGGCCTGTGCTTCTTTCTTTCACTCTGTTGCTGTTTATCAGAATGGCAATCATCATCACCAGAGATGAACAGGATCTCTATCAGCCATGGCTTAAACTGGCCAGAGATCATTCAAATTAATAGGTTATGAAGAAGACTCCGTGCTGTGCTAAGTAGCTGTGGACCTGGTACTACCCTGGGTTACAGAGTAGCTACATAGATGATCTCATGAAATGAGAATGATTCAATGAAAAAACTCTGGTGATTCAAGAACCTCATCATTGTGGTGATCTGCCATAATGTTCTATGTTTCGTTTTCAATTATTATCACTCAATATTTTATTTTGTTTTGTACTTAGAGAGGTACCGAGCCCTGGTGACGGTGATGGCTGGTCACTGTTTTTCAAGCCGTGCTACTCAGGCAATGAAATAGAAGGGACAATAAAAGAACAAGAGTAGACACAGTCACAACTCCAGGTGATGGACATTAAAGTGACACTGGCAAAATATGAGAGGAAAGTGAATGTTTCAGGATGAGAAACTGAGGTAAAAAAGAGTTTTAAGCACCAGTTTTTCACTAAGACATGGAGAGCAAGGTAAATTGCAACTTCTTCCTTACAGTCAGATGTGAAAATAAAGTGTCAGTGACAACAGCATCAAACTAAACTGACTTGCAAATGACCTTTTGCTGGAGTTCCTTGCTACTGGTCTTACACAGGTGACTGCAATTAAAGGAATGCAGGCTGAAAAATTAGGAAAGTCTGTGTATGAAATAGCATCAGGATTCAGTTAAACCACCTGAAGCTGTGGCAGAGTTATAGCTAAACTTCCTTCCCAGCTCAGTCTGGTGTTGTCCTGATTCTGGCATCACTTGGCTATTTCCTTCCACTGCCTGTGAGGGGAATTGAAGGTAACTAAGCTGAGCTCAGAAGCAGATATCTGGCTTTCAGTTCCTATCTTCTGGTGAGGTGAATCCCACCCTGCTCCTGTCTCAGGTCCTGAGCTTCCTGGTCACCTTCAAGCCCTTTAATTCTGTCTGTTCCTGATCCATCTGCTTGGCCCCACACCAGCTTGCCCCCATGTTGTCTCAAACACGGTCCCTTTGTTGTCTCCATGTCCTTCTTCAGATCAGTGCGTTTATGAATTTAGGCTCTCCTAATAACGCCTTTGTTCTTCCCTACACTCTGCTCTGAGCATTGAGACAGGACAGTCAACCACCCACTCTAAACTGCTTTCAGGATCTCAGCTAGCCAGCTGGAGTACCTCCGTGCCCTCTCTTTGCCGTGTGAAGATGTGCCTCGACACCGACCGCCTAGTTGATAAACTCTATAGCACCTGGTCCCTCGTGTGAAAAGCTCCATATGACAAAGCAAGCATCCCTGTTTCTGCCACGGCTTGCAGCCTTTAAAGGACAATGACATACAGGTCTTATGTGCAAGGACTAAACTGACAAGTAAAGGTGGTCTAGGGGCAGATCTTGGGTCCCAAGCTCAGGTGACACAACCTGGCGTACAGACATACCTTCCCTGAGGGGAGACAGGGAAGCCTGAAGCCATGCCAGGGAAAAAGTGGTGCAGGTGGTCAGGGTCCACACCTCATTTCTAATTTGCCAGTGTAGGCTACTTTTATACAGATTAATAAAACAGGCCAGGAGCTATTCCCTGGCCCTGACAACAAGTGACACGTCTTGTGCCTGTGTGGTTCAACTCGCCTCTCACACAGGGTGGCCTCTGCGTTGCGCCTGGTGGGAAGAGCCCTGGTCTCTGAGCCCGTGCAGGACAGTGCCTGCTGGCACAGGGCAAACCCAGGGGGAGTGCTGGCCAGCACACACGGACGGCTGCGGGATGCTGCTGCTGCATGGTGGGTACAGCCCTACCTGAATTTCCCACACCCAGAGGTGGCTCAGCTTGTGCACGTGAGAGGCAGAAGGTCATATCAGGGGAGCTCATGTGCTGCTTCCGAAGCCCGTGAAGGTTAATGGCTGCACTTCAGGGACATCTTTTGGCGCCTTTCCTAAGCACATGGTCATTTGGAAGGGAAAATAATAAGTTCTTTCCCATGGAGGGCTTTTTCCTTTGGCATCTTATGTCAAGATGTAGTTACATGTCAGGTACGTGTTTGTTTCCATAAGGCACTATGTAAAAAATGACTTTTCCTTCAAGCACAGACTGTGTCAGCAGTTCTTTTGGACTGATTTCAACTCCTCGGCCATACCGCAGGTCTTCTGCAGCTAGAGGAGGGCATTCAGGCTTTACCTTCCCTGTCAGCTGAAGAGTCACACTGCTTTGCAAACTGCCCTTGAAATCAATGTGGTTGCTATATTAGAAATACTTAGCGCATAAATTGTAGGACATGGAGTCCGTGTGTGTTACAAGGCATGATAAGCGTGCAGCGAACCTGCTGTACAAGCTCATTTCAACATCTAGCGCGGACTCCTTGTTCTGCTTGGGTCAGAGCTTTAAGGGAGGGTGTGCTTGTGAAGGTACATGGCTAACTTCATCCAGACTCCAGTCAGCCAGAAATGGGCCTGAGCTTTCTCACACATTATGTACTTTTTATGCTGATATGCCCCTACTGCAGGTTTAGTTGTAAAACGAGCTTTCCCACCTAATTTGCGCACTTTCATCCGAATCTGAGGAAGTTACTGGGTGGGCAGTGGTGAGAGAACAATAAAACAGGAATGGAAGTGGCACACCCACATTTAGACAGGTGTCTCCAAAGGGCTCAATCATGTACACACTGATAAATAATTATAAATGGGCACCTTATCCTGGAATAGTGAGACGGTGAGGGAAAGAATGGGGACTACCTGTGCCAGTTTTTCAAATGCTTGGACATTTGACCAAGGAGACCACGGTAAGGATGCAGCCAGAAGGTGTTTTTGTTTCCAAGCCCACCAAGGAGAGTTACATCTATGCATGTAAATATTAAAGGCATATCTTGCATGTTCGCAAACCCGAGCCTATAAAAAGACAAGCTCATTTACCAGGGAAAGTCTCTGTGAAAAACCTAAAGGCTCTTTAGACGTGCCAGATTGATTTCTTTGTCTTCAAGCACAAATATCAATTAAGCTGAGGTTATGTCCTAGCTTAAAAGCAGGGTGAGATTTATGTGAACAATTGGTTTCAGTTACAGGGAATTAATTTTAAGTGTATAGTACAGGCATAGGAGTGCGCTCCTTTTATGTAATTTGTTTCCTGGTACTCGCATTCTGGAGCAAGGGTATCTCAAGTAAATTTGGCTTCTCATTATACATCCAAATCCCATCAGCACAACTACGGACACCTGGAGAAGGGTCACATTCAGTTGAACATGCTCAGCTGTGTGCAGGTGACATCACGTTTCAGTGGAGGCACCTCAAGGTTTTGTAGACATCGCTGGTAGAGCAGCCGTGGCTCTGGGGGAAGAGCATGTGCTGAGTGGCCAGAATGGGTCTCATTTGCTCTGGAGCGTTGCGTTTCTCACTTGGCTGCTTTACTGTTGTGCCACCCTCATTATTTCTGCTACTGCTATTTCTCCAGCACTGAGCATAACAAGTATCTTGAAAAAGGATCATGCAGAAAGGTTGAGCTGCTACAAACACAAATACTTAGCTGATCAAAGCCAGTACAGCTCCACTGCAGCCATTGCACCTCTGCTGTGCTGCTAGGAGCAAGGAGACACAGGAACAGCAGAGGCTTTCACAGCTTGTGTGCTGACGTGAGGGAAGATAAATTTAGGATGCAGTCCCAGTTCCTGTGGATTGTGTTTTACAGGAGACTGTAGCTAAAAGAAACCAGGCTGCGGTTTACTGTTTTCACAAGGCATGTAGGTATGGAGTCACATTTCCTCTAGCCCAAGATGTTTGTGTTTTTGTCTGCATGACGACCTCACTTCAACAGAAAGAGTGGAGGGTGATCCCTGCCCTGATCCCTTCCACAATGGGGGCATTCCTGTTGGAAGTAGGAGATACGGTTCCCCCGCTAAAGGAGAGACTTCTTGCTTCTAGGATGTTCTGCCAGCAGTGGATGAAACATAGACTGACAGTTGATGCCAGGGAGTTGCACCTTCTCCTGCCCTCTGTGCTATCACTCTGTGTTTGGTACACTCACAAATTAAATACTAGTCCCTCAGGGAGCATGGGACTGCCTGATTTTGCACCCAGAGAGCTAAAAGTGGGAGACACTCATGTGGGCAAGGTGATGTCCTAAGATGTAAGCCCCTTAGGGGTGGGGAGGCACACTAGGCACATTAGCACATATTCAGTGCAAGCTTTGTTGTACAGGGGCTTTTACAGTGTCTGAGTGATCAGGTTAGGCACTTTTGGAGTTAGACACCAAATAGCGTCTAATAGTATTTTAGGAGCTGGATCTTGACCTAAGTCCCCAACGGGTCATGTTCATGGACAAGTAGGGGAAATACCACAAAATGGCTAAGGCACTATCCATCATGGGAATTTATCCATCCTCCAGATACTGGGTGACCACTGAAAACCTTGGGTATCTCAGTCTATTGACTACAAAAGCATTACCCTGCTTTGTGGCACCACACCCAAGCTTGCACCGAATGGGTCTCGTACAGTTAGTTGAGAAAAAAGGGACACTTTGAATGAAAATATTGGGAAAATGCATTCAAAAGGAGGGGTCAGATACTGGATGTCTCTGCTCTGCAAGTGGGAGCTGAGCCTGGTGGTGGCTGTGGCTGCGGAAGAGGGTGGGAAGAATGGAACTAGGATCAGCAGGGGTTCAGTCTGAAATGCCTGCACAGGGGTTCCCTAGAAGTGGGGCACATGGTATTGGTGGCATGCAAGCCTCACGTGGTGCCAGGACCTATCAGTCGTAATATGCATCCTCACGAGCATATCTTGGTGCCAAGCAAAAAACTCACTTGCAGATAAGCGCATCCATAACTCACTTACGCTCTAACAATTACAACCTCCTCTCTTCCTAGAAATGTTGGTCTCTGTGATCCAGAAATCTAGTGCCTGGCTCTGGCTCAGACCAGGTACATAGCCTTGGCTCAGACCGCCGAGGAAGAGCTGGAAGAAAGTGCAGAGCAGTGACTCTTGAGATGAGAAAGGTGAAAATGCAAGCAGAGGTAGGATTTCTGAGTTGGTGATCGGGAACAACTCGAGGATTCAAGAAGAAAAAAACACCGTGGGAAGATATAAAATCCTAAATGGCAGCACAGAGAACTGGAAACTGGAAACTCAGCAGCACTGTGGACATGCCACGAATGCAGTAGAAACCAAATCTTCCCCACCTGATGGCTGACTGCCTGGCCACCAAGGACTCCTCAGGTGTCTTACTGGGGACACAGAGCATAGTAATGCTTAGTCTGGTAGCACATTAAGTCCCAGCTATCTCTTGTCTGTATCAACTGATAAATACCTGTATTATATTTCAAAGTTGTGTACATCCCACTTACAGAATCTCTTTGTGCATAGTAGAAGTGACCTAGAAAAGGAGGGTTACAGTTTCCTCTCTCCAGCATAGAAAGCCAGCATGACCAATAGAAGGAAATCTGGTTTCTTTGCTCTTGTTCTCCCTTTTAATCTTCATCATCCCTCCAACTAATGAAAACGAAACACTTTCATTGTGATTTATTTGTGTTAGGGGTTGCCACAAAGGCATAAGGGCAAAAAACACAGCCAGAGTTGTATTTCCACTTGTACACAAGTGGAAAGTGATGTCTGTAGTATAGTATGTCATGGTGGAAAGTGATATATGTAGTATGTCAACATGTAGGTGTTGACTTCTTCAGGACAAAAATTCACATTTTAGTAGTAGTCACAGAACAAAAGAGCTTTGAAGATATAGACTATTTAGGTAGTGGAAGGTTCCAGTCTGCTGAGCTAGAATATTTGCTATCTCACAAAGAGAAATCTGGCTAATGTTTTACCCTTTGTGTTTCAAAGTTCTGAGGTCACTTAATCCTGTCCAGCAAGAAAAAGTGTCATTCATCTAACCTAACATCATAGGTTCACAGGCATCTGTGTAGGATCTAGTCAATACAGGCTCTCCTAAAGGTCAAAGTAAATAGCATAGTCCTCTGGGCTCACCTCCCAATCTGCTTTTGCCTCTATACTAGACATGCCTATTTCCCTCTGTGGGGTAAAATGGGACCCTCCGTTGAGTCATGTATCTTTTATGTTTGGCACCAAAAGAGAGCAGTGTGCAAGCAGGGAGGAGTCACGGAGGCTGTGGAGTGAAACCAAAATAAGGAGCACTGGGTCTGGCTGGGATGGAGTTAACTTTCTTCACAGCAGCCCATATGGTGCTGGATTTTGGATTTGTGACCAGAACATCATTGATAACACAGAAGTTTTTGTCATTGCTGAGAAGTGCTTGCATCGAGGTCTGTTTCTCACTCTGCCCTTGCAGCAGGTTGACTGGGGCTGGGTGAGAAGTCTGGAGGGGACACAGCTGGAACAGATGACCCCAGCTGATCAAAGGCATATTCCATACCATCATGCTCAACAATAAATTGCGGAGGGGGTGGGAGATTAGTCATTCCAAAATACTCTTTGCTTGGAGACCAGCTGGACATTGGTCTGCTGGTGGGAGGTGGCAAGTGACTGCATTTGCATCACTTATTATTTGTTTTCTCGCTTTCCTTCACTTATTAAATTGTCTTTATCTTGACTTGTGATTTTTTCTCACTATTGCTCCTCCAATTCTTTTCCCATCCTGCTGATGGGGAGGGAGTGAGCAGACAGTGGGTGCTTAGTTGCTGGATGGGATTAACCCACCACCAAGGGCAAAAAGGCAAGAAATGTTATTGAAGATCAAAAGGAAAGGACACCAGAAAATGTACATTTGCATGAAATAAATCAGATTCTGTAGTCCCCTGGCAACATTGCTGAAACATGAAGGAAATGGGAATGGAACTTCCAGTGCCCCAGTGCCACAGATCAAACAAGGAGCCACAGCCTGAAAGAAACCATTTTGCTAGAAGTTTATAACATTTGGTTGCATCAGACCTGAAAAAAACCTTTCCATTCTGTATAAGGTCTCAGCAATACCACTATTGTAATTCTGAAAATCCTGTTTGAACAATGCCAGCTGTGGGGGCACCCACACTCAGTGGAAGAGCAGTTTGGCAAAGGAAGCTGAAACATGACCCAAAGCTGAGACCAAAAAAAGCAGGAGGTGCAAAATTTTGAAATACTGAGAGTGACACACTTGGAAACAAACTTGTGTTTGTACCATTTATGGCAAAGATCGTCCACAGCGCTGAGCCATCCCTGCAATTAATCCAGCAGCGGGGAAAGACCTTGCAATACAACGCCGTGGGAAGGTAGAAGGAACGAACAACAAATGATCTGCCCCATGGCATCCACCACCGCTATGCAGAGGAAGCACAAGGGTGTGCAATCAGCCCAGGTGGCAGCCCCAGATCTACACTAGAAGCACCTAGAGGGAAAGATAGTAGGAAACGTTTGCCTGTGCAGTTTGAACAGCAATTGTCTGCACCAGTTGTCTGCAGTGGAGGAACCCCATGAACAGCAAGCAGTGTGGAGCACCAGCAGCTGGAATTGCCAGGGTAATTTTGTGATTTGCAGCAGGTTGACCAGAAAATAAGCGCATATGAAATGAGAGGTCAGGGCAACATGCCAGAATGAGGTCAAAACTGGCGTGCTAGCTTTGTCAGAGGTGTCTCCCAAGGAAATAACGCTGTGCTGGTAGTGAAAACTGGTTGCACCGTCTTTAGCCCCTGCAGATAAAGGTTAACCCAAGCTGTGGTAGCCTGCTCATGTTTCAGGTGTGACGGCAAAGGCACGGGCTGAGCAGCTGCTGTAGGAACAGGGTAACACCATCTTTTAAAAATGCTTGTTTGTGAGCTGTGATGGAGAACTACAGCAGAGGGAAGTGGTAGGTTACACCCCGTGGCTGGACGAGAGTGCCCGTGTGAAAGCTTGGTGGTGTTTCTCTCCACCCAGGCCTGCTCTAGGTAAGTGCAGAAGAGAAACGATCTCCTTAACCTTTCAATGCACCCCCATGGTGCGAGGCTGTCACAAAACACAGCGCAGGTGTGGTCTGACCACAGGTACGTGCAGCACCGTGTGCCTCTTTTCTGATGGGCTTCATCCTGCCTTCCTTCCCTGCTGCTCCAGCCCTGCTCTGGTGGCGCATAGCTCTGAAACCAGCATGACACCCCCGCAACCCTCTGGTTTACAACTTGCTGCCATGATGTTCCCTGGGCTGACAGACTAATCTTGACCTGCCGGCCAACACTACAGCAGCGTGTCTTTAGGGCTTCCTCCCTGACTCAGTTACTATTATTATTTCACAAAAGCTCCTGATGGTTTGGGAGCATCCTGATATTTTCTGACCTTAAGCTAAACTTCCTTATGACTGCATTAACTTCTCTTCCTCTGGCTGTGTATGATACGAAATGCTTAGGAAGTCTGGCAGCTGAATGTGTTACGTCAACACTTCGGCAGCTTGCTGCCCAGTGCAGTGGGTTTCTTGCTATCCACCACCACACTGAGGTGAAGCTGTGTGATAAATCAGATATGATGAACCCAGCCTGATCTGGTGCAGCCACAGTGACCAGGTATGGGAGCCTCTTTTTGTACAAAGTGCATTTGTGGAAACGCGGCAGCCCATTGCTTCCAGATAAATGCAAATAAAGAAGGAATGACTTAAGTGGGTTACTCCCCACTGCCTTCGGATGTGATGAAGGACACCGCATTAACAAATCTCCTAGCAGCCACGATAACATTTCTGAGCATGGAGCCAGCACTGGCACCCTCATTCTCCTTTCCCTACCTCCTTTGAGACAAATTGACCGTGCCTAAGTAAGAAAGGACTTTCCTAATCACATTAGAATCAGCTTAGATGGCAGAGAGGGTAACAAAATTAGAGCTTTTAAACTATTATCTCTTCTTCATGAACATCTGTGTTGATACAAGCCCGTGGAGAGTTAAAGAAAGCTGAGCTACGGCTGATCTCATTATAGCTTTAAAAAACAAAATATATGATGGAGAGCTGGTCCATGGCTGTAAGAAAACTATCAGTCTTTTTAGGCTCTGCTCAAGCCCAGAGTGGTTGTATTCTGATCCATGGTTTAAAAAATAAAACGATCTCCGATTCCCCAGTTTTTTCCTAGGCTCCATATGCAAACTAATAGATACCTAGTCAGGTAGTGTGCCTATAATTTCATTATATGTGTCATGCCATAGTGTTTTAATCCTGTTGTCTGCATCCTGTTTGAGGCAATCATTTATTGAAATATTGTACATAACCAGAGTTGATATATTGTATAGAGAAGCCAGGGAGTGTGTCTGATCTCCTTGCTATGACAGCAATAAATGAAGTGATATAGTTATTGTACTCAGAGAGAAACATAAACTCTGCAGAAAAACTGGACTGGATGAAACAGAGGATAGGACTAGATTTTGGCTAATGCAAAGTAGACACCTATATGGCAGATGATGCAGTGGTCAGGAGTTTTACCACGCAACATGTTTTTCTTAAAAGCACTGAATAGGAACTGTTCACATATTTCTTGACACAAAGGAAAAAGCAGGACTTCCTGTTGACTAATTCTAAATATAATTTCCTGTAAAAAACCTTTTATTCATGCATTTATGTTTATACAAAAAGCAAACCAAAATATTCTGAATTTGATTACACCAGACAGATGGGCCCAAAACGCAAAGCCAATATCTGGAGCTGGGTACATTCAGTGAAGAAGGATATGTGGCTATGTCCAGCAAAAGAAGATCAAGTAGTGAACCCAAGCACTGAACTCCTGATCATCCACATACGTGATCAGCTCACTCCCTGGCTCTGTTTGCCCCACTCTGCTACATGTCTCCAAGGTGACATTGCTATAGCGAGAGCTAACCCTCACCAGTTCAAGAAGTCACTGGTGTTTAGCTTCAGGCAAGAGGTTGCTTCCCATCCCTCTTGCATTTAGCAGTATAGACATAACCCGCCAGTCTCGGACTTGATAGTGTACTTTGTGCAAACACCACTCCTGCAATGCATTTATATTGCTGTGTATAAATGCACACGTGCAGGTATGCACACACCCACATTGTCTTTGTCGCTCCAGTTTGGCAGAAACCTTGATTTTGAAATGTCACAGCTCAACCATAATGCCCCAGAAGAGTTTGCAGTGCAAATCACTTCAGCAATCTAGTTCACAGCACAGCCCCCAAAATGGTAGTATTGGTAACAGACCGAGATGAGAGAGCAAAAACTTTTTAAGCCAGCCTCACCACTGAAGTCTATTAATGAAACTACCCTCTCCATCTATGGACATTTAATTGCTACCTGGCTTTTGGCCTCATTAAATTTCAGATAATTAATCCCCAAGTACTAGATTTTCACTCTGCTCCAAGACATTTCAACAGGTTTTCTTAGCGGTGGCCCTGAAATGATCATTTCCTGCTCTCAGTGCTGGACGTGCTGTGCCAAGCAGTTTATGCATGTCCATTAACAGCGGAACACTTGGCTACATCAAGGGGAAGAAAGAGGAGAGTACAAGCCTTGCACTATCATCAGTTTCGCAGTGAATTCACATGACTGGGAAAACACAGATTCTGCCACTTGCGGGTCAACCACTTTGCTGCTCTCCAGGGAGCTCAGTTTGCAGAATGGCCAAAGTTCCAGGCTGAGCTTCAGAGCTGCTGCCACTGGAGCACCATCACGCACCCCTCCTGCCCTGGGGTGATCACCAGCCCTGCAGGGACATGAACATACCAGTCCAAAGGGACGGGACCAAAATCCAGTCCCCCTTTTTGGCATTGAAACTATCTCCCAATTCCACTCTTCATTCTCCCATTCTGGTTCAAAGGTGAATAAAATCCCAAAGAAATGAGCACAACGCACTCCTCACTGTGAAACAGGGACATAAAACTTAGCTGCAATCTAGTCCTCGGTAAATTCCACCGCAGATCTAATTCAATCAAAACTTCCCTCTTTCTCTTAAATAATCAGCAGAAGGCATTTGCTGTAGGTTCCCCCTCTGTGACCAGCACCAGCAGAGGCATAGCTGGAAGGTGGCATCCCATGGATGCTGCCCTCAGGGACAAACAGAAGGCACCTTGCGTGAAATTTGCACTTTTGCCCCTGGAGACACAACAGCGTCTTCATTTTTTTCTATGATTCAGATAACAAGTTGAATGTAATCTTAAGATGACAAAGCACAGACTTGAAAGTAGCTCTTAGCTTACTTATTTATTTTCCAGGCTTTTGGGTCTGGCACAACAGCCCTGACAGGAGCTGGAATGTCCTCACTAAGCGCCTGGTTCACATACTTGGAGGTGAGATAGGGAATAGTGTCTGTCCTTCAACGGGCACCTTTTCTGCAGCATAAATTCTAGCAGCTTAACATTTATTTTCCTTTTCTTTTTTTTTTTTTTTTTTTTTTTTTTTAGCACTGTATTTCTGTGTGTTTATTGTGGCAGGTGCCTGGACTGATTGTCTCCAAAACTGGCATAATTAATGGTTTTCTGTAACTTCAAAATCAAATGTATTTTTATGAACTTCAAAAAAAGACCTTTCTTTCTGCTGATGGGAGGTGTGAACCTGTAAGTGCTGAGCCCCTGAGACTTCCCCTGACTTCAGAGGAGGTTTCATCTCTCACTCCACAGAATTACTGAGAATGCCTTCTTAATGAAAAGAGAGGAGGCTGGGGCTTTCTCCTTTCTGTGTCTCAGACCTTGCTTTAACCTCAGAAAGGCCTTGGGTTTTCCAGCTCTAAAATGTGTAGGTGACGGTATTTATAAGCAGACTGGGAGTTTCTACTTGAGGAACGTTGTATGAAAGCCTGGCTATTTGCCAAAGACAAGCGTGATATTTTCCAGACCAATGAGCCATGGACTCTTTACTGCAGGGGAAAAAAAAAAAAAAAACAACCAAAAAAAAAACCCAACTCCACAAGAAGATCCAGTTCTCTGAAACAAGTTTTGATATTTAATTAGAACAGAAGTGGGACGTTAAGGCATTGCAACCCTGCCAGGCTGGTACCCCCAAGGCTGAGGGAGCAGAAGGCCCATAGCTGATCTCCCTGATGTGGGGATGACCAGGGCTGCTCCAGGAGCCTGCAGGAGAAGGTGCTGTGCAGGGAGAGTGCTCTCGGCCCGATCCTGGATGGGGAAACCAGCTGGATGGCTCAGGACGCAACTGGGGAAAAAGCAAAGGATCGATCTGGCAAAATGGGGCAGGGGGAGGGTGCTGCAGCCACTGTGAGAAAGCAGCGGAGAAAGCTGGGACTCTGCTGTGGGGTAAGTGCTGTGTGCAGGCATCGCTGGCTTTTACAGAGTGCTGAAGCACCAGTCAGTGGTTTTGCAAGCTGGGGTGACTTTCACGAAATCTCACAGGGCAAGAAGTGCTGATCCAGCAGTCAACATGAGCTGTAACCGCACCTGTGAAAGCTGGTGGGGAGAGAAGCATGGGGAAAAGCTACCGTGGAGAGAAAAGGCTGTTGTGTTGAGCACTGAGAGAATGTAAGGCTATTGCAAAATTATCCTGAGGAAGGGGACTCTCACCGTATTGATACAAACCTCTATTGTCAATCAGCTGTAATTGATTTTTCTGGGATTATTTCACTGCCTCCCCTCCAACCCCCAGCAAATTTACTCTGTTTTTTTACAACAGACATAGTGTTTCTGTGGGGATATCATAGTTCTCCCAAGCAGAAGGGAGGGGATACTTAATTTCCAGGCTTTTCTGTGGGATCTCAAGTTGCTGCTATTTTGTTAACACTCAGGAAAGAGAAAACACTGAACAATGTCTTCCCAGCTTCCCCAGAGCCATCCAAGGTAATAAAACATAGCCTTTTTTTCTGCTGACAATACCATTTCTAAAAATACCGTATTTTGCCCATAGACATGTGATCTCTATTGATAAAAGTCACTGTGTCCAAACTAGAGTTCTTTCTAAAAGACATCAGGGAGCTGAAGTTATGGCCTTGAGCTCCTAAGAAAGATCTTAGCTTTGTGCAGCTGGCCTGGTCAGGTTACCATAAGAACCTCTTGTGGCTTTAAATGTGAATCTATGTCTGGGAGGCAAGAAAATTTCACTGTACCCTCGCCAAAGCTTCACCCTGTGTTATGTCAGTGAAGTTTCAAATTGGGATCCCTCCTTTTGCCTGCCCCTGCCACCAGCTTCACAGGCTACCTCCAGATGCTTGTCCTCATTGATGGATGAACATGCTGTGAGCACACAAAGTCAGTGACAAACATTGGAAAATACTCAGCCTTGTGACTTGCACTTCATTTAGGTCAAAGAAGACACAAGCGTGTTGCCCTGCAGTTCCTGGGGTTGGTGGCTTAAAAGACAGCTCAGTGATCCCACTGGATGGTGGTTTAACCCTCATTTGAGGGACCGATGCTGCACTTCCCAGGGGAACTATATCCCTAAGCATGATGCAGAAATGGAAGAGCCACTTAACTTGTGAGATTCCCATCCTACCTAGGGAGCTACAGCAGAAGGAACCTTTGAAGGACCACACACTTGCTAGGTCCCAACAGACACAGATTCCCTTCCCAATTAATATTTGTTGGTGTGTATATATCATTGTCGTGGTTTAACACCAGCTGGCAACTAAGTACCACACAGCTTACTCTCCTCCTGCCTCAGTGGGATGGGGAAGAGAATCAGAGGAAAGTAAAACCCCACTGTTTGAGATAAGAACATTTTAATAACTGAAATAAAGTAAAATCTAATAATAATGATGATGATGATGAAAAAGGTGTTAACAAAAAGAAACAAAGGAATAAACCCCAAGAAGAACAAGTGATGCACAATACAGTTGCTTGGCGCCTGCTGATCAATGCCAAGCCAGTCCCTGACCAGCAATTGGTGGTCCCTGACCAATGCTCCCCAGTTTATATACTGAGCATGACATTCTATGGTGTGGGATACCACTTTGGCTGGTTCAGGTCACCTGTCCTGGCCCTGGTCCCTCCTGGTTTCTTGTGCCCCTGCTCACCGGCAGCACAGGGAAACTGAAGAGCCCTTGCCTTAGAGTAAGCACTGATCACCAACAACCAAAACATCCCTGTGGTATCAACAGTGTTCTCATACTAAATTCAAACCACAGCACTGCACCAGATACTAGGAAGACAATTAACTCTATCCCAGCTGAAACCAGGACAACTGCTTAACCCAGATCTGATGCACAGAATTGTGATCTTCATGGTAACAGTCTCCTCTCCTTTGATCATAACAGGCCAGGAGTTTTATGAAAGTCTTTGGTATCTGCTGTGTCTACAGAAGAGTTGATTTATGGTTTGCTTAATGAACATTGTTCTATTGCATATTGATTTTCTGTGTGGTTAATAGTTTAACTTAAAAATGATGTGAAGGCTATAACTATGTTAAGCCTGTATGAACAGCAAAACACTCTGACATAACAAAGCAAGAAATTGTTGCTGACCTGCAGGCTAGTGCATCCTCTCTGGCAATCTGCTTAAGCATCATAGCTAACACGTTCTCTGAAATAATTTTTCTCAGAGGTGAGCTCATAAGCAAGCTAATTAAATATCAAATTGGTTATTGCAGGTGCATTTACTAGGCATGAAAAAGTGATGCAACTCTGACATTTCCCTCTGTAAATATGTTTTGAATAAGTCATTGGTAGTTAATTATCATACCATAAAATTAAGGCAAATAACGCATTTTGGATGCTATAAGGCAGCTGCTTTATGGTAATTAAATAACATCAATGGATTATGCTTAGATAAGAATTCTGGAAAATCAGGAGCATCACATCATGATATGGCATTTATTGCTTCCCCAGGCATAGCTTCTGGATTAGAGGAGGCGCAGGGGATATGTCCAGGTTAGCGACAAGGGCAGCATGGAGCAGAAAGGAGTGGGCTGATTTGCAGCAAGCTGTTGTATCTTGAGGATGACCTGTCCACAAACCCTATTTCCTGGCCATGAAGTTTGGGGTGGCTGCCAATGCTGTACATTCACCACCGGATACTTCCCACTGGGGTGGTACCCATGAGTGAGCTGTGGGGCACAGCTGCAGGCCTGGGACCTCAGGGGTTTGTCCAGAGAAGGACTTGCCCCCTTGAGCACATACCTTTTTTTTCCTTCTCCAGCTTTGGGACTGGATTTGAGAGGCAAGCCCACCAGAAACGCAGGCTTCCTGCTCTTGCTCCTCTCTTTGCTTTGCAACTGGAGCAGCCACCCCAGGTTGATGGGATGTGTGTGTTTTGGGAGATTTGGCCATGACTTAGCCATAACTTGGCCATGCGTCCAAGATGCAGTTTAGCTGGTCACATAGTATGGCCAGCACATCGCCTTAGTCTTATCTCGTATACTGGGAGTGAAGATAATGCATGAAAATAAAATCATTTGGAACGGTGACAGCCTCAGCACTTGCTCCATATGGTGACAGGTATCTGGAAAATTAAGTTCCCTGGCAGGGCGAAGGAAGACCTTGCCTTTGACCACATCATACATGTACATCTACTATTGCCTGACTTGCCTCTCCATTCTCCTTTTACCCTGTCCTAAGGCAGTGCACAGTACCCCCTTGAATTTCCTGTTGGTTAAGAACTTACTAGAGGTCACTGAGCTGACAAGTTTTTTTATTTGCTCCATGGTATTAGGATGTTTTCTATGAGAATTAAAGCTCTCCTGTAATTAAAGCCCAGAGACTTGATAGCGGTGCTGCAGACACTGTGATTTCTGCCTCTGCTGCAGCTCTGGGAACTCATTATGCTTGCGACTGAATGAGGCACAGCCTAATCGCTGTTGTGCACAGGGAAGCACCAAGAAAATCCAAAGTGATGAAGAACACTTTTGTTTATCAGTGAAGATAAGGCAGGCAAATACTCCCATACATTTATTTTTTTAGCAGGTCATTTGTGTGGTGAAGCCTAGATGATTTATGATTGACCTTCCAAGAGTTTTGCCTTTGCCAGGGAAAACCAGAGGTTGCTGCACTGACATATGCTTTTCCAAAGCACTGCCTTTGTCCTCTACCTAGGTGGTTGGATTTTACTCCGGCTGGAAGCTGAAAGTACAAGGTGCCAACTTTGCTGTCTTTGTTAGGGAAAAAGTCAAGATGTTGGCGCAGATCTGCCCCAGAACCCCAATGCCCAGCGTCGAGGGAGGTTAGGGCGCTGTGCACGCCTCATGCATACCTCAGAACATCACCTTCTGTCCACCTCCGCCTTCTCCCATGGTCCCAGGTGGAGCAGGCATCCTCTGTTTCCCTTCTGAAGGCAGGCGGGGATGACGTGCTGTGTAATGCTGAGGCAGCATGATTGCTTCATTCCCTCTCAGTGGCGGCTGCATATTAACTGTGGATTAATGAGCCCTCTAAGTATTCCTTAATGCTCCTAAAATGCTTTATATTTTCTGCTTACAGTATAATCATCATTAAGGGATTAAGGTAAAAAAATTATAAACTTAGGTGGCTACAATTAAGCTTCAGCATCTTCATTTTAGTTCTCGCATATTTACAGACTGACTGTGAGACTGGAAAAGTGTATCGCCCCGGCCTGACTGACACCAAAAGGATCGGCAGCTTCACAGTATTTGTGACATCAGGACCAGTTCTGCAGATGGGTCCCTCACACACATACAGCAGCATCTGACTATTTTGGCCTCCATCTCGAACCACCTAACTGGTGTCATAGAATCGTAGGACCATTCGGACTGGAAAAGACCTTTAAGATCATCGAGTCCAACTGTACATTGAGATCCTCCCACAGTACCTCATGACTATTTTTCTAAAGAAGGTCACAAAACAAAGAAATAATTACACTATGCAAGCATTAAGAACTAACATGCCACACCTACTCTCCAATAGCAAGTCAGAGAACATTGTTCACCCCCATTTGCAGATAGAAGAACCAAGGGCATAGACACCTGCAGAGCATCCCAGCTAGCTGATTCCCCCCACAGCCCCAGTGGCACAACGAACTGCTGCAGCATGTGGATGTGCCTGTCAGGTTTGGAGGCAGATAAACCACAATGCCTTGGCAGGATGCTGCAGTGAACAGATCCTGTCTCCTGCAAGGCTTGTTAGTTCAGGCACAGCACCCGCTTAATGCAGCTATTTATCTGCTAGAATCAGCCTGGCTCGTATCCAGTCTCTGCTGCATCTCTGCTCCATCCTTCCTTGCACACCAGCTGCTGGGGTGAGCTGGGCAGGAGATGGGCAGCCTGCCGGTGCTGTTGGTGAGCTCAAAGGCTGGAAAAGCCATTTTGGGTACAGAGGTAAGCACAGCAGACTCTCTGCCGCCTTTACCTGCAGCCTGGGCTCAGAGCATCGGGCCAGTCATCACTGAGGGCTCTTTAGGGAGCTCAGCCTGATTTTGCCTGTGAACTCAGGAACAGGTGCTGGCTGTGTGGGTCTTGGGGAAGCCTGGTGATACCCACCAAGAGCTGGGGTTGTTCCCCACCAGGGAAATAAATTATCCCATAGGACTTCTTGACAGCAGAGGGCTGGACTAGGTTCTTGCTCATCTCTCAGCACTCAGCTATTTGCAGAGAGCAGGTGGCACGGGTCTGACTGGAGTGCCTGAGCTGTAATTACAGGTCAGCCAGGACTGGAGCGGGCTGCAACCCACTGCGTGACTTGCCTGTAGAGAGCATCAAGGTCCTTTTCCATGAAAACAACTCAGAAGCTACTTGATCTGCGAGTTTCTTCCATGTTGTAAAAGTCAACAAGCAAAAGTTACCATTACAAAAAAAGCTGAAAGGCTGCTTTTCATATCAATTAATTTATTTTCCCTATGAGTAAGTAAAGAAAAGTTCTTCCCTTCCCCAACATCTGCTTCAGCAGACTGAGTTCTCTTGCTATAGGCTGTTGGTTGGCCTCTGGCAAATTAAAGTTGCTTTAGTTAAAGCAGCAAATAGGCAAAATACCCAGATGCAGTCTGGATTTATCTGTGAACTAGGATGTTGTTTTCTGATCACTGGCTTATTATTAAATAATCATTAAAAGCTTAAAATTTTTTAAAAGATACCTCACCAGTAATCTTGTGTTTAGCTGCAACACTAAATTATCTCCAGTTGCCTTGTGAAGCTCCTGAAGATTAAGCTGGCTTCAGATCTGTTTTCTGATAGCACCTTCATCTTTTACCAATAGCCTGAAAGAAAATTCAGTCTTTATAATCAGTTATTTACAAACCAGTGGTTATGTTTGTGCAACCTTGCATGACCTTAACATTTTTGAGTCTCTTTTTTGAACTATTTTCTATGGCAGAATAAACCCTGTAAAAGTTCTGTTTCATTTTTAAAGCTGTATTATTTCCTCTATGATCTAGATCCTTGAGATTCCAGGCAGGAACTGGATGAAAGATTCCAGTTTGGCTGTAAGGGGGAAACCAGATGAAGCAATGGTGAATTACTGTAAGCATTTGTGTCAGTTTTCCTGCTACACTTTAAATCTTGACCTGGGCATAACCATGAATTGTCTGCAAGTAAACACCCCCCATTTATAAAAAATGTGCTCTTGCTGCACTGCTGCCTTCTTTGGGTTGCCATTCTGCTGAGACTGGTGTGTGGCTGTGAAAAACGTGTCTTCTCACCTACACCCAAAACCACAGATAATGAGAGCTCTAAAGCTGAGTATTTGTCTCGAGGCAAATATTTATATGGGATATTGCTTGACTCAACAGGGGTAAAGAGGTCCCCAGAAAACTTTTGCCAGATTAATGGCGGAGAGGAAACCAAATGAGCCAGACAAGCCCCTGATCACATCACAACTATTTTGTAGGAATGC
The DNA here is from genome assembly GCA_035590215.1 of Microhierax caerulescens. Taxonomy (NCBI): domain Eukaryota; kingdom Metazoa; phylum Chordata; class Aves; order Falconiformes; family Falconidae; genus Microhierax; species Microhierax caerulescens. The sequence goes on along the minus strand of JAVJGJ010000014.1, from coordinate 31,272,440 downwards.
GAAGACAGAAAATGAAATGTGAACATCTCCCCCAGGCCAACAAACCTTAAAAATGAGCAAAACATTTTTCAAGGACCAATGCTTCAGGGTCCTGTCAGATATTGTCTGGTGAAGCTTGTTAGGGTGGCCCAGGACATTCCTGATCCCAGCATCTGCGTGACCGCTGCAGGCGGTCACATTCCCACAGCCAAGGCAGCAAAGGGGAGCACATGCCTGCATTCCAGCTGCCTCTTCAGTCTGACACACGAATAAAAACTCTTTTAATAGACCCACAAATACATGTGACAAGACTTGGAGGTGGTGTAAGGACCAAGCTCTATCTCCCCCTCTGCTGCCCCTGCACCAGGGCGATGACAAATTTTAAGGAATCGACAAAGTCATGTGGGATAGCAAAATTTTCAGCTGGCCTAACAAAATACAGGTCACCCACAGACTTCCATACTGGAAACCATGATCTGGCCTAAAAAGACTGCATAAATAAGTGTTTCCTCACCTCTAATGATGATATCTCATTCCAAGTCACCAAAACCTGTGTAGGACCTCTGGCTGTCACTGATCAAAGAAACAGACTCCATCAGGCCTGGGAGCAGACCCAGAATCCAGGCAGGGAACAGAAATGACATTACCTAAGCAGCCTCTCTGCTTTGTACCTCTTTGCACAGCTAATTAACACAGCTTACAGGCCAAAAAGTGGGTCTGAAGCATTAGGAATCCTGCCATAGGGGGAAAGTAATCATGAAGCAGTTAATTGAATAAACCCAGAGAAAGTTTGTCCTGCTGGCAGCCAGCCCAATCGGGAGAATGAAAGGCAGATTTATCCAAGTGGATTATTTGCTCCATGTGAGTTGCTCCACATTATTTGCTCCACTCAGCGCTCTTTAGGAGCATGTTTACCCTTGTTCTGGGGTGCAAAGTCTTTTCTGATAGATGTTGAACAATCTGTCCTCTCCCCTTCAGAATTTATTTCATATTGCTTGCAATTACTAATAAGGGTGCGTATCCCAAAGCATATTTTGAAGTATGTTTTGCTGCCTTTTGCCATCCCTCATCTGCCATAGTGACCTCCTTTCCAATCCAGACTGATTTCATTAGCTGGTAATATCTATGGGCTTCAGGCTACCATAAGGATTTGCATTTCTGATGAGTTTAAATTACCAGATACTTGTGTAACTGGTATAGCTCCATAATTTTTGACTGGTGTCAGTCTCTTGTGCTGATCCTTGGATTCCTGAGTGTCCCCCACATGTCTGTTTGCCTTCTTCATTCTTTTCAGATACATCTTTCCGATATGACTTCGGCTTGCTTGTTGATGCAAACATTCAATGATTGTTCTTGAGACCCTTGTACTACTGCACCCCTCCTTGCACATAAACTGGTTTTATACAGGATTGCAGGGTCAGAAAAATTCAGATGGGAACGGACCTCTGGGCATCACATTGCCCAACTCCTGCTCAAGGGACGTCAACTGCAAAGATCGTTCAGGTTACTCAGGGTCCCATCGAGTTTTAAAGTCCCCAAGAACCAGGCAGCCTCCTGACCTGCCCGGTGCCCCTCACTGGGCTCGCTCCTCAGCCTCAGTGCCTTTTCGGTGGCAGGGAACACCAAATGGGATTCTGTACTGTGGACGCGGTCTCACGAGTTACAGTCCTGCTAACAGAGCCCAGGATGGTGCTGGCCTTTGCCACAAGGGTACAATGCTGGCTCACATCCAGCTTGTCCCCTCTTTCTTGCCTGGCAATGGTGACAGCATCTGTGGTTTGTTCAGTTGCTTTGCCTGAAATTCTCCATTGTCATTTTGTTCAAAAATTTATTCCCTACTTTTTGCTTGATGAGAAGTTCCTTGTAGTAGAAATAAATTGAAAGCTCTCATGCTGCATTTATGTGTCCGGACCTTATTTTGCTGTATCTGAAATCTCCCTCAGAGCTTGTTTTTGGGCAGTGGAAAGCAGGTTGTCTTACCTGAACCTGTGTAAAATAGTAGTGAATATAATACTTGGTGTTACTGTGCCCAAATTTTCTGGTTTTATTTTAAGAAGACAATTATTCTGATTGGATTTTCTTTTGCATAAGTCAGAAAAACTGCAGGGTCTAACTTCAGCTGGACAAAAATGACATCCATCCCAAGCTAGTTTTCTGGCTTCCATGATTGTCAGTGGCAAGAAAGACAGTCTTCCTTTGAGGACAACCCATCTCACTGATTCTAGACTCCAAAAGATGTTGCACCACAGAGGTGTCCTCAGCTCTCAGGTGGTATGAGCAAGGAACTCATAGTACTGCCCCACAAACAAAGCCTGGCCCCACTGGTCATTAAGGTGCCTTTTCACACCATGGGGGTCCAACCAGCAGATAACACGTGCCTGCATGCAGTCAGGCATTCTCACCTGAGCAGACGTAGCAGTGCAGTGGTGACACATCCCCGCTCACTTCCCTGTTAGAGAGGAAGATGGCTTCAGTCTGCTCTGTGCTCTTTTGAAGAGTTGGATAAGTTTGCTGGACTCCAGCAGGTTTTTCAAACAGTCTTTTACTGGATCAAGTTTGGTTCTTTTTAGAATACGTGTGTCTGAGAAAGGGTCTGATCGTGCAAAACATACATATTTCTGAATCTGTGCGCATGCTTGACACTGAACGCCAGCAAGGTCTTGCTGAGTTCAGGGCACTACTGTGATCAGCCCACTTGCTGCCATCCTGCCGTTTCCATTGCAGCCTGTCATTTCCACAAAGCCTGAAGGTGACCATAACTGTCCTCTTACCCCAGCTGCTCTATGTAATCCTTGTGTGGTGGCTATTTACTCCATTTTCACATTTATTACTTTGCTTATTTTCCACATGACAGTCCCTAAGAGTAGAAGAATGTTTTCATCTGCTGCTGATGTGGTTTTCTGCTCCGTAGCATCTGCCTCCTTGCTCATCTATAGTGTTTGTTTTCTGTGCAAGGGGATGTTACCCATTTCATCTTTTTATGTCTCATTTATGCTCCATTTCTGTTTCTCTTCCCATTTCAGCTGGCACTTGATGTGAAAGAGTGTGTGATCTTTTGTTTAAGATATTCACAAGGATCTGTGTCTCTTCTCCGCCATGCATTTCCCAGGGCTTGATGAGCAATTTGCTACATCAATATCTCCATGTGTAAAATACTAGTAACATCACTAAAGCTCTGAAAGTGATTCATTTTGTACTGGGGAGGCCAATCTGGAATGAAAAGGAGTTTCAGTTTGGATCAGCTCAGGATGAAATTGCCCTGGAAGAAAAGAATAGAACTGAAAGCACTGCATATGGTGTGGAAATACCTGATGGCTGCCTTTCCAAAGTTGTTTCAAATATTTCTACCTTTTACAAAAAGTATACCAAAATGAACATGCAAAGTGCTAAGAGGTCTCTGCCATTCTCCCCCAGTGACACTTCCATGTGGTTGCTGAGACTAAAGGGGAGAGCTAAAGATAAATCCATTAATGTTATATAAGATGCTCAGAAATATCTCTAAATAAATAAAGTGCTTCAAAGTCCACACTGCATATGTGTCAGGCAATTTATTGGCAGTGCCAGGATGTTTTTTCCTCTTTGGAGGAGAGCTCTGTGGGGGAGCCGAGCAGACGCAATGCAGGTGGCTATTAGCAGCAGGTCACCCAGAACAATTTTCAGGATATCTTTGTGCACAACTGAAATTTTGCCATTCAGCACAGCCCTCAATAATCTCTAGGGGTAAGAACTTCATGGGAGGTTGTGAAAACCACCTGAGGCCACTGCCTGGCCCAGCTGCTTGCTCCTGCAGCATGGAAGCAGAAGGGACATGTACCTACTTCGGCAGTGCGCATGCCAGACCGCCAGCTTAAATTCCAGCTGCAAGTGGATTTGCTTCACCACACCAAAGCAGAGGGAAGATATTCTCTTTTGCCAGCACTGGCGAAGGGATCATAATCATGGCTCACTGTGCTGGGTGGACAACAGGCAGCTGTGACACCTCCAGCCAGACCTGCCTGCTCCAGCCCTGACCCAGTGCGCAATGGCAATTATCTTTTGTCGGTATGTAAGGCACTTGGCTTCCTCGCCAGCTGCACCTGCAAGTGGTGACAGGGACTGCTTTTTGTAGCCCTCCTCATCTTGCTGGCAATCATTTTAAAGCAATAGGGAAACTGGTGGCACCAAACAAGTGGAGGGTTGAATGATTGTGATTTCTTCTGAAAGATCTTAGTGGGAAATAGGAGACCCAAAGTTGCTGTGAAGTTAGTGATGCTTTCCTTTCAGCTGGACTAAAAAAAGCCCAAAATTAGGTTACTGAAGGACAGGTGAGGAGAATATTTTCATTTAAGACTTTGGTGTAGCAGGGGATAGGCAGGGTGAGAAGGAACAATAACGCACGAGAAAAGGTACTTAACAAAAAGAGAAAAGCTATGGTAAGAAAGAAAATGCAGTTTCATGAGTTATTTAATGTCTCAACAACTACGCATTTCATTTCCAAATACAGCATGTGCATAGGGCGGTGGGCTGGGAAGTTGCCACCCCGTGTTCAGCCAGAGCCAAGCAGAAACTTCAGGCCCAGGCTCTCCCCAGCTCCATCAGAAGGTGGATCCAGATCAGCCAAACATGGTGGTTCAGCGCTGTTCACCTCTATTGCAAAAATCACAACAAGAGCAGGCCAAGGGTATTACCTAAATCTTTTCCAGCTCTCCAAAGGAATTGTTTCCTTTTCGATGGCTCATGTGCTTCCTGGCACACACCTCCAGCAGCTCCAGGAGGACCATGGCTCTGCACCACACTGTGCCATGCCATGCCATGTGTGCGAGGGACAATGCCACCAAGAGGTGCTGAGGGCAGCCCACCACAGTCATCGCTCCCATGGTCATTGCTCCCAGCACACCAGGGGAGCAGCAGGCCTCTCCACCTCAGCCTCGTGCAGCCAGAAGAGCATGGCTGTGTCCTCCCATGCTCCTCACTGCCTCACCCCGGCCCCAGGAAAGCTGGGTCAGGACTATCCTTGTCATTCCCCCTGCCCTGTGAAATTGCATGATTCACTGTTTTTCCCTCTTCTGCACCAGGCTGAGAGATGCTGATTGCCTGTTGTGATGGGAAAGTTTTGGGGGTGCCAGGAGGGACACAAAGTCTCAGCTCTGAGCCAGCCAGGACAGGGCTTATGGGCTTTCTATGGTGTATGAAGTGCTGAAACCCCAGCGAGACAGGGCACAGCCACAGCAGCTCCTTTCCTTTGCTTTACTGGAGCTTTTGGGATTCGCTGTGCTTCCTTTAATTTCCTGGATCGCTTGGTTTCTTGGATCACTTAAGAACCTCCAACTGTCTCTGAGAAAAAAGGGAAGTTTCCAAGGGCACCCCAGCTAAGTGTGCTGGGATGCCTTTGATGCCAGGTGAAACAAAAATGTATACTCCCTGAAAACTCTGACTTTGAGAGAAATTGTGTGTAACTTGTAAATTCTATATATAAGCTGTTAAGAAACGTTTTCTATCCTAAAATAAAGAGATAAA
>JAVJGJ010000014.1:31249310-31264538 GCA_035590215.1 Microhierax caerulescens | reverse complement strand
CACACCCCCCACCCCCCACCTATTCATACCCCTGCCAAAGAGGCGAAATGGAGGGGGGGCGATTGCAAAATTGTCTTTCCTTGTTTAGAGCTGCCTGTGTCAGCCTGTCGTGCCCAGGGAAAATAGCAGCAGATCAATAGAGGTGTCTGCGCTGACACTCTTACTGTCTTGTCCTTTAAGATACACTGAATCACTCATCAGCCTTCCCAGTTAACGAGCCTTTCAGTGGGAAGAAAGGCACAGGTTTCTTTCTAAGTGTGTGCTTCTCTGCCAGCCTCCAGACCTCTCCTAAAGGAAGAGATAAGTGATGGGCTCTGGTCACGGTCAGAGGTCTGGGCTATGATTGCAGCGACAGCGTGCTGACAGAACTTTCCTGGAGGCTTCCCTTGGTCTAGCGATGGGTCTGTGACAACAGGAGCTGGTGCAACCTTTCCCTGGAGGGTAGCAGGGTTCCCCTGCCCTCTGCCACTCACCAACTGCTTTACATGATGCCAGATCTCTGGGACACCATCCCTGAGCACTCCCCTGGATGGAAGGAGCAAGAACGGAGGTCCTGCTGCAATTTGACTTCAGTGGAGTTACGTGCGTTGGCACTGATCAAGGACCTGACCTATGTGAGGGATGTCAACGTGCATAATGACACCAGAATATGATGCCTGTCATTTATCACTTGCACCAGTCAGCCAGGAGCCCTGTTGCCCAGGTGCTGTGGAGATAGGGAATAAAATAATCCTGTTGCAAAGAGCTTACAATTTTGAAATAAGCACAAACATTGAAGCCTTGAAGGTAAGGGAGAGAAATTACGTTGCTCCTAGTCCTTGTTACCGAGCAGGCTTGCATTCATCGACCGCGAACCTTAATACAGTTTTCACTCCACTTGTCAATTGTTAAGATAGATTGGGGGGCTATCAACAAAATGTTACAGTTGAAAAGATCCAGCTAGAAAGAATAGACTACAAAACATCAAAGTAGTCATAATACTGTAAAACACCACAGAGGAATGCGTTTGGCCCTTTCATTTGTAGTGGTCCCCCAGGTGTTGTTTGGCATATGGGACAATCTGGGGGGGATTTCCCTGTCCCAGCTTTGGAAGTGTCTGCTCCAGGCTGCCCCAGGGAGCAACCACAGCCTCCCCTTGAGCATCCCTGGGGGACAAATGGGCGCCCCAAGAAACAGGTTCAGCTGGCTTGTCTCTGACACCAGTTTTTGGACAAGGTGCCTTGCTGTCCAGAGGTGACTACCTCTTCATTTCTAGGCAAGAGCAGGGGGGGTGAGGTGTCTTGCTCAGAGACAGCTGGCACTGGTCTACAGGCTCCCACTCCTCACTGGTGCTGGTGGGTGGGTGCTGGTAGTGCCGTGCTGGACACAAAGGGGTCCAACCCACCCATCTCTTCTGGGTGCTGCCACAAAGTGGTGGTGCATTCCTTACAGAACTGGTGGGAAACCATACTGAACACCTTGAGATCAGATCAGAGCTAAAGCCTGCTGCATTTACCCTGCTGGATGTGAGCTGGGTAAACTTGGGACCACCTTCAAAGCATATTTCACTTTACAGTCAGAGGGTTTTTTTCAGAGCAGAGAGGTTTCTTGTCAGCTTGTCCATCTGCCTGGTGCCTCAACAAGCCCACGTGGGGAAACACATGCCATCAGGCTCCCACTGCCATCCTATAGGGGTAGGAATTCCTACCCAGGTCAAGATGATTCCTACTGGGGTTTCACTGACATGTCAGACCTTTTCCTAGAGGCTGTCATCTGTTTCCAAGAGAGTTTTGCATCCAATGCCTACTTTCAAGAGCTGCCAAGACAGCACCAAGATTGCTCATCTCCCTACCGGGCTTTGGGTCTGAGCAGTGGAGAGGTTGGCCACAGGGGATTTTAATAAACTGAAGTGCTCTGTGTATTTACCGAGAGGAACAGAAACATCAGCTTTTTTTGGTATGCTCGAAGGTAAAATGTTGCAGCTCCTACAACAGCAAATCTGCTACTTGAGAAGAACTAACTGATAAATTCAGGACTATCCTAGGTATGGTGGAGCAGTCGGTGGGCACCCCTCTGTGTGCTTATGAGACCTCATAAGACAGTTCCGCTGGCACTGAAATTGTGTTGTGACCTTCAACAACCTTTTTCCTTCTCAGTTGTTTTTTTAAATAATTAAAATTATAGGTGAAAGTAGCAGGAGACAGACACATAAAAGGGGTCGAGCACAGAAGCATTCACTTACAAAATCTCCCCGTGCACTTAGGAATGTGGCTATTTATTTTACCCATTTGGATGGCCAGGTCCTTTCAGATAATGACAAAAAAAAAAAAAAAGCTGTGCTTTTTTAAAATAGCTTGTGTTGGTGGAGGAGGACAATGCTGGGAGAGGCAAGCCCACACCCGAGCACTCCATCCCCTGGGAGAGCCTGCCCCGGCCAACTGCGCTTGTCAGGCTGAGCACACCCTTGTGGGGAATCCGTCCAGCTGCCTGAGCGCAGCCTGAGACTGGAAATATAACTCTGGGAAATCTGCCATTTTGGGGGGACAGGTCCTGCTCTGAAGAGGGATTTACCCTACCAATGGACCCCCCTGGGACCTATAGCTCAGGAAAGATGCTCCCTGCAACCCCTCCGAGTTCCTCACAGGGACCTCAACAGAGCCAAAGATAAGTTGTCATGAATTAAATTAATTTCTAAGCTGGCGCCGGGCTAGCAGAGTGGCATTGCAAGTCAGGTTTGCAAGGACTTCCCACGGAACAGGAGCCACTTTGTTAAAGTTGGTCATTCGCTATTGTGATAAAGTAATTAAAGCCTCCCAGTCTCTTTCTCCCCCTGCTGCTCCTTCTCTACGTACAAACATCAGGGCTCTGGCATAGATGGAGCTGTTGACACTTTGTCAGTGAAAATCCAGAACTGTGCGAGTAAGAGAAATGCTTTATGGGGACTATAAATAGTTATGCATTAAGGCAAATGTATTCTCCCGCCTAAAATAGACTCACCTTGCAAACAGCTTAAGGACAGTTTCAGCACCAGAGGAACGCCTTCAGTCTCCCCTCAGGAGACAGAAACAGCCTTCCCCCCCCCAAAATGCAAACAAGAACAGCAGCCGGAGACCCCTCTGCTGCCACCCCCCCTCTCCCTGCTCCCTACTGCCTGGCAGCATCCCACTGTGCTTGGGTGTCAGCCTGGGAGACCACTCAGCATCCTTCCAGCAAAAAGGGACGCTAATTCAGCCAACTAACTTTTTCAATCATTTTTTCCAGATGCTTGCAAAATGTGTGCTCATTACACAGGTGAAAGGGATGAGGAAACTTTGGGGAGGGGGAGCAGAGACTTGCCCTGGTGGCTTGGAGCAGCGGATAGCTTCTCCTTGCTCCGAAGGGAATCACGCAGCCAGACAATGCAAACCTCCTCTCTGCCAGGGCTTCAATGTGTTAACAGCACTCTCTCCTTGCTGCCAGAGCACCGTTTCATTCCCTGCAGAACAGAAATGCCGGGGGGTGGGGGTGGGGGGTAGGGGGGGTGAGGAGAAGATGTCAGAAGAGCAAAAATGTTTTGACTCACCTTTAGGCTGTGCGTTGGGTTGACGACGCAGACAAGTTGCCCGGCAGCTGAGAAAACCCTCTTTGCCTTGTAGTGCTGAAACCGCAGGTGAATAAGATCTAACACAGCTCCAAAGCACTGGGTGAAGAAAAGCATCACAACTTTTGGCGTTGCTGCTGCTGCTGCTGCTGCTGCTGGCAGTGGGCAGGGGAGAAGCAGCGAGGGAGCCCCTGAGTCCTTGAGCCCGGGGAGGGAGTGCAGTCGGCGAGAGCTACGCTCCAGCACGGCTTAGCATGCCTTCATATTCATCATCAAAATAAGACGGGAAGAGGCTTGCAGCAGCGAGGCGGCCAATGGAAAGGACAGAAATGTTATCCTTGAGGTCCGGAGACAGCCAATAACGAATGCCTCCCCTCCAGAAACTCCCTGATGAATTGAGCCTGGTAGAGAATGTATTATTGAACATTACCATACATCAGCACATTGCATTTATCTTGTGATTACAGCCAGTCATATGTAAGGCTGTGGAGATATGCAGGCAAAATTGATTGCTTAACGTCTCCATTTATTAATTGCCTTAATTTAACAAAAGAGCGCTTGGATATCAAAGCTAAATGTAAGGCGTAGGGAAGAAGCCCACCAGCGAAACTGTTAGGAAGTAGCAAAAATAGATTAAGTAGCCTACGTTTTACTGAGGGAGAAAAATCAAATATGCAAAGAGAGTTGCAGTTCCTTGCAGGGGTTAAGCAGAAGTAGAGCTCGCTGTATAAATAGATTCACGTCTGTACATTTGCAGGCTTTGATTTGGATTTTCACCACTCTGAAGTTTTCTGAATTTTTATATTCTGCTACTTCACAAGGGTCCCAGCACAGAAATGACATTTTCCCCACCACTAAAAATAGGAGACGTCAGGTGTTGGGTCCGGTGTAACTTGGAGTAACTCCATTTAAAGTCAGCAATATTTTCCTGATTTACACTTGCCAGTGGATCAGGTCCGCTGGACACAAAACATGGTAATTACTGGATGCTGGAACTATGAGAGCATAAAAAGGCACAGAGCACGCTTCTAAAAATAATGAAATGCATGATGCATGAGAGCACACACACAGAGAAACTTGCACTGAGGGAAAAGTGGCTTCTAAATCAACAGAATAATTAAACATGCAGAAGGCTTTTGCTTGTCATTCATCTGCATATCGGTGGCCAGAAAATTACGAATTAGCCATTAGATAGTCCTAGGCATTAAAATGGAATTAGGGAAGTGCAAGGAAAATAAGACACTCTTGCATATTATTACCAGTGCGTATCTGTTGGTGGGCAGGGATCCTTCTCGAGCCATTGAGTCTCGTTAAACTTGAGTCCCTATAACCAGGTTTTCTGGGAGGTGTCTGCGCTGAAGCAGCCGAGGGAATCAGAAAGCACATTCATTTCATGGGACAATCCTGTGTGATATGTTGCTCTGCTTGTTAATAAATTAAAGAGGGTTAATTTAATTAGCTCTCTGCCAGAACTTCCTATCAGGATACTATTTAGGCTTGCTAGCTAAGTACTCAAATGGCTTATTTAGCCTTGGTAATCCTTTTTCCTTTCAAAGCAGAACAGATAAAAGTAGCTTTTCTTTCTTCCTTTTATTTTTTTCTTTTTTTTTTTTTTTCCTTCTTTTTAAATGTGAGCCCCATGCTGGGGGTGAGGCTGCTGCTCTGGACAGAGCAGCCCCCATACAGTGCAGGCTTCAGCCTGGGACTGGATTGCCACAACTGCCTCTTCCAAAATCAATACTGCAATACTGGCTTTGCCAGACTGCAGAAAGCCTGTGCGTAAAAACAAAATAAAGAAGCCTGAGCAGATAAGTAAGTGGGAAATTGTGAATACTGGAACAGCTGATGAAGCAACCCCCCCGAAAACATTAAAGATGGGAGGCATATGTATGTCTCTGTTCTTAACGTTTGCTTGTAAATGACAACAGGAGATAATTTTTGCAGCACTGAGAGACACTTTGAGAATATTATCAGACAGACTTGAGGACAAGTGAGTGAACTGATTTGCTTAAACGTATCCCATTCCCAAAGTAAATACAAACATCCAGCTATTTATTATTTATTTCTTCCTGATTTGTAGTTAGTAGCTGCACAAATACTTTATGCCAGCAAACTTCAGTCTGCAAGTTATTAGTGCAAGTATTCTGCCATCAAAGCCTTAAATGAGCAAAAGGTCCTTTCTATTCTATGTTGCTTATTGCCACCTAAATCCCCTGGGATTATTTCTGTTTGACTGATTCACTCAACTGAGTGCCTGGGCTTGGGGAGCGTGACCACATCTGTGGGCAGCAGAGATGGCACTTCTCGTGCCTGCTATTCAGGCAGCCTTGGGGGTCTAGCAGTGTTGTGGTCCAGCCCACCTGCAACCCAGCTGCCTTCCTGGGGGGGCAGGAGAGGTGTCCCTGATCCCACAGGGGCACAGGGATATCTTCAACCTGAATATACATCCCAGCTGCTGGGCTGGTGTATGAAAAGGGCTGCCATTTTTGCAAGGAAAAGACCACCTTCAAGGGTGGGCAAGGGGATATTTGCAGTGCCCAAATCCCCATATGAATCTGTGCCCATCTCGCATTCTATCCATCACATGACCTTCTGAGGAGCATCCCTGCCAGCAGTATTTGTGGAAATCCTGCTCACTGAGCGTTCAGTGCATCTGAAGGTAACTCCTGCTCAGTGTGCAAGTTCATGTTCATGGCGACACTTTCAGAAGATGTTTTATTGCCCATATTGTTTGTGTCCTGAGATCCATGTACAGCACCCCCTTACTGCATTTCAGCACACGACTTCGCCCTGGCTTGACAAGGGACCCCACATGTGCTGAGCCGCCGCAGCTGGCCGCTCACGCAGCTTCGCTTACAAACAAAAGCTCAGCACCGTGGTCTAGTGTTTGGGTGTGGATCCAGGTCTTTCTTTTACCTTCGCACAGAGGGGCTCTCAACCAGTGTAACTCTCTTAATTTGAGTTTGTGGTGGTCTCATTCAAGCTTGGAGATGCAAGGTCTGCTGCCCTACCTGGCCTCAAACCCTGAGGCAGGTCCTCAGTGGCGTTACTTAGCTGTAAGGATGCAGCCAGAGAGAGGAGGAACAAGTCCACAAACAAGGGGCAGTTGATGAATCCCATTTAAATGCTGGCTGGAAATTTCTGGTGACTGCAGCTGTTATTTCCAAGAGAGTTGATTCTGTAACATGTAAGTGTGACCTGGCAAAAGGTCATAGGCTAAATCACCGTTAGGATCCAGATTTTGCAGTTTAGCAACTCTAGTGGCATCCCTGTAATACAGATGGGATTATAAAGCTGCAACAGCTCAGCTGCAGGAGCGGCTGTGTCACGTTAGCACTACAATGGGATCAACTAGACAAAAAAACTGGCCACAGTGGTGCTAGCTTTCCAGTTTTCCCACTTTGTTTTCAGTCCAAGTTGCTGAGGTGAAAGGCAAATGCTCATGAGAAACCACAGGTGTCGAGGCACTGTGGGACTTGGCAGGACAGCAACCTGGAAGATGAAACACTCAGTCCAAACCCAACATTAAATTGAAGGGCTTGGGTTTCAGTTGAATTTCTTCACCTTTCTGAGTGAGCCTTTTTGGGGGTGACCTTCCTACAGGTTGCTCTCTCTCCCTTCCTGCCCTTCCAGACACTGCAGGTATAGCAAACCCAGGTTCCTTCTCATCCCTGCCTATGTATCCTGCTGATATCCATGGGATGATTCCCATGCAGATGGCACCAGGCTGCCCTCCATAACTGACAGCCATAAGGGAAACCTAACCTGCCTGAAGCACTGTCACTAATCTTCATCTCAGTGACAGGGATGTGGGTGCTGTTCAGGGCATCATAAGTATCCATTCAGCCTGCTTGCACAGCCATGTTTCTGACTGCTGGTAGGATTTCTGGCAGGGCTGGCTGACATGGGACATCCTCTGGCTCCGCTATTTCCTTGAGGAAGGTGCCAGACCAAGCTAACCTGCCGCTGCCCTCTAGCAGGGCCAGCCCCCATGGGTGCCTTGGGGCAGGAAGGACACCTTTTCCACCCTTTTCCACCCTTTTACAGCCCTCCCTTCTAGGGATGTTAGCTGGCTGTTTAAAGGACTCACTGCCCCCATCTAGCTAGGGTTCAAGTCCATTTTCTGCCTGGCCCGAGGCTGGAGGAGTAGGATCCATGCCAATGAGGCACCTCTCCCGTGAGTGCCTACATCTGAGTGCACCAGCCCAGCTCCCTTTGTAGTCATGGGAGGAATGGGGCACTCTGAGGATGCATCTCCCCTGACCTGGCTGGAATGTCAGGCAGTTTTCTGCATCCTTTGGATGAAAACAATGTGTGAAGCTTCATCTGCTCTCCTGGGTCTCACAGCAGGTTTTGGGGAGAGGTGTTCACACCATTGAAAAGGATAATTATCATTTTCCTCTGTTGTCCACCAGATCTTTTAAGCAAGAACATAAGAAACGTCTCGCTAGCTCAGTGCAATGGTCTCTCCAGCCTAGCACCCTGTCCCCAGAAGTGACTACAGGACATGGCATTTCAAATTGTCTCACAGGCAAGGTCCAGCACCTTGCTGCCCATTCTCCTGGTATTCCCTCGGCACCTACATTTGTTGTATCAGAGCACTGGAAGGCAAATCCCTAGGGAAGCAGAGCCAGCAGTTTTTAAAACTGGGAGGACAGTTATAGCCCTCCAACCTGCCCCCTGTAAAGCACATGCCACTTCATACCGACTGCTTTGTGTTTTGTTTGGAGCTCATCCTTTCCAAAAAGCCTGGCTTTGATGTTTCCCATGGAGACCAGTGGCACCTACTGGTAAATTCTTCCAAAGGTTATTTGTATTTTTTGTCCTATTTCCAGTCTGAATTATTTTTCTGCGTAAGTTCCTGCCTGCAGAACGTCATTGTGCTTTCCCTTGCTGAGCTGGGGCAGCCTCTGCCATCACAGACCTTCTCCATCCGAAGACACAGCTTTTGCCTAAGATCTACTTTAGCAAACCCAAGAGATAGATAGTATTTCCTTTGCAAAGCACCTTTCTTGCCCAAGACCAGGTCACTCTTGCAGCTTCTCTGCATTTTCTTTACCTCCTCCCCCTCTCTTCTTGATCCTGATCTGCTGCTCACCACTGATGAGTGCAGAAGCAAAATGACCCATTGGACTCACGGCATCACAGTGTACAGGTTGCAGGTGTGACACGTCCACTCCTTTGTGTGCCCGTTCCCACAGTTCCCACACCTTCTCTTCGTTTGCAGGGCAGATTGACATCGCTTCAGCACAGCCACATGGGAGCCAGAGCTGCCTGTGGGCAGGGAGGAGAACCACAAACCTCCCTGGAAAATGCACGGAGGTACTCCCTCCTCTCCTCTTCTCTGTGTCTATGGCAATGAGAGGCAAGCACATCAGCAAACCTTGTTTCATCTTTTAAAAAATGATCTTTTTTTTTTTTTTTCAGAAGCAAAGTGCTGTCAGAAGCTGTTGACTTTACCAAAGTACTTTATTTGTGGTGAATTATTTTGCCAAATGTATTTTCAAAAATCCATTTTGGCTCCATGCAGCGATATGAGCAATAGCTGCACCAGAAATGTACTGATGCTTTAAGAAGAAACTGATCTTAAACATCTTAACAGTTTTCATTTTCTCAAGAGAACAGCTTTTATTGTGCAAGAACTATCAAAAGCAGTCTTGAAAGCAGTTAAATAACATGTCAATTAAGATATCAGTGATAAATGCCACAGATAATCTACAAAACTAGGAAGAAAACAGGATTTGCTGAACTGGAACCAATTTCACAATTTTGAGGCTCTTCACGACATTTCCTCAACACTGACTTTCTCCTCCCTCCGGGGAGCCTGCCTCGAGCCGTGCGTGGTCCTCACCCCCAGAGCTACTTTGCAATGCTGCACACCCACCACCACCACAGAATAAACAGGGATGCATGCAGCCATCGTTCACACCACCTCTCCCCCATCTGTTACAGGGCAAAAGTCACCTCTGCACCCCCTGGCCACCTGCAGAGGGGCTTGTCAATGCACAGCTGCTGCGCTGGGCTTTCCCTGCTAATCTCCCCTCAGCAGTAACTTACATTTCCCTCCGGTATTGAAGGACACTAGTATGGCAAGAGGTGTTTTTCTTTTATTCCTTTCAAAGCCATCCTTTCCTACATTGTTATTAGCAGTACACGAGTTTTCTAGTTGCTGGGTCAAGAGGGGAATTCTTCATTTCTCCTTGGGGGACATCTGCTGCCTAGGGAAAAAAGGTTGCTGCCTCCACCTTCTTAATTTTGTCCCTTCACACCGCTGCATTTCGTATGCTCTCCCTTCCTCGGCTCGCTTATTAACAGGAGAGTTTATGGCAATATCTCATGCCACTTCTCTCTGCAAATGTTATACCCAAGAGAGCATTTCCTTTAACTCTCACCAGCAAGCCAGCAGCTCAATAAAGACACTTTACATTTTCATGCTGTTATTAGATAAAGTAACTGCCATCATTTCCTATTCATAGTGGCTGCCTGGTGCCCACATTACCATAAGGATGTATTGCTTTCAATTGCCAGCCTAATGCAGTGCCCAGCGGAGAGTCCTGCTGCCCCGGGCCATGCCGGCACAGGGGGTGGATGGATCATAGCCACCTCGATCTCCTTGTGTTGGAGTGAAAAAGCACCAGGAACCAGCAGTGATGGATGGAGGAGGCTCCTTTTCCTGCCAACAGCCCAGGCAGTGGCTTGTTCAGAGACAGCCTCTAATTTTGAGCAGGTTTTAAAGGCTGGAGAGTTTCTCATTTGCTGGGGAGCCTGCCTGAGAGGCTGTCTCTGGTCATGCTCTGTGGGCTGGCGTTTCGCTCCTAGAGCTGCGCTCAGCCGAGGAAGTGGCAGCCAACAACGCAGACCGGCGGCAGCGCTGCTGTCACCCTCTAATCTCCTTAGTGCGCTCTCAGCTCCAGCGCTGGTTTGTAATCAGGATGCTGGAGGCCTCCCTGGGAGCCTGCCAGAGGCACGACGGGCTTTTTTGGGGTCCAGCTGCTTTGAAACAGACACAAAGACACATGCGCGGAGATGTGCGAAGGACAGAGAGGTAGCAGGGCTGAGACAGACGTGCTGTGCTCATGTCTAAGTGTGAGCAGCGTCTGGGCACGCAGACGAGTCCCGCTGAATGAGGTCTGGCTGCTCCTGCCTCGTCCGCAGAGGAGGAGGGCTTGGGCAGTGAAAGGTGGAGGGCTATATCTAAATGACCCAGAAAACAGGCCAAAGTCCCTGCTCTTCTGGGTCACAAGAACGATAAATAATTCAGGCTTGCTTCAGAGCTTTGGATCCGATGTTTATCCTGGTCTTGGACTTTTCTGTCTTCAAAATCTGGTTGAGGCAAACTTAGGAGATTTTCATCAAGGATTTTCCAGTCATCAGAGGTGGCACGCATCTTCCTCTAGCAGATGCCGACGCCTGAGTTAGCCAGCTGTGCCTCCTGAGACAGTGGGGAGAAGCAGGTCTGGGGCATCTCAGGATAAAGGAGATATCTAAAATGGGTTAGATGACTCACCACCTAAAGGTACCAAATTGCCTCCACTGACTGTACACCTGTGACTCCCCCAGATGTAGCACCACGCTTCTCCGTAACCAGGTGAGATGAACCCCAAGCCCAGCAAGCTGGGCATTGCCACACAAGCAGCAGCTCCAGTACGTGACATCCTGCAACCCCTCAGAAACCCCTGCACATCCCACCCCGGCAGTGGGTACCATGGCAGGGGCTGCTTCAGGGAGGACCTGCTTGCCACCAGCACTGCTCGGCCAGCACTGCAGGAAGGCCAGCCCTGGCCGTGACTGGGGTGGGAGTGGGTTGTCTCTGCAAGGGGTCCTGCCTGCTGTGGGGGTATGTGAGCAGCCCATGCTGCTCTGCCTGGATGTGGCCTCTCCCTGGCCTGGCACTGGTGAAAACCCCAGAGCCCAGGTGACCCCAAATTAGTCTGGGTACACACCAGTGCAAAAGTCTTTGTGTCCCCTCCAGTCCCCATCCTGCTCTGGGCAGTGGAGCTCCCCATCGACAGCCATACCCCTTGTCAACATAAACATGGGCAGGGAATGGTTGGACAAGCACCAACTAAGTCCAAGTTTCAGATCCCTTTTCTAAATTTCTAAACCCTCTTCATGAGAGTCCCTGGGACAGAGCCCAACAGTAGCCTCCCGTGTGGCCTCGCAGGGACCATCACCACTATTTGAAGGTCTCATCAGCTCCTGCTATTGAAAGGCTCACAGATCCCACTGTTGCCCACTGGCCAGGTGGGACATGCAGCCTCTCCAAATCTGTATTTAGTCATTTGAAAAACATACCTGCCAATGCTAGTGATGCTGAGGTATTGCTGTGAAACTCAATTAGCTAATGGCACAGAGATTTGGAGAGTGACATGGATGGGAGGCAGTACTTAGTGCCAAGTGCTGTTAAGATGATTACCATATCCCAGTGTATCACCAAAGGCATCCATCCCTCATGAGCTGAATGTGGTAACAGCTTGCCTGGACCATGCTCTTTCACATCTGTACGTGCACTAAAGACATCCTGGCAGCCAGTGGCATTTTTTCAGCCCACAGATAGCTAAGGTTGTGCCTACCTATGTCAGAGACGATGCAGCGACTCCTCTGCCCAGAAAGCGTGCACAAAAAAGGATGCTCAACAAGAAGGACCTCATCTAGTGCACCAGATCCCTTCTCACATTCACACGTGGTGCTCTCATGATACCAGTGGCATTTGTAGACAGGTATCTGATGGCTGAATTTCACTCTTCGACTGTTTATTTCACCTTCAGGATTTTCTCAGGAGGAAAATCCAGAGGTGGCTAGTCCTCTCTGAAATGAATTTTTGGGCTGTCCTTCAGCTTAATGTGCTCTTACAATTATGTTGAGGTCAGCAGAGATGCAGACTGATGCCTGCCATCACCAGCTGGCCAGCACAGTGTAAGCTACCCAGCTCCCTCTGGGCTAAGTCCCGCAGCGACCATTTCTTTCTCTGCATCCAGATTAAACACCCCTTGAGCTAGAGACAGGTTGTGATGTCCAGGACCCATGACATCTGTCTTGCCTTGACTAACACGGCAAACACCAAGGTGAGAAATGCTGGGAAAGATTGTCAAAGTATGACCTCTTTTTACCTCCTCTTTGCATCACAAAGTGGTGCTGTGCCATGCTTCAGATGTGGCTGGAGTCACGGACAGGGCAAGGGGTGTTGGTAGAGCAGTGGAGAGGCGCAGGGGGAGAGGAGCATGAGGTAAGAGTTAGGGGGCCAGAACATGTGCCTGTAAATAATCTACCTTCCTTGTGTGGCAGAGGGATATATATCTGGAGTTATTAAATTTGGTTATAAACCCTTAATTCGTGATTTCCTTGGAGCAAGACGGCACAACTTCCCTTCATGCTGGTGGGCATGTCACTCCACTGGGTCTGTCTGGGCAGGTGGCTTCTCACCAGTATAAGTTTTCAACAGTGCTTGAAATAGATTTAAAATATGCGGCACTGGAAATGACAACAAACAAATAAAGGCTTGCAGCCACATGGCGCTCTTTGCTTCCCTGGGGAGAGCAGTTTTAATAGTGACAGTGTTGCCTCTGTTCTGGGGCACAGCCACAGGACAGATATTGTTTTTATTCCTGCCTTTGTAAATTTAACTAAATTGATTTGATTTATAAGCCAATAAACAGGCACTTCTGTCCCCTGCTCTCAGATGCAGTTGTCAAATGGACTGCTCCTGCAGCCACCTCTCCACCAATAATAACAATGCCTTTTAGTCAAAAATAATCATTTAAAGGAACAACTGTCCTAATTGCCCAATGTCTTAATTCCGGGTCTGTGTTCCAGAGAATAACTAATGTTTTTCATAACAAGATCAGTTATCATCTCTGGGGATACAACCGCCTTCTTCCTGGAATGCT
Source organism: Microhierax caerulescens (assembly GCA_035590215.1). Classification (NCBI taxonomy): domain Eukaryota; kingdom Metazoa; phylum Chordata; class Aves; order Falconiformes; family Falconidae; genus Microhierax; species Microhierax caerulescens. The sequence goes on along the minus strand of JAVJGJ010000014.1, from coordinate 31,251,092 downwards.
TTTCATGCTGGGGGACGTGCACTGAAACCGAGCGCAGTATCGCCAGTGAAAATCCCAGCCGACGCTACGTGTTTCTGACTGCGATACAGCTGACTCCCGAGAGGCGAGCAGAGCCTGACCTCAGTGCAGCCAGCAGAGAACAAGGCTGCAAGCTCCCAGCCTGGCTGGGATTTAGCTCTGCTACTTTACGCTGAAGGGAAAACTCCCAGAGCCTGCTCTCCAAGAAGATTTTTCTGGCAAAGCGACTATTTTGAGTTAAACGTCTCGATGTGAAAACATCCCTCTGCTGGCAGTAATGGCTGAGGCAGAGTTCCCAGGGTGATTTGTGTGTAATAGCACTGGGACTAAAACTGCATGCGTTGCTAATCATGGCACATCAAAGAGCCAGGCAGTAATTCAAAGCTTGATTATTATTTTTTTTTCGGGGACTCAGCGTTTCAATTGCTGTTCAGCATTTATTACCAAAGAATCTGAGCCTTCCGTAAAACTGAGCATCCAGATAGCTCAACACAAACCCTAAAAGCAGATTGTCAAGACCGTCCTGAATATATCTTGACCCATTACTACAAAATAAACAACTCCGGTGGACCTTTTGCAACTGATTAGCTAGCAGGCAGCAAACCACTCCTCCCCAAGCCCTTCCACCACTGCCACCCACCCACCCAGCTATTGCCCTCAATCAAGGAAAGCCCCACGGAGCAGATGAACCCTGACCTGCGGCCTCGAGGCCATCATCGCGCTCCAGCTCGGGAGCAGGGGGGGAACGGGACGGGACTCCAGAGACTTCCTTCCAGAATGCACACTGGTTTACATTTAAAATGGCAATTTATAAAACCAGGACACAGCTAACACTGAAAACTCAACTTGTTTGAAAGCAATCCCTGCCGCACAGCATGACAATGGCATGCCTCGGGGTTTGCATTCTTTTTTTTTTTTTTTTTAATGTAAAGATATCAAATGATCAGCAGACTATCCCAGTGTTATTTCACCTCTCTGTATGAAGCAAGCCCATCAGAGACACTTTTCTTAATTACTCAGCAATCCCACTGAGATTCATTTATCTCCAGGGTTAAAATATGCCAGGCATTTAAAGTGCAAACCAAATGATTGTATTAAAAGTTTGCCACAAGGACTATCAGCATTTTATGTGTGTAACATCCCTGTTCAGACGATTCAGAAAGGTGGCTGTGATATATTCCATTTAATTATTTCTTTTGATGGTTTTATAAACGTGCTCTCTACGATCTACAAGCAGTGTACATCTCGGTTATATACGACATGTTTGCTTTTAACTAAAAGCAAATCAATAAAGTGACTCCATTTTTTATTTAATGTTGCTATTGGATGGCTGCTCACAACAGAAAACCCACAAATATTAGTTGAATCATAAAAATCCAAACAGGCTATTTAACAAAGCATAAAAAACTAGATGCCAAGTCTTAGTTTTGGAATTAGATTATAAACCATGCCCCTGCATCTGAAATGCAAAGGAGCAGAGCTTAGAGGATAAGACACAAAGCAGCACCTTTGCCGCTCTGTCTGCTGGTGTGGTGGCTTTGAATCAAAGGTCAAAAGGAGCCACTTTGCCTTAGAGAACACTTGCCACCCTCCCTGACCCCACAGCCCGTCACAAGAATCATATAATAAGAGAAACAGAATAGTTTGGGTTGGAAAGGACCTTAACGATCACCTAGTTCTGACTCCTCTGCCACAGGCAGGGACACCTTCCACTACACCAGGTTGCTCAAAGCCCCGTCCAGCCTGGCCTTGAGCACTGCCAGG
>JAVJGJ010000014.1:31235346-31249114 GCA_035590215.1 Microhierax caerulescens | reverse complement strand
CTCTAAGGTCTCCCCGGAGCCTTCTCTCCTCCAGGCTCAGCAACCCCAGCTCTCTCAGCCTGTCTTCACAGAGAGGTTCTCCAGCCCTCTGAGCATCTTGGTGGCCCTCCTCTGGGCTCACTCCAACAGGTCCATGTCCTCCTTATGTTGGAGTTCCCAGAGCTGAAGGTAGTACCACAGGTGGGGTCTCATGAGAGAGGAGCAAAGGGGGAGAATCCCCTCCCTTAACCGCTGGCCACGCTTCTGTTGATGCAGCAAGCGCACGTCGCTGGGTCATGTTGAGCTTCTTATCAACAAACACCCTCAAGTCCTTCTCCTCAGGGCTGATCTCAATCTGTTCTCTGTCCAGCCTGTACTTGGAGGAGCTGTGACAAATCGCAGTCCAAGGTTCCGATCAGGAAGTTTTTTGCATTTTTTTTGGATCCAAACCTCATTCAGCCCCTAATCCAGTGTACAGACCAGGGGTTGCTGTGTAGAGGAATGAAGCTGGGTTAATTAACATTGATAATATACAGCTGTGGGCTGGCTTCAGGAGCAGCAGGTTGGTTGATGTGGATAAGGTGCAGCTGTGGCAAGTTCCTGCTAAGTAGTTAAATAGCTCTTTAGGCCCCTATGAAGAATAGCCAATGAAGAGAGCAGCTGATGAGGAGAGATCTGGAAGAAGCAGAGTGAGAGGAGAGGGACTGGCTTGAAGAGCATGAAGAAACAGCACAAACAGTAGGTGGACCCTTAAGACCTTGTGGGTGGTTGGCTGTGCTGGGGCAAGGTGTGCTAACTACTCGTTGAAGTTAACCTGGTATGTGATGGCAAAAGACCTTGCTGCAGCTGGTTAGTTTTGAGAGTACTGCAACAGGTTGCTAACTTGTCTGCATTTCTGCTGTGTCTGCTGAGGGTGAGATGTTCCAATGCACAAGTGGGACAAAGTCATGATGGAGGACCTAACCCCTCTCATGTTCTTGGGTGCTAAACCCATTTCCCTCTAGCAAATTAAAAAGTGCACATCTTGATTCCTCTGAAACACCACTGGAGGAGACTTGGTCACTCTGTGTCTCTTGGCCCTTTGATCCCTGGCTGAACCTGTATGGGACTGCAGCCCCTCTGCAGGAAGGCAGAGGTACAGAGGCTTAGGAATGGTGGCAACCAGGACACAGGGCCTGTTCCTGCAGCAAAACTGGGCACAGAGAGAATCTGGGTGCTCTAGGGGAGACAGGGGTGGGGAAAACCTATGGCACCCCAACCTCAGCTGTAGGGGTACTCACAGCCCTCATGGGTGTCCTCAAGCTCCTTCAGGAGTCCAGCCTATGTGTTTTCCTGACATGGGTTTCGCTATCACAGCCTCCTTCACCTCCTGTCACCAGCCTTGGAGCAGTGGTTTCTTGCCTCCTGTGGCATGCCTGGAAATGGCCACATCTGTGGATGAGATAGAATTCTCCACCTCAGATGTCAGGGCAAGTAGAGTGGTAGGGGAGGAAAACAGCATCCAGATGAATTTACATGTAGCATTGTTAGTATTACTGGTTTTCACTATGAGAAAGGTGGGCAAAGAAAAGAATTTAAATGGCTTTTGTTTCTTGTACATCTGATTTTTCCACTGTTTGGAGATCCCTTCAATTAGTTTCTCCTGGTGAAGAGAAATCCCTTCTAGATCATTTTCCAAGGCTTTGTAATTAATGTAAGTGGAGCCCTGAGGGGTGTTCGATTTGTGTTAGTGTCAGTCTCATTTACGGTTAATTTGGGATGGATCCACTCCACTTTGCTTTGCTGGACTGTAGCACAGAGTCAGATCTGTTTATAAGATGCACTTTATTACCAGCAGAAGTACCCTCAGGGCACTACATCAATTTACAAGTGCTTAGTCGTTTCTCTTAACCCTCTGACTACCAGCATATTTGCATTTTGTAAGTTAAATAAACAGTGTGCAGCGGCTGAATGGAGTAAATAGCAATTTCTTTAACTAGTGGGTCCTAACTAACAGGATAGGAGTAAGGCAGACACCTGTATCCTAGTAATACTGTCACTGCACCATCGTATTTCAGCTGAGGATCCCTGGAGTCTTTATGTGACAGTGAAGGGGACAGAAGCGGCATGGGGGTGGGTCGGTAGTGACTACAAAAGCCTCCCTCTGCAGATGGGCACGGGGGGTTGAATGACCCATCACTCCCTGCACAAAAAGTCTGGACAGTGCCTGGAAGAGAGATTGGAAGAAAGCCCCTGTGTCCTGAATTTCACAGCTTTGCTCCCCTTTCTGGCTCCAGCTTTCTCCTGCTTCCTAGAGTCAGAAGTAAATGGGGAATTGTTCCAGTGGTTTTACCTCGACACCAGAGCACCCCAAAATCCCACTGGTCTCCTGGATATTTAAAGGATGCTGTGAGCGTCCTGTGGGGGCTGAGCTGGGGAGTGCTGACCCTTTGACTATGGCACTGTCCCTGTCAGTGCCATTGGGGGAATTTGGGGGAAAGGAGGCAAAATAAACAGAAATAAAACAGTGTAGAAAAGGTGCTCAAGCACAGGGGTGACTTGAGCTGCTAGTGGAGAAGAAAATTGTTCCTGATGTTTTCCAGCGAAAACCAGCTTTTCCACTCTAAACATTTTCAAGAACATGCTACTTTCAATGATTTTTCATGAACTGAAAAGTTTTCGTTGTCAAGAAATTCCCAGATATTTCAGTTTCTAAAACTCTGTGTTTCTCATGGAGAAACTTGAAAAAACATCAGCATGGACAAAAAAAGTCCCTAATTCCAGGGGGGGGGGGGGGAGGGGGGAAGGCGAAATCCCCATCAGTTCTGGCTAAAATCTAGGAACAGCCCTGCAGATAGGAAGCAAGAACAATTTCCCACTCTGTTCTGTTTCCTCACTTCAGTGGCAAGGAAAACTTTTTCCTTGGTTAGTGCTGCAGAGCAGGCTTTCTCCTACGTCCTCATGAGAGGGAGTAATGGTCACACCATGTAGCACAGGGCAGAGGTGATGGCTCAGTGTCCTGTGTCAAGGCCAGTCTTCTAGATAATGTGAGAGGAGAGAAATGGACCCCCATTGTAGCAGCTTTTGAGCCATGTTTCTGCTCCAATCACACTTTGGTGAAAGTTGGAGCAAGAAAAGCCCAGAGGAGAGTGGCAGTAAAACAGGGATCTGTAAGAAATGATAACAGAGAGAACATGTCAAGAGGGTTTAAACTGACAGCTTACATCAGATGGAGGAGTAAATGTGGTTAACACAAAGCATTTTAAAGCCAATGGTAAATGACAACTATGTTCCTTTGTGTCTTATTATTAAATCGTGTTGGATTAATCTGGCATTAAGTGGTATTTCTGTCTCTCTCCTCTGTCACACAGATGCATCGCTCCTGTGAAGCACTGGCCATGATATGTTTCACATAAGCTTCAACCAGCAGTGTGGGATCAGCCTCTGTTTGCAGAGGTTAGAAATGGATTCCACTTCCCTACTGCTCTCATAGACTGGTTTTCTAGATATTAGATGGGGAAAAAAAAGTTTGCAAAACTGGGGTGTTGGCTGTTGAGATTCAGCTTGGCTGGTTCTATTCTTCCTAATCAAAATCTGGCTATCTTGGACAAATTTTCTCCTTGTGAAAATTACAGTGTACTGTCACCAAACAAAACTGTGATGTTCCACCTTGGAGAAGACAGTAGTGAAGAGGTCACCCTCCAGGACATATTTTCTCAGGTGCTTTGGGATGTCTTGGGAAGTAAGGAGTGATGGGCTTCGGCTACACATAGAAACAACCAGATACTTCCAGAAAGTCCACTTTTCTTACAGCCACACTGAGTGAAAGGAGCAGCCCTGAGAGCTGTGTTGCTCCTGTGGAAGTGGCCCTAGGCCTGTAAATAAATAGTCATGGGTTCTCTGCAAGATTTTCCACTGATTCTCAGTGTCAGTCTCCAGTGATTTCTCAGGTCATTCGGACAACTTTCAATTATTTTCTTTTGGACCTCAAAGCTGAACTTAGAAAAAACCCCAAAAACAAACAAAAAAAACCAACCCAGCAGCAGTTCCTGGAAATTCTCCTGAGCTTTCTGGTATGGTCCTAGTAACATGTATCGGGAAGCAGAGAATGACTGCATAAAGCATTTGGCATTGATTGAATATATAGATTGGTGATGTCTCAACTTCTGTTTTAATCTTTCCATTACCCACGGTATTTTTTACAGGGAAAGCCTTATTATTTAGAAAACAATTTCTATCAGCCTTCAAATAGATGAGAAGCTGCAGCATCTTAATGGAAGGTAAATTACTGGTGCTTTCACAGCCGGAGCCTCTCCCTGGCCTGATGGAAAGGTTAACTGTTTAGCACCTCCTCAGTCTGAACACTGTTTTCCAAGTAAATGAGAATTTGGCAGAATTTGTCACAGTGTATTCATTCAATAGTGGGACAAGCATCTCCACTTTTGCTGTGAGGGTTAGTTACTCCATGCCAAAGGGGGCTGAATTTTTAGCAGTGGGGAAATCCCATATGGGGAGAGCATCTGGCAGGGGAACAACTTGCAGGGACACATGCATCGGCAGGCTGCCCCGTGTACCAGTACCAACAGCCCCAGTCCTGGCGATGACCACCCCTTGGCTCCCAGATGGGGGCTTTTGGCCACTGGGGTGGTTCGGGTGATCTGCTCCCACCTCCCTGCCCTGAAGCAAATGAGCAATTTCACTTGAGCACCAAAATCTGATTCCAGCTGAGGTGCCTAGGTGGGGAAGGCAATTGCTTTAATCCATTAAGCTACTTTAGCTCCCCGGCTTTATCTGAAACTCACAGACAGAAAGTGTCAAGGGGAACTTGATGGACTTAACTACTTAGTGCAATCAGCATTCCCAGGCGCAAATTAGGGTTTCTTGGTTACCTTGCTTAAAAGGGAAACAGACAAAACCGAAAAGGCTCTATTACAACCTTGCATGCACCATTTTGGAACCAAATCCTCATCAGATAACCTGTGCCAGCCAAAAAAGCATCTCAGAAGAGGACAGGGACAGGAGCGGTGTGAGGCTTCTTCTCTGAAGATGGCTGCAAGCCTGAAAACCCATCTGTTTTTAAAAGCCAAGCAAATCCAGCAAAAATGCTATAAAGCATGGAGCCAGTTAAATCAGTTGGACTGCCAGCAGACCCTGGTGTGACATGTTGATTTTCCTGTCTCTCCCTGTTATTTGGTAAACCACAAAGGCTTCCCACACCTCCCTGCTGAACCCAGCTGTCACAGATCCATAATTTAAGGCATACACTGGCATCACAGCCTTTGGATAACTGCAAGCACACTCAAGTGTGATGGATAATGAAAGTGGCTTTTGGCATCAGGCTTTTAAAGTGTGTCGTCTGTCCGTCCCCCCCCCCCCAGATATTATTGTGCTTAGATTTTGAGAAGGGGGAACACTAAACCCCACCCGAAGCCCCGCCTGTGTGTGGGCAGCAGATGTGAGGCTCAGATGAGTCCCCTCCAACCCGTGTCTTTGTACTGCCTCAGCCCCAGATTTCCATGCAAAAGTCATGGAGGGCCATGGGAGAACTTGGGAAAGCATGTGGAGCGGGCACCAGATGTGGGGGCAGCTCCTCAGGCTCTCAAGTGAAACTGCTGCAGCACCAGGACCCTGTCATGCAGGCCAAGCCCTGGGATGCCTCATCCCTACCCCAGACCCCTTTCTCAAAGGCATTTTGAAAACTTGACCAGGTGTCCCAGAGCCCTCACGTCGCACCCCCACCACACCAGCCTGCTTAACACAAAACCTAAAATGCTTTATTACCCTTCACGAGGTTAGTAAAGGCAATGAAGTGGGGGACTCTGGGAGGTGAAGGCTGCTTCCAGTGTCACTAAATCAGGGAGGGGTGTAACAGCTGAACAACGTGCCCTCTTACAAGGGTTTGAAAGTTGAAGTCAGAGATACCAGGAAGATTTATTTTTATATTGGCTTTTATAATACGCTCAGGCATTTTCTTCCATAAAGTGTCCCTTCTAAGTTTTGCTCTGACACCCTGACCAGGTGCCAGGGTGCCCATTTTTCCCCCTTCAATCCCTGGTCATGAGCTGACTGATCTCTGGTAGCTTCACTCCTGCCTGTGTTTTACTGGGGAACAGCATTCTGCCCTTAAGTCCACTGAGTCCATCTCAAAACGGTGGTCATTACACAGAATTTCCCTTCATCCATCCCTCCTGACTTCTTTTTCCTTACACACTTTTTTCTTACTAGTTTTTTGGCTCTCATTCTTTTTTCCCCTGCAAGTTGCCAATTTCTGGATTTTCTGGCCCTTCTTTCACCTTAGGGTTAGGGCTTTGTTCTTTCTCTGGGTGACAGTCACCAGCTTAGGACCTAGCAAGCTGGCAGAAGAGGCAAACCAGTGGTGACCTGGCGGGGGGAGATCGCAGCCGCTTGCAGAGCAGTTTCTTAATTTATACAGCCCTGAGTCCATCTCCAGGCCTGAGCACAGCTTTCCCTGTGTTCATCTCATCACCCCCAAAGAAGGTCTCCAATTGTTTCCTAACCCCATGGCTGTTACAGTTGTCCCCCCAAAACTAAGACATACCGTGATTTAGAGGGTTTTTATTCCACAACCTAGTCTCTGTTCCCCAGACCCAGGGCGCTGCTGGCTGATGGTTAATGGTAATAGCTGCATGAATGAGAACCAGGAGTAAATTGAAGGCCCCCTTGAAAACAGGGGAAACAGATGTTTGGAAGGCTCACACTCCTCATCGTTAACTTCCAAATGTAAATGCCTGCTAATTCTTCATTTTATTGCCCAGCCTCATGCTCAATGTCAGAGAGAACAATCCTGCAGGGATGCTTCATACATCAACTCTGAAGGTCATGGCAGTGGTGGAAAGGTAACTAAACAGGAGAAGGGGAAAGGGGTTGGGGGGCTGCTGTTGCAGCCGGTGGGCTGTGGTTGGCAACAAAAGGGTCTCCTGAACAGCTGTGAGAAAATGAAATAGCAGAGTCCAACAGCAGAGAGGGAGCCCTGTCCTGGGCAAGCAGCACTACTGGAGTTGAAGATTATCCTTAGCTGGATTCGTGACCACTTTTGGTGCTCAGATTTTTTTCAGTAAAGAGCCATGCCATTTTTTGCCTGGAAGCAAGTCTGTGAAGGACAGATGCCTGAATCCAACATGACTGTGTTGGGAGCTGAGTCTGTCCTGGAGAGCGAATGATTTTTCTCTGTGTAGAGGGGAGCTTTTTACTAGCTGGTGATCAGAGATTTAACAATATCTTCTCACACTCTTGTTTCTTTTTTCAAACATTTATTCACACTCTTTTCCCCTGCTTTTCCATTTCAGCCTTCCTTCCCTCTCTTCCTGAACACTGTCGCTGCTCAGCGCTAGCTGTCAGGGCTCAGGACCAGAGATGTGGTGGTTAGCCGGCGGGGGATGACAGCATTTTGCGCTCTCTGACCTGTCACTTAGACCTCCACACTGAGGCTCACACTCCATCATGATCTAACTCCTTCTGCACAGAAACAATCCTGCAAGAAAAGCATTCGTAAGGAGATTTTACTGAGGCCAACACTTCAACAAGTTTGTGGTGGTGTGTCTAGAAGGTTCTCACCCTTACTGCAGCAGCTCAGCTGGCCTCCACTGCAGCAAGAAGGACTGGGCATTGCTTGTGGGAGAAGGCGTAATTCTAGCTGAAAGTGCGTAGAAGACACAGGACATGCAATGAGTCCTGTAACCCACAGCACAAAGGAGTGGTTTGCCAGATCTTGATGCACGGCAGGGAGCACTGCTGACAATATTAAAGCTGGATTTACAATGCAAAGGCTTAACTAGCGAGCTGTATTTCCTTGCAAATGGATTTCTGTGAATGCATGTATGGAAAAAAACAGCAGCATGGATGAGTGGAGCAGAGCTGAGGCAGGCAGGTGCATCCAGCATGAGCAATTTACTGTGTTAGTTGGGAGATGAGTGGAAACTCCTCTCATATTCTCTTAATGTCCAGAGTTTCGCTTAATAAGCAGAGAAAACATGCATATTTATTCTAACCTTTAACTGTGCATACAAAGCATAGGTCAAATATATATTTGAAGACAGCATGACCACAGCGGTATTCCTTGGGGAATCTGAGTAATAAAAAGGCACCTAAAAGTTTTCCACTTAACCAGCCTCTCTATATCATCATGGACACTTGTCCACACTTGAAATGTGACAGTTTAATAACTATGAAGCAACTGGAAATAATGATTGAGAAGATGGCTGGCTAGAGCAATATTAATTATCTGTAACAAATACATCAAGCCAATATGCTGTTGTACATATAAGATTAGCTTCGGCTAGTCCATTAAAAGGTCAGCATGAGACGAGGGGTAGGAAAACAACATCTCTGATTTGTGGACTTATGCTGTAGACAGCCAGGAGTGAGGTAGCCCAGCCCTCATCCCAATGTTTATAAAAGCACAGGGGTATGTTTTTCTAATCAATCACTTCCCATTTATGAATACCAGCTCATACTTGCCAAACACAAACTGCGTGCACATGTACAAAGGCTATTTCTGATTAGCAGCTAAGACCCATTCCTGAAAAGGCCACAGGCACAGAGGGACTCCACAGCTGTGCCTACAACCAGGATAACATCTTGGCTGGGAACAAACCTCCTTTATCCTTGAGGAATAAAAAATGCACAGTAATCAGGCAAGGGAGATATCCAAAGTACAGTTAATTTTGGTGAGGCATATTGATCATTTTGCAGTAGTAATGAAGTGAGGCAATATTTAGAGGTCTCCAAGGGTATGCTAATCAAGGAGGTTTTGCCTTGGTGCTTCAATGTGATGCATTAGACACAACATGGACAACAGAGAAACCAGTCAACAGACCACTAAGCGATGATCTGTACTATGACCGCATCCCCTAAGTGCAAGTTTCTCATCAATATTCAAGTATGCATAGCAAAAGACCATAAAATAAACCTGTTAGATGTCAAAGGCTAGTCACAGAGGAGTCAGGCAAACAAGGACATCACCTTGTCTAGACACGCCCAGGCTTTTGGTGAGGTGGGGGTGTGCAATATATTAAACCTGAAGCCAGCAAGAATTCAGACAAGATAAAACCCTAACATCAAAAATACGGGTATGCATGAATGCATTTTTGTCACATCACTACTTTCATCTCATACATGCTTTGCCTAGTCTTTTTGAGATTGTTTCATACAAAATAAACGTAATCACACATTGAGTATAATATTCAGATCATGGCATGCAGGCATACACAGAGTCAACATCTTCGAGTTGGGTGTAGGGATGGAAGTTGATCTCATGAAGGACAGGGACTGGTGTGGAAGCAGCTGTAGTGACAGACGGATATCCTTTCTGAATTGTTGACACCAGACATTTAAGCACCAATTATTCCTTTCCAGCCTTTCTTTTTATGGAATCTTTCTCTTCTCCCAAAACATGTAACCTGTATGTTAAAAGGGAATTGAAGACAGTAGGTAACTTGTTGTGCAAGTTTAACATTAAGTATGAGCACCTTGCTTCGTGGCCAAGACCTGAGCGCTCACTATAAAAATGCCATGAAGCACAAGGACAGCCTGGTCACTGCCTTTTACTGTTGCATCAAATTGTATCAAGCAGAAGGTTTATTCAACTCATTAATATGAAGAGTTTTTTAATTTTGTTTGCCTTTTTAGGATAAGCAGATGACATTAGAGTTTGCTTCAGATTCTGTCTTCCTCATCAGGATAACCTGCTTACTACAGATAAGTGTGACAAGTTTAATTTATGCTGCAATGGAACAATGGTAGAAATTGCTGAATCTAAATAAGGCTTTTAGTACAGCTTTCTTATCAGAAGTAGAAAAAAGAGCACGGTTACTCATACATGCATGTACACTCACTCATACTCATAGCCAATGAATCTTCTGACATCATTAATGAAGATATTTGGCTTTGTTATTTTTTATGCCTAAAATATCTACTTTGTTGGATGGCTAACTTTAACGTCATATTGGTCTCAGAGTTCCCCCTGAGGGAACTTGCAATCTGTATTAACAACCCAATTCAACAGAGAGGCCCATTTAATATTCTTCTTAGCTCAGTCCAAAGATTAATTAAGCAATAATCTCTTCTAAACAGCTCCTCATCAGTGGTTAATAACATGTTTGTTAGTTAACTTCCTAAGGCTAGATCTGGGATGGGGAACGTTCTAGTGAGCTGGTTAACTGTTTTAGCGATTATTAACAGTTTTATTGCCAATATAAATTGTACTTCATGCTTTGTAACCAGAGCAGTGTTCATAAAGAGTTATCTGCAAAAAAAGCAGATTTAACCATGTAGATAGAAAGCCAGTCATTTAGCCAGCAGGGGTCTAAGACTCAATTAGAAAGAAGTCCATGCTGAAGATAACTCTCTCTACGACGGTCTCTGTGATGTTCTTTGCAATGCATTTTTAAATGTGCCTAAGACTTCTGTTGGCTTTTTGAATGTTTTTATTTACAACAGCTTTCTATTGCTAATAACCCTTTCGTGATTCCTTTTTCAGCAAGCCTGCGTAGAGCTGCCAGACTGCAAACAGCAGCACATGCCCAGCAGTGGAGGGAGTAGCAGGGCAGGAGGAATGGCTAAGAAGTAATTGGGATCAGGCTTTGTATTGTTCTGCCCACCACTAATTCAAAATAAAAGCTGTATAAAATTTAATTTTTGTAAGGCTAGAAAAAAACTTTCCCAGCTCTTGTTCAGTAACGTGTGATGAATGACAAAGTTACCCAAGCCTTGCAGAAGGGAGAGGAAAAAACCCAGCAGTTCAATTTAGTTTAGGGTTACACTGATGTTTCCTCCATCCCTTTATGGGACTGTGTCAGAATTTGTCAAAGGAGGTTACAACATCTCCAGATAAGTGGACCTTGTGCTTTTGTGCCTTGCTTTAAAACACTTTAAAATACCACGTAAATCCTCCTAAACATGCAGATTGCAAACATTTGGGACACCCTTGCCTATAGGCAGCCCAAAGTGTGATCAGCCTCTCAGGGCAGTGACCAACATGTTGATGCTCCTCAGCGCCGCTGCCTCTCCTGTGCACAGCTGGGAGCAGCATGCGGAGCCCACGGGCCCCACTGAGACCATCCATCGCAAAGGCACCCGACATGCTTCTGCACGATGGCAGAAACTCTGCTGCCTGTGGTCGTGCAAGTCTAAGGCAGGTGGCTGCCCACACTCTGCTGTCCTGTGGCCAGAACAAACCCCTGGAAACTGTAGGAAAAACATATGTATGTATTTCAGTAACAATAAGGGACAAAAGCCAAGGAAACTCCTTTAGCTCTGTACCTAATATTCCTTTTTCAATACACAAGCCAATACAACAGCTATCAGTCACTTATAGAGCAACACAAAATATTTCTAAATAATTAAAAAAAAAGCCCCCACCTGACAAATTCTCCTCTGCTGTTCTCAGGTGAAGAGCTGAAACCCAGTTTCTATGGTACAGAAGCAAGCAGGGAAGGAAAATATCTTTCCAGATACTGGATTTATCACTTTGGTAGTACATCAATTTAATCATGTCATTCTCTTCACAGTTCACATTGGTTTATACAGGTGAAAATTAAGAGTTGAATCTCCCATATATAAATGTGATTTTTCTTTTCTGTCCAGATGTGCATGGCTGAGCTGAGGCTGGAAATGATACACGCTTGTTGCCAGAAAAAGAAAAAAAAAGTCTGACTCTGAAATTCTCTATCCAGTCGCCTTAATTAACTACCCAGCACATTTTATTATAGGCTCCAGCAATTTAATGGAAAATCAGGCCAATTTCTGCTCATATGGTATTTGATCAGTATTAAACTGCTTTTCCTAAAATGGTGCTGAAGTGGGACCCTGATTTGAGTGTTTCCTTATGAACAAGCCTTGTGGTTATGCAGCACTTCTGTGATGACATTAACATGTAGACAGTGATGCCATTGGTCCTGTGTTCCAGGAAAAGGCTCATGTGCCCATTTAAACATGTACACTTAACAGAACAGCTGGTTTTCACAGGTTTAGAAACACTTTAAAAGCGGGGTTTATCAGCCATTTTTTTTTTTTTTTAAAGCTTCAGATCTGCTAAGATTCCATGCTTCCACCTGGGTCAGAGGATGTCAAGATTTACACTAAGCTGTCATCAGACAGCACTCCCCATTTTTTATGTATAGTTATAAATGCAGCATTAACTAGATCATACAACAAGATAGAATCATGCATCACACACCGCACACGCTTTAGAGTCTCCTGATGAATAGGCAAGGCCATCTTTATAATTTGTGCACCAAGAAAGAAAAAAAAAAAAGGGGGGGGTATAGATTATAGCAATAAAAATGGAAATTAAAGGGACGAATACAGCAAATAGATTATGCTATCATTCCAAAGCAGACAGCGGAGAAGTCACAGTTGCCCATTTCTGTTTTGACAGTTCATGCATCAGATGAAATTTGCAAAGAGGGGTACCACTGCTTCAATAAAGTGGAAAGCAGAATAGTTGCTGCTAAGTGTGAATTTAACAGTGCATTTATTTGGGCAACTTGCTTTTGGATAAGCTGGTAAGAAAGTCTTTTGCATAAAGGAAAAAAAAATATTCAGATTGTGCAGGAAAAACACCCCAGTCAGGCGTGTTATCTGTCAAGTCATCCCTCTCTTACAGTCATCCTAACCAGACACCTCAAAGTAAAATTCAAAAGCCATCAGATAGGGTCTCCTAATTTCTACCAGTTAAACACAGGCTGATGTTGCCTTCTCACAAGGTCTTACAGTCTCCAAGAGATGAGCTGTTTAAGCCCACATATATGACATCCTGCAAGATTCAAACACGCCCAGGATGGCTCCTGAGCACAGCAACATGATTGTTTGAATGATTCTGTGACTGAATGTGGCCTGTCCCAGCCTGAACTTTTTGCCACACAAATCCCCTGTGTAGTTTGGCAGCTGGGTCAGGCGCTTTTCCCAAACGGCAGCCACCCAATTTCAGGAATCAGGGCAGCTTGCTCATATGGAAACAAACTGCTGGGTACTGGGAGCTCACAACGCCTGAGAGCCTTCCCCATTGTGTATAAATTTATGTAATATAGGCTGCTATAGATGCAGTCTTGGTTTACTTCCCAGGAACAACTGTGTATATTGGCAGCACGCTCAATCCTTTTGAAAATCTTGCTAAGTTTTAACTTCTGCAATGTCCTTGAACTCTAAGCCTAATTAGCCACTGTGAGGAAGACAAGAGTTTCCATTTTATTATTCAATTCTGACACTCTTTAATTTTACTGAATTACAGCTGAGCTCTGTCATAAGGAGCAAGTAAAAAAGTATTTTCTGTCCTCCTTTTTCTGGACCACTATTTCATGTATTTTAATCTTACCTACTATTACTCCTCTCCTTTCTAAGGACATAGTTCCAAGAACTTTAGTAACTTTGATACAAGATCTTCTGTGCCTTCCCTGAGTTCTCCCATTTGTCAATAAACTTTCTTGCATTAGGAGCCTACTCATAGCATAGCTTCTACCTTTGCATACAGCATCTTTTTGTGTATTCTTCTATTTTTGGCTTTACACGTATCTTTCTACATCAGATTCAAGTTTTCTGTGAACTGTAGGCTTTCTTCTGGCGCTGATATTGCTAACTTATGGCACTATAAGGTATAGACATTGATTAAATTTCCCTGTGACTGATATGTCAATGTGTCGGGCTGACCCTGGCAGGACACCAGGTGCCCACCGAAGCTGCTCCTTTATCGCTGCCCCCCTCAGCTGGGCAGGGAGAGAAAACGTATCGAAAGGCCGGTGGGTCGAGGTGAGGGCAGGGAGAGATCGCTCAGCAGTGACCATCACGGGCAGGG
>JAVJGJ010000014.1:31198866-31224930 GCA_035590215.1 Microhierax caerulescens | reverse complement strand
ACGACCCTCAGAAGGAAACTAACATGCAGAGGACCTTCATAGAAAATAAGAAATCTTAATTCCTTCTTGCAGTATTACTGCTAATTCACTGCAGAAGATACTTAGCGCTCAAAAAAACTGCTGACACTTTAGGGCAGGAAAGCATGAATGGTCTCACAAAAAGAATATTCCAACTAGGATGAAAAATTTTGATTAAGCTATTATTCAAGACCTCACCACCACTGCTGGAATTAAAATACTAATCTGATTGACATGCAGCTGTATTACATTCCTGTAATTTTCACACAATACTCATTATACACTTTCTATGGCCTTGAAACTTAAAATAATGAACCAATGCACATTTCATAAGGACTTTCTCTAAGTAAAAAGACAATTCAATCCCTGCAGAAACAATTACCTTTAGGCTTTTCTAACACACTCTGGCAAGTCTCTCTAATTTTGGTGAAGAGTTCTGGTCCTGCCAATCTCTTGGAAATGCCAACTCTCAACATAACAGCACCCGGTGTGAATTTTAAGAGTGCAGCCCCAGGCTCACGTGGTTCTTTTGGCTGCTTTGGCATTAGACTGGACCAGTCTACATCTATAACATCCACAGGATCTGCAAAAATATTGACAAGAGAATGAGTTATCACATCATCATCCCTTACAACAGTTGATTAATTTCACATGCTGTGTACATCCCCATCTCCTAAAAGCAATATATTTTAGATTAATATTGTTCTGCAGTTCTCAAGCCAGATTCTTGGACACTTCAGCTACGAATGCCAAAACTCACTTAAGACTGGTGTAAAAAAGCAGCATACAAATATAGAGCTTCTTGGATTAAACCCCCCACCCTTAATATTCTGCTTCATTTTTATTGCAACCCCTTTGTGGAAAGCTGCTCGGACTCTGCTTAGCCACAGATCTGGACACACAACTTATAAAAGCACAAAAATCCCATTACAACTAAACATGCTATGACAGATCCAAATTAAATGCTTAAAAAGCTAGTATTTCAACTCTGGATGCTGGATTTTTTTTCAAGGGGATATTATACTATTTATTGAATAACGATACAACTGCATTTGTCCAGTAGGTTTATCACAGAAAACATAAACACTGTTGATACAACCTTGATAACCCAACAGCTTACAGCAAGTAGAAAATTCCATGCTTCCCAGTGCATTTGGGAAGCATTTATGGACAGATTTTATCCATGCTTGAAAATATCAGTTCCAAAAACTGATCAAAACCAAATGGGATAAATGAAAACATGTTCATAAAACCAAAAAGCTTACCCTTCTAGCTATGCAAAACGAGATAAATATTACTTCACCATACAGGTCCCGGTACTCTTTAGTTACCTTTATACTTCTCAGCCTTACCTGACTATTACAGAACAAACAAGAAATATTGAAGAGCATACAAACTGCATTCCTAATTCAGAAATACTGTCAACGTCACAACAGCATTATACGCAAACTAATCTAATCTTTAAATTCAAATAATCAAAGGGGATTTGCTATACTTTTACCAGGCATCTTCTCATCCTCCTGTTGATCCTCCCGCTTTTCAGCATCACCTGCCAGAATTTCATCCAGTTCATCATCACTGATTGGCTCGTATTCTCCAGCACCAGACCCCAGTGACTGCACATCGTCAATCTTTGCTTCTTCATCTCCTCCTACAGAGATAGATAAATACTGTAGCTTTAAAGCAATAATTCTTGTTTCCTAAACACACTTCAAGCAGCCTGAAGACAAAGAGGTTCAGCCAACTAAACTGTTAGGTTTTGGGGACAAGTAAATTCAACATGAAAACAGGTATTAACTCATGGAAACAGAGAAGTTATTTCCCCTATACACAATGCAGCAGCTCGAAATGTATGTATCTCTGTTGGTGTTCTGGGTGTAGTATTAGTCAAACTGCACATGGAAGGCCATATTCAGAAGGAATGTATGTTGATTATCTGATATTTAGATGGTAATACAAATTCAAGTTAGCTCCACAAAGTCTTTCAGATGCGTCTGCACATGAATTCAAGCTCAGGATTCAGTCTGAAGGCTCTACAAGAGAAAGAAGTAACGAACCCCCAAAATACAAGAACTTGCAAGATACCCTGAATGAAGCAATTATTTAGAGTTTTTGACTCTTTGTGGAAGTCACCAGAAGAGCTTTTAGAAAGCCATGCCAAATTTCTTCAGTTGTTGTTATGCTCCTCCATTCATGTACTATATGCATATAACAAATACCTGTGCTGTTATGTGTAAACAAGTTCCTTAAAATCTGTAAACACAAGACATTCAAACATTGCATTTTGCTGTACAAAGGAACATCTGAAGGTATTCTCTCACCTCCAAAACTGAAAGATCAGATTCAAGTATTTAGAAACCACACTGCTCTAAACTCAGGCTTTCTTAGGGTTCTCCACCATGGTACTCACAACGAGTTGTGCCATACAAACTACACTGAATTTATAGGGATTCTCCCCTGTGGTGAACTATTCTAGTATCTTCCAGCTCCCTCAACCAGAAGGGAAACGGCCTCTATTTTAAGTTGCCCCCAATATTTTTTTTGCTTGCCTTTGGAAAAGGTACAGATCAGGAAGAAGGGAAAAAAAATTTAAATGACCTCAACTAACCTAAAAATCAGCATGGAAAAAGCAAGTAAAAGACATGCTAGCAGAGATAAACTAACTACTCAGACCACCTGGCAATGCTTTGGAGGAAGCATATAGCATCTTGGGCATTATTTAAACCTGCTCCTAGAGCAAACACATGAAGGCTCACGGCATGACAATAACCTAGTAATTATGTCCTCACACATTTTGTTAGATAATATACTACAGTAATTTGTCCAAGTATATACCAGATACCTCCTTAACTTCATGAGATTTGGAAACTGCATTTGGTTTTCTAAAAAGTTCTTCCTTTTTAAAAGGAAAATAAGGTGATCTGTACTAGATTTCATTTTGTGCCTTAGGATTTTAAATATTCCTGCCTGTATGATCCATCTTCTGCCTCCACACTGATCTACTGGATACACTAGCTCACCATAACTGTGCTTAGACAACACAGATGACCCATTAAAAAAATTACTGTATGAAGCAATTAAAAATAATAATCCATAGTTCTCAATACATGATTAATACACATTACTTTTTCAATTTTGAATTTCAAATCAGTTTGGTAATTTCTAATTATAATCCTATCACTACCTTTACTGCTTTTTTGCAGAAATGTACTTTTATATTAATCCTGCATTAAAAACATGACATACTAGTCATCTAAAAGAAGCAAGGTAAACAGGTGTAATAAAGTAATGGAAGACAATAAAGTACACTAAACCTTAGAAAATCATAAACATGCTACATATAGTATGCTCTAATAAAATAAAATTTTCTAAAAAAAATGAATCCTAAATATACCATAACTTCCTCCAGATGATAATTTTCCACGAATTTATAACATAACCTTTGAAAAATACAGAAAACAATACACATTCATACACTTACAAGAAGTCTGCTGAAAGGTTAGAACGTGAAGAACACATTCAACATCCACAGCCTGTTTAGTTACAGATGCCCTCTTGGAAACAGGTAATGTGCCTAGGAATAGTCTTTCACCAGCTCTCTTCTGAAGTTACCACACTGTACTCTCAGATTTATTCCACCATTGTTTCCTCTAGCTTACAAATCACTGAATTCTGCCCATTACAGCAAAACAGAGCAGACTTTCCCATGCACACTCTAAATACTACCTTGGAAAAGTGCTTCCACTATACAGATAATCTCCTTAAATGCAATTTTCTCAATTGTATCAATCAACCCTAATGACCACTTCACGAGTAATCAGGTAGGAGGTATAAGTAGTATTAAATATTCCTCATCATCCTCTCCAGACAACATTTAACTGCTCAAATTAACAAAGAACACTACAGGCAATTCTTCTTAAGAATACAAATATGATGAGACAATGTCCTGTTATCTTGTGTAAAACTACAAAAGCTTGATTCATGTTTCTCTTTCTGCTTCTAAAGACCATGGACTTCAGGTCTTACCATCCCAAACAGCCAAAAATTCCAAATCCTACAATGCTTTTTTTCCTCTTAACAGATTTTAGAGAAGGAAACTCCTGCAGTCACCAAAAATACCCAACTTAACTGAACATAAATGTAACATATACCAGTTACTCTGGGTTCAGACTCTTGCTTCTTCTACATTGTTGATATAGGTTAAAAGTACTTCCCAAACTCCCTATCCATGCAAAACTCAAGCTATCTAATCCATGTGACAAGAGTTTGTAATTGTCTGCGTCTTACTTTATTTATTAATCCTAAGCATGTTTTCCCCAGTACCATTATGGCCAGCACACTGAAGCTGCATTTAATCAGATGACCTCAGGAAAGCCATTTTTGGACCGTTGTGCCAAGCCACACATATGTTTCACCTACTCATCAGACAATCATTTCTATGATAATTGGGCTCTGCAGAAAAAAACCCACCACCAAACCCAAAGAACAGATCCAAGTCAACACTTCCCCACCCCCCCACTACCTGTCACTTCCCAACTAAGAAACAGATCTTACAATGATTATAACAAGGCAATCAAATTCTGGCATTATTCTTTAGCAAACTGCTTATTCAGAAATGTTACACCTTGGTGAAATTATACCTCAGATCATTTATGCTTCTTTGCCTCAAGACTTCTTCAGAAATTAACAAATAGCACTAACATAATTAACACTAAGGAAGATGCCATCAGATTTCTCTCTTGCTGTGTCTGCTTCCACAGTAGAGAAGCTGGAGCCAACAATCCTTTTAGTAGAAAATTATTCTAGTATAGTTCGGTTCAGCACTACACTAAAAGAGAAAGAATAAAACATTTGTCAATCCAAGTTCTTTCCCAAAATATCTCACCTTCCAAACTCTCTACCTTTTCGGCCTCATTTCCATCTTCATAACCTTGTAAAGGTCCCAAGTCTTTCTCTGTTCTTTCCTTCTCTGATGCCGCTGAATCCCGACAAACACCATCAAATTCCTTTTCATGATCTCTGTCCAGTTTTGTTTCACTGTGTTTTGTTGATTCTTTTTGAGAGGGGATGTCAACAGTTCTGTCTCTCTCTCTCTCAGCAGCATCAGGTAGTCTGTCTCTCTCTCTGTCCAGCTCCCGTCTTTTTTCTCTCTCCCTCTCTCGTTCTCTGAGCCTCTCTCGTTCCCTGCTCCTTGGCCAGTCTTTGTCAACATCTCTGTCCCAGTCTCTCTGTCTCCCCTCTCTCCTGTCTCTCTCTCGTTCACGATCATGTTCATGTCGATCTCGCTCCTGAAGCCTTTCCCTGCTATCAAAGGACCCAGATCTGGAATGGACCTGACGATCTGATTCAGGAGAACTTCTTCTTGAACTGTGGCTTCTTGAATCTTGACGATCTGAATAAAAAATTTTTAATATATGAGTGACTATAGCATGTAAATATAATAACATTTTACTAGACCAAAGCATTTTGAAGATTCAGGTATGAAAACGTACTTCTCAAAAGCATCATCTTCAAATCAATAATGCCTTCATATTGCCTATAGATTTAACCTTACTTAAAAATAAAAGGTATTTCTCCCACTCACAAAAGATTTTTAGTGGTTACTTTCTACTATGACAGAAGGCAAAATGAAGGTACATCATTTTAACTCAGAAATTTAGGGAAGGGGGAAAACAAAACACCAAAGAAAAACAAAAACAAAAAAAAAGGAATAATCTCAAAATTCAAAAATTTCAGAATATGTCTTCCAAAAGCTAGGAACATCTTAGATAGCAAATGATGAATTCAGAAAAATAATTTCAGGCATGTAACCATGAGGAGAACACAGAGCTTTAGTGCTTTAGGAGGAGGATATTTTCCTACTGATGATGTTTAAATTTTAAAACATTTTACCCCTTTTTTTTTTTTACAAGAACTACACAAATAAACCAAGCCAATTTTGAATATTTTGATTTGCAACAAAGATGATTTCCATATGCTTTAAAAGCATGCCTAACAGGAACCATGACAGATTTACCTCAGTGAAAGTAGCTCCTGAGATGATAGCAGATCTCTCTTCCAGAAAGAAGAGACATTTTCATTTTGCATAGACTTCAGTATTTCCATATCAAAATGAATGTTAATAATGAATTTAAGAACATTATTTAGATAATAAAACTACCTCAATGTTCTGTTAACACAAGCATTTTCTAAGAGTTCTTTCTGTCCTACAAATCACTTTATTCCCCAGCTAGCATTAACTGAATCTGACTGAATGTATTGGTGTAAACAAAGTGGTAATCCTGGCCGCTGAGGATCACCTTCTCAAATATGGTAACACTTGCAGGAATCTTAATTCACTCTAGTTTTACAATGAACGGCAGAGCACCTCCTTCTCCCTTCACAATGATTACAAATGAAAAGGGAATATTGCCATACAAGAATGATTTGGGATTTGTACCTTTGCACTTTGATACAGAAGTTATATAGGTCAGTCTCACTAAAATGTATCTTATTACCTGAAGATGTGCTGCGACTGGGTTCCCCTCGTTTCAGCTGATCAATTCTGGACTTTCGTTCCCCAGTGATTTCTAAGCTTTTCTTCTCTCTGTCCCTGTCCCTATCCCTGTCCCTGTCTCTAGAGCTACTGTGCAGGATCCTCTTCCGTCCAGTCTGGTCATCTCCACTGCGATGAGCTGACTCATTGGAAGGGGATCTAAGTCTGCTTGAGGCATGGCTCCGATTACTACCAAGGCTGCTGCTGCGCTTCTGATCCACAGGTTTACGGTGTAGTCCATCCTCTATAGTAACATGAGGTGCTTCCACCTTTTCTCCCCTTGTTCTGTGACTTTTTCTATGGGAATCCTCAGTGCTTCGTTCTGGAACAACAATGTCACCACGTTCAGGAACATCTTCATCTGACCAGTCACTAAATGTTGTATCTTCTCTTTTTGGAGGGACTTCTGCCACAGCTTTCTCAGGTGGTGCTTCAACTAATTCTTCTTTTGTTACAGGGGGGGTTCTTGGGCCTTTCTTCTTTTTATGATGTGGAACAATTTCTTCATCAGAAACTTCAGAATCACCCTTGGACCTCTTCCGCTTTTTCTCTACGTTTTTCTTTTTCTGACCTTTCTTGGGTGAAAAAACCTGGCTTTCTTCAGTCGTTGATTCATTAGCATACCTTTCCACACCACTGTCATCATCCTTCTTTTTCTTTGTGGCCTTTTTCTGTACTTTAGACTTCTTCTTGCTGTCATCATGCATTCTATCAGAAGCATCCCTTTCTTCAGAGGGACGGTGTCCAAGATTTTCCTGAATCCTGGAGCGGGAGCCTTCTGAAGCATCTGGTTGCTCTCTTTGCTTATCTGCTGAAGAAACCCTCTCTTTAAACTCTGGTTCTTCATAACGCCGGGAACTCTCCTTTCTGTCCGATTTTCTTTCTTCTTCTTTCCACCGACTCTGTCGCTCTTCAGTAACATGAGAGGGGCTCAGTGACCGCGATTCCTGTGGCCGCACAACCTGACTCAGAAGTCTGTGCTTTTCATCTAGAAAATGGAAAAAAAAGAATGTACTTGTATTGCTTAGGGAGTTGAACATGTGAGCATTTGGTATCCTGTGCATGCCACAAAGTGTCTATTAAAACACATAATCCATTATTTCAGTTACATTTCTTAAGTTTTTCTACTGCTGCAACAGGAACAGACTATTTCCATTTTGGTAAGCATGCATCTTAATAGATGTGGAAGTCACTGTCACCTGGCAGATGTAACATAGTGACAAAACAAAGATAAAAGACAAACATAGATTAAGAAAAATGGTGTTGCTCATAAAAATAAGGGGAGGATGACACTTACATAAGCTCTTGCCATGTTTCTCCTAAAGATTGCAAGTTATTTGCCATAGGCAGAGAGTAAGCTGGATCCAGCTGCAGGGAGAGCTCACTCCTACTTACTTTTATCATCTCCACTGTTGTAAGCATCACTATCGGGAGAGTGCTCACGGCGACGTTTGGGTGACTGACGAGGACTTGGACTGCTTTCATTTCTGTGACGCTTCCTGCAGAAGAAACACATACAATCAAAATTATTCAGGATTTCTTAAAGAAAACCATTAACTGAGTTTATCATTAATACAGTTCCTGAAGTTAAGCACCTCATACAGAAGACAATGCATCTAAGGATGCCAGAAAGTTTTGTAGTTTTCTAAGCTGTTCTTCCAAAACAGCAAATATGATCAGTTTTCTGACCATACTGTAAGATACCTCAAACTGAAACTAGCACTTAGAAAAGTAAATTTTTAGAAGAAGTTATGAAAGACTACTAAGATCAATTTTTCCCTGTGGCAATGATCCTTGCAGTGAGCTGACCCCAGCTGGCAGCTAAGCCTCCACCTAGATGCTTGCTTACTTCTCCCCTCACTGGGATAGGGGAGAGCCCATATTAGATGATTTATGGGAATCCACAATTCCCTCACACAGAAGAAACTCATCACTTCCAAGCAATGCAGCTATTCAGGGCAATACTGTTTTGTTTACTATTGCCAGAACAATGAGAAATTTATCATACTAAATGAAAAAAAAAAAAAAGTAGTGAATCAGTGCTACGCACTTAAAGGAAACACCACACATTTATTTGGGACACTATTCACAACTTCACTGGTAGCCTTCTGGTACTGAAAATTTAGTAATGCAAAGGGTAATGCATGTTCCTCACAAATTTAATGAATAAAGTCACGAACCCTGACCAAGTTTGCTGCTCTCTGACTTTCCAGGATTCAAAAGGTACCACAGTCTGCTTATGTTCCCAAGGACTCCAGCATTATTAAAGGCAAGGCCATGCAAGTATACTTGGAAGGGAAAATGATATCATCCAACTCAATTGTTAGCTCCTGAGTAGTGCCATGATTCTGCACTAACAAAGCATCAGATTAACTCCGCCAGCATAGCACTGATTGTGGGGCCACCAGTATATGCCATACAGATGCAGGGGAGCCGTGGCTCCATACCAGGCCTCTGCATAAACAAGGTATCTTCTTCCTTATGATACTCCCCCTTCCTTACTGACTTAGTGAAATCAACAGTAAAAGACTTGCCTTCCCCTTCCCCCTCCTTCCCCTTTGATGGAAGTAACATTTGGATCCACTCACTTGGATTTTCTTTCCTCATGGATATCTCTTGAACTTCTTTCTTCTCTGGTATCTTCTCTCTTATCCCTGCGGTCTTCCCTTCCTTTTTCTTTGTCATCCCAGTCTCTCTGGCGGTCTCTTTCTTTATCCCGGTCTCGACCTCTCTCCCTTTCTCGTTCCCGCTCTCGATCTCTTTCTCGCTCTCGCTCCCTTTCTCGTTCCTCCCGCTCCCGCTCTCGCTCTCGCTCCTTCTCCCTCTCCCTCTCCCGTTCCCGTTCCCTGTCATGGTCCCTGTCTCTGTCCCGCTCACGGTCCCTGTCTTTGTCCCGCTCTCTCTCCCTCTCCCGTTCCCGAGCACGATCTCGTTCCAACTCTCTTTCCTTCTCCCTTTCTCTTTCCCGGTCTCTTTCTCTTTCCCTCTCTCGGTCCCTCTCCCTTTCTCGCTCTCTCTCCCGGGCTCTTTCATCTCTCCTATCATCGGACCGATCCACTCTTCGATCTTCTCTTCTTTCATCCCGCTCGAGGTCATCACTTCGTCCTTGATGTCGTACTGGTGAGCTTGCTCTCTGATCTGCAAAGAGAAGCAGGTTTGATTATCAAGTGCTGAAGGGACATAAAGCGCTTCCACTACACTAATAAAAACCCAAAAGCTTTTGTTTCGTCAATCTAGATATTGGTCTGCATTAAATGAAAAGCAACTCTCTGCAGAAACATGGAAGTTTCTCTTTGGGGAGGGAAAATACAAAAAGTGGTACTGATTTTGAAAGATTTTTTCATTATTTAGTGAGTGGGCTCTCCTTATTTTAACCAAAAGTTACTACAAAGATTTTATTGTCTACCAGATTTTTCTGAATGGCTTCAAAAGGTAATTATATGCCTCACAGCCTAGCTATTACCATTGCATTACTCAATTCAAAATCTGGTATAAGATCCCAAAAACCTTGGAATGACGTATATATGAAAAGACTTCTCCACAAAAATTTTACTTCCTTAACCTGACCAAAAAGTCATGGGCTTTACAGGAACTCACGCTATTCATAATACATAGTGTAAGTTACTGCAAAGTAAGAAATACTGGCCTGTGTCATCACAGGAGAACTCTGCAAAGAAATACACAACCAAATCCATGAGAAAGGGAGAGGCAACGATAAGATACAGATACAGGAAGCAGAACTGCTTTAAGTTTTCATACATATTCACTGCAGAGTCTCAGTTTTAGAAACCAAGTTTTTCATTGTTCAGACTGTGGAACAGTCAGAGAGAAAACTAAACTTATGTAGAAAATTGCTAATCCAGAAGGACAGTGAAACCTGATTTATCTAGATTGTATTTACTCTCCATAGATTTAACTGCATTTTGTTAATTATATTTTGGATATCTTTTGAGTATTTCTATAAATTCTGACCACTTAATAATTTCTATGCTGACGCTAGTAGTATTTGAACCACAACAAATCAATAAAACTATTTTTCCACAACATATATTAAAAGCACTATACAAAAGAGCAAAACCCGGCATGAACAGAGGTTGGTATTTTGTGGTCCATTACTTTGAAGCTCAGAGTACACTTCACCGTAAATGAAGACAACATCCACCAGGGGCAAGCAGCGAGAGTTTGAACTGGATTAAATCAATAAAACATGCATTTCCATCAGTTTAATCAATTTTTATTTCTGAGTGAATTAACAGTGACTTAATGCTCCCCTGTTACCAGGTGAAATTAAAAGCAAACCTGAGCAATGTAGATCTAACACTTCATTTTAAAAAAGGCAAATCATCAATCCAGGCAATTGGTTCTATGAACAGGTTTCACATTTTTTTGATGATGCCTATAACATTGTATGATTTACTGTGTGTATTAAGTATTAGATTTTGTACAGAAGTTCTGTAACTCCTATTTGTTACATCAGATGAAAAAACATCCACATGAAAGTCTTACATTAGTTAAGATACTAAGTTAATTAGTTAAGATACTAAGAAGTGTATTAGACAACTAAATGTGGATAGTCAGCACTTCTTGTGACTTCATTTTTTGAAGCACTGTTCAGTGTTTGATTGGAAGATTTACTATTTGCCTTAGTTGAATAAAGGTGGCACAAATTTGCAAGCTTGCACTTTAAAATCATACTAAAACAATTCCTTGCATATCAGAACTAAGTACCAAGCAAAATCTATCTGGATTTTTCTCTGAATGACAAATGTTAAGACTGTGGTCTAATTATGGAAACTATGACTTGAATTCTAACTCTGACTAGATACTACTATAAAATTTGCTGAATTTTTAAGGAAAAAACCAACAAATCTTATCTCCATTCAAGCTCTTTATATTTCCCCTCTCCAGGGAAACAACAACTCATTCAAAGCAACTTCCCTTCTAGAAATGTATTTTGTTGTGATGTCATGTTTTACTTCTAAAGGTTTTTTTCTGGTTTTTGGTTGTTGGTTGTGGGTTTTTTAAATTCTTAATAAATTAAGAACTCTGTATGATATGAATAGCACAAATTACATTATAATATACCTAGGATTTATTGGGGGTGGGGAGGTGAAAGAGATGAAAGCTAGTCTGCAAAAGCCAACCCCCAGGACACATTCAAACTGCAGGATTTTTCAGCTGACAAGAAAAAGGAAGCCTGCTTTGTTGAAATCCTGCCTTCAAGACAAGAAAGAATCTAAAGCAGAATGTTCCAGAAGAACAAGCAATAGAAAGATTTCAGCAGGCCAAAATGCATCTCTGAAAGTAGCATACAAAACATCCCTTTGAAAGACTCAGTTAAACAACCACTAGAACATACCTGTTACTTCCCAATTAAAATTCAAGACAGAAAGAAAACCACTGTAATTTTGTATTTATTCCTTACAGCTCTTCCTTTCATTTCCATGCTATTTAAATTTCCCTGACTACTCCTGTTCTCTTAATTGGTAAGCAATATAAATTTTCTAGAGTGAAAGCTGGCACTAGAGACAACACAGTACTCTTTCAGGTGCAGAAGTATGACATCTCGCATACTATGTCTAAAAGAACAGTCTTTCATACTCTTTCCATGACCACTGGTATCTGTACCAACATTTACCAGCCAATTACTACTGACCACAGCAAAGCATTCATCACTATTAAATTCCCTAGGCAATTCATTTTTAAAAAATTAATCATAAACGTAAACTGTCACTTACTTTAGTAGTAAGTAGTCCATAATTAAGTCAGTCTAGTAGTCAGGCCTACCCCAAAACACGTGTAAGTAATTTACAGTGCAGAAGTACAATGTTTCTATACAGACAAACAGAGCAAGTAATGAAATAAAATTGTGAATTTAAGCTTAGATATGTAGAGTGTGTACATGAAGCTGAGGAAGAGGCAAAGAGGGGGAAAAATATTTTACACTGAAGTTGTACGTTGTACAATGTAATCTGTGGAAGAAATTTAGTTTGTTTAAAGACTACTTGGATTAATAAAGACAGAAGCTGCCAAAATATAGCCATGGGGAGGGAGAAAGACCACAGCACTCACGTACACTGCCAATATGAGAGATGTTACTACAGAAGGTAACTCAAGGATAGGACTAGTATCAGTGTGCAGTGCCAGATGAGTTATTTATGAATTAGTGGTGTAAGGGCAGAACAAGGAAGAAAAAGAAGCAGAGAGAAACACACATATTCATACATACACATTTGACTACAAATGTATGTGTAAAAAAATACATTAAAATACCTCTTTCCCTGTTGTCACGCCTGTCCCGTTCACCATGTCTTCTTTCAAAGGAGGAATCCCTTGCTTGTTCTCGACTGTCATAGCGATCCCGATCAGCGTAGCTACTCCTTGATTCCCAGCTGTCATGGTAGTTTCCACTACTGCTGTGACCATCAACCTGGGATCCTCTAGTCCCCCGACTCCCTAATAGAGATGTATCAAGATAAAAGATGAGTTTCTACATGTAAGGAAATTACTGATATTTTATACCAACTGAAGTAGTAACTTCTAATAAACTTGAATTAAGTGTTCATGGAAACAGAAATTGTAGCACTAAACTCTACTTAAGCAACAGCTCATATTTCACGTTTTAACTGTAAAGTTATTATTTTCATACTGGAGACTCAAGACTTTCCAAATCAGCATCCCCTAGTCATAGCATGAAGCCTCCTGACTGGAAATACAACAGTCCAAAAGCCAGTTCACATTTGTTCTGAGTAGGATGTAAGACAGTGAAGCAGGAATAAGCAGAGAAAGTAGAGATCATTTTTTCCTATACAAATTGTATGGCATTTCCCTAATGAAAATGTCCTAACAAACCTGAGAAAACCAAAATATATTTACTATAGGTGATTAAAAGGTGATAAATGAAGCTGTTCTACAAAGTGCATCAGACTTTCAAAACTACTGCCAAAGGTTAAAATCCCACTTTTTTTTTTGGTCAATCAAGAAGGGGCAGAGTGGTGAAAGGTGGGTCTGTGTGAAAGATGTTTTTTCAAGTGCCCAAGACATGCAGTTATTTCTGAGAACACAAAAAACCTGCTGCACACACAATATATGGAGACAAACTGCCCCCTATGAATCTTCTGCTACACATCAGCCTCTGGTGTTTGTAGCCCATGGGAAAACCTAGGGTTGCAGAAACATTACATAGAGTGGTGTAAGGGTTAGGGTTTGTTTTAAAATGGGATGGCAGAATACCAATGTTATGCCACTTTAATGAATGGAGAACTCAGGAGTGCTATAAATTTAAGCAACTGTTCTAATTTAACAACAATGGAATTGAACATAGCTTTAAAAGCATGAACTGAACTGTTTGGCAACACTACCATAACAATTATCAAACAAGATAGTATGAATATCAATACTCAGTCTCCAGTGATACGAACGCTTATTAATATTTTAAATCACGCAATACCCTTGTCAGATAATTCTGGACCTCTGCCTCGACTTCTGCCAGTTCTATCACTTCTGCTCTCATTTCTGGAGTCACTTCTGGAGTCATTCCTTGATTCAGCACGAGAGCTGTCCTCTCTGCCATGTGATCTTCCATAGCTGCGCAAGTCCTCCTGATACTGGTCATCCTTTTTATGGGCATCACGGCTCTCTCTGTCTCTGTAGTCATGGGAATCTCGTGTGGAGCGCGAGTCTCTCTGATCACGACTATCTTTGGTATCTCTGCTATAATCTCTTGTATCTCTGGAGTCTCGAGTGTCTCTGGATTCCCTTGGCTCCCTCCGATCTCTGTTGTCTCTTGGCTCCCTCCGATCTCTTCCATCACGAGACTCTCTGTCATCTCTGTGATCCCTGGAGGTACTCTGCTCCTGGTCATAATCACGATCATCTCTTGTTTCTCTGTCTTTCTCTCTTTTCCCTCTAGTTTCTGTAAAATGTTTAAAAGAGTGATACGGTCAAAAAGTACTTCTGACATACACAGAGAAAACAAAAATTAATACGTAAGTAGAAGATCACGTTGGGTATCTACGTATATATTCAGTAAGTTTTAAGGATCTTGTTGTGAATTTGAACCTGTACTTTACAAATATTTACCTGTTCAAAAGGCAGTAAGTATATTAAAAATAAATTTCACATTAGAGAGCAAGCACACTTAAATAATTTTAAGGTAGGGTCATTTCTCCTCCCATCAGATTCCCTTTTTTCTACAGACACACACATGTAGACCACTTGCTTTTAAGACCTCAATGCCCTGCTGAATATTTTTTTTTTTTAAATTACATGTTTATAATGTTACTGCTACAGGAAGGCAAGTTTACAGACAGTCTAAAAAAAGCTGACATATGTACTCTTTGTAATCTGTCTTTTGAGAGAAGCAGTGTTTCCCCATTACAAATTACTCAACCAGCTTTACAGATTTCCAGAGGGAATGACCGTTTCTTTGCACAAACTTCAGGTAATGTCAGTTAAAAAGACAACAGACACAGCAATCAGTGAGGACTGGATTAGCATTTGTGCATCTCACAGAAAAGACCTACAGTTACTTACAGTATCCTGCTGCCATTCAGCTGATCCACTAGTATATGCCTGACACCAAGAGAAGATCACTCACCTACTGACACCAACATTGTGCATTACTGACACCACGTCTACACGGATGCCTACAGGATCTTTACAATCAGCTGACCCTACATAAGCAGTCCTATCAGGAATACTCCACCTCACAGTCCCTGAAGACAGCACCACCAGCACAGGAACAATAAATAATACTGCCAGTATTTTCTTCGTCGACTAGCCATTGGGATAGGTGCAGATAATGCCACAATTTGAAAATCAAATTTAAAAATGCAATTTGCAAACAAAAAAAAATTATTCTGAAGTGCTATTTCTTATTCATACCATCCCGCCTTTCATGGCGCCTATCATGAGACTGTGAAGTCCGATCACGATCATGTCTTCCTTTTTCTCTTCCAGGAGATCGGTGTCTCGAAGGGCTTCGCTTCCTCTGAGGAGAAGAGGAAGAGTGGGGGGGATAAGGAGAAGACGACCGCCTTGCAGGCGGGGAAGCTGTCCTTTGATAGGATGGAGAAGGAGTTCTTTTGCGGTGTGGGGAAGGAGAATGTCTTTGAACAGAGGAGCCTGACTGTGATGAAGAGGAGTGATGTCTGGAGGATATGGGAGAATGATGCTGACCTGATGGGGAAGCAGACCTGCAAGGAAGAGTCAAAATAGGCACACATGTAAAAACTTGGTTTGAAAGGTTCTTACCCTACCCTACAAAAAAAGTGATTAAAATAACCTGTGCATCTCTTCCCTTTGTCTGATGAAAATAAGTGCTGTTTCTCTACAAAATATCAAAGTAGTCTTCCCTCAAGGGTACCAAGCATATCCTTTCAAAGTACACTTACTTTTAAATGGTTACAGTTTATTTAATACCCAAGAGCAAGTTGTCCAATCAAAACTGTATTACACAGCTACCAGAAAGCCTTCCTGGGGAAGGGAGGGAGGAGTCAGAAATTATCTTGCCCACCCCAAAACCAAGAACAGTTGTTTTCTTCAATGTAAAATGCTTTTTGGAGGTCATGGTAAAATTAGCAGTTAATTTTTTACACAGTGTTATCTAAGGGTGATTTTTCTTATTTTGTTTAAAGCAAAACTGTCTCCTTCTTGTGTATTTTTAAACTACTTTCTTTTATTATAAGCACTGATCTTTAAACAATTTAGGCCTGGATCCTGAAAACTCATAAGCATATCTACTTAAAATTTTAGCAAGCATGAATGTTTATACAAACAGGGAAAACTCGTATCTAATACAATAAGAAAAAGCATACAAAGTGTCTCTCATCTTTGAAATCCCATCACTTAACTAAAGATCATCTACACGGCAGTACAAAAATTTCCTCATAATACATTATCCCATACAGTCTAACATGGACAAACACACACTTCAAGCCTTTAGGTTCAGTAGTGGTTTTTTTCCCCTTATCAGCACCAAAGCAACTTACAAGTATCTCTTCCTGAAATACGCATTGCCCTTAACTCCCAACCCCCTTCCACTTCAGAAAATTCTCCAAAGAGAAGAGCAGGAGTCAGCAAAACCACACATGAATAACATGTCTTAAAAAATACCACTTAATTTTGAGTAAATTAATCCCTGCTTTTGAATGTCCATACACAGTGTTGGTGTCCTCAAATAAACATCCAGATCAGACAGATGAAGCTCTCTGTTTCAGGTGGCACACAAATGAAAGACTACTTCACCAAAGCAAGTAGTACCTCCCTGCAATCTTCTGCAATAACCTAACAGTTGGTAAAGATAAATACATAACACAGCTTTTGCTGAGTATCTTGCAAATGTTATAAGACATTTTTCTCAGCAAGAAAGTTGCTGTCAGTTGAGCTCTGAAGAGAATGAGCTCTGGCATAATTCAGGTTAGCAGACTTACAACCTGTCATGACACTATCCAGAAGCCAAACAGACAGTTGCCCAGCCAACGATACTCATTAGTGGATCTGCTGGCTAATGCTTCTTAAAGATCCAGACTCTGCAGGTAAACGGATTCTCCTCACGTCAAGAACACAGGGCAATGATTCAGCTTCCAAGGAGCAAAGCTTCAGGAATGGAAAGCGAAGTGAAATCACTGGCAATCTGAGGTAGGAACTCAAGTCTGTAATGAAGTCTTTTTTTGGTAAAAGACAACATGGTGGAAATCTTCTATTAGCATCAGCATTTCATCTTTCCTTCTAGTCAAGATCAGTGACTCAAGAAAACTACCTTCAGAGCCCCATGGAGTAATATGCTGATTACCATAGGACCAATCTCATGAAGATGGTGGTTTTACAGCCAGATTCCATTACAGAATCAGATATATTCACCAAAGGAAGCATCTTGACTTCATTGTTGAGGCACTTCAGACTTGTTGATTGAGAGATGTCAAACAAAATTTTTGCAGGACAGGGTGAAATAATACTTGAACTGAGCCTGCATACCTCTAAGATGACAATTTGTACACATTGTCACATACAAATGAAACGGCCTGGAATTAGTAGTAAAATTTCCAAAGCACTCTAAGCAGAATTCTGTCAGGGTCAGGAATGACTGACAGAATACAA
Organism: Microhierax caerulescens; assembly: GCA_035590215.1. Taxonomy (NCBI): domain Eukaryota; kingdom Metazoa; phylum Chordata; class Aves; order Falconiformes; family Falconidae; genus Microhierax; species Microhierax caerulescens. The sequence continues at coordinate 31,207,277 of JAVJGJ010000014.1, read as the reverse complement.
TATAATTTCATGATTTACAGTCTTTAAACTAAGACTACATTTACTTTTCATCATTAAAACATTATTATGAAACACGGGGTTATCAAAATTGGCTTGCATGGAAGGCTATCAGTGGTTTGGAGACAAACAAAACATTCTGAATATTCTTTCCCACTTCTAGCAGAAGGCCCATTTATCTTCCCTACTTAACATTCCCTTGCACAACACTTGATACATTTGCACAGAACCTCCAAGCAGGCAGTAATGAGCAAAATACTGGAATACGTCAGAAAAAAATGGGGAAAAGGGTACTGCAGAGGTATTTTTCAGTCTCCTTACTAGTGCCAGCCACAGGGGGAATGGGCTGCTGTAATCCCTTTGCTATAAACAATCTAATTTAGAGAAAATGTCTATCAGTGGCATCTAGCTTGAAACAATACAGTGTTGTTCCAGCTGAACTGAGTCACCACAGCAGCAAAAGAGCTTGCTTAAGGCTCTCAGGACTGCTGAATGGATGGGTTTTATTTTGCTTGTTTTATCAGCATGCAGATATATGTGACATCTGGTGTCTTCCCCTCATCCTTCAACAGAAGTGCAGGAGATAAGCATGCCTCCCTCTCCTTTATACAGACATAGGACTGCAGCAGTATTTAGCACTGCCTTTCTAAACCTAAGCTTACAGACTCCTTCAGACCAAAATAAGAAGCCTCCTTCTTTCTTTTTAATGGGTGGTAAAAGATTTTTTTTCCTAAGGCCCCTAGAACTAGCAAGTTCTAGAAGCAAGAACAAGAAAGCCCCTGAAGCTTTCTGCAAGAGTGGTTTCTGAAATTGTCCTCATACTGTACTGTTTAGCCAGTTGTGCTTGATTTTCAGGAAAGATGTGTAGAGGCAAGATCTGTTACCCATTCTAGTAACGGAGAAACTCTGCTCCTTCCCCATCTCCAAGGTAGAAGACTTCTCACATTTTCTACTTTTTAAGAAGGGGGAAGGTGAGGAAAAGAAAAAAAATAAAATTCCAAAAGATCACAGACTATGCCTCATATCAGACTTATGAAGTTCCACCTGAAGCTGAACAGCTGAGAGGAACTGATAAATGGAAGCCCATACCATGACTTGTGTTCTTGACATGACAGGTACTCTCAACGCGGTAATTTGGCAAAAAAACAGAAGTCTTGGAGCTCAAGTGTTTGAGGCACACACATATCCACAACAGACACATATAAACAAGTAGTCAAACCAACAGAAGAAGTTTCTAAATTAGAACTATTTATGGAAATGGAAATAAAATACATGCAATTGACCTCCCACCTGCGAGAGGGTGAGAAGTTATGTTTGTGACTGGTTGACTTGGCTGGAGCTCGGGAGGTTTGTCTTCGCCTTGCAGCAGGTGGTGAATACTCCCTGGAAGGGGAAGAATTACTGCCAGAATGATCTGCAGGACTAGGAGAACGCTTCTGTCTATGGGAGCTTTCAGAGGGATCCCTGGGAAACATAAACAGCAGCTTGTTTAACAGGTGTAATATGGCATTAGTACATTTCTAGGAAATTACAAACAACTTCAAGACAGAACCTGTTCTTACAAGACCAAGAACTATCTTAGAGTCATTTGTTCCATCTATAATTTCACATACAAAATTACTTTAATCTAGCAAAACTTAGGAGTGCAAGATATGCACTAAAGTTCTTGCTGATCACTGGACTGTAAAATACAAAACTAGAACATGTACACCCAAAAATATAGTCTTGTAATTTTACCCAATATTTCATGTGGCAGTGAAATGGAATCCCTATCAACGGAGAATTATCTTGCTACCCTATTTAAAAAATTTTGTAATGTCAGAACTTTATTTAAGAAGCCTCAAGCTCATAGACATTTTCAAATGCTCACCACAGTTGCAAATGGATGAAAGAGATCTGTCAGAACCTTCAACTATTTCACTTACTGTACACCATGAAGATTTGACATTATTTCTTTATTATTATTATCATTATTATTATTTAGGAAAAAAAAAGACAAAAATCCAACACTGAAATAAAAGGCTGTAGTCACTACAGCAATATCTGATTATAGTACGATAAGCCAAGTACTCTCTTAATCCTTTCATCAGCACTAGCTAGAATGTTCTTCTCTACTGCTTATGACCTCCTTCCAGTAATGGAGTGTTAAAGCATGAGGAAATAAGATATTTTAAAGTATGGTATAATTTATTTAATCAATTAAAAATACACAGTTCAGCAGTCTTCCACTCCTTACTCTTCACTATAAGTTAGAAAGCAAACCCATATACCAACAGGTACCCTATTTTCATCAAGGGAATACAGGACTTAAAAATGCCAATGATGTATTTTTCAACTTAAATAGATGCTTATGCTTCAGAAAATAATGGGAATAGTCATAGTAATCCACCATTTGAGAAAGAGAGATATGCAAAAGTGAAGTAATGCTAAAATGGCAGTAGTCTGCTACAGAAATACTTTTAACTTACTGATTAGGGGGAGTTTAAACATGCCACTGCCAATTTAGAAAGATATTAGTCCTCTAAAGATTTCAGAAAAGCAGGCAAGAGGACAAGTGAACGACTTTGATAAAGATTTTGGCAAATTAATTGCTCCATTGGTGAAGGTCCAACTTCCTGAGAAGTAGTGAATCTCTCAAAAAGGCACTTTACAAGCTTACTAAGTTATGCAATTAAAGCCTACCAATCTGATAGTTCTAGTCTATCAATCTACCTAACGCGCTTAAAATATTTAATGAGTATTGGAAAGGTTCTTGGCAGAGCAGGTATAAATCCCTTATTATTCAGTGTTCCTTAAAAAATAACTTGAAAAGCAAGGTTACATTAACGTTAAAAGCTAATAAAGCAATATAACTTACCTCTGCTTCTCTTTTTTTTCCTTGTGCCTTTCAAAGTCACGCCCTCTCTCTTTCACCTCCCTTGCCTTTTCTTCTGAACGTTCTTTCGCTTTATGTTTTTCTTTGTGTTTTTTGCCCAGGGGAGTTTCCTCTTGTACTGGAGGAGGAGGACTAGGGGTACGAGGACCCTTCTTTTTACTCTGGTTACTTTTAGAACTCCTAGAGATAAATTAACAGCAGGGTGGGGGCAAAATGAAGGACTGTCAACTATTTCAAGTAATTATTTCTCTAATGTTGGTAGGAAAGTTATAATGTAAAGGGCCATGGAGCTTTTAGGATAGGAATCACCACTCCATTAGCAAGGAGTGTTCAGTAACTGTACTTGACTGAAGGGTGAATACAGATGGTAAAAACTCACACTGAATTCTTCCATTTAAAACCTTTACTTCTAAAGCAAGTGAACAAAAATCTGAATTGTTCCTATTCAGATAGAACTAGTGCTCAAAATCAAAATGCACTTGCATGAACTGCACGCATCAGAGGACCAGAACTCTGCACAGTATCTTGCCTGCTCAGACTCCTGTTTCTGGAATGCAATACCCCAGTCATGCACAAAATGACTTGAAAAAAATCATGTCTTCTATTTAACATTAGCTACCTTACACAGGATAGAGCATCCAAATATTTTTGAATATGCAACTCACAATATGAAATAGTATACATTTTTCCATATAAACTATCACTGACATAAACCCTGTAAACCAGGTATCACCGCATACCGAATGTCAGTCGCATTCTAGCCCATGCTGTACATTCATGTAGCAGGCACAACATCATTTCGCCCCTATTTTAAAGGGTTTTTTTGCTTAGCAAACACAAGTGTCTGCTTACACTGCTGCAGTACTTACTTTCCTGTCTAAAAGCTGCAAGCAGCGACTGAAAAGCTCCTGCAGCCAGCAAGAACTTATAAACAGATACTGGAGATAGACCTTTTGTGGCAAGGTACCCAGTTTCAACTTCCTGTGATTTTCACGTACCTTGGCCTTACCTTTCTGCCCCACCCCACATCCTCCACTTCTTTTCCCCTCCTAAATTCTGAGAAATTCCCTGCCTTGAAAGTCAAACATTTTTTCCTGAACATCAATATGCAATACCAACTGAATGTGCAGTTGGTCAAATTTTAAACATTTTACTTCAGTCTACAGGAGCTACTTCACAGGCTGAAGAATCTCAAATAAAACTGCTTCCCACTTTTTAACGTTTTGTATTTCCTCATCACCTGCCAGACTCTAGACATTCAAAGAGAAAAGACCTGCCTGAAAACCATGAAATCAATCAACTGACAACTACATGCATTTAACAATTTTTTACATAAGATGATTCAGAGTGCACAATTTAGAGACCTTCCCCTAAAGTTATTTAATCAAAGGCCTGAAAACAAGGAAAATTACAAACCATATTAATTATGAAAACCCAAGTAATAAAAATCCACGTCATTCTGTTCTTTCTCGCAAGATGCATTGACATACTGACCTTTGCTGATCCAAAAGTGGGGAAGATACAGTAGATGCCTTCTTTTCTTTCTTACTAGCTGAAGATGATTTGGGACTGGATCTTCGTTTTGGAGATTTGCTAGACTTTCTTGGTGATGGTGATAATTTAGATCTAACCACCTCTGGAGAAATCTTGAGGAAAAGAATATTATTAACTGGTAAGATACTGATGCTCAAAAGCTTAACGGTATGTTGATATGTGTGTCAAATATGTAAATTCAGTATCAGCCCACATTCGAGATCTTAACCATGTACACATCTACCTCAAATTAACCACACTGTTTTCAAAGAACACCATAAAAGGGAGATAACAGGAAAATGGTGGGGGAAGAGAAGATGCACTCTGTAATACATTACAAAAACTGTCACTACAAATCTAAAATCAGTGTGTTCCCATTTAGCACTCAAGTTTGAAAAAGAAAGACTTCCTTTCAGGGTTTTGGTTTTGTGGTTTTTTTTTTTTACCTCTTCACCAAAATGTCAGGGTTTCTAACACTTACAGCTTTGCCTTTGTCTCTCTACTCTGTTACCACAAGACATGTTGGAAAAGCAGTTTGGCAAATGGCTTGTGTTTTCTTCTACACATCTTCTCTGTTAAAGGTTAGCTTTTCATCATTAAAATGCATTAAATCCTACTCATTTAATAGCTAACTTCATAAAAAGAAAACTCGGTTACGGTGCTGAATAACTGTCCAAATACAACTAATATCCAAGTCACATACCAAGTTATAGACCTACCAGTTACTTGCTACTATGTAACACGATAGCACATTTGTAGCCCAGGAAGCTCAAGTCTTCCAGGAAACAATTTGAAGCCTATGAAGCAGCTGATGACTTATTATTTTAATTTCACATTTACATAATACAAACCTCTTTTTTAATGACTATTTCTTCTCGTTTCTCCATGTTTTCCTGTTCCAATTTCATGAGTTCTCTCTGAATCTTTTGGCGCTTCATTTCCAAAGACAGCTCATGATCATAATCATAATTAACATCTCCATTATCAGAGTCTTTATTTTTAAAAAAGAAAATAATTAGTAAACAATTACATATGAAATAATAACATTTAGCACATTGGATACCAAGCATAAGTATTTCTGTGACTTTTAAGCACTGTATGAATGGATCAATGAAGCTAGGCCAATCTCTTCTCTAAGTATGTAAACCTGAAATAACTCCAGTTAGTTCCATACAACCTGCAGTTAAATCCATAAACTTCATTAAAAAAACACCTTAACTTTTTTCAGAGATTTGCATCAATTATTAAAGCTGAGGTAGCAAGGGAAACCCAGGAAACAATTTATTTATATTTAAATAACAAAAAAATCTTTAAAGAGTCACAAAGATCAAAAATATGTAGAGCACTACTTAATTGGGAAATCTCACATGAAACAGATTTAATAGTGATGCATGATACTAAAGGATTTTGTTTAATAGAGCATCCCACAAGTCAATTGATACACTTGATTACATCTACAAATTGATTTTAAAATAAAAGAAGAGGTCTGTATGACCTCTTTCACTGGATAAATGCATACTTTAAGAGTTTATTTCTGGTTTGACAACATTATTACTGTTTGGTTTTCACATCAGAAAAGGTGATTATTTCACTTACTTCATTAAGTCATGGCTAGCTAATACCATACTTCAAGCCTTGAAATCTTACTGAAAATTAAAGCAGTTTTACTTACTCTGTTTACATGTATTTTGTTAATGGTTATTTAAGTCTAATGCTCAAAAAGCACTTCAGGAAAATAACTGTCAGAGAAAAGATGACTTCATTAAAAAGTCATTAGCTTTCACTCCCCTTCCTACACGCACAAACTATATAAAAGGTTTTGCAATAACTAAACTCAAGTCTACAAATTCCATCCATATGTCACAAATGCACGGGAACAGCTTATAGGTACATTTCGTAACAGCACAGGTCCTTTCCCAGACCATCTGTCTGCTTACATAGCACTCACTAGAACTTTAAGAGACAGTAATTCTACTTCATCCACATATCTATGATTAACAGTATTTTGAAAAAATCATAATCCTCAAGCTGAAAGCCTCAGCGTCTAAGAGTTAAGACGTTCATACTATATATTTAAACAGAACCTGAGGTTTTTATATTCCACATTTTTTTTACTTCGATTCTATTTCCATGCATACATATCATAGGTCAACGCTTCTTAAATCACACTCAACACAAAACTTAGAAAGAAATGAAAATATATTATGGCTACTTTTCTGTTCATGTACTGTGCTTAAGATACAGCAAAACAGTATTCGCAATACTTATAACACACGCTACAGAAAAGCTACCTACTTAATGAGATTTAGGGAGGAGCTCCATCTCACAAGCAACTTGTGGTACACTTTCTTGCAAATACATTCATTATAACTGAATTCACTCAGAATGCATCAGAATTCCCATCTTCTCTTGCAATATTGTAACTACTACTTAAACCAAACAAAAACCCCACCCAAACAGAAGCAACAGAAAGCAAAGCAAGATTCTTGCTCCTCTTCAAGTGTTTTCATAATATAACTGGTTCCCCAATTGCTATCTTCAGCTGTTGTTATTCTAATGAAACCCTTGTTAAAGAGACAGGCCACATCATTACAAATTATGCAACAAAAACCTGCTGACTTTTTAATTCAAAGAAGCTATGCTCTCTCCTCAGACTGACCAGTTTCAAAAGTACTTTGGTTGTAATGTGGATTCAACTAGTGATCTAAATGTAAAAGGTTCAGCCACTGAGTAGCCTATGGCCAAGTTCCTTGCTGTCCCAGGAGTCAAAAAAAGAAAAAAAAAGCATGTGTTTTTAAAGTAAGTTGGTTTTACCACTGTAACAGTCCAACTCAGATTGTTCCTTTGCTCTCCTCCAAAAACAAACATTAATGGCTCCAGTGTAATAGTGCTCAAGAGACCAAATCTTCAGCCATTCTGCTTTATACACAGCTCAGTAATCTTGCAATTCTTTGAGCTGTAGGAGGACTACTAGTTTAATTATACTTACCTTCTCTATTTGTTTCCCAATCCCCATTTTCCTCTTCACTTTCTGGTGTTCTCTCCTTCGTAATTTTGATATCCTCCTTTTCTCTATGTCTTCCTCGTGAAGACTCTTTCTATAAAGGGAAAAATGCTGCATTAGAGTAAACAACTTTATTTTAAGAGAAGCCTGAAGAAGCAGGTATATTTTACATGGTATTTTGGCTGTTTCTTTTATATAGTATAAAAAGCATTTTCCCCTTTAGGCTGTTGAACAAATACCTTCTTAAATAAGCAGAGACTCCACAGGCAACATGTTTTAATGCAATTTCATATAATCAATATGCAAATAGCAGATGGGGAAAAGAGAAGAGAGTATTCACAAGAGGGTTTAAAGGCAGGGCAAGAATCAAGCACGTATCAGAGAATAAAGTTTAAAACAGGAACTGAAAGAACAGAGCAGGTTCTTGAGATCAGAAGTTTAATGAACTTTGAAGAGTATAATTTTTAACAGCCTGGGTAAGAGTTCTCAGCTGTAAGAATACTTATAGGCAAGGCAGATGAGCCTCAGAAGCTGAGCTGTTTAACTCTCCAAGGATTAAGAAGGGGGTGGGGGGGGGACAATGAAAAAAAACCACAGAGACCCTTGGCTGGCAGAAAGAAGAGGAAAAACATCTAAAGCAACACACTGGAATCAAGTTTTGTTGATAGCTTTATATTTGAACTTTCACTGTCCCCAAGCTATTAGACAAGTCTAACTATTGCAATAGCACCCATTTTGCATGTGGCAGATGGTCCTGCAGACACCTGAGAAAGCCACAGACTAATTACAGGAAAGAAGGTAATTTCAAAAGGCAACTAACTGAACCTGTGCTGCTCTTCTCCCCCTGCTGAATTCCAGTAGTAAAGCTGCACAACTGCATCACTGCCACTGCTGAAGTGGCATTCTCTAAATAAATCAACCTAGGCTCAAGTGGAGTACAGGACAAAGTTTTTCCACTATTTGCGGGGTGGGGTGGGGAAGAACATTGAAGCTTAGCAGTAT
>JAVJGJ010000014.1:31146499-31180812 GCA_035590215.1 Microhierax caerulescens | reverse complement strand
CTGCCGCGCCGCTCCCCGCCGCCTCCTCCGCCGCCGCCCGGGGCGGAGAGGGTGGGAGGGGGCGAGGGGGGAGTCCGTCCTCCCGGGCCTGAGCGCGGAGCGACACGGAGAGGAAGACGAGGAGCGCCAACCCGCTCCCGCAGCCGCACGGCGCCCGCCGCTCCCGCCCTGCCCACGCGCGCCGGGGCCGCTGGGTAACCGCCGCCGCCACCGCCGCGCGCACCCTTCCCGGCGGCCCTCGCGCCCCCCGCCGCGGGTGATGACGTCACGGGGAGGAGGACAGCGGTGGCGGGCTGGGCGGAAGCGGCAGAGCCGCCATGTTGGGGGAGGGCGGCGTTCCCGGCAGCCCTGAACGCCCCGGGAGTTTGCCCGCCCTCGGCGGGTTTACCAGTCCGGAGTCTCGGCCTGGGCCGGTTCAAGGTTGCGGGGATGATAGAATGGTGCGGCTGAAGTGCGGGAAAGGCCCACAGAACGGCTTGGGTCGGAAGGGACCGTTAATGGTGATCCCATCCAGCTGCCCTGTCGCAGGCAGGGACAGGTTCCACTAGCCGAGATTGCTCAGAGTCCCGTCCAGCCTAGCCTCGAATGTGTCCAGGCACAGGGCATCTGCCACCTCCCTGCGCAACCCATGCCAGAGTTTCTCCACCCTCATCGCAAAAAATGGCTTCCTTACATCTAATCTAAATATTCCCTCTTTCACTTTAAAACCGTTGCCCCTTTTCCTGACACTACAGGCGTTTGGATTAGTCTTCAGGCCTTAACGTGCTGTGCAGGCCCTTGGCTCAGGGTAGAAAACCCTGCCAGCCAACTGGGCAGCTTCCACCCAGTATGGTGGTCTGGCCGCCTGCTGCCCTTTATCAAAATGTGCAGCAAGAAGTTGTCAGGTGAACATCGCTTTTGTTTGGCAGTGGAAACACTGAATAGGGTGGTTTTCTTGTAAGGAAATCCTATCATAGTCTGAATGACCATAATTGGGGAATCTGTATGGATGGGATCTGGCCATCGTGCTGCATGTCAGTCAGGGGCCCGTTAGATACTAGATCACCTAGAGGTCCCACCATCTAGAGAGACATAAGATTATCTATGCTATTTTCCCCTTATAGTGTGCAATACATATATATATATATATGTAGTGCACTGAACTACCATTGTAGGTATAGGTATATAAGTATGGTTGGAAAAAAATGATGTGTTCTAAAATGAAGTATAGGGCCTGCAATCATACTTTACTTCTTGGCCTATATATAAATACTTCTAATAAAGTAGAAAGCTTTTTTATTATTGAGCTGAGTACAGTCATGATGAAATAAATTATATTCAACATCACAAATTTTCAAGAACATGTTGGGCTATCTCTTTGACAGCAGAAAGTGCTTCTTAGCAAGTAGGTTTAATTTCTTGAGGAGGAAGCAAAAATCCGTAAGTTCCTGTGTCCCGAAGCTCAATGGTAAAGGAATATTTAATGCCAAGATCATAAGCCCAGTCATCTGACCCTCCAGGAGCTAAATCTGTGTGAGGAAGGGAAAACAGGTAAGCTACCTGAAACCAGAACTTTAGTTTTCTGTTCAAAAGCTGTCTTCTGATGCTAGCAAGAATATGCCATCATTCCTACTGTTGCAGTAAAATCGTACTTACAAATTGTTGGTGCACCAGCACCAGGTTTGTAAGTTTTCTTTGTTGTCCTCTTTATAGCTGTAGCTGCTTTCTTTGCCAGACTTTCCTGAAATTGAACAAAATATTAGTATTATAGCCTTGTGATAATAGTTAATATGTATGGATTTACTTACACTGTGTTCTGGATCTCTCATTAGTTACATATACTTACAAAAGGCTCTAGGAAACCCACAGAAGGTGGTTAAAATTTTCAGCATCTGTCCATGCTACCAATTACGTTTCTGCTATAGCTAGATAAAAAATATAGATGGGACCGTACTACCACTTCAGGCAGCAAACTGTTGTCAAACCATTTGTTCCCACTTGTATTTTTCGTTTTCCACCACAGTATTTAAGTCACTGTTGATTTCTATAGTAGTATTGACAAAAATAGCAGAAAAATATTTTCATTGAGGGGATTCTACTCTTAAGCCATGAAGAAGACTTAAATGCCTAGAATTAGTGCATCTCTTTGTGCTTTATAGGGAAGGAGTCACAAATGCATTATTACTATTCACTCCCAACTGCATTTTATTGCAGTATATAAAGCATTTTGTTTCAAGAAATTAAACAGCATGTAAGACAGCGTAAGAATGTATGTTGTTTGGAGTTAGTTTGTTCTGTGTTTTCATTACTCATTTTTTTTTTGTTTCTTCTGAACACACTGGTACTAGTTATCAATGGAGATGCTATACTGGACTGTCTGGGGTTTTGTCTAATTAAGTAGGATGTTTCCAATGTTTTAACTGTGTACTTTTTTACAGTCCTCTTATCTCTACATTTGTTTCTTAAAATGTTTTTTAAGATACGTTTTTTAAAAACATAATGTTAGGTAAAATGGGAGATCATGAAGTTGAAAAGCAGTAAAAATGACAGCAATGTGTGCAAATGTCAGTGCTGTATCTTTATAAATTCTATTACTTCCTGCCCTTATATCATGTAGCGTATGAAGTGACCTGCCGACCTCAGACGTGCTGTCTTCCCATATGGCAAATTCTAAGCCTGCAAAGCTGCTTTCTGGTCTCCTTTACAGGATTTCTGCTCCTTTCTGCTAGGGAAGAGCTCTTGCTGCAAATAAAAGAATTAATTGCTGCAGCACTTGGAGCTTAGGAAATTACAAAAGTGGGCTGGGAAGCCCAGGAGAGGGAATTCCTTGCTCTAGGGAATTTGATGTCTTTAGGTAAGAAGAATATGACTGAGCTGTCCACCTACTCTGACAGCTTAATTACTCTGTGTTAGCAAATCCCATTTTAGCCTGGATATCCTTTCCAGGTCCAGAAAAATTCAGTGTTACATTCAGTGGGAAAAAGCAGCAGCTACTTTTTCTGTTTTGAACTCTGCCTGTCTTCTAGGAGAGTTTTTACTGTGGGATCTTGTGGCTCAACAATGTAAAATTCTCAATAAGCGGGATGTTTTCCATCCTACCATTAGGACCATTTAAAATAAGTATCCCTAGCAAAAACCTTAATAAAAGTAGCAAGTATCCACCAGAATACTTCATTGCTTAGGTATGTGGAGGATATTTTTCAGTTACACACCCAAGTAATTTCAGAGTTTGTGTAAACCATACAACATAATCAGGAATTTACGGAAGTATCTTTTCAAAGTGTCCAGAAGAACCAAGACACTGCTCTTCTAGCAGCACCTTCAACGTATCAGAGGTTGGAATATCTGGAATTAATGTTTTCATTTTTCCATAGTCTTCAGAAGAAGCTTGCTGTCTTACATGCTGCTAGACAAGCCCAGACTTCTTCTTTAAGGTCTTAAGAAAATAAAGAGAAATCTCTTTTCCTAATTTTTGATCCTCAGAGCCCTGTAACTTCCTCATTACAAGCCTAACCAAGCAGGGTAAGAAGTTCTGAAATAAATGTGAAATTTCAGGAGATGGCAAGACTTACCAACTCATCATGGTCTTTGCTTTTGTCCATAGTGTAAGAATATGGAAACAATACCAACTGGGAGTAAGAGTGCATGGTTATGTAGGCTTTAATGATGTCCTTGTGATCTCTGATAAAACGAGCCACTGCCTTCACTTCAGGCTCAGACTCTGGGTAGGGTCCACAGTATATCTCATGACATTCATAGGGAGATGCTCCTTCCCCTGTAACAAAAAAGCACACAGTGTTACTCCTTGACCTCTTCCTTTCCACATTTGTTTGTCTAATGAAAGAGCAGAGTATGGTACTAATATGCAAGAAATCATGGACTCTGCCGTGCTATGGAAAAAAATTGCATATTGTAAAAATCATTGCGAGCCTATTAGGATTTCTCACCTACCTCCTGAAAAAAATTGGAGAAGGTGAAAAAAAATATTCAAAGACTGGATATAAAGTATTAGAGGAAAGGATGAATATGCTCCCTTTAAATTAATCAAGAAAAGGCTGTGAGATCCCTTCTTAAAATCTAGAAGTACTATGGAAAAATGCAGTTTTAATCTCAGGAGGAAAGCAAACTGCCAATTGGAAGTTGAAACACAAATGAAAATGAAGGGGTTTAAGAATGAGGAAGACTAGGCACTGGAATAAGTTACCAAAAAAACAACTAGGATTCACCATTTTTGCTATCTTCTGAATAAGACAAAATAACGCTCTGGAAGCAGCCGGGTTCTTTAGTATTAAATGTTAGCTTTTCATGTTTTAATACGTTTTTTAAGTTTTCCCCTTTGCTACTATCTGTAGTTTAAATGGATATTTTATCCTTAAGTCTTATACAGGAATAAAGCTCACTGAGTACTTTAACACCCACAAGACTTTCTTCATCCACAGGCACTGGGAGACTTTAAGAAATGTCCGTTTTCCGGAAATCAATAATGCCAGTTACATCTGCAGAGTAGCAGCACTGTAGAAGCAACACAAGGTATTATCATATGGTACAGGAGAGAAGGAAATGTCTTCTGGTGCCAGTGATATCTAGGGGAGATCTATAGCATGCCACAAAGTAGTGGGCAGCATATCGGGACCCCAAAACAGCTTAAAGTTTTTGAGATATATATATATATTTTAGTTAAAATTAAAAGTTGCGAGGCTCCATACAGGTGTATTTGGGTGAAGTGTAGCTGTGATAGACAGAAAAACTAGGTTTGTAGGTCATGTTACCTGGCTGTCAATGTTAAGAATAAAACTGTATTTTCATGCATTCAACTGTTGCACAGATACTGCAAGCCCCTTCATAATATCAGTGGCTGCAAGTAAATCCTCATATGACCTACACCCTTGTGTGACACAGCAGAAGAAGCAGAAATAATAGAGTGAGGAGAGCACGCTGTGGGGGAGAAGTGTCAACAGAGACACTGACTTTGGGAAATGTAGGCTGGGGTGTCAGAAACAAGGGTAGTGAGGCAGAGAGGGCTGTGGTACTTTTATGTTTAGGGATACATATTTATGCCTTAATGCTTCTGAATTGAGGAAGATTTCACAGACAGTCCATGAAAATTCATACACATGAAAACAAACAATTCCTAGCATCTATGAGAAATCATATGAAGGTGACAAAATGACTGCTAAATTTTACACTGCTCTGTTTTGCAGAGAAGTGAATGCTGTCCAAGGAAAAAGGCAATGAAGAATCTCTTGGCTGGCAGTCTTGGATGAACGTTCTGTCTGCTTTCCTATATTCTTGAACATACTCAGAACAGCCAGCTAAGAAAATAATGTGGAAAATGTGGAGAAAAAAATTAAGTCTGGGTTCCAGTGAAATTCAGTTCCACAGAGCAAATTCCAAGCTTGCGCATTGCTTTTAGTGGAGTCATTTTTCTTTTTAATGGTATAAAAGAAAAGTGTAAGGTATCACTGCTTTTAGTATATTTTGCTCTTCATAGAAGACCTGAAGGCTTTGTTCATAAAGTTCATAGAGCTGCTATCTGGGCAGCTGAAGAGGAAGAACAAATAAACACAGCAGTACATTTCTAGTTAAATGCACAGATTAAACCCTGGAATTTGTGGTGGTACAAAGTATATTCACAAGCGCAACCAAAGCCAGTGGACGTCTGAACATTTGACACCCCTGACAAAAACTCTTCACTGTTGAAAGGTGTGTGGGTAAAGATTAAATTGTATGTTTGCATGAATTTGTGGTCATTTCCCATGAACACAGTTGTGTTACTGTATTCAATCGACACAGTTAGTAATAATTACAAACGTTATAAAGTGATAAAACTCCAGGTTGGTTCTTCTGAGGATCCTGTTGAATGCCTGGTGTTTCACACAGCTGCAGCTGTGTGAAATAATGGAGATTCTACAGTTAGTATGTTGTGGATCAAATCTGTTCAACCATTGCTATCAGTGGCTAATGCATCTGAATCAGTATAAATAATATTTTTATGCTAATTAAGAAAAACATGATTTTTTTCCAGCATTTTACTGTCTGTATAATTAAGAAGTTGAAACCTAGGGAAATCCTTAACAATCATCTGTTTAAGTTATTTTAAGCACCAGAGTTTGGTGCCTAGGCTAATCTGTACAGTTTTTTCTCTCCAATGACCTTGGAAAGGTGCTGAGGCTTCTCTCTTCTATGTTTTCAACCATGTCTAACTGAGGAGTGTAGCATGGCTGAAAAACAGTATGAATACTTCCCTAGTTACTCAGTTAAGATGTTCTGGTTTTACCTTCTAAGAAGGTGTACATTTTGTCCAAAGGCTTACTTGGAAAGGAAGCACTTTCTAATCTACCTGTATTCTTCTGCTCTATGTAAACTAGAATAATTTATCCTCTTCCAAAGTTGTTCACTACCCACCAAAATTGCTTGACAAGTTGAATGCACTACATTATATAACCTTTCCCTGAAACTATTGTGTCACATAGTTTTTTGCTGTTATTCCTCCTGACTTGTCCAAGTTCTGTCTTTATGACATATTTATACTGAATATCACTTTTAAATCTATGTATTTAGTCCTCATCTTCATAATTCTGTGCCTGAAAAAAATTATGTTTTTCTCTATATAATAGCCATGGATGGTAAGTAAATAACTTTATTCCCAGTTTATCAATGGAGTAAAATGGCTGGAAGTCATACAGGACATCACTGCCAGTAATGAGTGAAGGCAGGTCTGATCTGTATGGTAACATATTAAGCTAGCTGTTCTGCAGACTAGTAAGTACTAAAGTTCCTGCAGTTAAGTAAACATGATGGAGCCTTGACAAGGAACATTCAGAGCCAAAAAATCTTGGTTAGCTAGGCATTACTGAAAAATGACTGAGGTGATTGGTTCATACAACATGGTGGAGCATCTGCTCAACTGGATGGTGCAGCAGGCCTTGGGTGACATGGCAAGGGCCACTTCATCCCTCTTTCCTCCTTCCCACCAACAGTCTGCACCAGATGTGTCATGGTGTGATGCAGGGGATGGGATCCAGGGTCCTGGTTCTCTTCTCTCTTGTCATCATGCTGAGAAGAGATTAGTCCCCATTGTGGCATCTGGGGAGGAAAAATCCTGAGTCCCAGCAAAAAGTGTCTCAAAATGGGGATGTGTTCACTGGTTCATAACAGATATTCAGGTGCATTTATCTGTATATCAACTTTGTGAAATAGTAAATGAGAATATTTTCAAAATAAAGAATTTTAAAAGCTAAAAGTGAGGCAGGTATAATAAGAAGGAAATTATGTCATACCACACCAGCGTGCATCAAAATTCCTGTTCATGTCAGTACCGATGCATTTGCTGTTACCGTGTGATGAGCGGCTCTTTCTCCACAGCCGATTCTATGGAAAGAGTCACACAAGCCATGTTCAGGGAAAAAGCTGAGAAAAGCAATGCACCATCTCACTGGTTAGTTAAATGTAACTTCCCACTTGTGCCTCTACAGGTCACATGCCAATGAAGAGGCAAAACACCAAGAAAGATTATAAAACTGCAATCTGATTGCCAGTGAGGCTGCAGGATGGAAGGAAATGTTGAGCAGGATAAGAAGTAGACATGTCTGGTCTGATTTCAATGGATTTGGACTGTGGAAGGCATGGAGAAGACACACAGTTTGGCCAGGCATTTGAGTTTAGGAGTCCAAGTCCAACTTTTCTGTAGGCATTCCTGACAGCATGTGGAAAGCTGGAAAGCTGGTGTACAGCTGTTGAGGTGTATCGATGCAGTTATCAAAATGTGAACCAAGCTGGGTTGAAGATTGAATTGAGTAAAAGAGTGTAGGAGATATTTTTTTTAAAGCTTGAGTGAAGGATCTGAAAATCAAAGAACATCTCAACAGCTGGGGATTTCCAACCAATAAATAAAATCCTGGGCAAAAGATACCTTCATTTATCTGAAACAAAAAGTACTCAGAGAACAGGGCTATATTGCAGGAGGAGGAAGTGAATTATTGGCTGTGCTCTATGTGATGCAGCACACTATTCAGCTTGTGCTGGATTCTGCCGTGTTTGTAACCTTGCTGCTGCAGGCTGGCGCAGGCGTTCCCTGACATCTGGAAGTATTAAAATCCCAGGATGAGATTCTGTCATTTCCAAATGCATTTCCAGCAGTTTGGAAGACACAAAAGTACAGTGGCTCAAATGCCAATTAGTTTCAGTATTTTTTGTATTTAAATAGGGCAGAGACACAGAAATCCCAAGCACAGATTAAGAATTTGGGGTGTGCAGTTCCATGTGGAAATGATGCCCTAAGCATGCACACTGATAATTCCCATAAACAGCACATCAGTACGTTGCACAGCCGGTCAAAAAAAGCTGTACGTACAGAGGGATGGCTCCACGTGTACACATAGCCGTCCACATTCACCACAGGCATGACATAGAAATCAAAGTGCTCCAGAAGTCTTGTCATGGTCCGATCTCTCTCACGCACATGGATTGCCTATAAAGCACAGGGGAAACTTAAAAACTTAAAAGCATTTGTAATAGTTGTTTTCTTACCTTCCTAGAAAGGCATCTGATAGCATATGTGAAATAACTGTGCAATTAACAGACCAGTCTACCTCTTGATGGAGGTGCATCATGTCACAGAAATTGCTAAACAGCAAAACAGCTCTTTAGTTAGAAGTGCCAGGGAAAGGATAGGAATCAAACTGATACAGTCAATTAGATATACTGCAGAGTTTTAATGTTGGTCGTGAAATAGAGTTGAAGCCTAACAATAGGAAGGTTTGAGTTTTTGCTGCTTGCATAAATGATAGGAACCCTCCCTGTCACCCCAAATGCCACAAAGGCAGCATAAAATAAAGCAAGACCAAGAATAGCAAGTAACATTTCCAACGGCTGCTGTATGCAACATTTTCTCTTCTGGTCGCATTGTGAGTTCAATGCACTTGTATGCCAAGTCAGTAAGATCTACATTGCTAACGTTGCCTCACAGCCTATTTTCAAGGCGTTAGTGATACTAACCTGGTTGCTGGTCCACGACACAGGGGGAAAATTTTAACCTAGATAAACAGGTTTGTTACTATTGGAATAGACCGAGTCCTTAATCATATCTTTTTTTTTCTTTATGCCTTACTTAAACCACCCTCTTTCATTTTAAATCCTTCCTAGTTTTCCTAAGGCAATGGAGTTTCTCTGACTAAATGAGAAATGTCAATCTTTCTGCAACCTTAATGACAAAAATAAATGATAAAGTGGACCCATTATAAAGAATGCCTAGCATTTGCTAGAGAGGGCTCATGATTTTAATGCGTGTGTGTGTGTGTGTGCAGATGTGTATTAATGTCATATTTTAAAATGTTACTTCATGAAGTGTTACAGAAATAAAATTTGAATTTAAAACACATAAATTAGATCAAAGGAATGGAGAACCTAAATGTTCAGCTTGTTACTTCTGAAAAATGCTGCAGGGATGTGTCACTGGGAAAGTGGCAGCACAGCTGGTTATTATTTGGAGCAGAATGAAAAGGGCAAATGCATTTCTTTCAAAGGGAACCTTGGAGGCTGGGATTATCAGTGGGTCACAAGGTATATTCAGCTGTATCTGTTCCTAACTCCTTCAATTTCTTTTTAAATGTTATAGTCATTGAGGTTTTATAGTTGTGACTGAGGACATAAACACATTTATCAGTATATTATTATTATTATTATTATTATTATTATTATCATCATCATCATCATTATCTTCACCATCATCATCATATAGTTCCATCATGGCCAAACCATAATTCATGTTTCAAGGACTCATCTAAAACTCATCATTCATGTTTCTCTGGCTACAGTACTGGTGATTGTGAAGTCTCCATCTCATCCAGCTTTTTTTTACTGTGAACTTTGCTTCTGTGCAAATGTAACAATAAATAAGATCTCATGATGTTTACTGAGCAAACTGGACAACCTTGTCTGAGACAGAAAGACCTTAGGAGCATTTTTCTATTCCATGCTAGGAACTGGCCCAACAGCTCAGCATAATGAGTTGAGCAGAGATGCATTAAATTCAAAAAGACGGAGGCAACATGTTAAAATCCAGGTGCAAACAATGGGTGTTGTATCTTTTGGTGTACCTTTGTTCACTATGCTGAGCAGTGAAGATATTAAAGATACTAAAGATCAGATGTGACCATTGGTCTGTGGCTGCACATCAAGGCTGGTCAGGCTAAGCCCATACATACTACAGTTTGATCCCACCTACTTGATCCCCAGATTTAACTAGTTTCCATGAGCTGGTACTATGCATGTGGCTGGCAGTTATTGGTCATGTTCTGGAGGTCTGAAAGGAGGGTGTCTGTACAGGGATACCTTCAGAAGAAGGTGACTTGTGTGACCTCATTCTCTGAATGAGGCAGATCCAGAAAAAAAGCAGGAGCACAAATAGAAAATGCAGGGGCAGGAGATGGAGGAGCAGTAGCAGCAGACACAGCAGCAGGTGACTCATCACAGCAAGCGCTGTATAGAGATTGCTGGCGTGCATGCTGGTGTGGAACTATGCCATGCCTGGCACAGGCAAGTGTGGGCTACCTATTGCTCTAGGAAGACAGGCAGGGAAGAGCCAAGGGTTGTAGGACATCTTGAGGTCACTCTGGGTGTCCTACTCCAGGCAGTGCCAGCTGCAGTAATATGAGCATGAGCCACCATGTGTTGTATGCCCCAGAGTCAAGGTAATTGCTCAGATCCATGTGGCAGTTTAAACATATCGTTCATAGATTACCAAATACTTGCTTTTCTTGGCATGCCCTCTCCATCCCTGACTGTTCATAATTATAAATGTCTCTTGAATTTTCTCTACATACTTTGGAGTTTATTTCATACTTGAGGATACATCTGAGCACTTTTGCGTTTGATCCATGGGACTTTCTGTCTCTCTGTCACACACATACACCGCCCCCCCCTCCATCTACTGACACACACATACATGCACATGTACTGCTGGGTATGCGGCTGAGACACAAATCCCATGTGTTGGTGTTATGGAAGTAAATGGGTTAAGATTTTATGGAGCTTAGAGTGCAATTGGACAAAGAAGGTAAATGTCATCAAGATTTTTTGCTATGATTTGAAAACAGTAATCAGATGTGATTATCTACTCACATGGCCTATGAACCACAGGCAAAATGCAGGAGAAATCCATTCTCTAGCGTGGATACCACAGTCAATCCATATGGCACTTTTGGATTTTTCCTGGGTTTTAGAAAGCTAACAAAAGAGAATTTGTATTAAAATGTCATCACTGTAAAGTGTACCACATAAAAGTGAAAGTGAAAAGAGTAACCAAGATGGAAGAAATATCTGTCTTCTAGGGAGGGCTTAGACTGTTCCTGGTCAGGACACTGTCTTATGTTCACGTACAGTCAGAGAGCCACATTCAGAGCCTGCAGCAAGCTCCTAACAGACACCTACAGCAAGATCTGAGGTCAAGTAAGCTGATGGCTGACTATGCAGGGCAACAAACTAGGTTGGCTTCATAGTCAACAGATGAGGGTATCCACCGTGCCAATATTTCATGCTTTTGGATGATGGCCTAGATGCGATAGCTTCTATGTGACCCAACAAGGAACCTAATGAAGTCAAATGCCTTTGCAAAGGTGATGCACCTTACCAGAAGAAAGTAGAAAACTTCTAAAAAGTAAGAAATAGCCATAATATAGATTTAAGAAAGTATTCTGGCCAAACCCAGTCTCACTTGCTTACATTAGGACTTGGAAAGTTTTTGCATTTAAGTCAGAGCTGTACCTTCAGAATATAAAGTGGTCGTTTTTCATATGATGATCCAATATATATTTTCTGGAGGAGGTCAGAATGGACTTTCACTACTTCTTCCATCCAATGATATATCTGCAAGGATGAAGTTAATAAACAGATCTTCTCCCTATTGTTTTCCTTCATCCCTGAAAGTGGTCTAGACTTAAATTCATTCTTCTTCCCAAAATCCTGCCTCTTTAGCCGATGGGAAAGAAAAACTAGCAGATCAGCCCACTTACCACTTGGCCTGACTTGAATTTCTTTTAAAATAGTAAGGTAAGAAACAGTCACAACACAGTCCAAGTATGGACCTGAAATTCCTCTTTAGTTCTGTTTGGCTAAATTATTATTAATTTCATTTTTAAAATATTTATATGTTGTTTTGTGACTTCATTTTGCTTCTGTATTGACTGTACTTGAAGGGCAGTTTGAGGCAATACGTGTATGAGAGATTTTGTCTGGTGCTTCATTCTTTCTCTATGAAGCCATTACAGTAAATACGACTCCCAGTGGTTGAGCAATGCAATGATAATTATTTATATGTTGATGATTTCTTTCCCTATCTCCATTCTCAACCATGAGACAAATTTCACCCCTTGAATCTACAGAGGATTATAACAAAAATATCTTACTTCTTTCATCGAATGATAGTGTTCATAATATGATGAAGATCTGCGTGGGTTGAAGGTGTCATTGATAGTCTGGTTTTCAATAAGTCCTCGAACATCTCCCACCAAGACTCTGAATAACAAAGAAAGAGCACAATCTCCTGTTAAATAAATGATGAACAACTTCACAGAAACATTCATGACAACAAATAAAAAATACATACTTGTGTTGGATGGTCAGTTGTCTTAATTGAGCTTTTGTGCTATTTATGCTGGACTCCCTGACATAGAAATGGACATCTCTGTCCTTCTTGATGTTTTCAACCACAACAGGTTGCCAGAGAATGACCTGCAAAGTTTTCAAAAGCATTTTATTTTTTTTACTGAGGAAAGAAAAACTATTCTTACTAATATTTTGAATTTTGAAAATAATCAATGCATATGTTTTCAATTTAAAAGACCACTTGTAACAAGCAGTTTAGTGTTCCCTGTGTTGTGTTATAGCATTCTGCTACTGCTGGAAATGAGACATGTATTTAAGAAGTGTTTATAATGACTTCTGCACATAAATTCATAAATCAGGAACAAAGACAGGAACATAACCTTTTCTGAGAGAGTATTTCTGGTGTATGTTTATCTGGTTATTATGTTACATGTTTTCAGGTCTGCTGAGAGTTATTTTCCCTGAGGGTATTTGGAGAATTAATGAAGATCAGACCCGTCTTTGTAGTTATTGTATTTGCTGATGACTTTGATCAGGGATGAAATAAATGCCAGAAGGGATTTGAAATAAGTCAAGTTGAAGCAGCAATACAGAGATTAGAAATGGGAGGAAAATAAGAAAATGAGATTCTTCTTGGTAAAATTAAATCTTTTGCAATAATAAGATCAGAAGCCAACATATTCAATGCAGACTGAAACTTTAGAAACAGTAATACCAAAAGATCTAGGGGTAACAGTAAGCAGAAAATTAGGCATGAATTTACAATGTGAAAAAAGTCAACATAGTTCCTGGATGCATTTTACAAGGCATAGATCATGGAGTGACTAGACAATAGGGTTTATTTTTTTCTTTTCTGGTGCAGTTGCACCAGGAACATTATACTCAGGGCATCACGTTTCCAGGCATGTATGAGCTGTCAACTGTTTACCTCATTAATTTCTCAGAGAACATGTCTGCAAAATCATACAGAAAACTCATCCATGCTTTTAATCAAGACTTTGGAACAATAAATGGTAAAACATTTGGCCCCTGGATGTATTACTGCAATGTGCTATACAAAAGGCTGAGCTAGTCTCAGTGTAGCCTTCTCAGACATTATTGGTAGGGTAGCAACACATCAAATAGCTCAGCATTGTTTGGAAAACCCATCCAAGAAGCAAGCTCGAGGCTTAGCTTGCCAGCACTGCTTTCCCTGCTGTCCTGACTAGTTTGTTGTCTGCCCTGACGTGCAACAGTTCAGATTTAGTTTCTCTTTGGTGTAGGCATTTTTTTAATTGAGAGTAAGGAAAACTAAGGAACTCTGGATTGTCACAGTTGAGGTGTCAGAGGAGCAATGAACGGGTGTAAATGGGAGACTTTGATAAGGCATATATAGTTATTGGTCTCTTTACCCATCATCAGCAATGGTCAATACTGCCCCAGGGCCACTACAAATGATTCTGTTGTAGGTGTGCACTGTCTGGGTCTTCTGATGGATGCTACGTGCAATGCATGTTCTGCAAAACCAAAGGATTTCCTTTGTTTTAAGTTTTTGCTTTCCAACTTTTGCAGGAGTAGCACCTGTAATTAGCCTCGTAATTCTTCTTGTAAGATGATAATTTTCAGTTGCTTCTTTTTTGCTAGATTGTAACCATTAAAATTTGTTGGGAGGTACTATTTGTGTCTTCCCTTTCCCTTTCCTATTCCTATTGCCCTTTGTTCTCCCATTCCCTTTCCTTTTTTTTCTTAAAACTTGCCCAGTTTATAGCCATGAAAAAAAAAGGACGGTTTATAACCCTTGAAAAATGTTCAGTTCTCATATTCACGGAAATTACTTGTGAATTGCTCCTTCTGCACTGAATTTGCTGCAGTTGTTCATGACTTCTTGGGGCTCCTGTGTACAAGAAAGTGAAGAATGACAGTGGCGAGGAAAAGATGGAGGAGGGGAGATTTGTTTTGGTACAGCAAAGGACATGGGTTATGTGAGTTGACTTGTGAAGGTGGAAAAGAGCAAGGAAGGTTATCAAGGTTTGTGAGAACTGAAGGGAAGGATCAGAAGATGCTGGTAGGGACAGCAGAGGAGTAGTAGGATTTTGGGGTGGACATAAAATGAATAGGAGCCAAGGAAGAGAAAGACTGTGCATAGGCACCATTAAAAGCTTCAAGTCATCTGAGACACATCCTGGTTCATCCTGTAAATTATGTTGGTCAAGGGAACGGTTACATCTTTGTTGCAGAGTGATGGCCTCATACTGGGAGGGTGTGGTTGAGCAAATGTTTTTGAAGAGGGAGAGATGCCTCATTTAAATTAAATACTCTATTATTTAGTGAAAGATAGAAGTAATTTAAAAAAAGTATTGCTTAAGAGATTCTTATTTTCTAAATGCTGCTTTAAGTAAAACGCCACAAAAATACAGTCCTGATCTTCAAAGATGTGCATGTCATATAGGTCAAGATTGCATTGGTCTAAAGTGCTGAGGGTCCCTAGCAAATGTATTTCTACTTACCGTGTGTTGGTGCTTTGATAATTTAGCAGTGTCTTAATACACAAAATCAGTTGCAGAAATCTGAGCTTTGATATATGCACTACTATAACATTGTGAAGGAGGGCTCTTCTCATGTAAATCAGAAGGCAGCAGAGCAATGAAAACCAAGCATCTGCTGAGTTGCTGTTTTAGAACAAGTGAATGAAAGTGGGCTAAATATTTCTCTGTGGGGAGAAGCAGGATTAGTGCACGTGGGGGAGAATAATTTGTCCCAGAGACTGGAGAGACAGAAGGATCTGTGTACCTCAGTTGTGTTTAGTAAATCCTGAAGGGCTTCAACCTGTTCGTCTGTTTTTGGGAGAGCGCACAAAACTTCATCCCTGAAAAACAAGGGTATTTAGGTAAAGCACAGGTACTTGGAACTACTCTAGGTCATGCAAAAGTAGAGAAGCAGTCTTGGCCTTTCTTGTCTTCCCTGGCTTGGCTGCCGTGAGCTCAAAGAAGATTCAATAATGAAGATGCTGAGCCCCATTCCAGCCTCTGCTTCTGCCAATCAGTAAAATCCATAGAAGAGGCGATGCAGGGCTTCGTTAGCCAGTATCTACTGCTGAACTCTGAAAGTGCTCCTGGGAGTGGGCACCAGACAGCAGCGACCAGCCCCAGCTAATCCGGAGTGCAGCAGCATCAGTGGAAAACTAGCCTAGACCAAGAAGACAGCTCTCCTGTTCTCCCCCGAGTTCTTGGTTTCAGTCACTGTTCAGCAGAGGCATGAGCCCTCCCAGTCTGGGAAAAGCCCTCCCAGTTTGGCAAAAGCCAAACGCGATAGTTTGTAAATGTGCAGAGGCTGCTACTGTCATCATTCCTACTCCAGCCCAGTTTTTCTGATCTCATTTCTGTCCTCCTGCCAGGTATGGTTTCCATTGGTCTGTACCACTGTCCTTCCCCTCTGCCGGGTAACTACCCATGGTCTGGACATGCTGCACACGAGATGGTGCTTCCCAGCTACTCCATGCCTGACCTCACCATCAGTGACAGAAGTGAAATTAGCTTTCTGAAAAGAAAAAATACCACTTTGCATTGTAAATCCAGCCCTGATCTTCAGTGCCCTGCAAGCCATGTAGTTCAAAATTGCATTGAATTAATTATGAATTAAAATAATTTGTGTGTGTAGAAGGAGACTCAGGGGACTGTCAGACCTCTATTTCCATTCTCTGGGTTGGGGTAGCTTTTGGCCCTCCCATCGTGTGGAGTTGGTGGCAGTGCGTAAACCAGACACTGTGGAAGTCCCTGCCAGCCCTGTCTGCAAACACTGTGCTGAAAAGAAAACAGGCAGAGCTCTCAAAAGTAGTGTTTTCAAGCTGTCTAACATGATTGTCACAACTTGTTGTTGTGACTGATTTCAAGCAGAGACCTGACAGCGTCTGGCAACCAGGTGATTCATCTTTTCTACTTTTAGCCCAGCTCCAAGCAATCACTGTTGTTTCTCATGCAGAACCAACAATATGCCAGCCCTATTTTTGCCTCCACCATCATTTGACAGAGCATCAAAAAGCCATTAGGGAAAGGCATAGCTGGCAGTTTGCCTGTTTCTTTAGGCAAGTGCACTCCAAAGTGTGTGTTTGGGGCTACTTTAAAATTGAATTCATCTTCTTGTATCTGGGGAAGTCTTTTCACAGGGGAGACCAGAAAAGCGCTTCTGCATCTGGTTTTGTACTATGATTCCCACAGCCTGAGAGTCCCATAATGAGGAAGCTGGTATATGATTGTATCCCACCATTTGTTGCACAAATATTTCAGCTGAGTGTGTAAGTACTGGAGGGTGGTAGCTAGCAGCAATTCCTCTGTAGCTTGCATTGGTAGGACCTGAATACACTGAACAAGCTGATCCAAGTTCTGCCCTTGCTCTTGTAGCCACGTTTAACGTGGGGAGTATTAACAGACAAAATTGTAGTCGTTAGGCTTCTCAGTTCCTCTGCTTTGAGTTGGTATTATACCCCCTTTCATCTGTCTTCTGCCCCGGTCCTGTTAGAAAACACCCAGACAAAAGCTCTAGTTACTGCCTTTATACCAGCCTCAGAAACATCCCTCCACCCCAGCTTCCTTGCCCTGCCTGCTGCCCTGGTACAGCTGGACTTGAACACACCTCTCTTCTTTCACTTTCTGTCCTTGTGCCCTGCTTCCCTGGTTGCTCTTGGAGTTTGTCCTTAAGGTGAGCCCTCTCGTTCCCCTCCTCCAGCTTTCT
Organism: Microhierax caerulescens; assembly: GCA_035590215.1. Taxonomy (NCBI): domain Eukaryota; kingdom Metazoa; phylum Chordata; class Aves; order Falconiformes; family Falconidae; genus Microhierax; species Microhierax caerulescens. The sequence continues at coordinate 31,163,523 of JAVJGJ010000014.1, read as the reverse complement.
GCCAGGGTTCCACTGGAGTCTGTCGCTGTTCCCCATTGCTTTTTCCTCTCCCTTTTACTTCTGGGTAAATAGAAGTCCAGCTGCTGTCCCCACACTACAATGCTCAGGTCTTATCTGTAGCTGTGACAAAGAGAGTGGGATGCATTACAGTTCATTTTAGATGGTTCTGATATCTTCACCTGAGCTAGTCACTCTCGTAATAAAAAACCAGGCACTTTCCAGGCCCAGTTAACCTGAGCTGATTTAGGTGTGTGCGCTGAAGTGGAATGTATTATAACCTGAATACACATCTTTTTCTCCACTAGCTGTACAGGAAGGTGAAGGGACATGCTTCCATGCAGAACTGTGTAGAAATCCCATACAGTCAGATGAATCCCACCCAAGGGCCCTGGCCACCGTCTCACAGGTTGACTCAAATTAGTGCCGGCTCTCAGCAGGCATTTCCGTGTCTTCATCCCTCCTTGCCACTGCGTTCCTCAGTCACTGGGAAGGCAGTCAGCATCACATGTCACACAGGCCCTCAGAAACAAGGCACCAGCATGGATGTGTCTGTCTGTCCTCGTAGCCTGGCTTGGTTTAAACCTTGTGCTTGTTCTTTCTGACTTAATGTCACGTGAGGAGAGGCCTCCCTACTTGTCTCCAGCTGAATGCCTTGCTCTGGCTCTAGCAGGTTACTGAAGATGTGCTGCCAGCATCATCTCCTGTTCTGGTCCATGTAAGCTCTTTTTCTGCCTGGAGCACAGATGTCTGCTGTGGGCTCTCTTTTGTCCCACCTTTCTTTGGCTCTCAAACAGCCTCCAGCCTTGCCCTTTCCCTACAAGTGATCTAGGTGCCTTTCCAGCGTTAACGGCTCTTCCACAAGTCTCACTTGTTCGGTATTTTCTTAGAAGTCCAGATGCAGTAATCACACTATAACCTTGCAAAGGGAAGCTTTAATACATGACCACTAAATCCTCCAACAGCCCTCAGATAAAAGTAAAAAGTCAGATACAAGGTATCACCTTTAAAATCTCATTATTTTAGCTCACAACTGGGGCTGCGAGGGTTAGACTCATGCTTTCCAGTGGGAAATGCCATATACTTCTGTAAGGGTCAGATAGTCAGTGTTTTATTTAAACACAAAATAAATGAACCTTCAAGTAGCACAGAGCAGTACTGCTTCACTGAATTCACCTAAAAAACATGTTTAACTGTCCCCCTACTGTAACCCTCACACCTCCGTAGCAACCCACTACAAAATGCGATTGCAAAACAAACAGATCAAAGATTCTCTTTTTAAGGCGTGAACTCAGTGGTGTTCACCTGTCACAGGTCTGCCACTGGTGTGTGATGTGGAGTCACGGAAGAGCTGAGACACAATTCACTATTATTTATGTAGGTATTTTAGTCCTGGGAGGAGGTTGTTCAGCTTGCTTGATACCACAACAGGAGGGTCTTATCCTTTTAGTTGTAGCTATTAAAACATTTCAGGTTTTTAAACCAGCTGTACATGTGGAAAATAAAAGTACTTTGCCTGTCTTCATCTCTGACATACGTTCTCATGTTTTAAGAAAGCATTTGGTTTCAGGGCATTTCTGAAGTTTATCGATAGGTAACGATAAAGCTGCTTCTGAAACATTGTACAAATGCAAAATGGTTATTCAAAAATGATTTATGACTGGAAAAACAATCATAAAAGCTGCTTTAGAAAGAAAACAGATTGTTAGCACTTTCTGAAATGGTTTCTCTTTCTACCTTAAGAAGTAATTCATTTAAGATCTTGTTTTAAGGCAAATGAAGCAAATTATTTTTTCCCATTAAGTTTCAGTATGCCCTTTATTGGCATTCAAAAGCACTGAATGAACAGAATTGATTTGCACTTAGACCAAAAAGAATAGTTTTAATATGATTAAAAACATAGGATTTATGGATGCAAAGAAGACTTGGAGTAATTTCATTTCCTCCACCATCTATATGTTAAATTGAACCACATATCCAATTACAAGAGCAATAAATAAATGTCAGCCTTTGACAAATGTTTTCTTATGCAACTTGGAGGTTTTTTGCCTCAATACTTTCCCTGTCCCACACACCACCCACTAAAAGCCCATTAGCACCAGCAGATACTTACTGTGCAAAAGTGAAGACATGCTTCTCTGGAATCCAGATAAATAGGGTAAAAAAGAACAGGTAAAACCTCATCTTCATGGCATCCACGGTGAAACAAAATGCAATTGAAAAACTGAGGGTTCAGGACCCACATTATTGATTTCAAAAATGTTATTTAAAGAGTAGTTAAAATTTAATACTGTCGCTCACCTCAACTCCAAACTCCCGGTGGCTAAGTCAATATGACAGAGCTCCCTGGGGAGGTCCTGCTCATATTGATGTCATCCATGTAGGAAAGGATAAACTACATTTTGGACATTTTTGTGTTGACAAGTCACTTTGTAATCTCAGCCTTTTTGTCTTTTCATTGTGGCTACAAACCACAGACATAAGAGAACACCAAGTGCAAAGTTTTTCTGTGATCCTCTAATAAATACAGAGGTCCAGCAGCATGCTCTACATTCAGTATTCCTATAGCACATCACAACCAAGCATGAAGCAGGGTGAGAGGAATGAGATTGAGGTTATTAAGTCCAAATGCAAAAATCCTGAGCAGGAAAGCTTATTTTGCTGGCATTTGCTAGCAGAGAAAACAAGGAGCAAGTGGGACATGATACCTAGTGTTGAGGGCCATTCCTCTAGTTCAGGATGAGCATATCAACTGGGTGTCCATCCTCCGTAGCTGGCCTCTACCTCTTTGGTTAACACTGAATCCATCCAAGGATTTCAGATCGCTTGTGCTGTTCCATGCCCTCTTTTCTGTGATGTTCTTACATCCATGTATTTTCCATATGTCGTGTTGGATTAGCTTTTTGAGAAAAAGTACCAGTGACTCTTCATCTCATTATTATTAATTTTGGCATGCCCCAAGATTTGCCTCCCATATTCCTATCCAGAGTTGTCCAGACAGGACATGCCGAAAAGCTGAATGAATTTGACATGTCCAGAATAGATCATCTCCATCTGCATTCTGTGCCTGAACAGTAAATGCAACTCGGCTAGCTTGTTGTCACGGTAGAATTCCTCTTCTTCCATGCACCAACATACCAATTCCAGGCATGACAGTGGTTAGAGAACACCCCAATGGCAGCCTTAAGCGGGGGGAAGTGCTCACTCACATCTCCACCATCAGAACCACCCACATATTAGCTCTTGGCTGACCCTGTTGTATAGGTGCAGAATGAGAAAGCCATACCTGCTGTCTGATGTACAAGTTTTTTTCAGGTGAGTAGTGCCCAGAAACATAACATGGTTTTCTTCCAGAGGTAATTCATTCCAGAAGAGGACCGAGGAGTAAATCTATGTAAGTACAATGGGGGCACCAGGGAGCCGAGACCTGGACATGAATGGGGGAAATAAATTATTTGATGCTGTAGGGTGTAGCTTAGGGTTATAGCTACAGAACTGGGTGAAAAATGCCTGGGGGCAAGCCCTGGAGCTGAAGTGAAGTAACATGGACTAGGCCGTATTGACCAGCCTCACCTAAAACAGCTCTGGAGTGGTCTGGATCAGAGCCAGTGCTCCAGTTAGGCAGGCAATCAGGTCTTCAGCGCTCAAATTCAGTCCTGGCTTTTTTTTTTTTTTATTTAGGAGGGCAGACCTGCCCTAAGAACCTGACAGCTAAGTTTTGGGTGGCTGAGGTCAGCAGAGGTGAATCATGCTCCCCAGTGAGTACCCTTGGGGTTAATGTCTCTCTGAAAATACACCAACACTGAAAATCCCCAAACTAGAGTTTAGCACAAACCAGACACCAAAGAGAAAGAAAGAGGCTCATGGGGCTCATGGGAAGCTAAACCACTGATACCTCATCTAGATTTTGTAGCTCCTATTTATCTTTTCTAGATGTTCAAACAAATAGGAAGTTGTGGTGAGGTACAGAGGCTGTTCCCGGCAAGGAAAGTGGGCAGTGCTCTCAACAGGGGTTGATTTTTAAACCAGTGGTTCAAACGCTCTTCCCTCACAAAGTAGGCAAAAGGAAGCTGCCAATAGAGGATGAAATGCAAGAGGCAGAACTTGGTCACCCAGGCACACTTTTAATCTGGAGATGTCTGATGCACAGATACAAATTTTAAGAATAATTGGATCTACTGAGATAGGTGTAACAGAGGAGATGGAAAAGCTGATGGAGTGGGGTTGCTGGTAACAAAGGAAAGAAAAGGGTCATATTTCTCTGTGTCCTAAAGTGTTAATTAAGTGGGAAAAGGGAACGCTTCCTGCTATCTACCTGAGAAGGATGTTTTGGACAAATGGTAGGTGTCAGACACTTTTGCATGTTGATTGCTTTTCCTGTGAGTTCTTTAGGTTGTTGCAAAGAGATGCTTCACACGCTGTTTGAAAGCTGTTGGTTTTCTGCTTGCTTTTTGGTTTCTGGTATGCACTGGAAATATCTTACACACACACAAAGAAAAAAGGAAAAAATGAGTGTTTGAGGAAACTGAAGGCACTAGAGGAAATTCTGAGGGAAGGAAAAACCAGAGTCTTGTGATGGTTAATGCACTGCACAGCTTGAAACACAATAAATGGAAAAGTAAATGTAGGATGGAGGGTAAAAAATTAACCAAAAAGTAAAATGGAAGATGTGACTGACCAGGAGGCAAAAATTTATAACCCCATGCCTCTTGCTTGTCTGAAAGCCTCAGAGATCTTGCGGCTCAAGGGAGCACAAAACCCCATTGCCTCTCAGATGTGTGCTGGACATTGCTTGTTTGGATCAATGGTCTTTTTGCTTTTTTTCCCTTCCATTAGTATTTAAATAGTGCAGATGACATCCTCCTCACTGTCTTTGGTCACTGTCTTTGCATGACTAAATGGCAGCTCCACACCCACTGCAGCCCCGAGCTCCATCCCAGCACCACCACCCCACCAGCAGCAGCCAAACTGTTTGAACTTGGGTGCCTAGAATGAGGTTCCTTGTCAGTAAGCACCTCCATAAAGAGGGCTGATTTTTGAAAGCATGGAGGTTCCCATTTCAAAGATATTTGTGCTGTGACACACACCACACACAAAGACAATTTCTGTGACAGTTCGGTGCCTGATTTCCTTTCCTAAGATGACATGTTTATACTGTGTTGCTGTGGTTTGCTATAATGAGCAACCAGCTATACACGGATTACCTCAACGCCCTGTGAGCTGCTGAGGAGCACTCTAGCTGTGCTCAGGCAGAATATCAGTAAAAAAGCCCACTGACATAATAGAAAGGGATGGGTATGTATTTAGACCCCATCCTTAAGCATTAACTTCCCTGCTTCCACCCAGCTGCTAGGGGTTATCCTTTTCCCTTTGGCTTATGTTGACATTCCCCCGATCTGCTCATCTTATCTGCTTAGGAAGAGAGAATCATCTCCTCCAGCGTTGGCCCTTCCCTGTGCAGACCGCTATACCTGAGTGGTCTTGCTCAGTGTCACTTGCGTAGGTGCTGCAGAGAGGTGGGCAGTTTTGGGGAGCAATTAATCCATGACCTCCTGTAGACATCTCAGAGGGTAATGAAATGCCTGGTCCTATTCGTGGCCACCGGAACTGGGGGTGACTCACTTGGAGGTTGGAGGCTGCGTTTGTTCCAGTGCATCCCGTGGGTTCTGTTAATCTCTCTCCATCAGCTTGGACACTTCAGGTCCGTGTTATGGTTAGAAGCAGTAAGCAATGTTCTGGGCTACAAAAGTCATAAATTAAGATATACTTGCTCTACCTACAACAGTAAATTGTTTATTAGCCTTCAAGAATTTCTGAGAACCTGGAAAGTATTTCCTAGATAAGCTGGAAAGAAAATTGAGGTCTTAAAAAATATTGTGAATGGCAGCTATAAAAACAATTGAGTTATTAAAAACATTTAATTTTGATAATTTCAGCTGTTGCTTGATTTTTAGTCAATTTCAAGGCTTTTTCATGATTCTATTGAAAATTAACTTGCATTTCTGTGCTCTTGTTTTTAAGACCTGGAGGAAATAGCATTGAATGTAAGTACTGTTGCGAGAGGAGATTTCAGTCATTTGAAAACTTTCTTGAACAAATATATTTTTCTCTCAATGGGAAATGCATCAGAACTGATCCTTTCCAGCAACCCTTTTTGTTTTTGATGTATCAGCATTCCCTGGTGAAGAGCTACTTGATCAAAAACTCTGGCTGAGTTCAAAGGTTTTTCTGCACCTGGGTTAATTATTCCTTCTACGCTGTGTAGACCATGGGCTATGCTGAACTGGTGCCTGCAAGTGTTCCGTAGCAGATGTGACCAGAAGCCTTGCAGTAATGGGGGACAGTTTGATCTGTATTGGTTTCTGTTAAATTTTAGAGTAGCTTTGGGACATGCACAGGCTTTTATTTAAAAAGTGGTGATCAGGTCCTAGTTTTCAGAGCAGGTAATTTGCAAAGTAGTCTCTTGATTTCTTTGTTGAAAACTACACGTGTGGGAATTAGGACTGGCAGTATATAAAGCCTCCTGGTGCCATTACTATATTGCTTTTAAAATTGTAATCACACTTTAAAGGCAATTCTAAAGAGGTATTTCCACTCTTCTGGCTGAAACTGCTGTGTCTCCCCTCCCTCTCCACATTCACATATAGTAAGTAACACCAGTGTCCTCTGGATGCTGCATAGGTGTTGTAGCTCACCCAGACCAGGCTCTGGCATAACTCTGCATGGTGGTTTGAGATCTCAGTGCCCAAGAAGGTGGCAATAGAAGGGGCCAGGCACCCATGTCCCAGATAACTCAGGGTATCTGTCATTGCTCAAGCACCCTCTGCATCAGCATAGACTGAGATGCTGGGCTGGCCATCATGCTGGGCTCCTGTAGCTGCTCTTGCTGGTGAAGGAGATCCAGACCACAGAAAGTTGTCAGATAAAACAAGTCAAAGGAAGAACTGCTTGAACTCCTGCAGCCAGATGGTCTCAAGCAGCTGCAGCAGTGATACCAGGTAATCCCCTGTGACTCCCATCCATGGCACCCTTGGTTTTCAGCAAGTGTCATGAGATTTCTTCTAAGTTCAACCAGAGTTAAGTGTGGCTATGCTCTTTGATCCTGGGGCTTGCACAGTGTTCAGCAGCAAGATTTTAAATAACAAAATAACTCATTCTGCATCAGGATTCTCAGATCTGAATCTGTATTTCTGCATATGCCAGAGCCCATGCTAGGCTGGTACTGTCTGTAACAGCAAACCTCTTAATGAGCACACAGAAAGGGCAGGAGGAGGGGAGGTCAGCTGTTATCAGCAGCCACGTCCCTCAGATCCTTTGAGATTAGCCTATTCTGCTATTGTCTTGAACCTCCAGGATCCTCTTGTTTCCAGTTAATAAGCAACGAGTCCCTCCAAGGATGGGTAATCACACCAGTGGATCCATGTGACTGAAGCAGAACACAAAAGTCAAGTGAGCCTGTGCTGTCCTTCTTGGTTCCTTAATTTCAGATTCAAATACAAAATTAATCTCCTGAAAAATATTTACAGGCTCTTGCCCTTTTGTGTGTGTGTTATCACTACTGATGAGGCCAAAGGTAGCCAGATAGCATCCTTCCTACATGAGGCAAAAGATGACTAAAATCTAACTAAACTCTGATCCCTGATGCTTGCGTTGCGATGCAGCTGAGTGCCATTGCTCATGAACCACATGAGGATGCAATTAGTTTAACAGCTCTTTATTATGAATGCGGCAGAGCAGAATTAGAACTCAATTTACAAGTCTCCCTTTCAAACCCATTCAGCTGTTAAGGCTGCATCATCTTTCAGTTTTCCAAGGCATATAATTGATAAATGATTTCTCCCTGCACACCTCAGCTCCTCATCTTTATTCATGAACCAATTAATCTCCGTAGGACACTGTGATCATTTACATACATGGCCAATGTCACCAACCTCTGTCATTTCATTCTGGAAACAATTTTGCAGCCTGTGAAACCACCAGGAGGGGAAAATCTGAACTATGTCTAAATTTCTGTGGTTCTGGCATTTCTGCCTCATGTCATTCCCAAATATACAAATCAGATGCTACCTGTGCTAGAAAGCAGGTTAACCTGGGAGGAAACAGACCTCTCATCCCTGGGTGAGTGAGTGCTGTACAAGCAGTATGTTTCAGTCGTGGCTGACAGGTGTGATCAGAGCTGAAAATACATGTTCACTTCGTGGGTTTGAGTACTCAGTTATGATAACCTACTTTATTCATTTTTTATTCTGCTCTCCTTGCTGTTCAGTTTTCCAGGGTCAGCAGAGAGAAATATGCTGTAGTGTACGTGCTCTTTTGAGGAGGTGAGGATGTGTCTGTACTCGTCAAAAACTTTACTCGTGAGCTCTGTTTCCTGAAGGTTTATTATCAACTCCCACCCAAACAACATGTTGTCCAAGTGACTCATCTTTTCTTATTGCCAGTAGGTATAATTTTTTTGCCAGTATCTTAACAAGGAGCACTTGCAAAGCAAGTTTAACTTAGTTAAACAAAGAATATCAAAGGGTGCCACAGGAGCACTCCAGGCACAGCTACTGAGCACATGAGAAGGGTGCTCCAAGTACCACCTACAGAGAACATACTTCAGCTAAGGTGCAAGCAGGTGGATGCACACCAGTCCCCCTCCCTATGTACATAGGTTTGTATGTACATATCAGGAATGCAGTTAGCCCTGGAGCAGTGATGAGTTCTGCCCGTCTCTGCCTGTGTCAACAGTATTTGCTGCTCTTCTCTGCACTGCTTGCACTTGCTCACATTGCTTGCATGGCATCTGGCAGAGGTTAGAAGAGTGGGCCCTTTCTTTGGGCTTTTGGAGGATGCCAGGACCTGTTTGAGGATGCTGGTGAAGAGAAGCTCCGTGGAGCAAAGCTCCCACACCCTTTCATTCAGCTCTGTTGGCTGGCGTGGTCCCAATCTGAGAGGCACATCTCACTCTCAGCCCATGCTGACCATCAGTCTGCACAAGCAGATTCACTTCGTTGCATGGCTGCTGCTGCCCAGCGCGGTGTGACTGCTCTGGCAGCTGAGAGCATCTGTGCTGAAAGCTTCTGCAGTCTGCATCTAAGGACCATGCTCTGACAGCCCTGTGATTCCTGTTTGGGGTATCATTTCCAAACCTTTAGCAGATCACTGCAAGATAAAGAGGGTCTGTCACAGAGAACACTGTCATGGTACTGGGTGTCCCTCTGCCCAGAGCCTGTATGAGAAGGGCAGAGTAAAATGACCTTATGAGAATTTGTTCCTTTACTAAGCTAAAAGCCCCTGGGTGCTCCCTAATGGATGCCAGTAGGTCAGCAGCGGCTGAACCTGTATTAGTAGGTTGCTCCCACATGTTGCAAAGCTTGTCAAGCCAGGGAGGTTTCTGACAGTATGGGTCCCAGTAGTGCTGTTGACAGCCTCTAAGGTGAGCAGTACCTATAATCCTAGAATTCGGCTCCAACAGCGAATTGGAGAAGTTTCCAGAGACATTTAACTGTTCTGCAGGGTCTGATCAGCTCATGGGCAGCATTGCCTCATAATGGTCTGAGAAGGATTGTGACTGAAGTGTTACGGGGCACTGCGGCCACCTTTCCCTAACGTGAAATGAAATTTGGCAGGGCAACAAGCAGTGGAGGCAAGGCTGGTGGTGAGGGCCTGCATCCCTCCTGAGACATCTCGATTACTTTTCACTGATAGAATCATATCATTATTTAGGTTGGAAAAGACTGTTAAAGATCATCAAGTCCAACCGTTAACCCAGGACTGATGTGGCTGACTGAGCCTTTCACTGCCATGTTACTTAACCACAGGACTGGTTTACTAGCACGCAAGCAGATGCAGGTCTTGAGGAGTAAGGCATGGAGAGGTTGATGCACCGAAGGTTTATCTGCCACCTCTCAGACATGCCAGGTGTTCTGCTCCAGGGCTGCAAAATCAAGGGAGGGCATGTTACCCAGGGGCTGGTCAGAAGACCTCTCCCCACGGCAGTGACAAACTGACATGTGCTCTGAGGTGTCCAGTTTTCTTGACTGCAGTGAGGAGCCGGACATATTTGTAGGCTGCCAGATGTGCCGGGCAGTGGGACGTGGTGGCTTTTCTGCCTGTATGAATGAAAGCAGCATCGCGCGTGTCAATCACCTGCTATAGGAGATATCCCAAGTGGATGTGTGGGGTTCCTCTGCATGCTTTGTGTGTTTTCAGATAGTCATTGCTGTATCCCTTTAGACCCTTAACAGGAGCACTAAATGACTGCCTGCCCTGAGGGAGTTCAGTGCTTTTATGCATGGCTGGTTAGGTAGCTTTCTGCTCAGTTCACAGATTTCAGACACACCATCACCTGTGAGCACATGACTGTGTGATTCTGGCCCTTCTCGGCTTTGGATAATTTATCATGGATCTGTAGTGACAATAGTAGCTTGCACACTAGGAGCAGATTAGGTTTCCTGTAAGGCACTGTTGCCTTTAAAAAGTGCTCAGGGCACAAAAAGTAAATGAAGTGCAATGAAAAGCAATGCTCTAAAAATATCATCATTTTACTAAATGATAATGAAGATTCAAAGCTGTGTGTTACTTCCAGAGCAGCAAAGGAACCACGGGGGGAACAACAGTTTTCCTGGTAGCAAAAGAGAACCGGCAATGAGAACAGACATAAAAAATAGGAACAAAATGAGAACATAGCCAGTGTTGTTGGTCCTAACTCAGACTTTGCCCGCACTAAGCTATAAAAAGTGCACAGATATCACCATACCAGTACACAGAGCTCCTCTATTTCCTGTCTTGCTTATGAACAGCTTCTTAGGTGTGCGGATAAAATTTAACTTTGATGTTGCTCACCACACAGCAATGAGGCTCATGCATTCAGTGGCGCTACTCTCTGCTGCTCACCTTGTCTGCCTGCCTGAAAACTACTGGACTTAAAGTGGCTGAGCAGCCTGGAGGAAAATACTCCCAAAGTCTTGACAAGCCCATTCTCCAGATGGTGGAGGAGATGACAGAAGTGACAGAAGATGGACAGCTGTAGTGTCACAGTAGCAACTCAACACATGGGTTTGCAAGATCAGAGGCACCGTTTCTCCATCAAACTGAAAGCAGTGGTAGCTGAGTACATGCTGTAGGACCAGTGCTGCTCATGTGCTTTTTTGCAGCGGTCTGCCAGTGACAGGGTTCTGTTTTCCAAGTGGGAGCCAGACTGAAGCTGCTGCTCTCTTAGGCAGCACTGGACAGCAAGACCTGAAGTTTGTGATCAGGCTCACAGCAGAATTAAGCTGCGCTTGGAAGGAGGAGTAATGTCAGGTTGGGGTTGCAATTCAATTCCATCTCTGCAGGAAGCAGAAACGTGGCTTTTTCTGTACAAGAGCACAGCAACCAGCCATACTGCTTGCTGTTGCCTTTCTAAGGCCAGAATAGATGATTTCTAGCCAGAATAGATGATTTACAAGAAGGTGTAAAATCCTCATCATGCACCTAATTATGCTTTACTACACTATGGGGAGGTATTTCCTTCTGAGTCCATCTGGTGATCAGACTGTACCCTGAAGCATGTGAGTTGATTGCCCTCATGGTTTTTTTTCTGCTAGTTATTCTAACTGCTGATGCTTTATTTTTATTCATATGAATATCTAAGCCTTTTTTGAGCATTGAAAATTATGATTAATTGTGCAATGAAAATCAATAACGGAAGTGCTTACAAAGCCAGCTTGACTTGGGAGTGAATCCCAAAGGCAGCTGCTTTCTCTAAGAGTGGCAGAAAAAGTTGGAGAAAAGCAACAGCAAAAAAATTCCAGATCCTGGTTTTGGGTGATGTTTGTCATGGCTTTAACCCATTTAGTATCTGCTGGGAGCTTTCTTACAGGCTCCTATTACTAGTTCATGAAAGCAAACTCTCTAACCCATCAAATAAACAAGAATACCTGGTTAAACAGAGGTGCGTTGAAAAGTGAAAGTGTTTATACTCCTGTACCAGAATGCAGCTATTCCCACACCTTTGGGTCCCCGACAGATTTATGTTTTCAAGGGAGATCCTAGAGATACGGATGAAGATCGGGTAAGGCTTTTACTGTGGTACCCCTGCCAACAGCACCTACTCCCTCTCCAACCCTGGCACCTGCTGGCGTTCTGCCGAGGGTTACATATCCCAGGTTTCTCCTTTTCCCAGAGGGGAGCGTTTCCGGAGCACGCGCCCGCCAGTCTCTGGGTCTCCAAACAGGGTGACTGCCACCTGGTGGCGACCTGTCGCCGCTGCGCTAGTCCGGGCTGCCGCCAGGGCTCACCCACCGCTGGCCACAGCTGCGCGGTGGGGCTCAGAGTGACCCAAGAGCCAGACGCGGGGGCAGGAGAGCAGCAGCGGGGAGGGCTGTATGGCGGGATGCCTGGCTCCGGTGCTGGGATGCTGAGGAGGAGGAAAAGCAACCTCCTTCACGAAACACGCTTTGAATAGCAGCGTACATCACCTGCCCCACCCACCCCCTACCCCCCACCCCCACCCCCGAACCTAAGTTAGAGGCAAGTTTCAATCCCCAGGGCCCCAGGGCCCCTGGAGTCTTACATCTTGCCTATGGGAAATCCACGATGTGTCAAAACCTCTTCTCCCTGCTCTCTCAGCAGACTCCTCTAAAAATCCTACCCCTGTGCAAAAAAACTGAGCTGCTGCGGCTGCTTAATGGGAAATGCCTGACAATCCCTTCTCCTCTCCGGGGATAGCAAATGCCTACATTTATTTGGGGCCAAGGGAAGAGCCCCTTCTCTCACCCTGGTGCTGCTGCGGTCTCCCATCTATCACCCACTTCATCCTTCATGCCCACCCCTGAGTCTGGGATGGGGACATCTCCCTGAGATGGGGAACGCAGTGCGGGGCTCTCTCCAGGCGGGTTGACCTTGCCCTTTCAGATCTACACTGTCCATCCAGCCAAACACGGCCCCTGCGTACATGTGCACACACACACACACCCACACCCAAAATACATGGTCATCCCACCCCAGGGAAATGCTGTGTTCGCAGCTTCTGCCTGCAGTTTCCCTCTCTGGCTTACCTCTGTAGGGGGGTGGACTAGATGATCTCCAGAGGTCCCTTCCAACCCTGACCATTCTGTGGTTCCGTGACTCTCGAGTCAAAGGACGGAAGGGAACAGCAGCTGCCTTTTCAGTGCCACCCCTCACGTAAGGCAACAGCGGGACCTGCACCTGACAAAAGGAGTAAGCAGTGTAGGGGCCATGATCTGGTAACTCCCCCTTGCTGGGCAATAAGCTGGGGTGACATCTCCATCGTTTAACACTCGAGATAGTCTCCTCCTCTGCCGGCACTGGGAAATGCTGTGACCAAACCGCATGGGTCCTAGGGTGCTGTACCTTTCCCACCCTGTATTAACTATCTAGGTTCACGAGAGGAACAGGGCAGCCAGATCTGATCAGGAACAGGATCTGACCATTAGTACCAAAGCAAAGTGGCATGTTTGCATTGCAGGATGCTTAAAGAAGCAAAGTCTATGGGTATATGAGCACAGGAAGAGGGTAACAGATACTGAGCTGAATGGGAAAAATCATATTGGGTCAGGCTGTGGGTCCAGCCCACACAGTGTCCCATCTTTGGCATTGTCTCAACGGCATCTTCAGAAATGACCTAGGAAACAATTCTTCCTGCTTTCTGCAGTCTGTGGGTTCAATAACAATATGGAAGACACATCCTTAGCAGTTGGTTTTTTTTAAAATCTATCCCTATTTCAGCTATATGATACTCACTTCCCCATTAGCACATGCATTATTAAAAGCAAAGACGACACATTTGGCTTTATAGAACTTTTTATTTGGAGACACTTCTCACATCATTGAATATTGGTTCTTTATTAAGGCAATTCTGAAAGGACTGAAGGGGAGGGAAGGGGAGAGGGAGGGAACTGAGACTGTCAATGGGATTGCATTAAGGCAAAATTCCCTCCTTCTGCATTTCACCACAGTAAAATCCATGTGAAGGCCAGAACAGTAAATAACTCATTCCAAGGAAGAGATTCAGTGCAAATATATCCCACTGACTATCCGTAGATGGGGCTAGGCCCTCGACTGAGGCAAACCGACAGTCCCTTGTTAGCTGCAAAGCTATGCTGAATTAGCTCTGTTGAGGATCCCAGCCTGGGTTCAGGGAAGTGTTTTAGTTTGTTTCGTATGCGAGCACAAGTTTAAATGCTTTCCTGAATGAGGGCCACAGCCCTTTGAGTGCAAGTCTGTGAAGTTAACAGAGTTTAGTTTTTGTTCACTGCATAAATACATCATTTTGGGTCCCTTTGGTTCATTTCCTATTGTATTGCTACTAACTGAGTACATCCCCTTAGTTTCTTTAATATGGTTTTCATTTCTATCACACTTTGCAATCCGCTTAAGTTTTAAGTATGTTATGACATAAAAATAAATTATCCTCTGGAAACTATTCCTTGCAAAGCTTTCAGAGTTTGGGTGTTCTTGGAGGACCAGGTTATGGTATGCTTTTTCCAGTGAGTAGTAATGTACTCTGTGAGTAATGCCAGGGGTGGCAGAGGCATAACTTGCAGGGAACAATACTGCTCAGTTCATATACCAGCAGCACACTGCAGACCCCAAACACTTCTCTATTTCCATAAGATTTCCTAAGAGGATCCTACCATTCCAAAAAAATAGTCACTAATACTTGCGTTGGCTTGAAGAAACTTTTTTTGTTATCCCAGGGGCAAACTGAAGGAAGGTATGGCAGAAACGCTACCAAAAGCATGAAGACATTTTTCAGGCAGAAGTAGTATATAACCTTTCATAGTCCTAAAAGCTGTCTGAACTTCCCAAGACAAAGATCTCCAGGTGACCCCTGACATAAAAATCTGGTATCCATTAATAAAAGGATATGTATAGTCTTCACTATTGAAAACTTATTCAGGAATATGAAATGGTTATATCTAGCAAAGTGGAAAATAAGGCAAAGAAATCAAGCACATATTACTGTTCAAAACAAGACATATTTTGGATACACATGGATACTTTTGTGTGAACTGGAACCATGTATATGACATTCATGCCTTAAAAGCATGAGCACCCTGCATATTTCCTTGATACAGAGAGGAGCATCCAGTTTGAGGGAATCAAGAGGGTGAATACCAGGCATCAGTACAAGTCTTTTATGCTTTAAACTTTCTTCATGCCTTTTCCCATAAGGCAAGCAAACACTGTCATGACCATTTTGGGCTTTACTTCAACCAGGTCTTCTGGAAGGGCATAGACTCTTGCTCCAATTTTTCTTGCCATAGAGATGGCATACCTGCATTGCACGAGTGAAAAAAAAAAAAAAACAACAAAAAAACCCAAACAACCAAACAAAGAAGTTAGTGCAGTAGCATTAATTTTCCCTCTATTAAGAAGTTTTCTACCTGATCAGTACTAGAGTAGGTTAGAAACTTTCTTACTGACTCATCAAAATCAAACTTCTATAGAATTGTATGAGACAGGTTCTCAGAGAACTACATTTCTAGTGAAAGATAACAGTGTATTCCCTAATGGTTAGAGCACTGATTACCTGCAACACAGGAGACTGCAGGTCAAACTGGTATAAAACATTTAGTCTCCCATCCCCTGAAAGATTATCCTCACAACCAGCCATTCTGGTCTAGCTCCCCCTCCATCTCTGTGACTGTCTTTGCACATAAACAAATTCACAAGGGTGGAAAGCAGAAGGCTGATGTTGGTGGAGATCAGTGTTGTCGGAAATCAACATTCAGGGACTTCTCTTCTGCTTGAGTCATACTCAAAACATGCAAGCTACCCTTCCCATCTCCCTGCTCAGAGTGCCCTGTTGCATGGCTACTGACTGTTCTCCAGGGGGTATGTCTCTTCTACTTTTTCATGAAAAAGCTAGAAAATCACAGGTTATTCCCACTGCAGAGCACATACATTTCTGAAATTCTCTGCAAAATGCAGAAATACATGGGGGTGGGGCCCAGAAAGGGACGGGGAAAGAGGGAAACGTCGGTAGAGAGATGAAGAAATTAATTATGAAGAAAAGCACACATAGGATTGCAAGGAAAGAAAGAGACGAGATGGTAGGAAATGGAAGGGGAAAAGAACAGTGGAAAAAGTCTATAAAAATGATGGCAGTTCTGATTGCCTTACAGTCATCCTTTTCTCTTTTGTAGTTGCCACATTGCAAAGGAGAAGCTAAACTGATAA
Organism: Microhierax caerulescens; assembly: GCA_035590215.1. Classification (NCBI taxonomy): domain Eukaryota; kingdom Metazoa; phylum Chordata; class Aves; order Falconiformes; family Falconidae; genus Microhierax; species Microhierax caerulescens. Next base: position 31,147,353 of record JAVJGJ010000014.1, on the reverse strand, counting down.
TCAGACTGAGAGGTGACCTGTATAACTCTGAAAGGGAGATGCCCCCAGGATTGCCTCTCTGCTAGGAAATGGTTTCCACTCAGGAAAAAAGAATCAATATCCACATCCATAAACCCAATTTTCCAGGCATGAATCCTGTCCTCCCCCTTGTCTCTTAAATATGCCCTTGTTCCACCTGTATGTGACTAAAGAGGTATGATGACCTCTAATCACTGGTTTCCATGGCTCACACGGCTCCAAAATTGTTGGCATTGTTCCCTGATCTCTGAATGAATTTTAAATTTAATAAGAGAAAATAAGAGCTTGTGAAGCCAAGTGATTTTGATCCCTTCAAAGGGATTATAAAGCAGGAATTATAACATTACACACTTAATTTCCATTGATAGTGGTTTTTACTGCCTAACTCCTAGTCTTCATGCTTTTAGTTCTGGAGGTATTTCTCTAGTTGAGGTTGTGCCAGATGAGAGTGATAGCAGAGCAGTTTTCAAAGACAGACTCAGGCAAGCCTTAGCAGGTAGCTTGTGTTACATGCCACTTAGCATGAACGTACTTAGCATTGTTTAGTTTCTCCTCATCATTCAGGTCCTCTGTCTTCAAGAGGTCATATTTGATTGACCCTGGTTGAATGGCATCGATGAGATCCAGTACTGGCATGCTGGTGCTGATTTTGCTATCCTGCATAGATGTAAAATAAAATTAGATGCAAGGACAGGGTGACATATCTTCCACAAAGCCAGAGTCTAGGCTCAAGTGCAATGGACAGCTCAGTCAGATACCATTCAGGTCTTCACAAAGGGCTGCTTAGCATCGTTTTTCATCAAAGGCAGACTAAGAAACCTTCCAAGGATTGGCGG
>JAVJGJ010000014.1:31126401-31145210 GCA_035590215.1 Microhierax caerulescens | reverse complement strand
GGAGGTGCAAGGGGCTCCAGCTGTGTAACTCCTGAGCTTATTACATGAATTCTGATGGAGCCATCCTTGCCTGGTGTAAACTCTTGATTTATATCCACTGAGTGTTTCCCAGCTTGGGAAGCATTGCAGATGCATTAGCAAAAATAGAAGCCCTCTGGAATTGGTCTGTCTTTGTGTTTATATGGTACCTTGCAAAATAGGGCAAGGTACCCCTGCAAGGTACTACCAGGTTATAAGCATATTTCCATTGTTTTATATACTTTAATACTGTTTTAATAAATTTTTAATACTGACATTTGTAATTGCTGTTGTTTAATAATCAACAGCACAGCAGCTCTTGCTTAATTTCAGTGATCATTCCTGGCTCCATACTTTGATATCCTATGTCAAACTGGCATTCAAGGAGTTTCCCGTTATGTTCATATCATGTTTCTGTTACCTTTTCATAATAAAGCCTCTTGTATATTCGAACATGCCTTTAAAAGGGAATGAAAAATAATCACACTGTGTCACTAATTATATCATAATGTAAAGTGTGTATGTATATGCATATATACATCTATATACAGGCAACATATGTAACATACACGCAAACACATGGCATAGGAGATTCCTAAGAGACTTCTAACTATACCTTGAAACTGGAGATGGTTGAATCCTTCCCAGCTGCAGTCAGCGTTTCATTGACCCAGCTGACAATGATTTCATCATTGACCTTCTCTCCACCACCAATGTCTTCAAGGATATTCAGGGTGTACCTTAAGAGGGAAGCCAGGATAAGTGCATTTGCTCGAAGTGCACTGTAACCTCAGAAGCATCCTGTATGTGTGCCACTTGACTGGGATCACCCAGCGGTCGTCTCAGACCTATTCTCCTGCTTCCCACACACTCACAATGTATACGAATTATATTATAACACAATAATTATACTAGTGGGTCTAATTCATCCCCAATTCCGTAATCACTGTTTTAGGAGTGTCAAAAGCTTTTGATACTCAAAACTCCTAGAAGGTCTCTCTTAGTGGATCCTGGTGTAAATGACTAATTCTCATAGTGTTTAAAAAAGTAGTCACTGACTTTCAGGCCAGAAGGGAATTGTTATGCTCATCTAAGACTGACCTTCTGCATAAAAACAAGCCTGGAATATTTTGCTTGCATGTCAGCATACACCTTGGAAATACATCCCAAACTGATGGCAAGTAATCCACATCCCTAGATTAATTATCTGCCTGATAAACATATACCTTGCTTTATAGACTGAATTTAGTCTCTGTTTGGTTCCTAACCAATGGGTCTTTTTTTCCCCCAGTTATGGAGCTCTTAAACACACACACATACACACAGAGAATTACATTAAAGTGGAGACAGCTACTGAACTGCATCCACTTCAGGTAGCAGATTACAAAACTTCTGCATCAATTCCTCGTTTCCAGTACGTTCTCCCCATTCCCTGATACAGAGACCTTGCAACTTCTTTTTCTCTCTTCCATGCAATGAACATTTATTCATGCTGTACAGATAGTGACAATAATAATCTTCTGCATGAGCTGATTGTAATGGCCTTGCCCACAAGATAATGTGCTCCTTGATTGCATCCTTAACTAAGAGTGAGCAAAAGGTTACTCTGTCTTTGCATATATGTGCAAACAGAGGAGCGAGAAAGCTGTAGCCTGTAGAGCTTTCTTAGTCATAGCATCAGGAGACTATTATAATGCAAACTGAGTATACCAAAATGTTCTAAAGTTTGTGTCTGACTGCCATACCTTCTCATCAACTGCCAGACTAAGGCCAGCGTGAGCGTACGGTTTCCTTCATTCAGATCTTGCCCAGCGATGCCAACAAGGGAAAATTTGGCTTGATTCTTTCCCAGTTCCACTGCGTAGTTGCAGTTCTCAAGCTGTTAATGACAGGGTCAATTAGTGCAGCTCAAAAATACAGGAAAAAAAAAGAAGACAAGACACTGTAACTTTAAATTTTTTTGGATCACTTAGCCCAGATCCTTCTGGGCAAACAGAAGCTTCGGGGCTCTGTATAATACAGCTGTTTGACTACCAGCAGCCATCCATCCCAAAAATACCATCATAAAGAGTTAACACAGAAGGAAATGTTATAGTTCATCATCAGGGACTGAAAAACAGATTACCCTGGAAAATATAATTCTATAGCTCATGGGTACCTCCAGCACCATGGCATTGCACTGAGGCAAAGGATTAGTGTCCTGGTCAATACTTTAGGTCAGTTAATCAGTCTGGCCTAACTGGATAGAATTAGCCATCCAGATAGCTGGAGAAAGCTTTGTATTTAGCAGCAGCTCTGTGATCAGTTCTTGAGGCGTCTGGTCAAGAACACTTATCATCACTGTCTTCCTTTGTTGTGGAGGGCAGTGATCCAGACAGCTGCAATTACGCTGGTGCCATATGACTCACGGTCAAGATGCATTATAACTGGTGACTGAGACAGTAGTAAAAGTGGTCTGCAAGTACAGTTTTTAAATATTGACATTAAAAGTGTCAAGTCTTTTTACTTTACAAATATTGTTCACTTGTCAACAGAGCCAGTGAGTCAAACATCTCGTTTCTTTTTCGGGACAAAAAATTATTCATTGACTAGGGAAAAAATAATTTAATGTGCTGTACTTGGGACTTGAGAACAACATGAGCGGCCATATTGCTGTTTGAATTGATACAGACACCACTACTGGAGCTATTCCAGCTTTTTGTACCTTCTTCATGTTGCCACCCAGTTTAGGATATGGTGGTTTGTTCACTCTGTTCCAGTCTACTGGCACTTTGATCTTTTCATAGAGCTGGAAGATAACCAAGGCATCTGACAGGTCACTGAAAACAATAAAAAAGATGTATTGTTAGACAAAGAACAGGGGAAAGGAACTCAACTAAGCTATTAGTAGAGGTAAACTTAGTTTCCTTAAGAAAAGAAAAAAAAAAAAGTAGAATATATTCTTATAGGGTCCAAAGGTTTTAATGTTTTTGTAAACAAATTGCTGGCTGTGTTTATCATCTGACAGAAGTGCAGTATCTCCTCCTACCTGTATAAGTGATTTACACGTGGATTAACACCCAGGGAGTTCATCCAGTTTCTGAACGTCCTCTCTTCCCTTGTCTCACCTAAAACAACAAATACATCAACCAACAGGCCTGCAAAAAAGACAACTGTCCAGTAAAATAGGTGTCTTGTGATGAAACTATAGCTCAGAATTTACAGCGCAGTGAACCATAAACAGAAGGCAACCCTGGCTGACAGGTGAAATAAGAGAGCATGGTGCAGCATGTAATATTTCTTCATGCCCTATATATTACAGCATTTAGGCAGATTGGCTTTCAAACGCCTTCAAGAATTCAAGAACAGCCTGTGCCCCAGCATGAGCAGTTTCACTATGAGGCTGGGAAAGGAGGACCTGAAGCTCAGCAAATGACCCATACAAGGGTGGTCCTGACCCCAGCCCAGAGCAAGCAGGCAGCATGTTTATGCAAGATCTGATTTTTAAATTATATTCTCAATTAAGGGAATGAGAGATTAACTCCAGTTTCCACTAACAAGCATGCTCAATAGTCCACATTGGTTTAGACATCCCACAAACATTTTTGTCTTTTAACATGTGCTATCCATAGAACAGACCCCTAAAATGTGAGAAGTTACACACAGGTAAAGAGCAGCCTCCCTTTCTCAAGGCTGCCTGTGCTAATGGTGCAGTGAATACATGTCTGAAGGACGTAAGGTTGAATTAATGTATCATCAACTCAGAGCTGGGGATACTGTGGCACAGGTGGCCAGAAACATCCTTTATTCGCAATTTCCTTACCTTCAATGGAGCTCCAGTCGATGTCCTGGTTCTCTGGCTTATGAAGGGCAGGGTATTTGTTGAACAAGTTGGCAATGAAGGCCAAGTTTAGCTTTGGGTTCCCCCGGACGACATCGGTGGCTGTGACGAACTGCCGGCAGCCCAGGCGCTCCGCCTGCTGCAGCATGCACTCTGCTCGCTGGACGTCATCCTTCTCCTGCACCAGCAAAAAAGTGGGGCCATCAGCCTCACCCTACCGCCTGGCACTGCACACAGGACCCGCTCAGGATCTCCGCATGTGAGCAAGGTGTGGTGGGGCTGTTCAAGCAGGTCCCTGTCAGAGCTAAAGCTATTTCCTTTCCCCCTTTTAGGAATGGCAGATCTGCGTTTTCAAAAGGGCTTTACCTACAATCCAGCCATCTCACTGTATTGCTTTTAGTTACATTCCATATGAAAGAGGACGGTTTGATGAAACTCCCAAATAAATGTATTTAAATACACTTGTTACATGTTAGTAGTTTAGCAGCGTGGTTCAATGGTTGTTAAAGTTTAGGTGATAATATCTAACAAAAGGCACAACACACATCATTTAATTATTTGAAAGCTTTGATTTCTGAAATACAAGATCATGTTGCAATGCTAAAAAGAGTTTGCTTGTTCTGACATCCTGGTGCAACCCCGTGTTGGCCAGCAATGCAAGTAACAGACAGAAAATATCAGCATTTACTCTAAACTTATCTCATCTTACCCTTAATCCTGACATGTCAATAGTGATAGCTGGAATGCCTTCTTCATCTCCTTTGGGGGCAACTTGGTTCAGCAAATGGTAATAAGCTCTTGAGTCCTGTGACAGATGTAAATTAAAGGGAAGAAAAATTACATCTCAAGCCAGGTTTTGCATGCCAGTGCTCCCCTGAACAATGTGCCTGCATGCTTTGTTTTTATTACATCAATCATTGGGCTACGTAATTAAATTAATTAAGCTGGAAGCACTTAGCAATTCCTACTTTATGCTGTATTCGCTGAATCTGTTTCTTCCCTAAGCCAATATATATATGCTGCAGAACGCTCAACACACGAGACAAAATGCAGCGTGTTGCACTCACAAAAAAGGACAGCAACAACCAAAAGAGATTAGAATTAATCTGAACATTAAATTAGAGATATGAAAATGCATACCTTTATAATACTGTAGAAGTCAGGCTGCTGAGCATTTAATAAAAGAAAATGCAGAAGGAGAAAGCAGATGTTTAAAAGTGGATTTCAAAGCAACGCTGGAACAGTTATGGAAGAGAAAGCATAGTATTCAAGGACAAAGTTAAAACTGACAACAGTATCGGCATTTTTCAGGCAAAAGAGCAGGAACAAGACAAGGATTTAACATGTCGTGTCTTTAATCTTTTGTGAAATGTAATGTTGCTTCCCTGTGTGGAAAATAATCTTAGTCCAGAAAGGACTTAAAGAACTGAAAATAAAGCTACATGTCAGTGTTTAGGGACTTGACTAACTAACCCATACTCTTCAAAATATAAAGCTGATTACCCGAATTGTTTTAAATCTTATACATACGCATTACAACCCACATATCAATGACTGTAAAGGCTAAAGGCTTGGCCTCTAAGAGGTAAACGTGCCTTATTTCCAACTGTAAATATGGTAGGTGTGATTTACCTTTCAGTTGCAGATAACATTTAATCAGTTGCATTATAGTCCTCTCGGCCAGCATACAGAAAGATGGGAAGACTCCATTCCCTTCCCTTTCTATGGGTATTCTCTAGTCACTTCCACCCAGTGAACCAAAAATCTCTTACAATAAAAATTGTATTGTCAAATGTGACTCTCAGACTCTCCTGTTGCCTTCCTGGGTGTTTTTTTATGTATGTCAAGTAAGTCATGGTAAATGACTTCTTGTGCTTCAGTCCCTGGTGAAGCTTACAACCAGGCATCTCTGGAGTGGGGCTTTTCCCACGCTCTGCTGGGAGTGGGAAGGTCAGGCCATGGCTAGGGAGGTCGGTGTGCTGGCTAGCCCCTGGCTTCCCTGCAAGCCAGCTCAGACACCCTCCCTGATACACCCCCTACAGCCCTGGGAAGCTGCCTGGGCCTGTTGCTGTAGCTTTAGTGCCTGCAGCTCATCAGCGTGCACCACTCAGGTTCAGCTACCTCTGCCTGGGAAGAGTGAAGGTCCTACAGAGAAAGCTCTGCACCCACAAGCCCATGAAGTCCCAAGTACATGCAATATGCTGCCTGGACTAGAGATGCATCCTTGCAAGTGCCTCCTCATCTAGCTATGTTATTTCGAATAGTCCTACTGAATTAAAACTTGTAAGTGCATGCAGGTTTATAGCAAAGGCTGGGAGATAGAAGCACATAACCCAGGTGCTGTAGTGAAAAAAAGATCAAGTGGGGGAATTGGGAGAGCCCATCCTCTTCCCCTACACCTGGTTACATGTCTGGGTAAAGTCCAGCCTTTCCAAACCAAAGCCAGGTCAAGAAACAGTTAAGGACATTTAGGAAGGAGGACAGCAATAGAGGAAGGGAACTGAAAATACAGCAGTAGAGCCTGTATGCCCTGTCCAGAGCCAGCCAGCCATTCTTTTCCCGGGCATTTGGTGTGCTAGGGTTGGCCGTGATGATGGGGAGGTCAGAAGGAGGAATACTGCTGAATGGAAAGGTAAACCCCACTGAAATGATATTCTGTGCCCAGCTCTACGTGTTTGGCAGAGCAGTCTCGGCTGCTTGGATTGCTTCAGCGCACAATCCCTGTTTGGAGGACAGGATTTGGGAGTGGACGTGCTGTTTTGCTGTTGTTGGTCAGTGTTTCTCATACCTTGATGTCTGAGCTGAAGTTGTTGACTTTGTTGCATCCTGCATTCTCCAGGTGATAGTTTGCCCACCTCAGCAGCAGTTCCTCTGGAGACAACTTCATCAGATCCTCCAGGCTCTCTCCTTCTCTCAGAAGAGCAATCAAGGCTGATCAAGGAAAAAAGAAAAGTAATAATGTTGTGAATACTTGCAGAGGAGAATGTGTAAGTATTTTCTCTCTTACACGTTTTGCTACCCTAGTTTCTAAAAGTGAGTAATCAAAGCATTGACAAAATTTAAGCTGTGTTAGGATGACGGAGGACATAAACAGAAAAAGGGTCTCACTAATAAAATGAGGACAAGGCTGATAGTTGTGGAGCTAGTAGTGGATCATATAAAAATGCAAGATAATTTCAGTGTGGTCTAAGAATGACCCAATTTCCTTGAATGAAAGCATGACCATAGAATCAGAGTAGTTTGGATTGGAAGGAACCTATAAAGGTCATCTAGTCCAACCCCCCTGCAATGAGCAGGGACATCTCCAGCTACATCAGGTTGCTCAGAGCCCCGTCCAGCCTGACCTTGAATGTTTCCAGGGATGGGGCATCCATCTCCTCTCTGGGCAACCTGTGCCACAGTTTCACCACCCTCATTGTCAAAAATTTCTCCTTACATCTAATCTAAATACATCCTCTATTAGTTTAAAACCCTTTCCCCTTGTCCATTCACAACAGGCCCTGCTAAAAAGTTTGTCCCCATTTTTCTTATAATCCCCCTTTAAGTACTGAAAGGCTGCAGTAAGGTCTCCCCGGAGCCTTCTCTCCTCCAGGCTCAGCAACCCCAGCTCTCTCAGCCTGTCTTCACAGGAAAGGTGCTCCAGCCCTCTGAGCATCTTGGTGGTCCTTCTCTGGACCTGCTCCAACAGGTTGATGGTTTTTCTGTGCTTATGGCTCCAGAGCTGGACACAGTGACATTGAGCACAGGGGAAAGATGGGAATGGGAAAATGAACACAGACTTTCTGCAGCTTAAATGAAAGAAATCTCAGTGACCTTCATACTGAAACTGGATACACACAGGTATTCTACAGATTTTGCACATGATTTCATGGGTTCATGGGCCAGCAGAGTTAACTCACCTGTCAGTTGGAGGAGATAGCCTATTTACATTGAAAAACACAGTAGTTACGTTCATAGGAGAAAGAGGCAGGAGGGAACGACTGACCCTTGCAACTGCAGGATGTTCAGCTGATCCTGGAGCATGAAAGACTGGAACAAGTTTTGAAAAGAACAACTAATAACATGGAAACTTATTGTTAATGTGATAAAAAGGGAGAGTGTGTCACACTACTGTGATCTCCTTGTGATATCTTTTGTCATTCCTTGAAAGAAATATGGCTTGAAAGAAATATGGATTTGCTACATAAAGGAAACAGTGAAGACCTACTGTATCTGGAATTCAATAGATAATTTGATACACGGTGCTTTGGGGTTAAACTGAACCAGAAAGGGGATAATAGAAGCATTTGAGAGTAGACAGTTGATTTTTTGAAGAGAACAATGTTAACACGGAGAGAAGTAGGCTGGAAGAAGGATTCTTGTGTAGTCTTGATCATGGATTGATTTTTGGATTAATGTCTTCTTTTTATTTTTGCATTAATTATCTTGGCACAAATACTAGCAATGTGCTAAAAATTTGATGATGATATTCACTAGGTGGCACAGTCAATACAGAGGACGATCAGGAAATCAGACAGAAATAACTAGATGACACTAATAAAAATGGAATGTAATTTAATAGTGCCATGTTCAAAGACATTCACTAGGGAACTAATATGAATAACTGCTGTTAGCTAAAAGCTTATACAGACAAAGGATGAGAACAACTTGAGTGTATTAGATGTCTTCTGAGCTATCTGAGCCACCATGTGGTATGACCAAGGGAAAACCAAACATGGTATTAGTGCATCCTATTTATTTTGGGAATGCATTACTGCCTTGATACCATGTGCTAATGTGAGCTCACTGGAAATACAGTGTCCTGTATTCAAGAAAGGGCAGTTTCACCTGGAACAGCTGCAGAGAAAGGCTATCAGAGAAAGGGAGAACCTGAAAATAAATCAAAATTATCTTGGCTTGTCTACCCTGACAAACTGAAGTCTGAGACGAGAAGTGAAGGAGAAAATACCAAAAAGGGAAAAATAGATATTAAGGTGGGTAAGGCTACCTACAAAGGAATGGGAGCTGGGAACTCTTGAAACTGGTGGCTCTGGCTATGAAAGGGGTAGAAATGTGCAAGGGGTGAAGCAATGAAGGTAACACCTGCATGGTAACTGGAGGAAAGAAGTGTCACTGTTAGTTGAGCAGGCTACCCAGAGGCACAGGGGACAAAGCAGCAAGATGAGGTGTGTGTGGACTGCATGTACACATCCATAGCCTCATGCTAAAGCTATTGCATGGAAAATTTTGGCATCAGGAGTACTGTGTCCGGTTTGGGGCTCCCCAGTACGGGAGAGACACTGACAAACTGCAACGAGTTTAGTGGAGGGAGACCAAGATGGTTGGGCTGGAGTATGTGATATTTGAGAAAAGGATGAGAAAACTGGGTTTATTTAGCATCAAAAGAGGTCTGAGAGAGGAGCAAGTATTGTCTTCAACAACTGTAGAGAGGCCAGAGCTGTATTTCCCCAGCATGTTACAGTCACAAGGTGCAGGAAGCGAAATTCCAACTATTAAATATAAGAAAAAAAATGTCACAGCAAGAGTAGTTGGGCTGTGGAACAGCCTCCCCAGAGAGCACTGGAAAAAGCCCTGAGTAACCTCATCTAACCTTGAGACTGATACTGATGGAAGTGGGTAGTGGGATGGCTGAACCAGAGGATCTCCAGGGTGGACCTCCAGAGGTTCCTTCCAGCCTTAATTATTCTGTGATTCTATAATTCTGATTTCAGAAAGAAAGAGATGTCTGGCAATCCAGAGCAAGAAAAGAGCAAAGCTTCCTGAATGCAGTGTAGCATTTCCTTACCCCAAAATTTAGTGCCCAAACACCAATATACCTGGGTGAAGACCATCATTCCTGACCCAATGAGCATGAAATTGGCTCTGCACATGCAAGCCTACACACACCCTTGGACTTTGGAGTGCTGGAAGTTGTAATGAGCACAGGAAGTTAGAGCAATCAAGAAGACAGGCAACAAATACTTGGAAAAAAATTCAGCTCAGATTTTTTTAAAAAGATCTTTATCCTAAAGGCTGTTCAGTGACAACAGCAGAGCTATACATACCTTCATTCCTGCTGATCTCTATGTCAGCGAAGAGTCCAATTTTGATGACTTGCCATAAAAGACCCAAAACCAGGTAAGGTTTCCCTTCTTTTAAGTCTTCAGCTCCAATGTTAACGACATGGCACCCAATGGCTGAAGCAGAGTTCAGTGCCAGGTTCAAATTTTCCTAGAGAGAGAAGAGAACTTCGAAATGAAGCAGTAACTGGAGAGCTGAGGATACAGGAAGGGAGCACAGCCCAAACTAGTAAAATCTGTGAGCAGCTTCACTGTGAATGCATTCACATACCTAGAATCATAGAATCATAGCATAGTTTGGGTTGGGAGGGACCTATAAAGGTCATCTAGTCCTGCAGCCCCCTGCATCAACCCCCTTACAGTAAGCCTGGACATCTCCAGCTAGATGAGGTTGCTCAGAGCCTGTCCAACCTGACCTTGAACGTTTCCAGGGATGGGGCATCCATCACCTCTCTGGGCAACCTGTGCCACAGTTTCACCACCCTCATTGTCAAAAATTTCTTCCTTATATCCAATCTAAATACATCCTCTATTAGTTTAAAACCCTTTCCCCTTGTCCGTTCACAACAGGCCCTGCTAAAAAGTTTGTCCCTGTTTTTCTTATAATCCCCCTTTAAGTACTGAAAGGCTGCAGTAAGGTCTCCCCAGAGCCTTCTCTCCTCCAGGCTGAACAACTCCAAGTCTCTCAACTGTTTTTTCTTCACAGGAGAGGTGCTCCAGCCCTCTGGTCATTTTTGTGGCCCTTCTTTGGATCTGCTGTAACAAATCCATGTCTTTCCTGTTGTGCTGGTTTTGGCTGGGAGAGAGTTAATTTTCTTCATAGTAGCTGGTATGGGTCTGTGTTTTGGATTTGTGACAAAACCAGTGTTGACAGTTCAGGGATGTGCTGGTTACTGCTGATCAGCGCTTACACAGAGCCGAGGCCTTTGCTGCCTCTCAGCCCACCCCAGCACCGAGCAGGCCGGGGGGGTGCAAGGCATTGGCAGGGGACACAGCTGGGACAGCTGAGCCCAACTGACCAAAGGGATATTCTGTACCATATGATGTCATGCTCAGCAGTAAAATCTGGGGGAAGAAGGAGGAAGTGGGGGACATTCAGAGTGATGGCGTTTGTCTTCCCCAGTAACCATTTAGTGTGCTGGAGCCCTGCTGCCCTGGGGATGGCTGAGCACCTCCCTGCTGGTGGGAAGCAGTGAATGAATTCTTGTTTTTGCTTTGCTTGCACGCACGGCTTTTGCTTTACCTGTTAAACTGTCTTTATCTCAACCCACAAGTTTTCTCTCTTTCACCCTTCTGATTCTCTCCCCCATCCCATGGCAGGCAGGTGGGAGGGAGGGAGCAGCTGTGTGGGGCTTAATTGTTGGCTGGAGTTAAACCCTGACACCCGTGCTGGGGGTCCCAGGGTTAGAGGCAGTGCTCCAGGTGGATCTCACCAGAGTGGAGCAGAGGAGTAGAATCACCTCGCTCAGCCTGCTGGCCATGCTGCTTCTGATGTAGCCCAGGATATGTGTCTGACCACAGGGACCAGGGGAATGCATAATCTGCTGGAATTACTGGCAAATCCTGGGTGCCAACACAAAGATGGAAAGGAGCTTTATGGCAGAGGTGAATGACACAAGGCATTGAAGCTCAGAGAGTACATCTGCGTTCACAGTGATGTCCTGGCTCAATCCTGGTTGTCAAAGCCAGGCTTTCCCTATAGCTAAGGCACAAACACGTGATCAAGTGCAGACTTAGCTTCAGCAAGGGGCAAGCTCTGCTCTGCTCAGTCTTGCACACATGGAGGAATAAGGTAAGTTATAGCCCAATTGACTGGCAGATATTCCAGGTTCAGCTCTCCCTAAACAGCCCTAACAAAAGCCCTAAGACCTAAGATACAAATAATTTGCTAGCTTGCAAGGTATACAAAAAGCACATGGTCATAGGAATCAGTATGAATACACTTGAGTTTTTAACCTTGCAGTTCGGCCAAGGTCAGAACAGGTTGAGCCTGGGTATTTTTGAGTGTGGAGTACTGGATACTTTGGAGTGTGGAGTCCTAGACTGGGAGTATTCAGTGGAAGCAGAGAGATGCTGTGATTCACAGTGAGGGGTGGAAAGAAAGTGAGGTTTCAAGAACATTATGTTCCTTTTCCACTTCCTTCCCATTTAAAACAGAGTATAAAAAAATCTGACCCACAGGTCTAAGCTATTCAGAAAGGTGGCTTGGTAAACAGAGGATAAGTAAAGCAGACAGAAGCCTTGAAAATATAATTTATCACACAGATTCTCAATTTTTCACGTGAATTTCATCACCGCTGGTGTGACAGAGAGATTTGATTAGATATAAAATGCAGAGACATAGTGTAAATTCTCATAAGCTAGAAAAATTGGAGCATTTCAAATTAATTACCTTTTCTCCACCAGACAGCTGTAAAAGGGTTAAGTTAAAGTGGAAACTATATTGATCAAATCATGTCTATGTGTGACAGGGATTGATCTGAGCTGCATCACTAAGCTATGCTGCTGACCAAAATGATTAGAACTGAAAGATGTGGTACACAGCATAAAAATCCAATTTAATGGCTTCTGAGCTTACTTGAGCCCAGCTAATGTTCCATCAAATCAGAGTAGCTGAGGGCTAAACTGGGTTAAGTTCATATCTATTCCATATATCTATTTATATTCTGTACCCAGATATATAGATGCTGTTCTTAATTTCTCTACATATTGCTGTGTGAGAAACATAATAAGCTTTATAAAGGTGAAAATTTGCTTTTTTGTGCAATTTTTAAATCTTACACATGTGCATGTAATAGAAATAAAGAAGGGATTCGGCATTCAAGGTGAAATAGCATGGGTTGTAAAAGGCAGGCAAAGACTATGGTCCCATCCCAGGCACGTTGCACATCACAGTACTTCCTGGATCTCAGTTAATATTTTGGTGAGGACATCAGACTGCAACACAGCAGTTGTGAATTCAAGTCCATGGCCATGCCTGTGTGACCTTGTATGCAGGGTTCAGCCTTCTGAGAGCTGCTCCAGCTGAGACTGGTCACCACATTATCGAGTTGCTCTTGCATTTGTACGGCACCTACCGCAAAGGTATCTCAAGCTTTGAACTGGTACACATACATTGGGTTAGGTGCAAATATAAACACTGTTTAATGAGATTGCTCACATGTTTGGAAAGAAACAGAAATATAAGTCTTTATGGGTTTACGATGTGGACCTGAGCATCTCACTTTGGCACAAACAACTTTGCCTGATTGTGTTGGGCAGGACCATGGTATCTCCAGCCTTTGCTCTGAGTATATCAGAGCATCCTAAAGGAAAAGCAAAGAATCTTGTATTTCAGTACCTGTATTGTGAAGGGTGTGAGTTTCTTTTTGTTGATTGTTCTCTCATCAATGGTATCTGGCACTGAAAAGTTGATCATCTTACTGGAAATAAAAGATAAAATAAGAAATGCCCTACTAGCTATGTGCACACAAAATACAGATACAGCTTTTATCACGACTCTGTAGGACAAATCAAAATGCTGGAGAGTTACTGAACAGTAACAGTCTCTGTTTTTACACGTGCACACATAGGCACACACACAATACTTGAGCAATTCTTTTGGGTCACATGCAGATTGCACTACACATGTGAGGCCAAGAATGCCACAAGGTGGTGCGAGAAGTTTATTGTGCAGAAAATTTCTGTGAAATCACTCACTGTCTAGTGCTGCTTCACGTGAACCCCTAAAAGTCCTTGGACAAAAATAAAACCAAGTAACTCCTCAAATTTCACTGTATTGCAAAGGCTCCAGAGTCAAGGAAAAACTCTCATTTAACATGCAAGAAGATTTAAAGATGAAAGAAACAAAACCCCTAGCATTGATAAGGCCCTAAACCTGCAAAGATTCATGAGCTTAATGTAAAGTCAGCAGCTTCCCTTTAAGCAGAGAGGTGAGTTTCTGGAGGCTCACGGTTCCTGTTTGTGAGAAAGACAGGTATTATTTACCAAAGCACTATGCCATCACCGACCGCCTGGAAGAGGTCATCTGTTTCTGGATTCATTGGGACCACGTGCTTACAGTCAGGGTCCTTCTCAAGGGCTTTATTAATCCAGTTGACAAAGGCGTACTTCTCTTCCTCTGTAGACACAACATCAAATCCATCAGTTTGCTGATATGGTAGCAATACGTCTACCATCATATTACTTACAAAGGCAGAGCTCCTGGCGGGGAAGACTATCCCACCAGTGTGACTGATCAACAAACCCCTACACGGGAAGAAGGCTCTAGGGAGGCAGGCAAAGGAGCTGAAGACAGCAATGGGTTTGAGCTAGTAATACTCCTTCCATACTCCATCCCATTGACTGGGGTTGCCCAATATCATGAGGGCAGGCACATTATAGAGACCGATAATGAAATTCACACGATTCAACTGCATGTTGCAGTTACTACACTCTGCTAGGTACACTTGCAAGTACACAACTTGTACTTGCACCGTAATGTGGGTGCATTGCTGTATCACTCTGCTAAATCCAGACCCCGCATAACTTGAAATAAGTTCAGATAAGTGATTTCTGTGTTGTAGATTACACCCTCCACATGCAATATTTAGAAGAGCATGGCCAGGGCTGGATTCTGACAAGGAGCATTCAGAGGGTAATGGGCAAATATTCCCTGTAGTCCAACAGGGCTGAAATGTGGTTATCCTGTACCAGCAGCAGCTCACACAGCCCCCAATAGCTCAGAGATAGCGTCCTCTGTGCTCAGCTGGGTGGAGGCCTTGGTAGCATCCTCCACTCTCCCTTCCCTGGAGAAAGTCACTTTCTCACCCTTGCCCATGGAGAAGACAGCCAAGGGTGGGACCTCTTCCCTGTGGAGCTGCTTCAGAGTGGGCTGTACCCAGGAGGCAAGAGAAGCAACCATGGCTGCCCCAAACTTTCAGCTTGGGGAAACAGGCTGGGAGAAAAGCGTTCTTTATAGGGGTCATGCCATCTTTAGAAAAAGGTCAAGAACCATTTGGTTACAGGTGAGTTTACAGAGAGACTACCAGATTACTGGTAAAATGCAGAAGGAAATGGGTCAGCAGCAACGGGGAACCCATGCCCTGCCTCCCTGGTGAGCAGGGACAGCAAGGGGCCAGTCTTTGTGCTGCTACAGCCGTGCCAGGAGGCTGTTCCCCAGCAAAGCTGCAATGCATTCAAGGTAAGGGAAGCAAAGCCAGCTGGAGCTTCCTCCTGTAGCCACAGCTCTGCCTGCCCCAGTAAACCAGCTCCCATTATTTTTTACAAAGACCCTGCTCCAGGCCTTTGTCACCTTCACAGCTCTGCCTTGCACCAGCCTTGCCTGAACAGCCACCAAAGCTCACCGAGGCCAGAGCACCTGGGTTTGCACTGAGATAAGGTGCAGATGATCTGCAAGGGCACGCTTGTTCCTTGTTGCTGCCAGTGTAGGACAGCTGTACGTACCTGAGTAAGAGTGTTGTGTGCCGGCACTGGACTGCTCGGACGTCCCACCGATAGCGCAGATCCCCTCCTTTTTGTTGATTTGTTTTCGGAACGACTTAGCAACATCATCACTCTTCAGGTTTTGGAAAATCTTTCAAGCATGAGAAACAATTTTAAGATTTCAGAGAATTGAACCAAGCTAAAACAGTGAGCTCTTGGGCCAGGAGGCACGTCCCCTCTACTTCATATGTACATAGGGAAGCATGGCTTGTGCGTTATTCAGTGGTATATACTGAGTAAAATCTGCGTATTGTCTGCCATGGTAGAACAGGATGGTGTGCAGCTTTTTTGTTTTCAGAGCAGTGAACAAAGATCAGCTAAGTAACCAACATGTGTATGGTATGAAACAAGAAAGCTAAAATGTGCAGGAGGAGGGCCTTTAACAGTTTTGGTTTGAAGACAGGACAAGTAAAAATCTATTTCTCCATCCCAAGGAAAATCCACTTTTATTTTAGCCTTTGCTTTTGTCCTAGATCAGACCAGGAAAAGAAGTTTTTTAAATAGAAAAAATGCCCCATAAAGTTTTTAGTTTCAATCTGCTGAAATTTTTCATAACTATATATCCAGAACATAATCTTTTTGCAACTTATAACTGAAAAAATTTATGCCACTGCATATTCCAACCAAATGGAAAGGTATTAAATTTATTCAATATACAGCTGCATTTATGTACATATAACTCGTCCCAGTTAATTGCAGGATTTCTAGTTTGCTTACCTCCTGCTCTTATCTTTTCCAACCAGGGGACTCCTTGGATTAACTAGGTGCCCAGGAGACCTTGTGCTTGTGCCTCTGCTGTGACCTGGGACAACCTTGAGTATCCCACCTGGCATCTTATTGAAATAAATAACATCTTACTTACTGAAATAAATTCATCAAAACTGATCCTGCCATCCCCCGTGGTTGTCAAATTCTGAATGAGTTCTCTGGCTTTGTATCCTGGGAGAGGGAGGTTGGCTGCCTTCAACACGTCTGTTAAGTCATTGGCATGGATGAAGCCGTTCCCACTGATATCTGCAAAGATTGTCACCAACATTTAGATTCTACATCAGCCCAATGAAATTTTTTGTTCACAAAGGCTGCTTTTATTTTACCTGGGGAAGGGTACATTATATATAAAGGTTTGATTCCTGAAATCCAGTATTTTCAACCGTTGTGGTGTGTATTTTAAACCATTCAGCCCCAAGAAAAAATTACAATCACCCACCTCACAGTGATGAATTTATATGGTTTAGAACAGGGGTCCTCAAACTTTTTAACCAGGGGGCTGGCGCGCAGATGAAGTGGCAGGCAGTCATCTGCTGCTGCTGGGTTTCCCCCCCCCCAGCCCCCAGCCAGGGTGTGTGTGTCTGTAACTACTGGGGGGCGGATTGAGGACCCTGGGGGGCCGTATCCAGCCTGTGGGCCGTAGTTTGAGGACCCCTGGTTTAGAATACAGTAATACCTTAACAAAGCTAAGTTTAGATGGATTTTCCAAGGTTTGCATATAGACAAACGTGTGATTCATAGAGGGAGTATCCTGCCTACAGAACAGCTAAAGAAAACGGAGTTGGCGCAAGACAGTTACACCTTACATGTGTATATATTTATAGATAAAACTGGTGATTTGGGCCTGTTTTCTGCATCTAGTATCATTGGAAGTCATGAAGGCTTGGAACTGCGTATGTCATTCTTAAAATAAGAACATGGGTGTTTCTCTGCAATGGTGCTAACACAGATAGTCCTGCTGAGCCTGTTGCAAGATCCAGGGTAGGATTTTATGAGATCACCAATACAGGTTAAATAGTCCTTTCTTCTCCAGCAGTCTGTGAAAATCTCCAAAGATAAAGAAGTATGCTGAATCTATTGTATGGAGAGTTTCTGTTAAAACACTATGGTTAGGTACATAGTGTTATATAGATATGTGTATATATATATGTGTCTGTCTTTTTCTGCAGGCTCTTTCTCCTCAGCCCAGAGGCTGAGGTGATTTTAAAGAAGTGTGTGCCGATTTCCTGCGTGGTAAGTTGCAATATGAGTCACTTCTTGCACGCTGCAAAAAGGCGCTCGGCTCTTAGCATCAGTAGCACGGATTAATACAGATTGCAGAGAGCATCCTGTCCATTTCTGCAGTCATACAACAAAAGGATCTGGACTTGGAGAGGGAAAGGTCCAGGAGAGGAACAAAAGCCTCCATCCAGCATTTGCCTTGTCAGTACATTGGGTGTATGGGGCACACACAGTGACCAGATTGCCAGCCTGGGCTACTGTGTGCTCAGAAACTGGACAACCATCACCTGAAGCAGCAAGAACCACTGGTTAACACAAAATCCAGCCAGGCTGACAGATGTGCTAATAAAAGTTATGTGAGCTGTCAGAAGTGGAAGGACCATTTTTTAGAATGTGGGTAGACAGCAATGGGTCTGCGTGAATTTAAAGGAGGCAAATCAGAAGATAATTTTAAAAGCTTGGGAATGAAACACACGGTTTAAAAATATGTGGGGCTTGAAAGGTCATAGTAAAGGCATGACAAATTTGGTAGCCATTTGGACATTTGTCTTCTCCAGGCTCTTCCTCCCCACAGGGTTTATTCACTTTACATTAAAATAAAGCCTCTTTGCCTTCCAAATAATTTGTCAGGCATAAACAATATCCTTAGGAAAACACTTGAGAGTTATTTTCAGCATGGTTTTCTGTACAGCTTCTGAGACTATTTCATAAATGCTGCTTTCATCGCCTTGCCATCTCTCTCCAGCAAGAGCCATTGCTCCGCAGCGTGCTGGTGTGGTTTCACCCAGGAGGCCCACAGTGGCCGGAAAAGGAGTTTCTGAGGTTGCTGTGACACTGCAGCAGCGCTGGAGTAAACTGCATTTCCTCACAGCTGGTCAGTACATCAGAAAAGAGCTTGCTACAGCTTCACACCTCAGCAGTGCCTTTCCTGTTTGCCGTACTCACCGACTTTGCCGAACGCCTCCTGTAGCTCTGCCATCTCCTCCTCCGAGAAGTGTGCTGTTGACGCCATTTCCTACTTCTCCGAGTGGCGGGTCTGCAAGAAGAAAGAGCTTCGGTTTATTTGGTGCCTTTTGGGGTTTGTTACCATGATGAAGAAGGGGGGTTTTCACTTGGTTTTTCAAAGTCTCGGAGCAGCTCCTCATAGCTGAAAACCCAGTCCCTCTGTACATCCCAAAATCAAGGGAAGGGGTAAAATCCTGCATACATGACATACAAATCCATGTCCCTCCTGTTGTTTTGCCAGGCCCTGCTCAAAGTCCCAACAGTTTTATTTATACTAATGTAATTGGAATTGAATCCTACCTCTGCTAACTTTTGTTTCTTATGGAGAAAGCGGACAAAACTGTGCTGGCTCTTGTTATTCCCCCTTTGGAAACACAACTCACCATGTGCTTCTTCAGGAGTGCCGGCAGAGAAGCAGCAGCCCTGTCTGCTCC
>JAVJGJ010000014.1:31096660-31126301 GCA_035590215.1 Microhierax caerulescens | reverse complement strand
CCAAGCCCTAGGCACTGGGGAAGAAAAGAAAAAAAATCAGACAAAAAAAAGACCCTGGATTTGCTACATGTGGCCTATCTCCTGGGGCACTGGCTTGGAGCTGGAACCCTGGGGAATATTTGCACCGCCTACCTTCGGGTCCCTAATGAGGAGGCTGCTCACCCTTACGGGGTGGGTGGATGGAGAGAAGCTCCTTCACAAGGTGTTCAGAGCACCAGGTCGGGCTTCCCAGAGGGCTACTTTTCTTCCTGGCTATGGGAAGAGTTTAGGGACTTGCCCCGCAGGGTACCTAAGTTAGTGCCTGGGGTCGGGTGGCACTTTAGGAATAGGTGGCTGGAAGGAGTTTGTCTGCCTTTCCTCTCGCCAAAGGTATAAAGCAGGAGGAAGGATTAGACTTTCCCTTTCTACACACCTGTCTTAATAATAGAAAGTGAAAGTTTACTTCCCTTCATCATATTATTTAATACACTGCCAAAAGATGCACATTATACCCTTCTGCTTTTTTGTGCACCTACTGTCCCTTGCATCTATTCATGAGGAAACTGTTCAGGAGACAATCTATTATTCTATATTTGTGAGAATGTCTCTAGTGTCCTATGTCTCTTTAAGTATTAATTAACCAAGCAACTATTTAAATAGAATAGAATGGAAACCTGAGTTGATCCTGGAAAGTGGTTGCTGTAGCTACAGTGTTCAAATGGGGGAAAAAAAAATCAGAAATACCTCATTCCCAGACTAAAACCAGCATTCCATCCTGGAGGTTTAGATTCCAAACTTTCTAGAAGGATATACAGGGATAATTTTTAAAATTAGAGGTTAGCTACAGCCTATCTGGGCATCAGGTCTAATGTTCTCTTGAACTTGTGCATTGATTCCTTGTATCTGTGAGAACCAATCTGGACATGGCTTTGAAACAGCCCAAAGGCAATCTCGTGGGGTTAGCTTTTTGTCTGCTGTCTCCCTGTAGCATTGCGCACCCTTTTTTTGCCACATCAGTGTGGTTTTAGGGTGAGGACAGCTTCCAGAGAAAAATCTGTTCATTCACTCCAACCTTCATATGCAGAGAAACGCAGCGTAATCCACAGCGCAGTCACATACTGGGGCATGAGAACCCATGTGCGGCTGTAGCACAACAGAGCTGGTGGATGCTGCCGAAATACTAATACAATATTATAAGTTGTTCTAACCACCTTACTTTCAAACATTATCTGCAAAAAGCCCTGTGTTCCACTAGCAAAATAACCACTAGGTTATATATACTCAGGTAGAACTAGATCCAGTCTCGCTTCTTCACCCTGGTATCTTTCCTGCCTCTGACTCCTCACTGCCAATCTTTTTCTGTTGCATGCTGTGTTTTTTTGCAGTATGTGGATTACCTAAAATGCACCTGGACACACAAAAATCTTACACTATCAGCAAGAAAATCTATATTCCACTTCAAGATCATCCCTTCCAGTCCAGTCACTTGATTAAGCAACGTAATTTGCGACGTAACTTTCAATAGCATTAAGACTGTTCTAGAGCTTAACAGATAGAAACACCACAGGCTGTTGCCTATAACATTACTGTTGCAAAGAGTTTTACAAACTTGAGAAAAAATTATCACCAACATAAAATGGACTTTTCTTGATTGCAGAAGTTGTTGCCTCTGATCAGTAACTGACCAAACTGTTAAATACAAAGAACCCTATTAATAGTACAGATATATTTACATGTGTGGACATTTATACTAATAATACATAATAGGATGATGGGCTTTGCTGTAATGAAACCTTCTGACATCTTTTTTAGGTCAATATTATCCACTGTCCTGTAAAGATGGTTACGCCTAGCTGAGAAGTCAGATGAATCTGTACCAAGCATGAGAACTGGTCCTGAGGACCTAAGGAGTAGTTGTACTCGGGTGATGGAAGTATTGTCACTCCCCACCCCAACACACAACTGAGTTTCTTCTGCATTTTCATCTCCTTAGTATCTCTTGATTTCAGCCTGTCAGCTCCAACATCTAACATCACCTGGTACTGCTGACTCAAAACCAGCTCTCTGTTTGGGCAGCAGTGAGATTTGGACAGGCACCCTCTGCCAGCCAGCCCTGCCCTGTCATCTGTGCAGCTCTTCTGGCAGGTCAAGTGCATCGTAACCCATCACCTCTCTGAGGTTTTAACCTATGTACTGGTTATTTGAAAATTACAGGATACTAAAAAATGTACAGAATTGTTTGATCCTGACTCTTTTTTCACTTTTACAGCTATTGATGTGGTCATGTTGCTATGAAGTTATCTGTACAGTGTCAGGGAACTATAATATAAAACTTTCTAGCTTGTAGTTTATGCAAATCACATGAAAAAAAAAATGTGTAGGAGGTACTAAGCTAAAATATGGTGTTATCACATCAGTTGTGTCTTTCCTAAAGATGAATTCTTAGGGTTCGCCCTAAGATGAATTCTGAGGGTTTGACACTGGGGCCATCGTAGTACATCTGCCATGTAAAATCCAGACCACCAAGAAAATCCCTGCCTCTACACAGTTTCAGGGTTACCTCCTGGCTTTGGCAAGGGACATAATAAAGCAGCAAAAGTGTTAGAAGTCTTCACTGCAGGTTTTCCAGGCTCACCCGCAGCCAGATCTCTGTGAAGTTACTGAAAGCCCTCAAATTTACACTGAATTAATCAAAATCAGAATTTGCAGATTAAAGGTTTTGGGGTTATTCACAATTAAAAATGTCATTTTTTTTAGTTGTTCAAGTAGCAAAAGCAAAATAGGGAAATCAAGAGAGTAAAAGTCCAATGTTTTAGCAACACACAGCAAAAAGGAGCAAACCCACTTTCAAAAAGCTACTTTTCAGTATGTAAACTGCTTATTTTGCTTAGATCATTAAAAGTAAATGATGATGTCTAGGCACACAGAAATGTAAAATGCTTCTGGGTAATGGTAGGGGAGGTTGGGCCCAATATTTTCTTCCTGATCTTATCAGCCAAGAGCAGGGTCATTTGCTTCTAGGGGTCAAGCGCTTCCAGTGCTTCATCATCCTCAATGCAAACTGAAAATACCTCAGGCATCCCATCAAGAGAGCACCCAACAACCCTGGGTGAATAGTCCAATTCCTGATAATCCACAAGGCATTGTAAGCGGTGCACTGCTCTGCTCCAAACCGTTTGCAAAATCAGTATGACAAGACAGACGCTGAGAAAAAAAAATGCAGAGGGTGGTATAACAACAAAGGAAAGTATGTGGAGGTGACAGGCAATATGAACTAGTTGGAACAGCTTCTTTGAAGGGAATAGCTGTTGAGGTGCTGAGAGAGGAGCAAAGGGAAAATCAGCAGATGAGAACCTGGGGATGGCTTTGAGCATGGAGATGTACAGTAAGAAGCAAAGAGAAAGCTGGGCAGGGGTGAGCCACAAGCAAAAGGGAGGGGAGTTTGAGAAGGAACAAATGCAAATGGATTAGCTATCAGCACAAATGAGATTTTAAAGGTCAGCAGCAGCTGGAAGGAAGGATCTTGAACTTGGTGTGATCAAAGATCGGTGAAAGAACTGAAGTTTCTTAGAGAGAACAAGGTGGAACTCAGCACATGCTTGTATGTGGAGGCAGGACACTGAGGAGGGGCACACAGCTCCACAGGTCAGAGCAAGAAAGCAGAACAGCCAACAAGAAAGAAAGGGATGGTAAAAAAAATTCAGAAGGAAAAAAAAATCACTCCTTCAGACAGGCTGGGCTTCAGATGGCAGCAGGGCATCTGGATTATACATTGCCTGAAAGTGACATTTCATTCTTGTTTGCCAAACAGCGTAAACCCACTATTGCAAAAGCAAAAATAATTGTGCAAACCACTTCTTCCTCCCCAGAAGGCTGTTGATTTACAGGTTAATGTAAAAAAGGGAAAATAGCCTCACCTAAGCTGCTGAGAATCGTACCAAACTGATATCAAAAGAGCCTCTACGAAGCACTGCCTTTCCCGCCATCATTTCCAGACCAATACATTACAGCCATGCCGTAAAGCTTCCTTTCATTTGACCTTATCCTCACAAGGACCTACTATCACACTGATATTTTAAGAGATCTAATAAAAAACAATTCTTGGTCTGGAATATAAAGGAAGAACTAAAATAATCTCTTACCTGAACGTTACCTCTAAATTGAAACACAGCAATATTGATGTTCTTTCATCTCTTTCAATTTTGAAACCATAGCCTGAGAAGCTGCCTGGTTATGCATTAGTTGGCAAAGCATGTACCCACCACGCAATATAAATAATAAATGGCAAATCCATTAAAACCTCAAGGTTTCCAAGGCTTGTATTAAATGGTTACCTTGTTTCATGTTTTCCTCCACTTCTCTGGTGTTTAAGCCTTATTGCAAGCAAGGCAATGAAAGCCTTGAAGATGTGAAACTGCACTTTACAGCTAGACATAAAGTTGTACCTTTCCCCAAAGCAAAAAAAAGTAAATTTCATGGGGCAACATTACATTTCACAAACACATACTTAATTGTCAGGAATGATTTAACTGTGAATTTGGTTCCAAGAAAGTTGAACAAATTACTAATATTTACTCATTTTCTACCAACAGGGATTTATTATGTTAATGCACTAGTACTTTGTTAGTAGTACGACACGGCCTCTAGCTGTTGGAGTGATCAGATAAAGAATTGCATATGTGTTCCCCATCATGTATACATTCCCCTATTTCTTCTGCTGTCTTCTCTTCAGACTTGTTTATTTTTTCTGAAAGTGATGCAGCAAGAGGCACATGCTGTTGCAAAACATAGCTGTTAGGTTGCATGGGGCAGCGTAAGACCATGTCTCCCTCTGCACACAAACCTCTGCTTTTTACTTTATCAGAGCTCACAGCTCCAGTTCCTTTTCTTTTCTCTTTCTTGTCTCATCCACAAATTCAATTTACAAATGTCCAGCTTTCCATAAGGGTTGCGTTAACCTTTCCCTCCTAGCTGATAGCAAAGAGGCACCACCAGCATCCTCCCACAACACGCAGCCCGCCCTGGACAGTGCCAGCAGCAGGCAGGAATAACAGAGGTGGCCTCAGAATGGTGCAGAAACTCTTGTGATAGATCTGAAGCATCTTGCAGGCCAGAAAAATACAAGGGATAAGAGAGTATCTTGAGCATAGTCGATCTTTGTTCCATACTTCTTGCACCTTTGGGGCCCTCCTCATTCCTGTCACTCATCAGAATATCCCTGATAGTATATTCCTGCCCAGAAATATTTCCCTCTGCCTTTCCCTCATAAGGCCCCACATATGTAAATCTACATATCCATATGCATTTCTGTTCAAATTATGTCTCAGTCAGTTGATTTTCTACAGCGTGGAAGAGCTGAGGGGAAGACAAGAAAATAGAAGATTTATGAGTTAGGCTCTGATAAATATTTTCCTTCTGGAGACAAGTTTTGTTATTTTAGTTCTCACCAAGGGGTGAGAAAAAGAGAAATTACTCAGTGGATCTCGTGGTGAAAGAAGAATCAATGCTATAACCACAACAGCATGGCCTAGAAGTTCCTCAATTTTAAAGTTTCATCCTGTGCTTATTGGCAAAAATCTTAAATTACAATGCAACAGGCAAGGCCATCTCGTTGGCCAAACATATGTCGAACATCCTCTTCTACATAATTCAGAATAGTTTATCTCCCAGTTAAACTTCATATTCTCAGCATTCTTGCTATTATCATGCTTCTCTCTCATATAATTATTATTATCTGTTGTTATTCCTACAGTTTTGATCAAAATAATGTGACTGTGTCCCACCACAAGCAGAGTGATCCATAGTGCACCCACAGCAAAGTAGGACAGTAGCATTAACACTAAACTTCCCCAGCCTTGCTGCCGGGTTGGAGCAGCGCTAAATTGCCGCGGTGGCTCAAGGGTATCCAGCCATCTCAGACAAATAAACAATCCCACATGTGTCCTTTATACTTGTTTGGCATCACAGCTTCCAAGCAGATTGTGTGGACATTTTTTTGTGATAGTTTTTATTTTTTGCTAATGATATAAGATAAAAACTAGAATCCGTGTATTTCTTCCTTGCTGGTGAGTTATTCATCTAGCCAGCTACTCACCATGACTGACAGCATCAGCAAATACCATCAGGTTTTGAACCACTTGTCAATTAGATGCATTTCTTACACAACAACTTTGAAAATTACTTAAGAAGCACGAATTGCAACATCTTTGAACACCTGAGGTGGTTCATAAAAAAAAAGTTTGTTTTTCAAGTTGTGCACTTAGTGGTATGACTATTTCCCTATTTAAATAGCTATAGTTATACACATGGATAAGAGTTTTTTCTAATTTCCCAAAAAATGCCATGCCAAATTTTAAATACTAAAGTAGACAGAAACATGCTTGGCTCTATTAGCAATATGTAACTTGGATTACAGTACCTTCAATTGGGGTGGGACCTTGCTGTTTAAATCAGCATACAAAACACAGAGAAGAGTCTTTCTGAAGTTATGGCAAATAGTTCCTCCCTGGTACATGATACATACTCACAGTTTAGCCCACATTAAATGACAATCTTTGCTTCAAAGGCATTTTAAGACAACAAAATCTCACCAAGTATGCAGGCACTTAAATTAAGTTGTTGCACTTCACATATTATTTCACATACAATTTGAAAATACAGAGAAAAGACATTTATCACTGTTCAGAAAGTGACATGGTGACGCCCATGAGTTATTTTCTTAATGTTCCATTCTATAAAGGACCTTGTTTGTCAATGTGATGCCTGAGTCCTAAATCAAATATGAGTCAACAGGGCTTAGGAAGGGAAAATCCACAGGGTTTGTAGAGAAATGATGATCTTTCCAATATACCACTCAGTGGCAGGGAGTACTAATCCTTCAAGGAAACCAAAGAAGCAGAGCTGTGAACCCATAAACTCCTTATGTGTCTTTTATCTCTCAGATAAATTGTACCAGAGACAGCATATCTGTGCATATTATTTTTCAGTCAGAGCCTGTAGAATTTTTCTTACAAAAGAAAAAATTGACGTAGTACACTACATTTTTTGTTGGGTCACTTATCTTTTCTATCCCTTTATCCACACAAGCCAGCTAGCTTTAAAATGAAAACATTTTTATATAGAAAAAGAAACATTTTGATTCTCAAATGTTTCCAGTGATTTTTTTTTTCCTTCTTTTTTTTTTTGGCCAAAGCTGGTTTTCAAACCAAGCCAAATTGACAGACAGCTTCTGTCATTCCACAGATGTCCTCCTTGACAAGGAAAGCCCTGGCCCACCCAGTTCCACCCTTGCTAACTAAGGTGGGGGAAGAGGGGAGCACCTACAGAGGCTGCTTTGGATACAGGTATGAGGAGCCACCCCACCTCTGCCCCATCACGACTGGGATGACAGATGAGACACAAAACCCGAGGCAGACAGATGAAAGCTGCTCTTGCTATTCCTGTGAGGTACTCATTGTGCTGCAACCCGGTGGCAGAAGGTCAGGTCACAACATACTGACTCAGTCCCAAATGCCCTGTGAAAGCCCTGTAACCGATACAAGAAAAGGAGAACATGGCTTCTTCTTTCCAGCTTGTTAGCAGGAAAAGAGTTCCTCTGTGCATGGAAAGTATTAAAAACATGTTCCAGCTGTAGAAGATTGCGCTTGGTTTTATGAATCTGTTACTGTTGCTCCAACGCCAGCAGTTGTATTCTGCTCTCAGTTTTGCAGGACTCCTCACTGATTTCAGCAGGGATTCATAAGGGCCTAGCAACCCCTTGAGTGATCAGGCTCTTCCACCCACCAAACCAGACCAGAACATGGAGAGCACATCTGAACATAGCCCTCCTTACCAACTGTCCTGCTACTTGGGACCCACTCCTGCAATGGTGCCATGCTGGGAGCTGTAAGGTCTCTGAGCGTGCAAAGGGGAACCGAAGCAGGAACTGGAGCAGTAGGACACACAGTCCTCCTGTGCCCCTTTCCTCTGGAGAATAATTCAGATTTATGGCATGGTTACTGAGTCCCCACCACTGGGCAGCCTTCATGGCTCACATGCCATTCTCCCTGTGGGCACTGCTGCCTCCATGTCCGTGACACCCCGCTTGTCTCATCTGGGGGTGGCGATTTATTTCCCATCCTAGCTTTCCCCTTTGATAACTGCAAAGATGCATAGAGAGATCAACGCAGAGCCTCCTACACTGTCTTGCAGCACCTAAACACTATTTCAGGTTTTTTTCATATGTACTTTTCATTTTGATAAACATTTTACGTTTTGTATCAGCATTTTACTGGAGTCTGCTGTTTTGCATGAAAGGGCTAATAGTATGAAAATCAGCTAAATTTCTGAATGCATTGTACTTTCCTGGTTGCCTCCATCTCCTTCCTTCCCCTTTACTCAACCCCTTTATAAGGTTCTTTCATACTTTAGAAAAAACATACAGTGCTGACTTTTGCTGTAGGATTTCTATCAAGATAGCTCTGCTCCATGCTACACAGCTGCATTTTAAGCTGCTCATGACTGACATCAGAAGGAAACAGGATAAATAAAAAATTTGGTAGCATTATACAACATGATGGAGTGCATGGTAGATTCTGTGAACAGTGAGAGAGAAGCATAACCACTGGACTTAAGTATGATGAGTTTCATACAGACTTTCAAACACTGCATAACCATAACAGTATTCAGTCCAAACCCTTACTTGGTTTCAGTTCAGGAAGCAGATCCAAAACCAGCAACAGAATACAACCTTTTTTTGACCTGTTGTGTGAGCACGGTCTTCAGCTTCTGAGCTAAGCAAATCTGGGTCTCACAGTCAGGACTGAAGCAGAAATCCCCATCCTTGCTACCAGCAAGCAGGGAGGTACTTCCCAGTCCCTTGTGGCTCTAGCATCTCTCCTCAACGGAGTTTCCCACCACAAAGGGGGTTTCAAAATCTCCTGTCCACTCCGGAGAGCTTCCCCAGCCCCACCCCTGACCCTGCACAGACCCTCTGGCCCCATCTCGGGAGGGCAAGATCATCCCGGTGTGACAAGCAAGAGGGGAGGGAGGCGATACATGCCCAAACCTCACTACATGAGATGTTTCAGGGTGTGGTCTGATTTTATCAAGACAATCAAACTTCTGAGCATCCATCTGCACTTTTCATGGCACAATATCACATGCCATTTGCTAGAGATCATCTTCACTTGATATCTGCAGCAGTGAGGAATCAGCTGGCCAACATTGTCTGTGTCTTCAGTGACACTAACAAAGGCCTGAGGTCCCATTTGCTTGAAAAGTCAAGTTGCTCACAGATTTCAGGGTCAGTTTACAGTGTTTAAACCAAATCTATGTGCTGAGGAAGCCACTATCTGACAAAAACAGCAGGCTACTGCTCTTACGGAGCAAAAAGTTAAGCCCAAAGGCTCCAGTTTACAATGCTACCACCTAAAACATCTGTAGACATCTGCAAGTCACAGTCGGTCTGCAGCCTGAGCTGAAATCCCAAAGAAGACAAGGGGCAAGCCTGACCAGCTTCAACAGTCAAGATCTTAAAAGGCAAGTACAATGTTAGGACTTCCTCACAGCACTGTTTTTAAAGCAGTACTACTACACTCGGTGTCCATCATGAATCAGTTTTATTTATTCTCTGGAGAGTGAAATTACATTTATAAAAGCCTAAGATAAATGTCTTAACAGTCAGCAGAGTAGATTGTAAACACTATGGGCCAAAATACATAAGCTTTGTGAATCAGTGTTTTTCATCACTGGAATGAGAATTACCTCCTTAGAGGGATCCACTCTGTAATCTAAATAATGGCTTCTGACTTTGTCATACCCTGCTGAACCAACGTAAATTCAAAGACTACCACCCTACTCAGTCAAAGGCCACTCTGCCCAATTAAATCCAGTAGAAATTTCAAAATTTAAAGTCAGTAGAAATGCCGTGCACAAGACAATTGGAACATGCTTCGTGCTGTACAGAACCTGCACTGCTTTGTCATTGTGACCACAATTTCCTGCGCAGTTAAACCGTTCGTACGCTCAGTGAGGGCTGCTTGCTAAAAGAACAGCATGTGCTGTGATCTTACCTCCTGGGCTCGAGCGGTGGGTCCAAACTGCGGGCACAACAGCTCAACAGCTGCAAATCCAACAGAAAGGGGAGAAGTTCTCAAAAAACCCCAAACTTCTGGTGACTGGGGAACTGCCAAGTAGTATGTCGAAACAGGTTGCTGCGTGACGAGGAAAATCTTCCTTTTCTGCAGAGCAACTCGTCAAGCCCAAGACTGTAAGCCCAAGACTGAGGCCAGAGCGGGAAGTGACTGGTGACAAAACATCATCACGAAATAGATTGTCTTTATAAGGAAATTCTCTGGTCTCCCTCGCCTCGTTACGCCTACAATAGGTGCACTGATGTGTACTGCTTCCTCTCAGTTTTACGCTCTTTGGTTCAGTTCTCTTTCACTAAGCAGATGTATACGCACAAGACACCTTTTCTCTTTGGTGATAAAAGCAGCCATGTTTTAAATTTGCATGACAGCAAGGTCTGCAGTCCTACCCTGCCTTCAATACAGGGCTGGCTGCAGTCAGGCTGGGGCTTTTGGGGCCGCATCTCCAGGGATGGAGACTCCTCAGCATCTCTGAGCAACCTCTGCCAACATTTGACTGGTCTCACTACGAAAACTTTTTTTCTTGACATGTGGTTGGAATTTCCCTTGATGCCACTTCTGACCTTTTTATTCTCAATGCACACTGACAAACAGCTGGCTCCGTCTTCTCTGTAAGTTCCGATTAGGTAGGTGTAGGCACCAATAAGATTCCCCTCAGCCCTCTCTTCTCCAGGCTGAACAAGTTCAGCCTTCCCTGCCTTTTCTTGGATCACATGTATTCCAGCCCCTTGACCATCCTGGTGGCTCTCTACAGTTTGTCAAAGCCTTTCTTGTACAGGGGAGCCTCAAACAGGACACAGTGCTCCTCACACTGCCTCACAACTGACACTAATTTCAAGGGTGTGTTTCCCAGAGCTACACTGAGGGTCAAGGGTAAAAGTGCTTGATGGATGCAAACATTAGCTGTCTTTCAACCCTGGTGATGCAGCGTTGCAGAAGCCGTAACAGAACTGAAAACACAACATCAATAGGTGAAAGTGATTCATCAGCTCCATGGGGATTTTAATAAATGTCCTGCCTTAACAGCAAAATTCCCATCACTTTCCATAGGCTGAAGAATCATCCTTCAACTTCTTTAACAACTTCTATTCTGACTTTTACTACCTCTAAAAACAAGCAGCTGAAAAAGTAACCAAACTGAGTGGGCTTTAATGAAAAAGCTGTCATTCACTATTCTTCAGACCAGCTGAACCATCAGCTACAAGCTTATGTCAGAGAGCTTCAGGAAAACCTTCTCATGAACAAATCCCCATAGTTAAGATCTATCCTTGAAGTACACGTACATTTGCTGTATTCAGAATTACACTGAAAGATGTTCCAGGCATTTATGATTACTTCCTTCTATTAGAAAAATACCTCCTGTGTTCTGTTTCATTATTTGACAGACTGCCGTTCTTTGTTTGCCAAGATATTTAACACCGTCCTGATGGCTTGCCCCAACCTTTTTCTTACAGACTTTTTCAAATCCTTAATTATTTCTGTTGCACTCCACAACACCTCCTTAGATGCTGCAATACCTTTTCTGAGATAGGGAAGAGGGCACCGAATGGATGCACGCCTTAAATCTAACATCTTACTTGCACAGGAAAACTAGGGGTGGGTGTTTTCTTATGAGAGATGTTTGCTAAGCACTCTTAACATCCTCCCTTGAGTTATCATAGCTTTTGCAGAAGTTAGGTGAGGGACTCAGATTTTCCACCGTAGCGTATGGTGTTTTATATTCATCTCACTTAGATTGAGCTCAATCCTGTGTCATCAGCACACAGTACTGATTCATACCAGGATGTATCGATAAGCACCGGCTGTGCTTAAAAAAGTGCTCAAACAGCTTAGAAATACAAGAACAGTGGGGATGACATTTAAAGTATGATGGATTTATAAACAAAAAAGATTATATATTTGCCATACGGACCATGAATCTCTTTCCCTTTTGCTGCTTTACTGCAAGACCTAGTGGAATGCCACTGTGTATACCTCAAAATGCTGCCTCACCAAAAGTCACTAAACTTAGATAGTCTTTACACACAGCCTGAGCTGAAGTCCTGTCATGACAATGCACTATTTGAATTCTGCACTGTGCATCCTTGAAGCACAAATAACATTTTTTTGGGGCAGCACTGAAATGCACTGCATTGGTACAGTGCAATAGTTAACTCCCACCTGTACCTGGTTAATTTGTACCTATGATGTTCGTTTATGGCATTGCTGGCAATGTATGATTATACACCAGTCATCTCTCTAATGTAATTTCTTACACAGGACAGGATACTGCAGGCAATCATTATAGCATCTGTTTCCTAGAAGTGTGTTGATTCATAACTCTTCAATACAATTAAAGTATGCTTACAGTTAGCAACAGACTAGTTGGTGTTACGACAGGACGTGCTGTGATACTGAGTTCAATGTCCATTACTGTCCCCCATTAGAAAAATAATACATTTGACCTACAGCTCCAGTCTTGGGGGCAAAATCCCAATGCAGCTACTGTGAGATTTACTTGGATGAAAGGCAGAGGAGTTAGAGGGGTGTTCCTCCAGTTACATGCAAGGACATTAGGAAGCAGCTAAGATGACTATTAAGAACCATAAATAAACATGCACTGTGCCTAATCACTTACAGAGAGAGGACTATAATTATGAACAGACTATGCCCCTGAGTCACAGCCAAACGGGTCCAAACCGATCCTTTCCCCTCTGTTGTCACCACTAAAACACATCAAAAGCCTTGCCCCTTATCATCCCTGTGCCTGAGGGACCTTTCTTTCCACATACCTTTTGCAGCGCTGATACTCTCATCCTGCTGCCCGTGCACTGCAGCCACACTTCACTGCAGCTCAGGCAGGCTGTGTCACTGCAGGCTTCAAACCCTTCCACAGCTTTTGTCCTCCTCTCTCGCAGCCTCGGCTCTCCTCTGCCCCGGCGCCAGCCCCGCAGCTCGGAGCAGCAGCAGGTGTTCACTCCTGCCTCCTCGCCTGCCTGCCTCACCTTCCTCCCCTTCACCCCTGGGTGCCGTGGGGAGCCTTAGCAAGGGTAGCCACTGTCCACCTTCTCCTGTCATCAAGCTTGGATATTTCTTAGCAAGGTAAGCGGCAACCCAAAAACCCTGCAGGAACCAATTGGTTTCTGCCAATGAATGGGAATTAAATTCAAAGGAACTGGGGCATCTGCCTAAGAAGAGGTACAGCAGCAGCTTCGTATTACTTGGCAGTATTGTGTTCTGGCAGCCCAGAGGGGGTTTGCAGGGATCCCCAACTGAGGAGGAATTTGGGGTCTGCTGTAGGTGAACAGTTCCCTTGTGGGAACTAGGGAAGAGTATTCCTACGGTGGCCTTTTCTGGCACGACCACCTCTTTCTTGGCTCTTGCGTTCGTAACTGCTCACTGCAGTCTCCCAAGACCTTTGCCTTCCTGGAGACTGCTTCTGCTTCAGGGAATGAGTTTCTCCAAAGGCCGTTATTTTGCAAAATCACGTTTGTATCATGCACCACCTTCCCTTGCTACTGCTGATACAGTCACAGATTGGGGACTGTCCTCCATCCAAGCACATGCACAGGATGGGAAGGGTGTGGTGGGGAGCAGAGCAGGGACAGCAGCACAAATCTTCCAGACTGGCAGTGGAAGCTTCCTGCGGACCTTGCAAAGTGTCTTTGTTTTAATGACAGCACAATTTTAGATGAACCCTTTGAGGGGAACCTCCTGGTCCCTGAAAAACTGGGGCAAATCAAAATTAATGGTAATTATTTAGAAATGATCTCATTTAAACAAATAATATCTTGCTTTTACGTAAGTACAGAGGACCTGGTCTAATTCCCACTACTGTCTGATGCAATCTAAATCACACCTTTATTCCGTGTGACCCCATTCTTGTTCCTATTGAAGCCAGTGACACTTCCAGTAGCCACTAGTGATTTAGGTACTGAAATACTTGCCTTGCTTCTGAAAATGGACCCTGAGAACTTAAATGCTGTTGAAAGGTAAATGAGTCCTTGTGAAGTGGGAGTCATTACACTGATGGCATGTGCTCAGGTAGGGGGGAGGTAATCTGACCCACCGCTGGGACTGTCTGTGTTAGCAATGTATCTCAAAATGCCACGTGTGATCTCAGTGGGAGAGAGAACTCTAAAGACCGGGAGCTTTGCAGAATGCATGTGAAAATAAGACCTTTTGTGCTGTATTCTTCCTGCATTATATCTGCCAGAAAAAGCCTTGAGAATACAAAGCGATAGCGGGTGATCCCATTGAATTGTTCACAACCTGGAAACCAGGGTCTTCTGCAGCTGGAATCACGATGTCATGAAATACCTGTTGGTGCAACGAGAGCATCTCACTCTGTCTCAAATCTGTTCGTGCAGGAAGGAGTGGGGCAGACCTGTCGCTGCAGGGCTTCACCTCCAGCTGGAGCCTGCCACTGAGCTGTCATTCCCAGAGACATGGGATCCCGGACCCCCATGCGACCACCACCCTCCATGCCAGGAGCCCTTGTACCGGCACTCCCAGCGGTGCCCTGCACAGCCGCTGCACGGAGCCAGAGGAGGAGGGAGAAGGCAGCGTGGAGGGTGCTGACCCACACCTGTGCAGGTGTGAGGAAAATGAAGGGAAACCTGTGCCACACATCAGGGCCGGCAGCCTTGCGTGGGAATCGGCAACAAGGCATTTTCACCTGGGCAGGAAGGGACGCCTAGGCTCAAATACCGGCACGTCTGGAGATGGAGGAATGTAGAAGGAAGGTCTCTCATACTGAAAAGCATGCTTTTGGCAGGGTCACTCTCAGGACCAGTGGCTCTCCAGACCTCACCCTTTCCCTTGGAGCTGGGCACAGGAACGACCAGGAGGATAATGTCCTGTTAAACTTAGGCTGGGAGACTGGTTTATGATTTTACATGCTTGTGCAGCTTTTGGTTTCCAAACCCTTAACTCTAAAACCCCATCTTAGAGCCTTCTAAGGAAATCTTTATTTCAGTTTCACTGTCAAGCTGTCTTATTTAGGAGTCAATTTGAACCACAACGCTCAAATAAGCTATGAGTGGACTGTTTCCACAACGCAAAGCTAAAGATCACTCCTAAGCAGGGGGTACAACCTACAACCAGCCTAGAAAGATCTACACATCTCAAAACATACATTGAGGGGTCTGAGAGAGAACAGCGTCTGCTGGCAGAGGGTGAGACAGGGCAACAGTCAATTGTGGGCCCTGGAGCAGGTTGTTTCCTCAGCAGAAATAGCCAAACATCTCTGTGAAACAAAAAGCAGGTAGCTCTGAGGCCATGGATGAACTTTGGGTTGTCAGACTTGGTAATGAATTCCCAGTCATTTGCTCAAAAGAGATTTCCTGCACTGAAGTGACTGAACGTGTTTGAAAGTTTCCCTTATGGCCCAGTCCCAGGTCATTGCAGTGAGAGCTTAGCCTTACTTAAAAAGCATAAGGAACAAGATTAATTTCTTGCAAGCAGCCTGAACTTTGAAGGAGAGGCATTTAAGCAAGTGAAAAATGGCAGGGAAGAAAACACCCTGTAAAATGAAAGCAATGATAAATAAATAACAGGAAAGTGTACACCCCACTACAAATTTAATAGGCTACACCCAGCCATGAATTATTGAGCAGAACCATCCATTTGCTGCAACGGCGAGTACTGGTGAAATATTAATAACGGTGTAGGAACTAATCTTGGGGTTTACTTGGTGGGAGAGTGAAAAGAAGAGGCTGAAAAAGCCTGGCCACTGTTAAGCAGCAGAGCAGCCACAGCCAGCAGCCAGCAGCCAGCCCGCAGGTCTGACTGCAGCAGGAGGAGGAGGACACACGCCCTGCCTCTCCCAGGAAAGCGCCCGAATCCCACAGCTCAAACAAAGACCCACAGTGACTCCTCCAGCCGATAAATCCATTTCCAGAAGGATATGGGTCTAGAAGTGTCATTCACAGAGGCTGTTGCAACAATGCTGGCTCTTGTGTATTTATTTTTTGGAGCAATCCTATGAAAACCAGAGTCTTGGTTAGACCCTGACTCAGCCCAAAACCTGTTTCTGAGCTGTTTGGGTTTTCTTTTGGGGTGTGGAGCACAAATCTTATGAGGAGGGGCTGAGGGAACTGGGGCTGTTCAGCCTGGAGAGGAGGAGGCCCAGGGAGACCTTATCACTCTCTACAGCTACCTGAGAGGAGGGTGTAGGCAGGTGGGGTCGGTCCCTTCTCCCAGGTAACAAGTGACAGGACAAGAGGAAACAGCCTCAAGTTGTGCCAGGAGAGGTTTAGATTGGATATTGTGAAAAATTTCTTCACCAAAAGGGTGGTCAAGCATTGGAACAGGCTGCCTAGAGAGGTGGTGGAGTCACCATCCCCAGAAGCGCTTAAAAATGCATAGATGCAGTGCTTTAGGGACATGGTTCAGTGGTGGACTTGGCAGTGCTGGGTTAATGGTTGGACTTGATGATGTTAAAGGTCTTTTCCAATCTAAATGATTCTATGATTCTATGATTTCATCTTTGTGATGAGGGAAAAAGTATGAAAATATGACTTCGGTGGCTCAACTGGCCAGAGGCTTACAGGAGTAAAAAGCATGGAGAAACAGATGGAAAAAGTATTTTATTTTTAATTATAATTATGACACGTGTTTTTTGCCAAGCTGGTAGGAAACAAAATCATGATTTTTGAGAATCTGAATTTGTCAAAAGCCATCTCACTCTAACTTATCTGTTACACTTACAGTCTCTATCTCACCCAATTTTTACTGAATAAACCATAGGTGGCTTTGGCTTATTGGCAATATGGGCTTCCCCAGACCCACCTGCCCTGCCTGCTACGTGGGCACAGGGCTCTGCCGTGTGCCTGGGGTAGCTGTCACGGCAAAGATAAACCACTTCTGCTGGGAGCCCAGGTACCGCCATCCCACCGCCACAATTTCAAGTACCTGTCTTCTGCTGCAAACTGGTGCAACTGTAGGAAAACCCCCCACATTTGTAAGTGAAGCTGCTCCCCCCAGACAAGTTCTCCACGGGCAGCTTTTTGCCAAGAAAAATGTAATTCAATTTCCTTTGGGTCCAGCTGGAAATTTGCACATGAACACCTGTAGGACTGAACAAAATGTCATGTGCACACAGGCTTACTCGCACATGTACTTTCTTGAATACTCGATCATTATGTTTTGATTTTATATGTTTTTAAATTTTGGAAACTTTAACCTCCTAGGCTGTTTGCTTTGCTTTTAGCTTATTTTTCATTTTTTTTACACTCAGCTTCTTTAAAAGCTATATTCTTGTATCTCTTCTTCTTTTTGTTGGCATTTTCCCCCTTTATTCTCTCATTTTCCCTTTGCACATTTTCTGTATTTTTTTCCTTTCTCCCTCTACCTCTTGCCATTTCCTTGCTCTCTGGCTCCTACCCTCTGGCTCTCACGCAGTGTGCTTCTGCGAGCATTCTTCATAATATTTCTAAGGATATTTAGCTCAGAAGCCCCACTTCTTACAGCCTCTTGCCTGCATTTTCCAAGCACAGTGGTCAATGGCCTGAAATTCTGCACAGAAGCTGCTGCCACTCAGTTATTAGTTCCCTGTTGGGAGGGGAAGTTTGCCTCCCGCAGGAGGAACTTGCTGCGTTTCTACAGAACATATATATAAAAAAAACCCAACAAAAATAAAATTCAGTACAGAATGTGGAGAAGAAATGCCCACACCGAGGGCATTTTGGTTCCAGCCTTGCCATGGCCGTGTTTGCAGAGCCAGCCCTGCTTCTGGCTCCGCAGCAGGACAACTCAGCACGCTCCTGCGGGTGGATGATGAGAGCCAGCGCTAGGCTGACCGTGTGCTGCACTGGGTGACAGCCTTTCGCTCAGAAGGAACATGTCCTGCATCGACTGAAGCTGCAGGAAGATGAAAAAAGGTTGGGTAGTTTGTTTTTTGGTTGGGTTTTTTTTTTTTTTGATGGAGGCATCGGTATGGAAATTAAATACAGGAGGTATCTGAGGTCAGGCTTTCTGCAAAGGTCCTGAATCCAACAAACTCTTACCTGGTACATCTCTATTTTCGGAAAAGGAATGCTTACAAGGCCATCCCTCTTTCCTCACAAATCTAGTCCCAGTAATTTTGTTACATGGTGATTAAGAAAACCTCCAATCGGAGCTTGTATTTGGGATTAATCCCTTTCATGATATACATAAACTAACAAATATGAGGGGAAAAAGCTTGTGAAGGGGGAGACACTTCTGCCTCTCTCTGCCTGTTAGCAGTCGTGAGCACCGGTTACAGCTGGTCTTACCTGCAATTCTGCTTCAGACCAAGCCCCACGAAAACCCAGTTATGATTCCTCCATGTTTTCAGTATCAACTTTGCTTATCTCAAATAAGCAAAACCAAACTTTTCTTGTTGTGTTTGTTTTTTCATTTTGCTGGCCAAACACCTTCCTGCCCTAGTGGTTGGCACTGACACCTCTTGGAAGCTCAGCTGAGATAAGGCTGGAAGCTCAGCTGAGATAAGGTTGAAGAGATGCGGGTGCGCTCTGCAATTGCAGGGTATGCATCCCAAGACGTGCACCTGTTCTATAAGTCTATACAGAGCAGTAGCCAGGCTTTGACAGTAACGGTGGCCAAGATTGTGAGGCTTTGCATGCCTAAGCAAAAGTTTGAGGCATCCTGGACAAGTTTTAGCAATCGACAGATTTAACACCTAACTAAAATACTAAAATACTAAATAACTAAAATACTAAAAAAGTCAGGAAGACCCTCTGTATTGGGATAGTAGTTAAGTTAACAATCATACAGAAGGCGCATGTGGTGAAAGTGAAAACCAGACTAATTTTGCTGACTGCTTAAAGTGAAAGACCTTTGAGGGAACACAGAGAGATGGAAGATCCCCCACTCGAAAGCCAGTACCAAGCGTGATGTGTCAGATACTTATCAGCAGCATACAGATGCTGCTTGTGTTGCTGCCCGTGGGTACCATACAGGAGCTGCCTGCACTGCTAGGAAGCAGGCAGAGCACATCCCCAGACATGCAGGGGAGTTCCTCAGCTCTGCATCCTCACTTAGCTGCTCCGTTTTCTGGGCTGCTGTGGCCAATGCACACCAAAAGCTAATGAGGCAAAGTCAACAGGTGTGTTTCCAAATGTCAGAAGACTCAAAAGAGCCCCTAAACAACTGTTCTTGAAAAGGAGCACAAAACATTAGCTCTTGCATGTTATCTAAAAGACAGATAAACTTGAAATAAACATTAATTCTCTGTTGACACAGCATTCAAGAGGCACAGGGGAAACTGAAATGTTAAACAATTCAGCAGCAAATGAAAACTCCACAACTGTATTGATCTTCTCTGTGTGTTTGTCAGTGGTGTCAGGAATTTAGAAACCAAGGCCTTCTGCAGGGCAAAGCCCTGAGACAAACCCTGTGCTACCCAAGTGACACACACCAGTGATCCCAGCAAATGCCCACTTTGCTCTCACATATCATGGAAAAAGAACAAACCCTCCCAGGCAGCTGCCCAGAAATCCCCTGCGCGAACAGCCCAAGGAGCAGTAGTGGTTGGCCATATTCAGCTCTGCATCCCACTAAAGAAATGCACAGACCATGTCTTCCTTGCAGCTCACCCACAAGTCAACAGTGAAGTCCATTTTCCCAGGCACTCATTGACCTGTAGGGAGCAAGAGCACAAAGCCCACCCCCTAAACCGAAACCCTCAAAGGGACAGTGTCACTAGTCCTGCTCCTAGCTGAATCTGCTGCCTAGTTTCCATCCCTCATTCTACAGCTGGGCTGATGAGTGGGACAGCTTTGGAGATGATCTCGGGCAGATCCATTCAGCCTCTTCTCAGATATCTATTCGTGCCTCACACAATGAATGGCAAACTCCATCACCTCTGGGCTCAGCTGTTCCCAAACAGCAGGGACAGAGACCCTGAACACGTTCAGGATGAAGGAAACATTTGCAGGTGATACCACTGGCCAGCTTATGTCATGACCTGGAAGTGAGCAACTGGCCAGTATGGACAACTGAGGCATGGTCAGCAGCCCTGCTGTCACTGCCCCAGCCAGGCAGCTGAAGTTGTTCCAAGAACAAGACATGGGCATGCAGGGAGTGTGGGGCTCGATTGCCCTGGTGAGCTGATGCCTGCCCTATGGCAGCAGGAGGGAAGGGAGAAAGCAGGTGGTCCATGGACAGGGGGAGGATGGAGCCAGACAAGCTTCCCAAATAGCTGAAAGCCATTCACGGAACCCTACCCTCTGCCTCGGTCTCCTCTGCATATCCCACACAAGTTAACTGAGGGTGCACGGAGGAGGGATGGGCACCAGGAATACCACCTGAGCAGTAGGATTTCTTGATGCACCATCAGTGTGAGATGTTTTCCTCCTGCAGTTTTGACACCCTGCAGTGCTGGTGACATTTTGCATGCTCCATGGGCACAAGGAGCAAGCCAAAGAGGCTGCAGTGTAAGTCCTCTGCAGATCCACAGCCAGGACTATCTACACATCCACCCTGGGGTTGCCAGTCCTGTTCTACCAGGCACGTTCCCACTGAAGCTGGTGGCAAAGGCATGCCTGGCAAGCGCTGACAT
The DNA here is from genome assembly GCA_035590215.1 of Microhierax caerulescens. Taxonomy (NCBI): domain Eukaryota; kingdom Metazoa; phylum Chordata; class Aves; order Falconiformes; family Falconidae; genus Microhierax; species Microhierax caerulescens. The sequence goes on along the minus strand of JAVJGJ010000014.1, from coordinate 31,105,667 downwards.
GGCCAGTAATGTACAGACTGGCCACAGAGTCCACTCCAAAATTTGGGACCAGGTACAATAAGCCACGTTACTGCTCAAGGTTAAAAATGGCCTCAGTCACTATGAAATGTTGGCCAGAAACCATCCTCCCTGGCACCTCAAGTTTGCATAGAGGAATGGGTAAGGCAGCCAGGAATTTTTCTTCCAGAATGGTCCCAAGTGCTCAGCTTTTTCCCCCTTTGCATCTTTGTGTCTTCTTTGTTCCTAGGGCTGGTTTCTACAAGAGCTCCTGGAGCCTCTGGGTACTGTGGTTCTGGGAATGAAGAAAGATAGAGGGTAAGAAGGCAAGCTGCCCCAGAGGGCTGGCAGTCTCCCAAATGAAACAGAGAGGGAGGTAAGAGGAACCAGATATAACAGGCAGACAGGATGGTTTGCTCTACCACCGTCATTCAGGTAGCTGCAAAACCGTGGGGGAGAAGAAAGCAGGAGTGCCTTCAGTTTTTATTACAGTCCCCTTTGCTAGGGATAAGATTGAGATGAAAGTCTAGCACAAACCACCAAATAGCTCAAGGGAAAGAGGGTTCAGTGTCAAGAGTGGCAGGAGCAGTCTGCCTGCTTGCTTTGTCTGGTTTAATGCTCCTTCAGGCATTTCTTTGCCTTTTCCCACCTGGTGAATTATGAGCTTCACATGAGCAGCAATGAGTTTCCTACATGACAGTAACTCTAAATCCTTTTCCTAGCATTAATGTAGGAAGTATCCAAGTTTTAGCTATAATAAAATATGTTCTTCATCTCTTCTACATACTACACGTACTGAGTAGTGTGTAATGAAATATCTGTTTTAGCTGTCACACACACTGCACAGCCAAACCATAGGAGAACCAGGCAAAGACCTCACACTGCAGAAAATCCCATCAGTTTGCCTGGTTCCTCTCCCTCCTCTGCACATGAGCTGTTCCTGCAACTGCAAAAGGAACAAAAACTAGGGGGCAGCTTTGGTGACCTGCAGCGATCCCCTACAAACCAGTCTTCTCCTGATTCATTTTGCAGAGAAGACCCACCGTGCTCCGACGCAGCACACTGATACTGTAAGTGCATCCTCAACTGCATGCTGCAAGCTGCGACTTACACATCACATTTAAACAAGAGGGTTTGCAGGCACTTTTGCAAAGACTAGATTTAGTTCAGCCCATTTGTATTTCCTCAGTAGTTTCAGCTGTATGTTGTAATCTGTTTCCTTCATGGCTGAAGAGCTGTTACCTTTCATTTTAAAAATAAATGCATTTCCACATCCCAGTGAGATTTCATACGGTAGGCTTTCTCTATTTAAAGCTCAGGGACACCTTTGGCAGGTGTATTTCTGGGCATGGCCACATGAACGAGGCACCATGAGGACAGATGGCATATGAACTATGATGCTTCAGCTACTCTATGGCCAAGGGTTTGTTCCCACAATGAATGGAAAAGATGTTGACTCATCAGTGAGAGAAAAATTACTGTGCATTTACTAAAATCCTGTGCACCAGCTGCGCTGCAGCCTCCCCACAAAGCCATGTGGTCCCCCTTCCTTCTCAGCACACAGGTGTCTGCAGCCACAACCCCAGCTTTTACTAAAGGCCATCTTTTCAGGAGGTCTTCCTAGCTGCCCTTGCAAAACAAGTCAACATTTAAGCAAAGGCTGTGTGCTTCTGTCCAGAATTTCTGGGACATGCTGCTACATGGGTTCTGTGCACCTGGGCCAATGCAGGAGTCCTCAAATCCCACCACAAGAAAGGCTCTGAGGGGAAGGATGAGAGGATAAATACATGGCAGATACATGGTAGTACTGCCTAAGGGGATAGCTCTCTGGCAGCTGTAAAGATCTCTGTTTACCATCGGTTGCACAAACCCATTTAACTAAAGGCATGTAGATGCTGAAGGCAGAGTAGTGCAGAAATACGAGTTTGCTTAAAGAAGCTAGCTCAAATGCTGGTACTAACCAAGCTACCACTGGTTAATTGAATTAACTAATTAATATTCTACTTCTTTTATTTAAAAAAAGACATACTTTTAATACACGTATCTTGGAGACATCTCCTATGGTTTGAAATAGTGGTCTAACCATCAGACAGTCCTTCCTCTTCTGACTTTCTGCTTGTCTATGTATGTATTGTATGTAATTGCGAAAGTAGATGTTGAAGAAGTCTGAACATTGGGATGCAAACAAGAACTGCAGACAAAGGCTAATGCTTGGGCACTTGAAGCTTTGCAGCAAGGGCAGCCAGCAGGGATTACCTGAAAATCAGTGTCAAATGCCAGTCCTCACCTGAGGGCTGCTTTTGAATTGGCTTGAAAACAGGTTTCTTAATTCTAAGAGTGTAGCATCCACATAAAAATACTGGGGCTATACCAGTGGGTATATCACAGCATTGAGAAATCAGATGTAAAATGTGTCAGCTGTCCTTGAAGGTGGGTCTAAAGGATCTTTAGCAAGGGTATTTTCCTTCTCTGAGTCACTATAAATCCCTGTCTCATTTTCTGGGAAGTATTTTTCCTTTGATACCTCTTTTTTGACCTAGCAATCTCTCTGAGGCAATTGGACACTATAAGAACTGTGTTTGCAATGTAAAAATAAAGAAACTGATTACTGCCTCATCCTGTAGAACAGTTACCATAATCAAGAAGCAAAACATTATTTTCTCTTTTCAGGATTCTTTTTCCTTTTTTTTTGGTAACTAATTATTTGTCCCAAATGCCTTGTGCATGCTGACATGTCCAGTGCTACCTCAAACCCAGCAACTTTTGCAAATATCAGGCCTCCTACAGACATGCGTATTCAAAGACAGTTTCTTTTTAAAGAGTTTATGGTTATGGTGTCAGTCCTGAGAAACCCACTCATAAGCATGGGAGACTTTCAGCGGCTGATGACCCCATCTCATCAGGAAGGGAGTAGCACAGTGTTACTTCCTCTGCCCTATTGTCCCCTTGCACCATCTATCCATGTGATGTCTGTTATTACTGTGCCACTTCGCCAGCAGCAGATGCCCCCGGGCTTGACACTTGGTGGCACCATGTCTTTCCCACCGGGTACAGGGGAGCCCGTTTCCACACTCAGGGATGGCTTCTTTATGGGGGCAACCCCACTGACCAACTGGGCAAGGCATTTGGCTTTGGGTGCCTGGTGAGGAGGATGCTTTCCTTCCGCTGAGTCTTGGTCTTTGTAGCAAGGGGAGCTCGTCCAAGCTAGGGGCTGCTCTGCCTACCCTTACAACAGAGCAGTCGGTGACGACCCTTCTGAGGAGCATGCTCGTGGAGTTTCAAGGTGGGTATTTTAAAAAGAGTTGTTAGGAGAAACTAAGGATTTTTTTAAAGAACACATAAACTACTTCATTTTAATTCATAGGCAACAATGAGTATTTTGACATTGTTGCTCATTGCATGTCCCTGCTCACACTTCCTCTGCTAATCACAGTTCTGATTAACTCTGCTCATTAAAGCCAAGCTGATCAAGTCACTAACATGCAAATGACCTCACTGCACCTGCAAAATGTAATTCAAGCAAATTTACACTGCATGACCTTTGGTGTTTCCCTTAACCCTGAATGGGTGAACTCTGAGATCCAGAACCCGAGGACTTCCACAAACTTCTGGTCTGCAGGTCTTGCAGAAAGCCTGGATGCATCCTCGTCCCTGGGACCTTAAGGTCCAGCTTTCTGATGGTAGCTGCTCAGCGCTTTCCTGAGACTGCTCTATTTTTTTCGTGTCTTAAACTGGGTAATCTGAAATCTAAGTTTTATTTTGAAAACTATGACCTGGATACGCAGGTGAAAAAACTGAGGAGCAAAGCCATGACACCTGCCTGTACAAAAAGACAGCAAACATATGGGGAAGGGAAGAAGAGAAAAATAGTCTACCAAAGCTAACTAATGGGAGCTAGTTACATGTTCAAGAGTTTATTACTAATATTTCATGATAGAAGTCTCACAAACTGAACTTCATATTTCTCTTTACAGAATGTCAGGCAAGCAAGGACTGTATACAAAACAACAGGACATAAATGCTAGAAAAGTTTGCTGACACTTAGGAGTACAGATGTTTTCAAATGTAAAAGTACGGTAAAAGTTATATAGCTTGTAAAGAGATTTTGATATATGGTATAAATAATTTATTTTCTTGTAAATGGAGAGAAGCATTTTGTCTGTAAGGTACACTGAAATATCATCCTTTGAGTTCTTCCCATAAGCAGTAGAATAAAATTATATTGCAACTTCCTAGAGTCAATCATTCAGAAATTTGTTTAAATAAAAATTAGAGACTGTTCTCATGTGTCTTTACATAATCAGGAAACAAAGAAAATGTTCTAGTGATGCTATTTTTAAGTATCTCTTCAGTGATTCAGTTTATGAGTCTTCTGCTTAACAGCAGACACTAGGTTTTGCATTTTTCCTTGCTGTTTAACATGATGACCATATAAAACTGTTGGGGAAGGGGGTGAGGGGGGCCAGGGAGCTGGGAGAAGCAGTAACTCAGTAACTCTGGGTTTTTTTCAGGTTTGTTTGGGGTTTTTTTCACACAATTCCACTCTTACCTAGCACACTGCCTCCCTTTTACCTTGTGTACACACAAGAAAATGAAACTTTTTTTGCACTTTTTTTCTACAATACTGGGATAGGCAATTCTGCAATTCTGGGATAGGCAATTCAGTCCCAACATGGTAACAAGGATTTATAAAAAGTTAACAAAACTGCTTTCATTTCAAAGTTAGGAAACATAACAGCATGATGACAGGAACTGTAATGAGGAAAGAAATTCCACTTAGTAAGAAATACAGCCATTCCTGCTTAGAGAATCAAAAAAACTTTGTAAAATACTTGGGTCTCTGAAACAAATATTTTTTTACTGCAGTTTTACAGTTCTTCATCTCTGAGGAAATCAATTCCAGAATGATGCTGACCTCCTTTTCAAAAAACTTTGGACTCGACGATTTAAGTGTGCTGTGAAAGACACGTGCTGCCACTCTGCTGTCCCAAATACTCCAACACCAGAGCTTTAACCACGCTTTTCCATCCTGTCGTACTCAGCTTAAACAGGCTGAGAAGAAAGATCTGTGGGTATGTTGGTTGCAAGGGACCTCTGGAGTTCACGTACCCAAATCTCAGGCTCAGTGTGTTGCATTAAAACACAATGCTACAAGGAAGGAAACTTTCCTGATCTAAAAGCATACCGGCTTACTTAGCTCATACGTATAAGTGTTCCCAGCTAAACCAGTCCGCTTTCTGCAGGATAAGGGCTTGCAAGAGCAAAATGAAACGTGTTGAGATTTTCTTTAAAGAAAAAACTCTACAGAACAACTTCAGCGGCTTCCTGAAACAGCAGTAGCAAGGGTGTACTTGCGCAATCTAATAAAGGCTACTAGTGCTAAAATATCACAGCAGAAAAGTAAATATTGAAGGATCAATAATGAAAATCAACAAAAATAAATACATTTTAAACTAGGGAAATATGTTATATACTGATTCAGAATAAAAAAAAAAAGACTAGAAGGAGGACCACTATAGAAAGATTAAATACAACTAAAGCAGATTAAAAAATAAATTAGGTTTATTCAAAATGCAGATTAAGTGGACTAGCTACCTTCCTATAAAAGAGAAGGAAACTGGACTAGCTGTCTTCCTGCAAGTGAGAAGGAAATGAATGCACTGTAAATACTAAGGGTCACTAGGTAGGGTAGGAAGGAAAAGCAGGCACCTACAGACTGCAGATGTTTACACAGGGACTATTCTCCTCCTTAACACCAAGCATCTGGACTCAGGCTTCTAAGCCTGCACACAGCAGGACCAACTTCAGGGCTCCTGAGAGTTGGCTGGGTCAGGGGTTCTGCTTGGGCACTCTCTAGAGGGTCTCTGCCCATAGGCAGCACAAGGAGAGCCTGGAAAAAAGCAAAATACTGCGAGAAAAAAAGTTTTCTTTGCAGAGTCCACCATTAATTTAGAAAACCATCCCTCATGCAGAGTCCACCATTAATTTAGAAAACCATCCCTCAAGTCCGCCTTGTAATGCTATTACCAATTGCTGAATTTTCCAGTTGTTTGCTATGTCGGCAATAAACACTAAAGGTCAGCAGGAGGACTAGCAGCATGGTCCTATCTTCTTCTTGATGAAAATCATGCAATTTTGGCAACGCACAGAGTTTCATCCAGCCCTTAAAACTGTAATGTGATTTCTCTAATAGCATGGAAGAGACCAGAATTTCTGATGAATTATTGTAATTTCATGAAAAAAAAAACCAACAAAAAACCTGCAGGTTATCTGTAAAATAAATACATGAATAAATAAGTATGGTTATTTAGCAATAGTACAGGTTACACTTGTGCATGCAAAGGAGCAGAAGACGTCTATCTCTGAGTTTCCTCCTCTTGATCTCCTGGCACGTGCTCCCAACACAACCCTGCCTGTGGTTCTTCGCTGCTCCTTCCTCTTGATTTTGTGTGGATGATCGGAGGGTATGAGTTTTCTAAGGGCTTATTTTTCAGCAAGTGCTACCTGAAGTGAGTGTTGCGCATGGAAAATGCAGGAGTTGCAGGTCTGTTACAGAGACAGTGATGGGATGCGAGAGGGTAAGCGTTAATGGTGAGAAAGCACTCCATGATGTGGGAAATGGGGTTTCATCTGAGTTTCATCTTGTTTTCTAACTCAGGAATACCACGTATAGCATACTCCATTACTGGACTGCCACCATTGTTGACCTTCTCACTCACAATTACTACATCTTAATGGCTGTTAAAGGAATAGAGGAGATAATTTTGGAAGCAGCCAATGGAAGTACTGTCCAAACAGTCACCCAAGACAGATCATCAATGAAGAACAGTGCCAGACACTGCTGGGGATCTGGGCCACAGTCCCTCCCATGTGTCTTGTCACCAGACACCTGCTCAGGGGGCTGTGCCACTACCCAGCTGCTGTCACAGCCCCTGCCATTGCCATAGAAAGGGTCTGGAACAGTAAATGGAAAAAGGCTCTTTCCCCACCAGGGAAAACACAAAACCTCTGAGTGAGATGGTGTTTTAAGTACAGCTCTTGCAACTGTCTTTTATGCTGAAACCAAGAAAGATAGGCCTTGATCTTGCAAATACAAAGGCCACCTTATTCCTGAAAGGAGGAAAAAGCCAATCCCACTGAAGCCTGGAGAAGTTTTGCCAGGAGCCCCTATAAGAGCAAAAATTCATCCCAGAATGCAGGATGCAAAACTTCCTCAGGAGAGGGAGCCTGAATCACACTCCAGTATTCAACAGGTAGGATTTTCAGCCTGGGGTGCACGTACTAGCTAGCACTGGCGCATGTGGTCATACAGACATGACTGCAGAGCCAGGAGGCAGCGCTGCAGGGAAGGGTTCCCTGACCGTCCCCACCAGCAGGCACCTGGCAGAAGGGACCTGGCCAAGCCCAAGCACTGTACCATCATCCGCTGTGCCTGGGCTGACCCCACATACCACCTGCCAAATACTTGGCTTCATGCATGTTGGTGAAACTAACCCTGCTGAAGTCACTGCCTCAGTGAAGAACAGAATTCTGGCAAGGGTTTGTTGGATTATCCCTATTACCAGTCATAAAATGCCCCATTTACCTCCAAGAGAAGACTGCAACCCAGTATTTTGCTGTCAACAGCATGAACACGCACAAAATATTTCAGTAAGAGGTTTCAGGTATCTTTTGGGTAGCCTTCCAGCCTTCCTCAGGGTGCCATCCTCAGTGCACACGCCTACATCTGACCAGGGGACTTGGGACTGTGCCTGGGCTCCCAGGTCTGGATGCTCACCCTGGTCATACCCTAACTCCAAACTCAAAGGCAGGCATGAACACCCCCATTCCACCTCCCACAGAATGGGGTGCTGGGGCAGAAACTGCGGTGTCCCGACAGCCCCAAGCACCACCGCACCACGGTGGAGATGCAACCACGGCTACTGTGCCAAGACAGGGACAGCAGAGGTCCTGCCCAAATGAGCTCACAGCCTAATGGGGGAGAGCTCATGATTTCGCACGGTGTGCATGTAACGTGCATTTCCTCATTGTGACGCTTTGCTTGGAATCTCGCACCGCTAAGCACAAAGGCCAATGACAAAATAAATCACTCGGGCACAGTATTGATTCTTGAATGACAATTACATTAAGAAAAAAATATTAATGCTTTGGTGTGTTGCATAAATATTTCCCCTCTGGCATCTATTATGCACGTTGCAGCCATACCTTCAATTTCATTTACGCAGTTTCTTTTGAGGAAAGGCATCCAAATTTTTCCCTCAGCCTATTCCACTCGCTTTACGCAGTGGAGTACGTGCAAAGGAAGAGCAGAAGCAGAGGCAAGAGAGGGAAATTGATTGCTGCCAGCCCGGCAGGGAAACGTTAACCTTGCAGGCAGGGGACAAACAGCAGAGTCATCTGCAACATGCAAACCAGCTTCTTCATTTCCATAGTGAGGCAAAGGAAATGCCCTTCAGAAATTCTCAACACTATTACCGCTACAAAGAAGTTGCCTTTAGTGGGACCCTGTGGATAAAAAGGAATTTTAAAAATAAATACTAAGATTAAACGTATCGGCTAAGCAGTTTTTCACACCGAAAACGACGGTGGGTGGTCAGTGTTCGCCTGACACTGATGCAGACTGGTTGGTCATCAGTCCCTAGACGCGACCTCACGAGATCGTTTTCAGCTAACAGAGATGCTAAAAGTGCCTCCGCTTCGGCATCCCCCCCTCCCTGCCCTGCCCAGCCCCCACCCTGCCCCGTGCCACATCTCCGAGTCACTCGCAACCCACTTCGCACCCCGGCGGGATTTCCGTGGCCCTCCAGCCGGCGGGGCTCGCTCCAAGCCGCGCTGCGCTGCCAGGTGCGTGTCCGAATAACCGTGTTGCCGAGATGAATTAGAAGAGGTTTGGCTCAGCCCGACCCACTTCACGCCTGCCGCCCCCCACCCCCCTCCCCCTGCGGCCGGGCACAGGGCGACACCGAGAGCAGCGGAGCCCCGCTGCCAGCCCCGTTCCCCGCCAGCGATG
>JAVJGJ010000014.1:31071906-31086849 GCA_035590215.1 Microhierax caerulescens | reverse complement strand
CTGGAGAGAGAGGGTCCCTCAATTTCCGTACAGCACGACATCTTCCGACCGCCAGGCCCTAACTAACCACAACATTTTGCGCAACATTTCACATTTCCCACAACACGGCTGAAGAAGGAATTCTTTTCAGCTCCTGGTGAGTTGTGCAGGCACCGTTTCCCTTTTGCTCTCTCCTCAGCAATTTCAAGTGAACTCAGTGTTGTCTTTGTGTGATTCCCAAAGAATGGTAACCCATCTGACTGTGGGCAGTGATGTGTCTTCAAGTGCCTTCGGGAGCTGCGAAGAGAATTTAAGTGCCTGTGAACAAAGGCCAAACCAAGGATGCAGCTAGGCTTCACTCTGTTAGCTCAACCCTTCTGAAATCTCGTTTCTGTGGGGCTGAAGGATGAAAGTAACTTTGTGACTCTTTCTTCACTTGCTATGCTAATTATGGTAAAAAACCACTTTGTCTCTGCTGGAATTTCCACTGGATTCAATTGGTTTGTAGAATGATAGAATCACAGAATGGTTTGGGTTGGAAGGGACCTTAAAAGTCATCTAGTTCCACCCCCCTGCCACGGGCAGGGACACCTTCCACCAGACCAGGTTGCTCAAAGCCCCGTCCAGCCTGGCCTTAAGCACTGCCAGGGATGGGGCATCCACAGCTTCTCTGGGCAGCCTGTGCCAGTGCCTCACCACCCGCACAGTAAATTCAGCTGAAAGTTCTCTCAGTGCAAATGCCCAGCTACACGCTGCCAGAAATGGGGATAAGCAGCAATGTGGGCTGGGAGCGAACTTAAATTTAAATGCAGAAGCAGAAACGGATGTAGCAAAAAGAGAACTGAAAGAGGGAATTCAGAGGTTTAGTAGAACTCATGGGAATTATAGTGAAGAGGGAGATCTGAAGAAGTTTATGCAAATGATAATAAACATTATTCAAACACAGAAAACAGGGAAATATGTCACTTGCATTAAGATTGGCATTTGCTACATGTTAAACCTTCACATACAGAGCAGAAAATTGATTTAGGCACCACAGTAGTTTCAATGCCTACAATAGAGAAGGTGGTCTGAACCCCATGACTTCGAGAAGACCAGGAAGGGAAAAGCTCCATGATACAGAAGGAAGGGAGATTTCTGTTTTTCTTTAAAGTTGTTTGGGACTGATGTAGTCCTGAAGATTTGTGCATGCTGAAGAGTCTGTGGCTGGAATTCAAAATAACTTCAAAGCATCACCAAATCCAGGAACTAGCAAGATCCCAGTAACCTTACCAGCAATCTTCAGCTTTATCTCACCTGATCCTGGCTACCCACAGCAAGGAAAATGAACTCTGGCACTGCGGAGTACAGTAGGTGCTCCTGCAAGGAGGGGGTGCAGGCACAGACAAACAGATACATATGAACTCCTATGCTCTGGGATTGGAGTTGGCTGCAGAGGAGGAGCTGTGAGCAGCAGTTACATTTTCTTCCATGCAAATTGGTATTATTATTATTATTGTTATTGTTATTATTATCATCATCATCAACATCGTCATCGTCATCATCAAAGTGCAGCACTGCTTCACTCTCTGGCTTCCAAGTGAGAGCTGGGCTGCACCAGGCTGGCGTGGAGGAGTTGGTATGTGTCAGTTACTGCCTGAGTAGATACACCTTTACAGAACAGTAGTCCTGTGTCTTCCAAAAGAAAAACGTTCGCTAGTGCTGAGCTGCTCTAAGGATATCTTGAAGCAATTTCTTCTATTATTTTAGGAATGGCTGTGAAGCTTCCCAGGACTAATTAATATATAGTGTCTGCGGACTGAAAGAGCACCAAATGCATTCAGGATTTCTGGACCAGACTCACCGCCTCTGTGCCAGGCTCTAGGAAGCATTGCGAACTTGGCACCAGCAGGGAGAGTTGGCGCCCACTGTGTCTTTTACAGAACGCAAATAGTAAACATACTTAAGGGAATATAGGAACAGAGGTGGGCAAGTTTGGAGATGTGAGAACGAGGAGCTAGAGCTTGAAGCGAACACGTGGTGCAGCTTCTGCAGACGCTGGAAGTGCTGGGGGGTGTGTGCATTGCTTTCTCCAGATGAACGTTTGCTTAAGTCCAGTTTGGGGTGGCTCTGAAGGCGCATTTTGGAGTAGAAAGCAGCAGGAACACAGCAATGCCACATTGCCGAGGTTAGCACTCTGGGTTCTCCCCGGTCCTGGGCAGGTCTGGCGGTTTGTGTGGCTCCAGCTCGAGTGAGGCGTTTGCACAAGGCTGGCGATGTGCATCAGGGCTGCATCGGCCGCACACCCATGTACCGGCAGGGCACCGGCCAGCACCGCTGTACCTCACCCTGCAGTGCAGAAACCTAAACCGAGCTGTGTACAACCGCCCCCCTCTAGTGGTACTTTGCCAGTGAAGCTAGAATGCTTTGCAAATCTGGGGTGTGTATGTGTGTGTGCAATTTTATTTATTTTATACATATAGCGCGGTGAGATGAGCTAGTGACATGATCGAGGTTTAAACTGTTTGAATCGCTCACAGTCTCTCTTACCCAGCAGAGCAAGGCACACGGAGTAAGTCACCCTCTGAAGTTTCTGTGACAGAATGAAATGAAAATTATGATCAAACCATTCAAACATGAACAAAGCTGCTGCTTGTGGATACACAGCTTTTCACTTCAATCCTAATGCTTCTGTCTCATCTCCTCTGTGAAAGTTGCCAAGCCTCATTTTCCTTGCTCTTTACCCAGGGCACTTCCCAACACACCTTTAAATGGAAAGCTAGTGTTAGAGGAGATCCACCCCTTAAAACTAAACTTTTTTACTAGCATATTTATAGCATTTTATTAGCAATATTTATTGCAGTATAACTTAAGGCATCTGACCCACATGCTGGAGCACAGGCGTCATATTTTATACGTGATGGCCTACATACAGAACTCATGCTTACACAGTTCCTCAGAGAGGACTGAAAAAACTTAAAATTACAGCCAGATTGCTCTGAGGGCCTCAGTTTGATCTTCCCACTAAGTCAGGATTTTGAAATTGTGTACCCTGGAGGCAAGAAGACAAAGCTTTGGTGAGGTGAGAAGAAAAATCATAATCTTGTTTTATCAAAAGATCATTAAAAATGTAACTCTGACTTTCACGTCATGTTTGGATAGCCCAGCAATGGCTTATTACTGGGTGATCAATGCACAACATCTGGATTCTCAGATGTGGCCAGATTTGGAGACAAGAGGCTGTAATTCAGCCAAAGTTAAACGTGACATTTCCTGATGGTTTTGCATTGGGCCCTGCCCCTTTAAATATGCACGTGTGTGTGTGCGCGCGCACATCTGTGTGTGCATCTGTGTCCAAGGAGGTGTGCTAGGCAGGCAGGGTTAGAGGGCAAGGAACCTTTTTAGTGCAAGACTTTTCTCAATTCACTGCTCCCGACAGCTGGAAGGTGGCTTAAGGGTGCAGGTAATATGTGTGGTGTAGCAAGACACTCCAAGAGCTCTTCCCTTTGCGTGCAGTGGATCAGGTAGCTGTGAGCGACATACACCCCTGCACTGGTTTTGCACAGCCAGTGGGGAGGATTTGGGCCGCAGAAAATAACTGATAGGCACGTCTTCTCCCATTGCTTACAGAGGAAAAGCCAATGACTGAGGACTGCCTACTGTTTTCCTTGGTTGTGTGGCTACACCCACGGCATTTTGTACCTGTAAAATACAGACAGGTTTGTAGGCCAACAGGCAGGGCTGGGTGTTAGACCAGCTGGAGCGCACAGTGCCGTTGCCTGGTCTGTTCTGGAGTGTGTCCCCCTCGCAGGAAGCACTTGCCACAGCCCAGCTGTGCGTTAGGCAAGCACAGGAAAGATGTGTGTGCAAGGGGAGTGAAGTGAGGCTTGCAACGGGAAAAACTGCAATGATCTCTGCTTAACAGCACCGTACTGTTGCCACATCAGATTTACAAAACTCCTAATAGGCTTACTCCTGCCGTTCCAAGCTCTTGCTTTTTACTTTTATCCGCTCCTTGTTTTGCCCTCTCACTGAGCTCAGCACACTTAGATACTTTCTCAGCTATTCCTGTTGCCTGCAACAGTTCCATCTTCTATGCAATTTACACTGAGTCACCTCTTGGAGTCCAGCTGAGAAAGCATCATACACTTCTCACAATGAGAGGAATACTGTTTTCTGCTTTATTGATTGAGGTTGGGAGAAAAGGAGGTTGTAAACAGATACAAGTCACTGTTCTCCTTGGTCTTCCTGCCGGTGAACTGTGCCAAACCCCTTTGGAGGTCAAGGCACAGCTTTTTGGTCAATGTGGGAAACACTCCCCTCTTCATTCTGGTTTTGTTCCTTATCTTGGCTAAGGGCAAAGTCCTCAGGCAGTGCACAGGGCATAATTTAAGTGATGCCTTGTTTTTCAGTGTCCAGCTGCCTGTGGCTGAGAAGCCCAGGACCAGGCACGATGACATACCTACTTGTGCAGGCACATTGCTGACCATTAAATACCAGAGGGGCCACCTGGGGTTTCTACAAGCAGCTTACAACCATCCACGCATAACTAGGACCTCAAGCTTACATATAAATTTCACAGTTTCCTGCAGCCTCAGTGCATGAACCACCACATGGTCATCTGCCATGCCAGAGCTTCTTGCTTGAGTGGCATCTTGGCACCCTCACCGCTCAGCCTCTTAACAGAGTGGAAGGAGGGGACAAAGATTTTTTTTTTGCAATAATCAAGAAATCCCTGGGTCAGCTTTTATTTCACTGGGGTAGAAAGAAATGATTCAGTGTCAGCAACTTTCCTCTTGTTCCTCCTTCCCCTGACTCAGGCAGAACTCTAGAGAGAAGTCCTGTGTAGCCACAGGTTGTGTATTCATTAGACAGGGTTTTGTACAACATCCTTGGTCAGTCAGGATGAGTTAGTAGCCAACAGTAAATTCCAGCTCCCCTCTGACCCTGCATGAGCAATGCTTGAGATCATCTATGGCACAGCGGAGTGGCAGGACCAGCAGGTTAGTTTTATGCCACCTGCTGTCAGATTTGGATGATGGGGCTTTTTTGAGAGGTCTGCCTTTAGGCACTGGCATGGTTTCAGTATTTGTTTTCCTGGTTTTCCAGACCCAGAGCACATAAAAGACTGGAAGCACCTATGGACTCATTGACTTGACAAATAGGGCCCTAAGGACAGCCAGATGCTAGAGCACATGTGGTCACAGCCCACCTCTGGAGACAAAGAAGTGTCATTTTTTCATGACGCATGGTAAATGGCAATTCTAGATCTAGAGCAGGTATGACTCCTTGGATCATAAAATCTGAGGATTTACAACAAATTCCTTTCTCTGAGAAAAAAAAAAAAAAAGCAGCATGTGCTTGTATTCTGTTCTCAGTAGGATGCGGGGAGAAAAAGTGTGAGCTAGCTCAGCTGCTCCTCTGGAGGAGGAACAGGGATAGAGAGCAGAGGAGCACTTGGGCCTGAGATGTGTGCCCGGAGGAGAGAGTGGCTGGAGGCATTAAGCTGCAGGCACCAAGGTACACCTTCTTGGCAGGTAAGGTGTGAAGGAAGGAATGCTGAAGGCTCTGGACAACCACTATTGTCAGTTTCTAGAGGAAGAGAGGAGGAAATGCTAGAGGGAAAAGGTGTGGCTGTGGAAGCTAGGAACCCTTGGAAAGGTAGGAGTGAACAATGTGTCCGCAGGAACTCAGAGAGGAAAATACAGGGTGGGATGGCCTGAAGTTTCTCTATGCAAGGGAGATGTGGGAAGACCAAAAATGTGAGGAAAATTGCTAGGAAAATACGAGAGTAAGGTCGTCATATTCCTTTGGGGAGCACAGAGCACAGCCCTGGGACAAGATCGTCGTTGAGATGGGCCCTGGACCCAGCATCAGAGGCCAGATCCAGAACCAGTAGATTGGCTGTTTGTGGATCTCCCCATCTACTCTGAAGGTTGACCTGGCGGAGTGTCATGGCCATCTCCAGCCAGAATCTGCTGGAGCAGCAGTTGTGCGCATTGGCTCTGTAAAAGGGGAAGCACATGTGTTAACTAGCCAGAAAGCAATTTTGAAATAGGAAGTGTGTAGGGTATGCTGGTAGTTATTTCTGCTTTCCTTTCTGTCTGTCTGTCTGTCAAATACGGAAACCCTGGGGATCAGGGTCAGGGGGAGACCAGCCTGTCTAACTCCGGTACAGGCCCTGTGCCTGACAGCTGGGGCCTGCTGAAGGAGCCCTACTACAGTGAATAAAGTGCTATTCAACAGGGAGAGAAAGCTAGGTGTCTTTGAAGGCATTTAGAGGGGAGACTGGGGCAACTAGACCCTCCATGTGTTGGAGACTGAGAAAGAAGGTTGATGAGTGGTGGTGTTAACATGTTGACTAATAAATTGATGAAACATTAAAGAATCAAATTTTGCTTCACAATGGGGAACAGAGGGCCTCTTCACCCTTCTATGTGTATTTCATCCTTCCTGAGAAAGTCTGTCTCCATCACTGTTGTGTCTTTCAAGGTCAGGGAAGAAAGATGTTCCTCTGCTCAGGATTCTGGTCTTGATCTGGTGTGTGCTTCTGTCTGTACCATCAACTTCCCCAGGGCTGTTTCAGCCTCAGCTTGACTGCGTTTTGCTATCCACAAAACAATGCAAACCACTTTTCTCCAATTACACGTCACATCATCTCATCGTATTTTCCTGCTTCAGCGACCTCTCAATCTTTTGCTACACTTCTAAGTAGCCTTGGTGCTCTGCTTCAGTCACTGACTCCCAGACTTTTTCCTAGCATGACACAGTATGACATGCTGGCTGTGTTAGCGCTGGGCTGGCACAGGAAAATGCTGTGAGAGGCACATGGCTATTGCAGCCAGGTATTATTAGGGTCTGATTTAGCTCAGGAACTCCTCTGTTACAGGAGAAGCATGGCTATGTTGTCTGTGCTGTGTTAGCACATAAACTACTACTCACATTCTTTTGTCTCATCCATGAAATGTGTAGGAGGTCTGAAAACATACCCTATTCCAGTAAAACCATTTCTGCTTTGATTTAGTTTCACCTTCTGAGAACAGAGGGAAGGGGAACTTGATTTATAGTAACTGTTGGACCGAGATGAGAGCATAGTAAAAGGGCTTCCAGTTCCAGGTAAGGCAAATAAATTCTCCTTTCCCACACCACGCTCCTTGATGCACAATAGCAGCATTTCAGTAGTCACTGACTTGCTTTGAAGTGACCACACTAGCACATTCCTTCTGCTTTATGTAAGATGCTGTGATTTCTTCCAGAGAATGCCTCTTGGTGTCGTCTCCTAAGGCAGCAGGGGCAGGTCTTCCCAAGGACTTCTGTGTGCTACTCTACAGCACTTCTTCTGTTCTTCAAGCTGACAACACCTCAATTAATCTGCTTCCCTTTATTTTGCTAACATCTTCCTCAGCATCATCCTTAGGTTATGGAATAGCAAAAGTATTTTATTTTATTATTTGTTTTAACATAAGGAGCACATCTTATAAAGAAATTAATCTGGGCTGTAAAGAGGTAAAAATGGTTTAGAAAGTGAATAAAACAGCCCTACCACAAGAGGGGCTGGTAACATTGGAAATTTACCTCTTGGCTTCATTTTGCTTCTACAGACAACTGGAAAGGCCTTGAATAAACAGCAGAGAAAGGAATCCAAGAGGAACTGCTGCTGCTGCTGCTGCTGCTGCTTGGGGAAGCAAGGCAAGTGAGATCATTTCAGGTAAGTGACACAGGGACAGTGGAAGCAGCTGTCAAAAATCAGCCCAGCTCAGCTCCTACCAAAGGTCACCATCCAAGGAGCTCTGGGTGCATCCAGATCCTGCACTGTTGGCAGCACAAGCAACACAGTGCTGGGGCACAAGACAGGCCCTTGAATGAAATTAGATTTCCAGCCAAGAGCTGGCATTGAATGATGGTCCACCAGCATAACATCCTGTTCCCTGAACTCTCTCTTACAGTGAGCATCTGTCCATCATTCACGCAGAATTCACTGTTTTCAAATTCCAGACAGGTGCAGGCAGGAAAATAGAATCAAGCTGCTCAGACTAGGGCAATTTAGGCCTGAGGAGGAGGAGACCTCCAGGCAATAGAAAAAAATTTTACTGGAAAGGACCATCAAATTAAGACCTCCGTAATACTTCAGTGTTTTACTCAGTTCTTCTTTAATCCCAGTTTCAGCACTTTCTATGGGATCCAGGCCATTGGTGTCTGGCTTGCTTTGCGCTGCACCAAGATGCAGGCACCCACCCCAGGTCCATGGCATGGGCACCGTCACCACAAAAATCCATGCCACAGATATAGCTCCTACAGCTGGACCACCTGGTTAATTTGGGATCTAACTCTTGCTGCCTTCTTGTGTCAGATTTCCCTGTCTATGTGGTGATCTGCTCATAACATCTGTGCCAGTGCCCACACGAGTACTCCATGGTATTTCCAGGTACTCACCCTTAGGTCCATGAAGGTCACAGAGAACCTGGTTCTTGCTTACCAGAACCAGCTGGGCAATTCCTCAACTGCTTATGATTCTTCCATATAAACCAGCTGTTTTTTCAAGCAGAAGGTGCTTTGGTACTCTTTCCCCTGTGTACCTATCACGATCAGGGAGGTTCTTTGGCCCCCAAATCCCTCCACTGTCTCAGCCCCACCCTTAGAGAAGTTTCTATGAGATTGACACTGAGTTTGGTTTGGTTGCAAAAAAAATGTACCTTAAATGATACACTGAGGGGAAATCTGCATAGTGAGGAGAAAGAAAAAGTACTTGCTTTTTCTTCTGCCTTAGGACATACTCCATCAAAGGCCCCAGAATAACAAACCTTCGGCAATTTGATGGGGAAAAACAAACCTAGGGAGATGTCGTGATTTTGCAGAAGGTGAACAATTGGCAGCTAGCAAGCTGCAAACTTTCCTAAGCATGCAAGTGGTCACACCAATGACAGCCATAGAGGTTTTTGTAATCAAATCATGGACGCCTACACATGCAAACTCTTAAGACTAAACGTGGCACAATTCTGGCGAGTAACAGCAATATAGATCAGGAGTTAGCATGGACAGGGAGCCATTCACAACAGGCATGTTGGATTTGGTGACCCCACAGTGAACAAAAGTATCCTGGGCAAGTTTGATTTACTAATAACAGATTTAACCTGCATAATTTTTAATCTAGTCAAAGGTAAAATATTGTCATCCTCTGTAGACAGGATGGATGATTCATTTGTTGCGGAGCTTCTTTTACTGCTGCCAGTCTTGCTCAGCTCTTTCCACACACCTCTAAAGTGTACGCTACCCAAGCCTTTTCTTGTAAATCTATTCCCTACCTCTTCTTTCCCTCCTTTATGACCTCCTGGTTTTGCAGTCTTTGGAAGACTTTTAAATCTGCAGTCAGATAGGCAATGCGCGATTAAGCATGGCGCTTACATGTACAAAATAAGAGTCCTGTAGCTTTGTTTAGAATCACAAGGAAGGGCCAATAGTCTAGACCAAAGGATACCAATGATTGTGTCAATGCTGAACTATATAACTACAATGGATTATTTTAGACAGACAACTTCAGGTGGTTTTCAGAGTATTCAGATTGCTGGCCTAAAAGAAAACTAGCAAGAAGCAGTCCCAGAGCAAATGTGGGAAAATAAAGGTAAACTTCTTTAAAAAAATGTAAACCATCAAAATACACATATCAAGAGGTGAAAGATTTCTGCTGACAGAGTTTGTGTACTCCCTGTGCAAAACCAGACAAAATATCACTTCTCATAAACCAGATATTTTGTTCTTTTAAAGTGAATGGGTGTGACAGACATCCCTGGAATTATATGGGTCCATAAAACTACTTAATTACTTGACATACTTGTTTACAGTTGCAACAAGACCTGTATTTGTGAGTCCACACTACACGTAGCAATTAGTATTATTCTACTATTTAAAGTAACAGCTGTGTGATGTATCAGGAAAGATCCTGGCTGCAATGCACTGTACAAAGACTTAGCAAAGCACTTCCATCTTCTGACAACTCACAATTGAAACTAAGAGGAAAAATACAACAAATCAGTATTTATACAAATATACAAAAAAGTATAAAGAACTAACTAGTGGAAAAGGAGCAGCATGAATGAGATACTGATATTGTGTTCCTTTGAAAATCTGCTTCTATGGAAATTACTAATAAAATTGTCTTGACCTGAATCCTGCCTGTGGAGAGAGGCAGGCAGTTAACTAGGAACAGGTTTCTCTGCCTCTCATGTCCCTGAGAGTACTCCTCCAGTAGGGTCCTCAGAGGTGCTCCTCTTGGGTCCACATGGCATCGTGGAAACCTAACAATGAGCACTGGTCCTCATTAAGTGATCAGAAAGGCGTGGCAACTCTCAGGACTCTTCTCCCTGTCCTCTGTGAAACGTGTTCAGCTTTCCAGCTAGCAAGCAGCTTATTCTGAATGGGCCCAGCTCCTTGGTAAGGCAACCTAAGCCTTCGATGCCTTCCCAAGGAATTCAGAGCTCCTTTGTAGTAAGTAAAAACCTACGTGCAGAAGTTCGCTGTAGCCATATAGCTTTTGTTTCTTAAAAAGTTCTTGTCTTTGATCTGCCTCACCATTTGGTTTAAACTAGAAATGGTCAAACTCAGTACTTATCCAGAGATATGCTCAGGAAGAGCAGAGCATTCATCTGAGAAGCTTAATGAGTCTCAAAACTTGATTCAAAGAACACAGCAACACCCTAAAGACACCTAGAGGGTTTGTAGCACAGAAGTCCCCCCTTCCTATCCAAGTCACTTTATCACCAAATAAAGACACAGTGCATGTTTTCAGTTTTATTGTGGTTATCCCAGGACAGCAGCTGATAAGAAGAAACTCTCACCTCAGCAACACTGAGAACACATCGTGGCTACAGGTCTAGTTGCTCATGCCTTGCTTTTAACCAAAGAGGTCCAGGGTAAATGACCTCAGCATGTTTCTGTGGTATCTTGTGCTGATGTGAGCACGCAAGAATGTGGTTTTGGTATGACCTTCCTCCAGACCTAACAGTCAAAAGCAACACCCCCTTAGAAGCAGCAAACTGTGGCCTCTGTTACTCCTTCCAACTCGTGACCAACCTGCTGGCACCTCACAGTTCATTCCTTCTTTCTTTAGCTTCAGCAACAGAACATTGTAACTAGTTTTACTTGGATTATAGGCCTGTTGATCCTCTTGCGTCTTCTGCTTTCTGCCAGCTACTCAAACTTATCAAGGATCTTCTCTTGCTGTGATACACGTTGTGGTACACAGCAATAACTAGTCAGGATGAGCTGAACAGGTTCTATAGAGACCTGGACAGAACCGAGTGGATGTAAAATATCAACAATTGATGCATGAAACTCACACTCTGACACGCCACTTACCACTACCGTTTAAGGAGACCTTCAATGTTTGTGAAAAGCACAGCCAGAAACCAGATCAGCTCTTCTAAATTCATAAATAATGGAAAAGATTTATTCAGTTGCCCTGCAGGTTATCCCACAGAAGGATTATTCAAGTGAGCTCCTTTGTAAGCAGAAAATCCCTACAGCAAGGCCTTTCATGTGATTCAGTTAGTCGTGCAACCAACTTAAATGAGAATTTACTCTTGCATAACTTTAAATACAGTCAGCTGCATAAACAGGCTCTTTCTCACCACGTCTCACCCTGCATCAGTATCCATTTGGTGATCTTGAGTGAGAGACGATAATCTTGCTTCTAAGCAATAAGTAGGTAAAGCCAGTCTTGGCCACAGAAAAAATAGCTAAGTAGAAGAGTTAGTGAGCTTACTAGTACCGTAAGCATGGAGGTGAACTTACACAGCCCCTGACAGCAGACAGATGATATTTTCCTTGCTAAAAGCAGAAGCTAGTAGGTGAGAAGAGGAAGAACAACGCACAAAATGAGAACAATACATTCAAAATATTAAGATCACCCCATTGGAAAGATCAGAACTTTGGTATGTGCTTTCATGTTCTGGGTTTCTCTGTTCATTGGTACTTATGTGGCATAAACAGCAAAATTGTTTTACAGGTTCAAGCAGCTGTTCAAGGTTTCTGAAGGCAGGGGCTGCTTCCTCAGCCAGTCCCATCAGAAGTAACCGACCAGGCAGGGAAAGAAAGCTGCTTTCAACCTCCAGCACTTTGCCTTTAGGCAAGGACTCAGTCTACAAGCATGAAGGTGGATTTAAACAGGAGCACCTTTCCTGCTCGCTCACTGCCTCTCCTCACATTTTTAAGTGCTCTGGAAATTCCAGAGTTGTGTACTGGGTGTAGGTGGCAAGGTGTTGGCAGTGGGGGGTTGCAGGGTAGCCTCTGTGTGAAGAGGCTGGGACTGCCCCACGCCAGACACAACTGCTTCCAGCCAGCTCCAACAGACCCACTGCAGGACACAGCTGAGCCCCTCAGCCACGTTGGTGGCACACCTGAGAAAATGTATTTAAGAAAGGGCAAAACACCACATAGGCAGAGGATGGGGTGAAGGGAAGTAAGAAACAGCAGTATAACCACCAATGTCAGTGGAGAAGGAGAGGGAAGAGGTGCTCCAGGCACTAAAGCAGAGATTCCTTGCAGCCCATGGAAAGGACCCTACTGAAGCCCGTGGCTTTTCCTGAAGGAACTACATGTCCTGGAGAGCTCATGAAGGAGCAGGTTTATCCTGAAGGACTGCAGCCCAAAGACAGAAAGAGCCCACACTGGGGCAGGGGAACAGCATGAGAAGGAAGGAGCAGCAGAGAGGACTGACCACAACCCCCATTCCCCATCCCTGCATCACTTGAGGCAGGGGCAAAGGTAGAAGAGTTGGGAATAAAGAAGTGAAGATTGAGCCTGGGAAAAGGGGTGGGTGAGGTGGAAAGTTGTTTTAGTTTCTCACCACCCTACTCAATTGCAATCTGCAATAAATTTAATTTTCCCCAATTTGAGTGTGTTTTGCCCATGACAGCAGTCAGTGAGTGATCTGTCTTTATTTACCTCAACCTACAAGCTCTTCCATCTTATTTCTCTCCTCATGTCCTGTTGAGGACGTGGAGTGAGAAAGCAGCTGGGTGGGCATCTAGCAGCAGGCCAAGGTGAATCCACAAGCTGTTGAACAGGTCTGTCTAAAAGAAGCTTTAAATCTACTGGTTCACATTAAGTGCTGGCCAGAACAGAATTCCAGTTCAGCATCTGCCTAAAGCTTGCAGACAAGTTTTTTCTATTGTAGAGCTTTTGAGAGAATGATTTCATACTTCACCACTTTTTCTAATTTCCAAAATTACCTGACACAGGTAATGATTTGCAACATTCATTTACTACCTATACATTATTTGCAGAATTACAGAAAAGCAATAATCTTTACATGGAAAAATATAATATTAAAAATCTTACATACAAGGACAAAACAGCAACAAAAGGCTGCTCACAAAATTAACATCTAGTCTTTCCGTCAGCGTTAAAATTAAATTCCTTTAGGGTGAGTTTTCAATAATGATATTAAAGTCTTCTTTTACTTTTTTCTTTTATTTTTTACACCCCACCCACCCCCCATAAAGGAGACACACATTAAAAATAGTAATGTCTAAAACAACATTATTTAATTCTTAGTCAGGCACCTGAAGATTTGGCTTTGAGCATCTTCTGAAACCAGCAGTCAGAGGAATCCAGTTTCACAGAGGCACCAGTGATGGAGTTTCCGAAAGTGTCCTCCGGGCTGCGATCCGCAGACATTTGGGGCAGCCTCCAGAGTTAAAGCATGCTTTGTGAAAGCATGTTTTGCACTCTGTTTATATGTACAAGCAGTTTAACATTCAGGAAAAAATAAAGTAAAAAATGAATCAATAGCTGTGTTCCTTGAAGGACATTCTATCTAGTTCACTCAAGTATAAAAGTAAACAGAAGCAGTGCAAGGCCAGGACAACAACCTCTGTAATAACTAAGACTAAACATTTTGGTAAGATTCACAGGATTTACAATGAATGTTGGCAAGATATGATATAGCAGCAGCACAGCACCCTCCCAGGCGCTCTCTCATGTGCAGACCCCAAAACCAGCCCATTCCTGGAGCCATAACTATGTTCAGGCAAGTCCCTGGTTTTGCTCTCTGAACTCACTGATGCAAGACAGCTGCCACAAGGTGGTTGTCAAAGACACATGCCATCCTTGGCTGTCCAATACATAGGCAAATTTTCAAATATACATGCTTTCAGTGAAGCAAGTTCCCAATGTTTTCCTAAAATAAGTCTGAACAGTTTTACACACCAACATTGCCACCAAGGAAGAAAGAAAAATGTCTGGTCTGGAACATACCTGTGCACCTTTTGCATTTGGCAATCTGATAGGGGAAGAGCAGATCTGCGCTCTGACAGAATTCACAGATAAACCCCTTCGCTTGACAGAGCTACAAGGATAGCAAGAGAGTTGATTTACTTTTAAGCTAAGAAAAAAAATTTTTTGGGAATGTCAGCAGGGATATTCCTCACGCTAGCAGCTGCAAGGACTAAAAGCCCTGGCTTTTCTTTACCTCACAGCCATCCACATGGGAGGTGGAGCTCTTCAGAATATCTTTAAGAAGGGGCAGTAACTGTCCTCGTTTGATCTTCACGAGGTCATCCAGTGAGAAGAGTTGCAGCTCCTCTGTCAGATGGCCAGGGACCTGTTCAAATTCTTTCAGTACCCTGCGAAAGAAAGAAAAAACCAATCAAGTTACAAAAAGTTGTTTTTCAAGTATATTTGAAGAATAATCCTCTTTCACTTCTCTAGTCACCCAGGGATCATACAAGGAAAGTTCATACTAAATCCTACCTCCCCTTCCGATCTGAGATCACATTAACAAAAAGTGGAGGGTTTGGGATTTAGAATAAAATGTCTGCTTTAAATGTGCTTTCCTCGCCACGTGCAGTTATCCCAGCAATTCCTAAATAATGTGTAAAGGGCTCTCTCCCACCTCAGAAACACTAGGTAAAATCTCATAGAGTATCTAATGTGATACGCTAGGGTTACTTGCTTCTTCCCTTCCCTCTCTCTCGGGGGGGGGGGGGG
>JAVJGJ010000014.1:31052852-31065110 GCA_035590215.1 Microhierax caerulescens | reverse complement strand
AGGGGTGTGAGGAGCCTCCCCTGAGGGGAAGGAGCGGCAGAGGCAGCGTGTGAGGGACTGACCCCAGCCCCATTCCCCATGAGGGAGAGAAATTGGGAGTGAAGCTGGGCCCCAGGAGAAGGGAGGGGTGGGGGGAAGGTGTGTTTTAAGATTTGGGGTTTATTTCTGATTATCCTACTCTGACTTGATTGGTAATAAACTAATTTCCCCAAGTTGAGTCTGGTTTTGCCCGTGACGGTCACTGCTGAGCGATCTCTTCGGGCCCTTATCTTCACCCAAGAGCCTTTTGTTACATTTTCTCTCCCCTGTGCAGCTGAGGAGGGGAGTGATAGAGTGGCTTTGGTGGGTACCTAGCATCCAGCCAGAGTCAATCCACCACACCCTCAAACCAGCAAAGATATTATTTTGTAGAAAGGAAATCCTGCACCAGTCTGCTATTTCTGCATGTGTTCTAACAAGGAGTTATGCATACATTGTTCTTTCCATTTTCCTATGTTATTTCTCCTGCAATAGCACCTACTAAGTCAATAGATTTTCCAAATGATGCGATAGATTCATTCAGCTGAACAATGGAGCTGTTTCTGCAGTTACAATTTCAAAATCTTACCAATAATTACATATTCATCGTCTGATTCACTGTGGCAACGAAATCTGGTAACCTCATGATGTGATGGTAGATACACTGGGGAGCTGACAGTCAGCAGAGTACAGCCTGTCCAGAACAATGACAACACCAGTTAAACTTTTCCAACATGTATAGAGTAGCTGCAATTATATTTTTCTTTGCTTATCAGAACTTTAGCACACAGTCTGTATTTACAGAGCAATTTTATTTATTAATAAACACACAGAGAAAGCCAGCTCTTGGGAGTCTGTCATATAGCATGTCCCCCTTTAGTGTCTTAGGAAGAAGCTTCGGGAGACTAAACCAAAAAAGCTTTTTATTATCAGTGGTCTCTCTCCTTCTCATGTGCAAGTGCATCATTCATTTTTCCCTAGAAGTTATGGCATTTAGACTTTAGACTTAAGTTTCATTGCTAAGATCCATAATGCTCAAGAGACTAAAGTCCACTTAGAAATGCATGTGCTGACTCAAGCATTACAGTGCCAGGAGCATTTATTATCTTGCCTCAAACTATATGTGAATGAATATTCCAGACAGTTTCACTCAAATCAGCTGTGTGACCTGATCTGCATAGTGCAGAAGTAAGCACAGAAGGACAGAGCCAAGCTTCAAATACTGCAAATAAGGAGAGAAACCCAGCCACTACAGGCATGCTTCATGGAGAGTTGTGCTTGGCATGTGGCACTTCAACCATACACTTTCTTTTTCATGTTGAAAAAAAAAAATAAATGCATAACACACAGATGTGAGCAATCAAAAGAAAGAGTCAGACCCACAGGAAAAGTATTTGTGGCATAACAATCCTCAGGGAACACAGCTCTAGAGAGACTCAAAGAAGGTAACAGAGGATTTGGTTCCAAGCAATGCCCAAATTAAATTAATATTTTCTTGCTCAAAAATAAACAGCAAAGGTTGTCAGACAAGAATGCATTATAGACTAAGTAACTTGCCTTCATAACCACTGTCTGAAGAGGCAACAGAAGAATCAGACTTCTTCACTCCAGGGTAAGAAGATAACTCTGAATCAGTGTGATAGCTGCCATCTGATCCACTTGTTTCCTCCACAACCCAGGACTCCGCTTGCTGGCTTAAGATATTACATTTCATTTTTTCTAGTGATGCTATAATCATATCAGCAACAAAAAAGTGTGCGTTTTCCTGGACACAAGATTGGAATGCTCATTAGTACACAGTATATTTGATATTTACTTAAAATGAAGTGAAACACATAATTTTTCCCCATACTTTTTCAACTCAGTAAAAGAAAATGTAAGGCTATCTCACCTTTCATTTAAACACCAAAAAAACACCCCAAGGGCAATTCAGAGACAACATGCCCAGATAATTGTCTCACCCTTGATTAAAGCACACAATTTACTTTTATCTTACCCATCTATTAGATAAAAAGGAACTTGATTACATGCCTAATTGATGAATATGTATGCATTTTAGGGACTTAGTCTTCTAGTTACACTGCATTATTTAGTATGCAAGCGTGAATCCGTGTCACCTATTTAATAGGATTTAATTACAAGCAGTTTTGCATGCATGCTAACTTGGATGGGGCCAGAAATGGCAAGTTTAGAAGGGACTGCAGACCTTCAGGTGATGGGTAGTACAGAAGCTAATAAAATACTTTCATGTGTTAAGAGTGGAGGCAGTGAAGTAGGGACGATGAAGTGAGATAGCTTATGCTGTCAACTGAAGGCTGCATAGAAAGTCTCTGATAAGGGTAAGCAGAAACCTAGCTCCGCTGGGGTTCATACTGCCTTAAATAAAAGGTAGCCATCGCAAAGCTTCACTGTAGCATTTCACTGCCAGACAACCCCTCCCCACGGTGTCCCTTACCATCTTGCCTACCCAGGTCACCAGGAAAAAGGAATTTGTGGAGCCAACTCTGGCATCAATGAGACATCCTGACAAACCTTGGGCTCCCTGCCGCAATGTCACTGCTGTATCCCGTGCTTCCTGTGGTCTAACAGAGCATCCCACCAGTCCATCTGCACTATTGCTGCTGGCCTGGGCACAGCTTCCCAGACCAGGCTCAGCTCTAAAGTGGATGCATCATGGAGAGACACATGCGCTCAGGTGCATGGATGGAAACCCAAAGATGGTCAGGACACTCACTCCCTTTCCTCTCAACCACAAGTGTTCGCATTATGCAAAACTAAACCTCTGTCTAAAAATACCACAGCAGCATCTAAGGCTAGAGATTCTGAGTGCAGAATAATTAAAGCTTTACAAAAAATGGCTTATGCTCAGAAAATTGTACCACTGAATGCCAGTTTTCATGACATCCCCTACAACCTCTATAGGAAGCACGAAGACAGACATCAGTATTTATAAATAGCTAAATCTTAAGAAGCACAACAGACATCGCTGCTTTCTTATTGTCCACAGCCACAGCATTTAGAAGAGATTAATCTCAACATTAGAGAGAGCCCACAAGTCCCTGTGGGCGTCTGAAGAGACTTTTATCTTTTTCCTAACACTGATTAAACATCACTTGCTTGGTGCATAGTTTCTCCAGAGACAACTTCCAGTGAACTTCAGGACACACCATTAGCAAAGGAAAGAATTAAACAGCCTTTCTCCTCTTGGGAAATAAAGATGACATCTCCTACTTTGAAAATTCAAAAAGCCTGCGTGGCACTGGTTAACCCTAAGTTAGTGGCAGGACACAGCGTATCAGCATGTCCCGCTGATAAAAGCAATTATGAGTGTATCAGAGAGCTGCGTTGCAAGAAAGATGGAACAGGACACAGGCACTCCTGTAGTCAGCATGACTATCAATCAGCTTTCAGCTCTGACTCCTGATAGGTCTGTCACCCTTGGAAGCAGCCTCAACTCAGCCATGACACACCAACCTTCTCACTTCTCTTCCTTTCCACTTGCATCAGTGGAAAGTCCCTCTAGATTATCTGGCCCATCTCCTTCCTGGCACACGACTACAACTCTCAGACTTGCTGACACTGCATGCATCTTAGTTTTCAGTCTCCCAAGTTTCAAAAAGATTATTTCACAACCTAAAAGTGTTTGGGGATTTTTTTGGTTTGTTTTTTAAAGGCAGCCTCACTCATATCTTTATCACTTAATATCTTTTAACCTGTAATCACATCAGCCCACAACCAGCTGCACAAGAGAAGTAGCTGATGTTATCTTTCCTCACTCAACAGTTCTCAGACTGTGGTTTCTAATCCAGGTATCTACTTGCTGGTCCCCTGGTGATGGAAAGCAAGTTACTTTGTTTTTTTTGTTCCCACATTACAGACAGAGAAACATCATCTCCTTTCACAAAAAGCAACATGACAAGCTAGTTCACTAGCATGTTGTTTTTTGGTGTGTGATTTATTGGGTGTTTTTTGGTTTTGTTTTAAAATGTGCCTTGTAGATGCTGAGGTTCAAATCCAATGCAGAACTTGCCACTCCTGTAAAACCAGTGCTATGCCAAAAGATTATTACCTCTTGGGCCCAGGACGTGGGACCACATGCACATTGACAGTAAGAAAAAAATAAAAATAAAAATCATTTTCTAGGAACATTTCTAAAGCTCTTTTATATTAAATCCTACTCACTGCAACAACTGATTATAATATTAACCTCTTTTCCAATTGTCAGAAAATATTAACATTTAGCACACAGAATTATGTGTGACAACATTATCTTCTCATCTTCACCTCTGTTTATAAGCTCAAATGAGCTGCTTATTTGGCAACGCTCCTAAGACCTTTTGGGCCCATTATGCAAATTGGAAACCATGAGAAACTGCTTAAATTACTGAAGATGTTACAGTTACTGTGCTGTAAAAGGATTACAACATGAATAACAAGCAAGTAATCTCACATGCTCATCATAAGCACACAAAAAAAAACCCCAACATCTCCCTGTCTCCTGATAGTAGAAGCATAAGGTCAATCCCATCCACATGCACGTAGCTGCAACAAATTCTATGTAACATATTCTGATGTAACTTTAAAGTAGCTCTAATAAGTTTGGTCTCAAGGAATGTGTGGGAAAATGATGTAATGAAAAGTGGAGATGTATAGTGTTCTAAAATATTTCCACTATTTTAAAATAATTAAAATACTGAACAGACTAAGAGTAAAAATAAAAAGAAATATGCATTTTAGGTTTGTAGGTTCACCCACAGAGGGGAAGAAGAGGGAGAATACAGCATTTGCAAAGACCAGTCCATCTATCAGAAAGTTCTGTTATTGAGAAATGCCTCCTCTTGTTTGGTTTTGCCACTACAAAATGGAAAAAAGATTATGACTTTGTTGTCCTCACCTTCTCCACATCTTCTGGAAGCATACAGATGTCCTGCAACGAACGATTCAAGGGTATAGCACTTATGTTCAAAGGAAAAGTAGAACCTGTGGGTATAACAAGAACTTGTGTTAGCTATTTCTTTCTCTGTAGCTCCCAGGATGTGTGCAGGGTGATTTCCAGAAAGCAAAGTAAACTTTTTTTCCCAAAACTGAACACTTGGGACTGGAAAGAGACAGAAACGTGGGGAACATGTTAGCATTTGAACTACTCTGGCAACCTGAAGCACAAATATCAACTACTAGGGAAACACAGTAGAAATGACATGTGGTGACAGTACCACTGCGCTCCCAACACCAGCCCTCTCCCAGCTACAGCTTGAGCTGCTGGGGACAATCACAGCCAGAACCTCAGGCGGGGATTACAGTGATGCTCTGCAATTTGCAATACAGTCACCTAACACTGCTCTCTGCTTATTCACAACTGCTGAAAGAAAAAGAAATCTCACTGCTGTCTGGGCATGCAGAGATGCATCGGCCTCAAAAGATTCCCTGAATCACTACTGGTATTGTGTGAATACAGCAAGTTTGAAAAAAACCATTGCCATTATGTTTTCATACCTCAAGAAAACCTCCCTCCTCTTTCCAAATGCAAACCATACTGCACAGTAATATGTACAACTGGAGCAGATGCATTAGACACAGTACTCCCTGCTTCTTGGAACAGCAGTTCTGTTTTCCTGGCATTCACCGCTGAGTATGATGAGCATGTGAAACAAATTTCATCTTTCTTCCCTGTTAAGAACTTTTCACTATGCAGCAGAGCATGCATCTGGTTTTCTATATATGTACCATGGATTGCTTTTTTTATATAAATATCTATATAGTCACAACCTTCTCCCCAGAAAATTGAAGGTATGAGATCATGCCCTCATGTTTTGTTTTCAAAGCACTCACAGCCACTGCTACAAGAAATTTGCTGGAAGGATGATGAAGATTATATATAATGTATATAGACATACACACTAATGACATAGGAAAGGAAAATACTTCTGGTTGTTTTTTTTTTTTAAACACTGACTGGTGTCTACTACCTCTCCTTTGACCTTATAACCAAGCAATTTCTGTTTCACTGTGCTGATGTTTACAGGATAAAGTAGACCATATCTAAATGCTACCACCACACATGCCATGTAAAGCCATTGCAGGTAATATGGCTTAATCAAAGGCTTTTTGTAATAAAAAAAAAAATATCGTCACTCCTAAATTTGTTTAAAAGTCACAGAAAGGATAAAGAGGTCCCACAAAATACGAGTATAATTTGTCCCCAACTAAAGAATGCTGAACCTCAGGCCTAGTTTAGATTCTTTATATTGCTTTATTTGTAGAAACCATGTTATGCTGCCCTGAGCATTGGTGACATCAGGCTGGAAAGTCAATACTGTGCTTAAGCATAGTGACACTGCCATAGTGGGTTTGTACAGAATTCTTAATTGTGCGTATCATGGAGGAAAAATTGAAAGACTGACAAATGACTTTTCAAAGCAGATTTAATCACCCAGTTATATTATTTTCATGCCTATTTGATGAGTCATGTTACTGGGTAAGCAGTGTGTGCAGGGTACAGGTAACTGCTAAAGGCTCTACAGCTGGATAAAAGCCTACATTCTCATCAGTTAAGATAACAAACATTACCCTCTGAACTAAAAATAATAAGCAGAAATAAGGAAATGGGAAAATTATTCCTTTCCCTTTAAAATATAAGATGCAACTAATCTTAAATATAATTCTGAAATCTAACGGGAGCTTTCTCTTTTGCTTACCTCTTGCATCCCACTTGCATCTTTAAGTGAAAAGAATGCAAAGTGGAAAGAAGCCCAGGGAAGGAGCCCAGCGTATCCAGCAATAGGATGGAACTGTGGGCCTGACACAAAAAAATATTTGGTTGCCCTTCTGCTCCTCAGCACTGTTGCCTGGAGGCTGCTGGGGCTAGGGAAAGAGTCCTCAAGAGCCACAGAAGGAAGTGACATTGATGTACACAGAGGTTAAAAGCAAGCACTGCCAGTGACACACTGGCCACAACAAAGCTCCCAGAAGATACTCCATTCAGTCACAGGTTCTTCATTAACAATGACGGAGCCTTTTCAGAAGGTTACACGAGGCCACCGGAGAATGGCCCTTTAAAAGTATGAACAAAGCCTAACAGGAGCCTCACAGGACCAGAAGAAACCCCACTGAAAAAGATTACTTAAATCAGAATAACATTTATGTCACTTCCTTATGTCTTGTGCATCCTTCACCAGCTCTCCTGCGAGGAACAAAAGTGAGAAACCACCACCTCTGAGACAGCAATGGAAAGGCTGGCATGTCAGGAGCTGCTCTTGTGTAATCCCTGCCTTCACATTAGGCATTCTTTTCCAGTTTGCCATTTGTTTTTCCCATCCTCATAGCCCTGCACAACATAGAGGAGAATGAGACCTCCCCCCCAACCACAGACTACCCAACAGCGAGTTAAATGGCTAGTAGCCACAGGGAAAGATGAAACGCAGGAATTTTCTCTCTTTGTACAGAACACACTAAAGTCTAATGCAGATAGAGCCCATCACAGTTGCACAGTGCCCAACAGGATCCTGGTTCCTTCAAAGAGTGTTAGCAAAATCAAGGACGCTACTTCTTCAGTCATCTGGCTGCTGTACTCCTCTGTCTGCTTTCCGGAGAGCCAGGAGCATTACCGACCAAATGCAAGCACGTCCTACTCGTGCCAGAGGATGGGAGTCACTCAGGATTTATCGGCTCTGACACCCACGCCTCACGGTCCCAGCTGACATGGAGAACCCGGGCTGTGTTCGAGGTGGCCGCCCAAACCTGCGCAGCCGGCCCCAACCGCCGGACACCATTTCCTCCTCCCTGACAGCACCTCTCAAACGCGCAAGGCCAACAAAACACCCAGCAGAAGGCAACAGCCACAACTGTCACCATGCTAACTGCTGATGACAGCATGTCCCAGATGACAACGTTATTATTAAGACCGACCAGTCCTGCAATGTCACATCCCTATTTGAGAGCTCGTTGCCAGCTTGTGGCCTTAGAGGATCTGGGAAGGGCCAGAGCTTGGAAGTGGAGCTCAACCGAGCATCACGACTAAGGCTAATATTGACCAAAGGGTGAAGAAAGAAAAACCACAAAATAAAAACCAAAAAGCCCAACCAAACAAACCAAAAATCTCCCCCCAAAACAACCCACAAACCAACACCAAGACACCAAGCACACAAAAAACAGCCTTTGCTGATTTTATTTATAATGCAAAGGCAGGCTGGGCACTCCCTGCTCTTTGCATTCTTTCCAGTAGAAAAATCAGGCCTCAGCTGCACCGTCTTTCCAAGGCTCAGTACAGAGTAAGATTAAGCCCTTAGATACCGATAATAACCTTTATAAATAACATAAAAATGCTTCCTCTTGCTGCAGCAAAGGCTGTTTGCACCTGCGTTGGGTATGAAACACAAGGGGGTTATTCTGCTGTCATGGCCGAGGGCAGGTGCCCTGGCCTGCAGCCCAGGAAGGCCGGCAGCCTCAGAGGCACACGCAGCCCCCAGGTCGCAGCAGCTGCTCCATCCGTCATCTTGGAGGCACCGCGCTGAACGTCCCCACCGAACAGGTCCTCGCCTACAGGCCTGTGCTGCCCTGAGCCCCCTGCCACCGAAGGGACAGGAGGCACACTTCGCTAGCAGTAGCAGCCCTCAGCCTGTGTCTCTTCACAAAGAGAATGTGGGATATCCACGTGGTCGCCAACTAGTGAGGAGCAACAAAAAGATCCTGATCTGTATCAGATGGGGCTAAGTGTCTCTGAGATGGTGGGTGCATTTGGAAAGGGCAAGAGGGAAAAACAGTCCCTCTCTGCACAAGCCAATGTGGTCAAAACGAGAATGGGTATTAAAGCCCTGCGTTCAAAATCCCAAAGGACTCCCTCTCCCCTGGCTCATGTCAGACACCAGGAGATGTTCCCAGGGAGTCCGTGCACACCAGTGAATCGCTACCAAACACCCAGATTTACACTGTCTGCTTTTGGGAAAAGGTTGATGGTGAAGACAAGACGAAGCTGGTGAAAGCCTCATCCAGCGGATGTTCTACATTGCTCATAGCTCAGTGGTTTTTATTTTACCAAAGGCTGACTATGACAAAAGCTCTTCTGCGTAACAAGACTAGACTACTGCTGCAAGCATGAGTGTCTCCTGTTTCACCAAGTCCAGCCCTCTGGTTCTCCTTTGTTTTAAAGCTTTAGCTTTTTCCCCTCTCTCTGTTTTGAATGACAGCATTTGTCTAATTCACAACTGCCATAAACAAGGCCCATTTAAATTACAGTTTTCTTTCCTAGCACAGAAATCTTAAAACAAAAATGGACCTGTAAAGTTACCTGTTCGATTGACTGGCTCTGAATGGGCAAGTCCACTGGGAGAACTGCTGTCACTGTTGCTGACAGGAGCAGGCTCCAAAGCATCAGGGTATTTCAACAGATCTGCTGGCTTACCAACAACTGAATTGGAAAAAAATCTTGTGAAAGGCAAGTCTCGTTCGGGGGAGGTATAATGTTCTTTTCCAGAATGCACAACAGCTGATGTGACAGTGCCTCCTGTTAATGTCACCTGGGTAAAGCAGTCCCGCTTCAGAGGGGATGTGTCCGAAGGGGAAAAAACATTCAAGGAGGAAGCTGCAGGATCCCCATCAGAGTAACGGGGACAAAAGAAAGTATCCAGTGAAGGTTTAGAGGAATCGTAGCACGTGTTGTCCCAACATGCCCGGTGCCTTGTAAACCGAATGTCTGTTTGTGTACACGCAGGGCTGTGATGTGCAGAATCGCTGTCACTGTCATCATGGCTATCCCCGGCACTGCTTTCTTCCCACTGTTCCACATCACTGTCCAGATGCTCAGCTCCCTGCATTGTGGTCTGCTCTGACACAAAAGAGGGTTTCAAACCAGATGCATTTAAAACAGACATGAGAATGTCTTTGATAGCTTCAGCACTGTTTGGGTATGATCCAAAACTTCCAGCATGTCCAATCACTGCTGGCCTTGAGTATTCATCTGTTCAGAAAAGAGAATAAACTAAGAAGTTAGGAAATGGCACTAAGAAAAGATTAATTTACGACGTGAATAAAATGTACATTCTTTTTAACACAGGTAATATGACAGGATAGATCTGAATTCATGCACCACTCTGTTGCCTCTTCCTGCAAGAAAGCTTTTGCTTTCTGCAGTCAGGAAGCCATTCTGTCATTGATAAGACTAGGTAATAAACCAACAGTAAAGTATGCTGCTGCTAGCCAAACGCAATTAGTTAAGGCTTTAAATGGTGACTGATTGTCAATGTGCTTGAAAACATCATTGTTCTACAAAACTGGATGAGGTACAGTTACCGGTACAGGTTCTGTTGCCAGTAAAAGAGATGGTCACATTATACAAAGACATATGGATGATCAATACAACAGGAAGAAAAAAAAAATACAAACTTAGTAATAAAAGCTCATGTGCTTGAGTGCTTCAGTTCAGTCGCTCCTCCCGAGGAAAAGGCTAAAGTAACCTTCAGTCCATTACTCATAGGGGTGGCAACATTTACGTGAACCCATAAAGAAAATTAGCTCTGTCATAGCAACTTCATTATAATGCCTCTGAAGGAATCAAAAATACTGCCTGACAAAGTCCTATGTGATCTACTGCAAAACTGTAGTTCAATAGAAAATGGAAAAACTGCTTTTAGTGACAAATGTAGCAACATTAGTGTGATGTAGAAGTGTGCACCACAACCAGTAACTATTCAACAATAAACTGAAGTCCTATACCTTGAACAAAAAGCCTTGCAGGAACTGCCATCAGCCAAGCAATGGCGAGAATAGACACAAAGTCTATGTTCAAGAATAAATTATCAACTCCATCACAACAATGAAGTTAACAACTGTCTACTTTGGGGAAGATAAGTTGGTTGTAAAATTCTATAAACAGATACAATCAACAAGATTTCCTTCCAGAGCAAATAACTCCTACTTAGGACCATGAGGAATGTCAAACAAGGCTGGTGAAAAAAAGCAGCAAGTCTTGCAGACTGCAGACTTTGCCCAGAAGTTGCTCTCCTTCAACATATCTCAATGGAAAACAGTAAACCTGTCCACAAGTCACTCACCTGGAAGCCAGCATGCACTCACACTGCATGATAAGAAAATGCACTAATGAGGGTATCAAAACCAAAACAAAAACCTTCAACATACTCTGGAAAAGCAAGTTTATATAAAGAGCAGTACTCATGAAGAAAAAGCTAAAAATAATTATTAAGAACATCACATATAAGCTATACTCCAAGAGCGGCTAGCAGTGCTGTCAGTAAAGCCAAATCAAAATTACCTAAGAGTTCATCAGTGATTGGGACCAGCCACCTGCCACTTACCAGGACAAACCTCTTGCAGAAACAGCAGCAATACTGCATATTTTACTGGCTGCACTTGCAAAGAAACACCTTGCTGACACAGCCAACCGTGACAGTATACAGACAGGAATGGGAAAATAAAAGCTAGCTCACTTTCAAACAAATGTGTTTTGATCTTTTCAGGAAAATAAAGCAATTTGGTAACTACTGACATTTCAATTGCACAGGACCACGTTAACCTGGGCTGTAAACAGCATCCTTTCTGTGTAAGACAAAACAAAACATTTAGTCTTACTGTCTTTGACTCTTCTGCTTTGCTGTCCTATTGCAAACCCCATCATGACAGCCTTTCTATCCCCTTACCCTTCAACAACTCCAGCATCATATGGAGTACCTCTAGCACTAATCCTATAACCATGCTGACTGCCTCTGCCAAATACTTTTTCTTAGTGCACTGTAAAAGAAAAAAGAACAAGCTTTAAACATTTTAACTCATGCTTCTGCTCTGCCAAACTTAAAAAAAGCAAACAACACAACAACAAACAACCCCAAACAAACCAAAACCTGCATTTTAAGCTACCACCAGAAATAGGTTAGTTCCAATTAAAAAAAAAAACAATAATCTCAAATTTGGTTTTGCAACTGACACTCATGTGAGTAATTATGGTAATCTGTTACAATCTGAGAAACTATTTCTTGAATGAACAAGGAGTTAACCTGCCAAGAATCATGAGGTATTTTACTCTTAAGCACTCTAAATGCCAATATAACTAAAATGGCCAAACTACCATTAAAAGGCAAAAACTACCCATACTTGCAAATTGTATAATGTATAATGTATTTTGATGCTGTACCACCCTCAAAGCCATTAAGCAAGGAAACCTCTTCAAACAAACTAGATTTGTGTAGTACACACAAACACCAATAGCTTTTGCCAGCACTACAATCACCAGCA
>JAVJGJ010000014.1:31032260-31047318 GCA_035590215.1 Microhierax caerulescens | reverse complement strand
AGTAGCCAAGATATATACCACAGTGATATCTTTGAGCTACAAAGGGAGGCACTGGGGAGAACCAAAAGCAGATATCCCTGCATCTCTAAACCAACTTATTTGAATATCTTCAAGGCATTGTTCCTGACAGGGGCCCCAGACAGTGTTGACTCCTTAATGTTTACATTAAACTGCCTGAAAGAAACAGGCCTGCTTTTTAAAGCAGTGAGAGGAGTATTTTTAATCACACAACTAAAATAGCTTAACCTTGGCAATTATTTGGAAGACTTCTACAGAGAAGCCTCAAAGGCTTTTTTCCTTTTTCTTGAAGTTTTAAGGGTAATGTTGCAAAATAATGTATTCTAATGAATTCTACCTTTTTAAAAGAATAATTATTCCTAATTCTTGAGGAAAAATTTATCTGGAATAGGCTTAAAGTTAAAAATACCAGCAATATGCTAAAAGAAGGAAGTGTAAAAATAATTGCATGTAAAACCAAAATAATTACAGGCATAGGATAACTATCCCAAGCCAAACATACATCCAGGAAATTGGTGGTCAGCTGACCCCCTAAAGAATTCCAAACATGATGATTTACAGGCATCCAGTCAAAATACAAAATACGTCTGAGGGTGCTGGTACCCTGGCAGAGGACAGCAGCTTGCAACAGTGTCCTCAGCTTTCCACCCAGCTGCTGGGTGGCCGGCCACACTGCTCCTTAGCAAGCTACCATAGCATTGGTTTGCTGGTAGACCTTACGGTGCTGTGGCACATCTCCATCAGAGCAACGCACATCCTTCTTTGGTTGGTGGATATTTCTTCACAATTATGTAGTAAATGCTAATACAACCAAAGAGCATAATTTCTGTGGCAACATAATTTAATTCTAGTAGCTTGATAGCTGTTTGATGTGTGACTTAGCCACTCAAGTTGGAAGGACAAGAAGACTGAAGACACCTTAGCCACTGCTGTTTAGGAACTCTGGCTCTGTGCATTGCTAGTACTATGCAACCTCCATAATAACACACACATTTTAGACGAGATTAAACCTTTTTAAAAGACCCTGTAGTGAGTGAAATGATTGTCAGAAGACAGAATCAAATGTCCATCCACACATCCTTTTAACCAGTGGAAATCATGGAGTGGAGAAAAAGGCAGAGAGGAGCTCAGCTCAGGAAGAGTGGAGCTGGACTCAGGAGGTCAAGGCAAGAAAAATGGAAAGACCTTGCAGTTCTCCATTGAAGTCAGACTGTAAAGGCTTTCCAGTATTTTCCATTTCAAGGCAGATGGGAAAACTTGTCATCTTGGGAAAAGGCTAACCCATACAGCTATGAATATCAGAAACAGTTGAAAAAACATCACTTTGGGATGTTTTTAATAGTAAACTCTGTACCAATACAACCGCTAAGGCGAGGATTATACAGTGCCTTTCATGTCAGTGAAATACTGTATGTACACATGTATTTAATTAACTTCTGTTTTTAACTTGTTGCGTAGCTCAGGATACATCTATTCCTTATGAGTACAACTAAAAAACCCCAATAATTTAGAAACATAATTTGCATAGAAATTTCTGCAGTGAAGCATCTGGGGAAGGGTGGATTACATAGGAAAAGAGAGAAGAGTGAATCACATGGGAGGTTAAAGACACAGGAAATGGAGTAATTTAAGAGCTGACTCTTGACTGTGCTAAGTCCTTTTTACGTGGGGTAGAGAGTCAAATTCACACACCAATGCTTGTCAATGACAGTGGAGTTCCTTGGCGTGAGCGTGTGACAGAGAGAGAACAGATACTGTTAATGCGGACCGTACTTCTCCATATCCCATCTGGGTAGATAGATATACCATATATTTTCTCGAATGGCAAAACTGGCTAAAGAAGTTCTTGTCCTTGCTGCCAGCTATCTTGCCTAATAGCTATGTGTCCCCACATCTACTTTGCAGTTTATTGCTCCTTCAGTTGCTAGTGCCACTGTAATTCAGACTGTACGTTAAAAGGAAAAAAAAAAAACCCAAGAGCTATTATAGCTTATGATTAAATTTCATTATTTGGCAATCCCATGTACAGCACAGCTCCACAAGACTGATACAGATGAGGAATTGTGTATGTGTGTGAGAAGAAAAAGCAGATAGGGGGAAAACTGAGGGCTGGTTGCTTGTTAAACCAGCTTTGTCATAAGAGAAAATGGATCAAGGAGCTACAGCTGTATCACTAGAATAGTTACTTGTAGAAAGATGGGGTTTCCTTTTTCGTTTTGCCCATCACAGATGCCAAATGACTTATTACTAGGAAAGAATTTGTTCTTCTGGCAAATTTCTGTAGCAAATCAAATTATTGCACCTGCATTAAATAATGCAGGAAGGTACCCAAAATAAAAATGCTGAGAGCCATAGTTGCAGATAGGGAAAGTAAAAGATCAAGTGAGTTTAGTCACTGCAAGTCATTAATGTAGGCAAGCCTGACACAGCTTCTTTTCCTCCAGTCTTTGCTGGGAAAGCTATGTGAATCAAATGAAAATATGAAGTTAGTGCACGAAATTTACATTAAGGTCTCTTCTTTTGAACAGCACAAAAGGGTGGGCATGGCTCTTTTTGATTCAAACGTTCAGTACTCAACAGATAAGTGATAGATGTTTTATTCCAGGAATCACAAGTCTGACTTATGACGTCTGAACTGTGTAACTGTTGCATTGGAGAGCTGCATGATGAGGAAGTGATGCTTCATTTGTTCTGGTGAGAAGTTCCCAGGCAACGTGCAGGAAGAACTGAATATTTTCACAGGTTGTCTTATCCTGCAAAATGTTAAGAGCGGTTGCTGAGAGAGGTGCACTTATCAGAGTCAGACTCTTGAAATCTTCCATATCATAATGCTGGAGAGCATTCTGTAGTGTCTTCTCATGCCATTTCCTAAGTCTGCAGGCCTGCTGCTTGGAAGGTCAGTTTCTGAGATAAATCCTTGTGACATCTGCTGTTTGTTATGAAAAAAAAAACAACAAAAAAACCAAACAAAAAAGTATTATTTAATCATGAACAAAAAATAATACTGCTGAATAATTGAGCACCAGAAGCAAGAAAAGTGACATCAGATTGCACAATGTATTTTCAGTTGCTTCAAGGTACTTGCTGTTGGTTCTGTCATCAAGCTTCTAGGCCATTATCTACATGGAAAAGTACATAAAAAGTGTACCAGTTCAACAAAAAAGTTCCTATTCTCTCCAAGCATTTTGTCTTCACAGTAGATGGCAAAGTAATTACAGTCGGTACATTTCATTGCAGTTAACAATGTCGATGGAAATGCAGATGTTTGCAGTTCAGCATCTTTGAAACAGATGACTAGTCATTCGCTTACTTCTGCCTTCCATTTTTAAACTGAGTTCTGCTATTTAGACATCGACTGTCCTTTCAACTGTAACGTGAACAAATCCGTTATTTTATTAACTTCTGCTTTTTAGTATTTGCAACGCTAAATTGTTTAACTAGACAAATCGTGCAAAAGCAGTTGAAGTTTATCTCCAGGGCAGTTATCCATTTAGTTAGATTGATTTATGAACCTCTGCAGGGTTTGTATTGCAGGCAGAGCCAAAATTCTCCTCTTTGGAATAGTGTTCACAGACTCAGAGTCCCCAGGAAGTCATGAGGAGTGTTTGGAGGCATAGCTACCCACCCAAGCAAATGCAGTAGAAGCAGTCCAGTCGAAGAGTCCTTCCCATAGAAGTTTTCTTGTGATAGAACAGTCACATTTATATAATGGACATATTCTGCTCACACACTATTCTGGTGATAGAGAGAACATAGAAATGTCAAGATGCTTTTTCAGAAAGGGAGACTTTTGAACTAAGTACTTAAAAGAGAGCAATGCCTACAGAGGGAGGTAATATCTTTTATTAGACCAGATGATGCAGTGATGAAGAACAGGCTGGCTTTCATGAAGACAAGAAGCCCTTCATCTTACTGAGGGTGGTGGCTCAGTTCATGGAGCCTGAATTCCATCCAGGGACCTAGTTCCACAAGATGAGAAACTGTGTCCTAGAGGACAAAGTACTGGATCAAGTAGTTACTTGACACAAAGTGGTACAAACTTGTGATGCCAGCTGAAGTGTAATACATATTTTGCAGAGACGGTTTTGTCCAAGCAGATTTTATGGTGGATCAGATGTCATCTGCCAGCCCTCAGGGACCGCAACACTGGTGTAAACACCATCTCCTGTGCTCTAACATGACAGAAATGGTATTGTTGCTCACACTTCATGTGAATGAAATTTATACTCTTATGTGATGCTGTAGCACAAATCTGGTACTAATGAATAAAAAACCACAGTCTAAAACCAAAAGTGCTTGTTCGAAATTACCTGGTATTTCTAAAATATTTTCCATTCCAAGCATAGATGAAACGTGTGCTCACACACACACTGGAATCCGGTGGTATTTCTCAGTAGTAGTGCTGGTTTTAAATAAAATCCCTGTCAGTAATATGCTGAAACTTTGTGGTTCTAACTAGAGATGGAAAAACAGCCTTGTGACCATCACTGAATTTAGAAATTATGGAGAAAGCCTTTTTTTTTTTTTTTTTTTTTTTTTTTTTATGAATCAAAAGAAACAGATTTAGTGATGTTCATAGATGATACTGATACTTTACTACATGGGGAAATTCAACAGAATGGCCAAATAGGCCTGGCTATATTTCTACAAATATTGGGGAGGGGAATGCTGTAGAAAAGCATCGTCAGCATTGTTATGGAGCTGATTTCCTCCCAGATAGACAGATTTATATGATCTAGGCTAGTGAATGTGCTTCTGTCTGCCTTGAATGACAATGAAATGCTGCCAGAGGAGAAGAATAGAAATCCAGAATTATCAAAGAATTCCAGAAGGGTTGTCTCAGAGAGGAACTATATGAATACACCTGCCTTTAAGGGTTTTCAGCCTTACTTCCACTCCAGTCTGTATTTTTGGCAATGGGAGAAGGGTAGAACTTGGTGGTTCCTGTCACAGGGAAAAACTGCTCCACCCACATGGTTTCAATCACAGGGATTTATTAATAATTGGTCATTGATTTATTAATGCCACATAATCACCTGATGATCAGTGTGCTACACATTCTGGATCAGTACATCAATACAGCAATACAGCATGTAATCCAGAATGTTAACAGGCCTGAACAAATGCCTGAACACCCTTCTCTGAATAACCCCCCAAATTTCAACCCCCTCCCAAATGCACGGAGCTACAGGCACCCTAACTCACACCCCGTGCTGATGGGGTGATGTCTCATGTTCCAGGCCAGGTTTCTCTTCCTTCATCATGCACTTGCACACTTTGTTTAGACTTCTTTTGAAGCTGACTCCTTTCCCGCCCCCCCCCCCATCCCCACCCCCCAAGTCTCTTGGTAATTTCCTGGTTACTATTTAATCCAGTTTATCGTGCCCTCTCTTAAGCAAACTTCATTATTGTTATTTTCCTCTGTAATGTGACCTGCTTTGGGATAAATGCCATTGCAGGCAGTTTTGAGGAGTCTGTTCACTCACACCTTTCCCACTTGTATCCTGTCACATCAGTGCCTGTTACCCACCACATGATATCGAGATGGGGGCCATACACATTGACCCCATCTCCCAGGTGAGAAGCCACACATTTCACCCAAGACTTCCATCCCTTCTTCTGAGGTGGTTGTTGTCAGCCAGGCTGGTGCTCGTGCACATCTAGGATGTGATTCAGTTCCTCCTAAGAGGAAACAGTTAAAAGACATCAGAAACCTACACAGTAGACATCTAAGTTAGGGTCCCAGCTCCAGCCTTTAAAGAATGAATGCTTTGTTTAAAAACATTTTGCTAAATGGGAAAGTAGAAATGAGGCTGGCCTGGCTTGTCAGGCATGGATGAAACTAACTGCAAGAAGTGTGTGGGCTGCACACTTTATGTTCTCTCTCTTATCAAGATACATCATGAGAATTTGCCTTCCTAAAGTTGCTTATATGGTGACCTAACTTCACCAAATGCAGTTACAGCGCTCTCCCACTTTTCTTTGTGTGGCCCAAGGAGTTCTGTAACAGCTATGTGAGGGATTTGGTGTTTGGCCTTAAAGTGTCCTGCACATGGTTGAGTCTGTTCCAGGGATTTGTAAGCCAGAGCTTGTTTGCACGCTATTGTGGCTCCCTTCATTTCCTTGCAATGCATGCAGTGTCAGACCCCAGTTTCACATTTGGTGATAGTGCTGCCCGAACTGCCTCACCAGCTCAATTCTCACCTCTGTTCCTGACTACTTGTTCCCAATCACCTCCCCAAACCACCCTCACAGCAGCTTGCACAGATAGCTGGTGAACCAAGTGGTGGAATGGGGATATCTTGGAATAATTCAGAAAAAAAAGAGGTGGTTTTCCAGCCAGATCAGTTTATGCAGCTGCACACACACACCTGATCTGGCTTAGTAAAGGGATAAACACAGGTGTGAGAATTTGCAAGAAGAATGGGAGCTCCATAAGGCACTATTGAGATTCAAGACAATGTCTGTGTAACCATGTCCTCCAAGGCCATACATGCAATTAAATGACTTGAGAAAATCTTGCTAGGGGTATCTCTCAGGTGCGTGCCTGATACTGAAGCTTCAGCTGTGCCTGCAGGATGATCTGCACTGGAAGGGCCACTGGAGAGGTCTGGGTTTGCATGGCTTTTGAACCTCTCAGTCTCTCTGCTTTCAGAAGGAGCTGTAATTTTGTGGTGCAAAACCTACCTATCTAAGTAACTATCTTCTAAGGGTTCCGATGCTAAAGTAAGCCCTGGGAGCACACAGCCAATAGGTAGCATGCTGCAAACCCAGTCCGTGTGCTCTGGAAAAAGACGATGTAGTGGTATATAGCAAACAACCTTTGCAGTAGCCACACACTTGCATAAGCAACCCAGTGACTGAGCATTTATTGTTTAACTGCTTCTACCAATACACAGTCTATAACTGTTGCCTCAGTATTTACTCATGTTTAACCCCCTTAAATCCATTGGAGATCTGAGCTGTAACTCAAAATCATCACATGCCCTGTAAAAGGGAGATCACTTTTTTTTATGTATTACTGACACTTTCTCTTATGTATTACTGACACTTTCTCTTAAATCCAGAGCTAAATGTCAGCAGATAAATATTTAGCAGCAGCTGCCTTCTGCTTTCCTCCCTTAAATACGTATATCAACCTCCCTTAAATATCGATACTATTTTGTTGCTAATTTAAACAGGTCAGAGTGATTTTCCATGTGTACTATTTTCTTTCAAAAATATCCTCTGCTGAAACAAAAACATTTCCATGAAATCAGGGCAATTTTGCTAACGAATTAGTTGCCTTTTCTTGCTGAAGGAAAAAAAATGACAAGGAATGGAAAAATTTCAATTTAATAGTATTAAGATGGACTGTTAGGTACTACTGCACAAAGTACCACATCAAATTATTTTATTTTTCTTTTGCTGCATAAATGAGAATATCAGCTGTTTCTAATACTATTGCACGAGGCTACGTTCCTTTTCCAAGATATTAAAACCAGCTGGTTTTCAGACCAGGTCTGTAGCCGAAAAATTTTGCTGTAATATTAGATGGGTACAGTTAAACGGAAAAAAAAAAATCCTCTGTGAGTGCAGTTTATACCAGTGAAACCATATCCTAGCACACACTACCTATTTCAGACCCTGAAATTTACAGAACCATTTACATACCGACCTGGTACAAACTATATTCAAGAATTTAAGAAATAAGGTTTCAGACTAGCCCAGCCTCATGTATATTTTTAGTCTCTGTGTTAAATGGTGTGAATCTTGCTAGGTGTCAGGACAATATCTCCTACCATTCTCCCTGGCTGCTTCAAAGTACCTTTCTGGGCAGCTTTTCAAAACCACCAGCAGAAACCTGTGCTAGCAGGACTTCAGCTGGTAAAATCCTTTAGTCCAGATAAAATCTAAAGTGCCTGTAAGACGTAGGGCAACCGGTTATGAGAAAGGCAGTTTCTTTCACAACACAGAAAAGAGAATCAAGGTTTCTACTTAGTTATTTGTCAATTAGACACCAATTTGTAAATCCACAGTGGATAGTGGGTGGCAGGAGTTGGAAGAGTAAAATACCAGGTGTGCCCAGGTTGCCAGATGAGTTTGGGTTTGAAGCTGTTTTCAAGTACAGACTTGTCACTGAGCTTCACTGTGCACACAAGCACAGAGTTTATCCTGGCTCTGCAGTCTGCTGGAAACAGATTTTAAATAAATTCAAACTCTCATTAGTAAGATGTATGCAAATGGCCAAAAGCCAAACCAAATCAGCTCTTCATTTCACAGCATCAACCAGCAGTCAGGCTTGTCATTAAGTTTCATCTTACAGGGGCTGGGGAACACATGCAAATAAAAATGGATAAGGAGCAGCTGATAGCTCTTCAGGGGCAAACTTCATTCAAAAGACGTGTCTTGCAGCCTGGTTCTCTCCTTGTTTACACTGGCGTGATGATGTATGGGTTCACTGAGAAAGCTAGACCTGTAGGTGTTGTAG
This sequence comes from Microhierax caerulescens, assembly GCA_035590215.1. Classification (NCBI taxonomy): domain Eukaryota; kingdom Metazoa; phylum Chordata; class Aves; order Falconiformes; family Falconidae; genus Microhierax; species Microhierax caerulescens. The sequence goes on along the minus strand of JAVJGJ010000014.1, from coordinate 31,038,830 downwards.
TACTGCACAACACCAGCACTAAATAGGGAAGAAAGCTTTGTGAAGGAGAGCTTGAGGTTGTGTTATTTTCAGACCATTTATCATTTAGTGTGTGAATTACGTTGGAGCTTGAGCTCCTGGTAGGATTTCACAGAACCGCAGCTTGGTTGGGGTCAGAAGTGACTTTTAAAGGTCATGTAGTCCAACCCCCCTGCCACGGGCAGGGACACTTTTCACTACACCAGGTTGCTCAAAGCCCCGTCCAGCCTGGCCTTGAGCACTGCCAGGGATGGGGCATCCACAGCTTCTCTGGGCAACCTGTGCCAGAGTCTCGTAACCCCAACAGTAAAGAATTTCTTCCTTATTTCCAATCTAAATCTACCCTCTCTCGGTTTAGAACCACTGTTCTTGTCCTGTCACTACAGACCCTGGTGAAAAGTCTGTCTCTTTCAATAAGGTCTCCCCGGAGCCTTCTCTTCTCCAGGCTGAACAACCCCAGCTCTCTCAGCCTGTCTTCACAGAGAGGTGCTCCAGCCCTCTGATCATCTTGGTGGCCCTCCTCTGGAGCCACTCCAACAGGTCCATGTCCTTCTTGTGCTGGGGACTCCAGAGCTGGATACAGTTCTCCAGGTGGAGTCTTACCAGAGCAGAGTAGAGGGGCAGAATCGCCTCCCCCAGCCTGCTGGCCACGCTTCTTTTGATCCAACCCAGGATATGGTTGGCTTTCTGGGCCGCAAATACACATTGATGGCTCACATTCAATTTGTCATCCACCAGCGCCTCCAAGTCCTCTGCAGGGCTGCTCTCAACCCATCCACCCCCCGTCTGTACCGATACGGGGGATTACCCTGACTGAGATGCAGGACGTTGGACCTGGCCTTGCTGAACCTTAGGACATTCATTCACACAGGCCCACTCCTTGCCCCAGCTTTTTTCTTACGTCCAGTTTAGTGAAGTTTTCACATACTTCTTAAAAATCTGTTAATAATGAAGGTAAACTACTGCACCAGAAGCTATTTACTGGGGAGGGAGGGGACACCACCTCTCTGTGCAGGGTGTGGTTATAGCAGAAATTGAACTCTAAAACAAGCCATTAGCAGTTACTGAGAAGCTCCACATTTTGGAAGAGGCAAGGCTGAAGGGAAGGGCAAGTTTATTTGTTGTGACAACTGGCATTAGGTGGACATAAAACAGGCCACCTTTTGCATCTGCAGTCTTTCATCAGTTCTTAGAAATATACTGCAACATGTATTGACTATATGAACCACAAGCGGTTTTGTGTCAATAACCGAAAACTTTACAAATTCATGCTAATTCACACTTAGGTAGGACTATTTGAAAAAGTGGTATTTTCATTTGGCTGCCCATTTGCACAGCTGAAAAAACAGGAGCAACAGTCCTACCTTTTTTCTGTCAAAATGGTAGATGTTAATAATTCAGTTTTGCTTTGGGTTATTTTTCCCCTTGGGAATTGGAGAAAATGCTACCTTTCAGTTGCGGGAAAGCAAAGAGCTAAACTCTCTGAAAGAGGCTGTGTTCCCGCATACGGTTCTTACTGAGAAGGCTCTGGGTTTGGTGGGTGCAGTTCCTTCCTCCTATGAGAGATCTCACACACTGCACTTAGCTCGGAGTCGAGGGCTTCGGCACCAGGGTCTGGGTTGCTCTGACCTGTGTGTGCTCAGTCTCCTGCTAAATGGGTATGTAATATGAACCAAAAATTCACTGGAAATCCCAAAACACAACAAGTTGAGCCTGTAGCTTAGCTGCCAGGGCATTCACAACAAGGGAGGGGATATTGGGAGACAGCCCTTGCTTTGAGCCATATGCAGTGTAAAGTACTTTTGCCAAGAATTCCTCTGTCAAGGATGCATTGGCCTCTGCTGTATTAATGACTGAACAGAGGAAAGAAAACAGATATCCTCTGTTACCTGAGGGAGTATTAATCTGACAATGAAGGATCCAATATTCAACAATGTATTTGCTGAAATCCAGTCATAGGACCCATTTGGGCATATCCTGTTTTTCTGTCTTTATAATGCTGACCTCTCCTCATACATCTTTCCCTCTCCATCTCATTCCAGTTTTGTTCTGTTTTTCCTTCCTGAATATGTCTGCAGTACTTTCGAACTGTTCTGATGTGCAGGCATCCTACACTTTTTTTCAAAGGAGGAGTAAATTTATGTGGTGGATGGAAGCCTGCTGTCCAAACCCTTGCTTTTCTTAGTTATCTTTCAAGGCTAAAATAGTCCACAGACCCCTCCAAGAAAATTAATGATCTAGTTTGAATGCAGAGACCTTGATATTCATGAAGGAGACTGAAAACTTGACTTAGCTGTGAAGAAAGATACTACTGGGTTTTGTTATGACTTCAGTGACCGTTGAAGTCCCTGAAGCTGAAGCCCTGGCAGATCACTGTGTTGCCTGAGAAGACAGGCATTGTGGTAGTGTCAGAAACATGGGAGGATTTCATAGGTCACCAAACATCCCTAAAGTACAATTCAGAAACCACAGAACTCTGCTATGATAGAAAAATCATCAGTAAGCAGGGTCTATGAAAGTGAGAAGTAGAGAATTTTCAATATGGAAGGGTTATTTCAGATGGAAAACATAGATATCCTTTCTTGCAATCTCACAGGCATCAAGCCAAGGTCTGATTCTGCTGTCAATGAAATCAGTGGATTTTTTTTCTGTTTGAATACCACAAGCAAATGCAGGGTTTGTTCTTTTGCTTCAGGCATGCAATGTTTGTTACATCCTCTTTTGCCTATTTTTTCTATTCTTTATTTAAATGTTTTATATTTGTTTTCTTTCTTCCCTTTGCTTGGCATTTTGATTCCTTTTTATAAAAGCTAATGACACAGGGAGGCATACAAAAGAGTCGCTCTGACTTTATGTGATCTAAGCCCTGGGTTACAAATCTTGCTGTACTGAATGAAATGACTATTCTGCAGCATGCTGTCAAGGCTGCCATTGTGGTTTGTAACCCCGTTCCTGGCCAAGGCTTCCTGCTTATTTTGGTACTTCTGCAGTGGTAAACCAGCCACAGCAGACCAATATTTCAGGGAATGAAGATGACGTATATTGAGGTAAAAGAAACCAACATCGTAGCTGCCCTGCCTGTGCAAATGTCACCTCTCGCTCCTATCTCATACCCTGTGGAAAAACCTCACTCTGGTGGCTCCGTGACAGGTAACTCAGGCCACCGTGAAACCTGCTGCTTTTTCTGATCCCCTCTGCATCCTATCACTTGTCACTGATGGCCAAAGACAGAAAGGCTCATAGGCTCCATGGGGAAAAAAAAGCCATCATGCAACACTGAATGGTTGGCATTATCAACTGAGATCCTGAATGAAGCAAATCACTGGGATTAATTAATAACACAGGCTCTGACAGCAACGTGGGCTGCTTCTTATTGGGGAGGTAAATGAGTGCAAAGTCCCCCCATTCTAGGCATTGCTTAGCAGCAGTGAGATACGTGTTAATAGCTGAGAAAGAATGTGCTAGATTTAAGGAGGTGATAATTATGAAAGGAGGAACTTATCTTTGAATAATAAAATTAACTAGATAGCTATTTTAAATATGATTTCCAATTACTGCTTTCCCAGAAAAAGGGTAATGAGTTCTCCAAAAGGCTTTCTCTTCTATTTTTGACAAACCACTATGTACAGGTCAATTGACTTAGGTGATCTAATCAGTCTCTGCAATAAAATGCACTAGGGTCCTGAGAATAGAAAGTATGCCAGTGTTTCTGATTTTATTTAGGAAAAGTACTAACCTAATCAGAAAGCACATTAAAGGGAGCGTTGTGCAGCACTTTATACATAGTTGCAGATAAATTGGTTGTAGATGCAGAATGATGTCCATGGGATTAGCATGACGTCATTAGACTGTCCATCAAAAAAAGCATAAAAACAAATTGTACAAAAGCACTGTCAAAACATCACAGAGATTTTCCTTAGGGTTTTTGTGTGGTCTTGAGGAGGGGATCCTGTTTGTTTTTATAGAGCTAGTGGGCAGCTCCCAGTGCAATGTAATTTCTTTCAGTGTTAGCAAGAGGAACAAAAAGATGCTGGCTCCTGAGAAAACAGGTAATTAATGCTAAAAGTGCAATCGCTGAATGTTGTAGAATGCTTCTGCTTTTGCCACAGTTCCCCAGTTTAACAAGCTGGCTGAAATAACTCCAGCCTGTTGTTGGAAGGCAGGGTAGGCAGTAGCAGTATAATATTCAGTATGCCCAAAAGCTGTTTGAAGCCATCTCTAAGCTTAACTGGTATAATTCCCAGACTCAGCTGGGAGATAGATGCCAGCCTGTGGAAGGGGACAGAAAGAAAAGAGGGAGGTGACCATGGCACCCTCTGATGAGAGAGATTTCAGTTGTCACAGAACAATCGCTTTTTGTTTCACACTGTGTCCACTGGCTTTGGTGGCTGCGTGGCTGGGAGGGCATGGCTGTGGGATCTGGCCCCACACCATCTCTGTGCACAGACTTCCCAAAACTGGAGTTCTGAGGTTGAGAAAGGGGAAACATCTATGGAGGAATCCTCATACAGACATTTTTGGTTGTGGGTCATGAAATAACGGGAAATGGTTTCAGTTCCAGCAGCACACGCAGAAGCCTGCAAACGCTGCTCTCTGATAACTTCACAGCATTTTATTTGTTGCACTGAATTTCATACCTTACATTTTAGGACAGCTTTTGTTTTGATCAAAAATATTCGTCTCCGCTTTTTCAAAAATGGACATCGGGTATTCATTTTCTCCGTGGTGGCTACTGGGGTGCCGCGCTGGGGCTGGCACCGTACAGCAGCCGTGGCTGGTGTGTCTGCGGGCTGAACCCACGGTGGGTGGGATGCTGGAGACCGGCAGTTCTGCCCGAGGCTCACGCCGTAGGTAGTTGCAGAAGAATCAGAACACCATGACCTGTGCCACTGAAGGCAAGACACCAGCTCGCCCCGCTCTTAGGTGCTTACGGCATCGCTGCGTGCGTCAGAAACCAGCAGTTTTGCGCTGTGTTTTCCAGACATCCCGCTAAAACACCCAGAAATACGCACTGGACGGCTGGGAGAGGAAACCGAAAAGCTTCAGGAAGCCCCGAAGGCAGGCGCTGCCACCGAAAAGCCTCAGGAAGCCCCCAAGGCAGGCGCTGACAGCTGTACCCGCGCTGCAGCCATGAGGTGGCTGCGGGGACACCGAGCGGCCGCCGGGACAGCGGGAGCGGGGCCTGGCGGGGGCGGGAGTGCGCCCAGCAGGGGGCGGCAAAGCCCGCCCGTGCCGCGCTCCCGGCGGCGCCCCTCAGCGAGGCGCGGCGGCCCCTCAGGGGTCTCTCTCCCCGTAGCCGCCCGCCGCCGCCAGCGCCGGCGTTTCGGGGCACCCCTGCCCTCTCCAGCCCGGGTGTGAGGGAAGTGTGTGGAAGGGCCGGGGTGGGCGAGGCGCCGTCATGCCCTGCAAACCAGCCTGTCCTCAAAACTGTCGGGCTTGATAGAAGTCGGCCTCCAGCTGTGGTGGGCCGAGACCCTCAGGTCTGTTCAGACCGCTGATGGAGACCTTTCCTGATGGGTGAGGAAGGGGCTGTGTTGGCCTAACCTCAGTTTTGCCAGCCAGGACCGTACTGAGTTCACGTTGTGTCGTGCCAGTTTAGGTTATTTCCTCACACACGAAGATCTGCTCGTTGTCTGAAGTTCAGAATCCGGAGTTCTGCCACCTGCCATACCTGTGCTTTTCGAAGGCCAGCCATCAGCCTTTTCCCAGTTTCGTGAAGACGAGGAGGAGGTACAAAGATTGAGATTCAGTACTAACATAGTCTGCTACCGCAAGGGTGAATATGCAAAAGCCCGTAAGTAAGCAGGGGAATAGCAAGCCATTGTGCTGGTATTACTGGCAGGTAGGAAATAAATGAGGTCACCTGCTTCTCTTACCTCGCATGCCCTGGCACAGCTTGCTGGCATCATTGCCTGCTCTCAGTTAAAGCTGCCGTTCTGATATAAAACTGGGATGTTTGCAGAAAATGTTACTCCCTCCAAATTTAAACTGCTCATCTTACAAAAATGCGTAGGAAACTTTGTTTCAGTCACAGGTATGTTAAACTGGCTCATGATATCAGCCTTATCAGTACAGAATTTCAGAGGAAAAGAGTTCAAGCAGAATTCACATGGAGTAAAGTAGAATGCCCATCGGTAAATAGCAGACAAATATTTTTCTGAGCTGGCAATGGTGTAATGAAAAAAATCTTGTCAAGGAGAATATTTCCTGTCTTGTGGGAAGTTATAAGGACAAACTCAACAAGCAGCATTCAGATCTTCCAAATCTGGTCTGCATTACATTCAATATTAAAATTAATGCACCTGGCCCCAGCAGGGAGGTCCAGAACTTCCTCCTACTGTTAATGGAGGATAACAGGTACCTCTGAAGCAGTACCTATAATGCTTTTGTGTAGCAAGGACCCAAAGGAAAAGAATAGCTGGTAGGAAACACTCATCACATCACATTTCTGCAAGGTAAGAACCTAAGTCTCCATGTCCCTTTCAGGAAGGTTTTCCCATTAAGAAAAACAAAACAAAACACAAAAAAAACCAAACCCCATAGCACACCCCC
>JAVJGJ010000014.1:31021920-31032251 GCA_035590215.1 Microhierax caerulescens | reverse complement strand
CACCCAAACCAACCCAAACACAAACGACCACGCTGCAGATGGTGGCTGAGCATGTTATCTGACTAGTCAAACACTAAACATCCATTGTTACTTTCCTGCTTAAATGCAGCACCCAAGGACACCTGCTAATGTTCATGTTAATGCTGTTGTCTTGCTCAACAGGGTAGAACAACCAAGCTCAAGTCCCTCAGATGAAAAAAGGCAAGAGTTTGCCTTTGAGTCAGTAATAATTTAAGGAGTGCTTATGCACAACATCTCAGCCCCTTGCTTGGGTTGGATGGGACTGCCATTAAAATAGCCCACCTTCCTTAAAGTAGCCACAAGTTCTAGTAGAAATACAGTTTAAGCATCTGCTGTGGGGCAGTGTCAGTTGACTTCCTCAGGGCAAGCCACACCTTGAGTCAAAATAGTGACAATCAGTATAAAAACTACATGTGGAGCAGGCTGTGCTGTAGATCCAGCTTACAAATTTGCCTTGGCTGAGACTCAGGTGCAAAGGCAACAGCTGCAGTAATGTTTTCAGGCAAATCAGAAAATGGCCATCCTTTGCTTAATCTTTGTTGCCTTGTTTATATGAACAGAGTTAGTTGAGTTCATTAAAGTATTTAACAGGCTCAGTTATGTTGTGACTGGTAAAAATGGTACTTTTTTACATACCCTGTGGGGAGTAAATCCATTATTCATTCTCAGGTTCATGGAAAGTAAACAGGGATAAAGACCAGTGAGTTTATCTCTGTGCTTGTCTATCTTATGAAAAATAATTCCCTATGCGGTATTTTGATTATTTCATCCAGTCTTTGTTGAATATAAGAAATGCAGGCTATTTCTCATGCAAGGCAGTGCATAATCCAGCACGTTTTGCTGTTCTTATTTAATGTAAATTTTTCATTCCTTAGTTTCACTTCATTGCTTCAAGTTATACCACTATGTTTCCACCACCATCCTATGCTTCCATGGGCTGGTGTATGTGTGCATATGGTACATTTATTTAGATGTTTCTATGTCCTTCTAGTGACTAACTTTTGGATGGTTCAGCTGACATCTGTGGAAATGCCAAGTTGTGTGAGAAATCTAAACTGAGGTACATTTGGCCTGGTTTTCACAGCTCAAGCTGAGCAATGAGAAATCATATAGGAGCTGGGGGGAGCAGGAGTGGCAGGCAGGTCCATGCAATGCACTGAGGTTTATGAGCTTGACTGAGCATGCTCTCCACACAGTGTTGTACCAAGATGCCCAAGCTTATTTCTCACAGAGCTAGCCTCAGTGCAACATGGTTTATCAGCTCAGCTTTACACTAAAGCAGCTGTGTGTCTTCCACATCCAAGAGCAGCTACATTTGCAGGTGGTGATGTGCATCTAAACCAGTAAAACTGACCATACCTGAGCTGTCAATGCATGCAATCAAGTGCAGTTAATCCTTGAACCAGGGGTGCACAACAGCTGAGGGCTTCTAGTATTAAGACTAATAGTTAAACATGTTCTTTTGTTCAAGCTTGTTTTCATACCCAAGCTTTCATCTCCACCAGCACCTTCTGTACCACAAGCTACTCAACCAATGCATTCAGTGGGCACCAGACCATTTCCTTCCATTTGTGACCTAAATAAACTGTTCTTTCAGTAGCCAAGTGGTTCCTGCCTCTCCCTACTCTTCCCATCTGTGTCCCAACATCTGAGCTGAATCCTGTTTTAGTATTTTTGAGCATGGTATTTCATAGGGGAGATCTGGGTGAGAACTGCTTCTCCTTCTTTCTCCTTCTTGCTATTTCCATAGGCTGCCTCTAATACAGCAAAAAGTCTTAGTAGCACCTCTGGGTCTGACACTCAGGCACTTGAGCCTAAGACTGGCATAATCAAGGATGTGATCCTCCTCCGTTATAGATGCACCAAAATAGAAGCTACCAGTGCCGAATGGCCATGGGTTTTCCAGTAGGGTCTCCTTCAAAAACACTATGAGTCTTGTTCAAAACATGGGCCTGATTTAGATTCTTAATTCTGCTTATTGAACTTAATTCCAGACAAGTGGGAGTGTGGATAAGGTAACTTTGTCCCTGCAGTCTTTATACAGGGAAAAGTATTGCTTCTTGTAAGATAAGGTCAGCATAAATATTTAAAGATGACACAGTCTATTATCTCTCAAATTCAGCAGACGTGCAATGGTGCATCCATGTTTCACTGGGCATAAATTCATTCTGCTACCTGACCAAGCAGTGCACAGCTTGGTATTAATGGCCAAAAAGCCCCGTACACATTGCAATATCCAGGTCATACTGCAGGAACTTGAGGGGAGAATGGGGCTGTATTTCAATGAAACAATTCCTCAGCCACAATTTCCCTTCCCAACACCATGTCTCTCTGCCCCCTCCCTTGAGCAATGCAACAGCTTGTGTGGCTGGAGTGCAGAGTGGATTATTGACATGATTTAAACTAAAGAATAATTTTAAAAGGGTTTATTTTTAAACTGAGATCATTGAACTGATCCTGATTGCAGCACAGTCCCCAAAGCAGCTGCCTTGGCACAACTGAGGGGCGTGAGCTGCAGCATGTCAGTGGGAAGGAAGGGGCTGAAACGGAGAGAGGAGCAACTTTTATAACCAGTTTCCCACTGGCAGAGGTGTCTTTCCAGACCAAGAGTCTCAGCTTCTAAGGGGTCAACTGTCTGGTCTGCACTGACCCCTTTGTACTCTCCCCCCAATGACCTTGATAATTGTGAAGTTGAGGGGACTACTGAATGGTGCAGTGCTACCAGAACAAGCCATTGCTTTCCATTCTGGGAGAGGAGTATTTTGAAGGGGGAGGCGAGGGAAAGGTGACCTGAGCCACTGCATTCCTTTTATTCTCAGCTGTTGCAGTGCCCTTGACAGGGGCTTCAGGGGGGCAGAGCTGCAGCAGCTCCCTACAGCTGAACGCAAGTCGACGGAGAGCTGAGATTGTAGTTTGTACACTGGTGACACTGGAGGAAGACCAAGGGAGGAGAAAAAAGCCATAAAGCCCTGTCTGTCTGTTCCTTGCCTCCTGTTTCATGCTTGACACAATTGATTTTAAATACCAGACAGGCCCAGGAAGCCTTGTGTTCACATTCCCTAAATTCGGGAAAAGCAACTCTGTGGTAATTGTACCACATGTTATCTCTCAGCCTGGCCTTTTCACAGCACAAGGTGCTCTCACAGTGTAGAAGGGAAAAGACTGAACAGGGAATTACAAATAAAGAGAGGATCAAGCTATGTGCATTAAATCCTGAATGCTGATGCTAAACACATTTTTCCTTAAATGGATATCATCTGACTTTGCTGCCTGCAGGCACAGCTCTGAGGGTGAAAATAAGAAAGTAGGCAAAGTCTAGGATGGAAGAATAAACTTTTTGTTCATGTTAGTGAGAATCATGTGGTTAAGCCACTCTCCAAAGTCACCCTCAGTAATTAAGAAACATACTTAGCCCATAATGGAGAGTTAATGGATTAAAGCAATGCCTTATTGCACAGCGGTTTGACTGTGCATGGCAGCTTTTATCCTAAAACACTTAAAAATCCCTGGGCTCAGGCTTGTTGCTATTGCAATCAGTGCTGAAATCATGATTGACTGTCCATCAGCTTTGCAGAGCGACCTCATGCTGCCCAGCATTGCCAAAGGGACCTCCCTTCAGGGATCCTCACTCCCCCAGCTCCATCAGAACTCATACTTGAAAGAAGAATGCTACTTTCAGGCCAGTCCTCGTTCCACAGGCATCTTACCTGTTTTGCATTCATGTGCATAAACAGACCTTGAAGTAGGGATTAAAGCTACTTTTTCTTCCCTTCTGGATGAGTTCCTTAATCCTTGGACTACATTACACTTGTTCTTGTATGCCTTCTGTTGCTGTTCCCTTTAAGCTTTTGGTCTGCTACCAAGTAGGAAGCTTCACAGGGCAAAGCAGGGTCTTCCCACCAGGTGGGTGGGGAGATTTTGGTCTGAACCCTCTGGCTCTGCTCCTGCTGGAGATTGGGTTCCAAATTCAGGACTTTGCTTTCTTCTCCAAGCCCCAGGCTCCTATAGACAAGGTGTTGCGGCACTGAAGATCAGAGTGCCGGAGAGCCATTGTGATTTTTGCTCCAGGTTAGTAGGGGCATTGACATCCTCATCTTCTGTCTTCCCTGAATTAATCCCCAAAGTACACAGTGACACATGAGTCCATTTCATCTGATAAAGAATCAAGCTGATTTCTACTTGAAACTATAGCTCAAAAAAATCTGTGTCATAACTGAGCATTTTTTATGAATTAAAAAAGAAAAAGACAAAGCACAAAGCAACTGATTTTTTTTAGGTTAAGAATTCTGGATGTTGCAACCTTATATGCAGCTGTGCAAGTCTGTGAGAGGAAGATCTGGTTTGCCAGTGTCTTAAAACAGACAAACACTGTTGTTCAGTGTTATTGCATCTATATTTAACATTCACGCGTAAATTAATTTTAGAAAACTCTGTGATAATAAGAAGTTTGGAATTCTGCAGTGTTAACAGAAACACTCAACCTTTTCTGATAATAATAATAATTATTATTATTATTATAAGTAATTTATAATAATAAAATAAGTTAAACTTATTTGCTTATTTACCCTCAGTATTGTTTACCCATTATGAATGAGACAATGCAGAAGCAATGGAATTATACACTAGGCAGTTACACAGGATGCTCCATGATCTTTCTTTCATTTTGCAGTTTAGCTCCCAGGCCCATGTACCTCCATCTGTGTTTCTGAAGTAGATCAGAAATGCTTGGAGGGCCCAGCTTGGAGGACCATGGACCAAGGGCTTGCCTGTTGAGGAAGTTGTATCACTGTTAAGAAAAAAATATCCATAATTTATTCATGCTCAAGCACAGTCTATATTTTCAATTTATAGTTTCTGATTTACTAGTCTTCCAGTAAAGTTTTTAATTAGTTAATTTGTACATTATCAACTGAATCCTTTGAAGTCTCACTAGACACAAGTACATATGGACATGCAATATGTCCTTGTCTACGAGTTTAATGAAACAGCATTCTGAAATCCTAGTTTTAAAATGTCTCTGAATTCCCTTGTAGAAGAAATAGGGTTCTCAAAAAGGATCTGCAAGGAGCTCTACAGATTTTTGTGTTATTTCTCCTTCACCTTTCACAACGAATTCAAGAAATACCACGTGTCCAGGGAACAGGGTAATTCTAAACTTAACCAGATTACTTTGGCTGTTTGCTGCTGCTGTCCGTCATTCATGAAAGATATTACTTTGATGCATGGATGGTGCCTCTGAATTCAGTGGAGCTAGTAGATTTTGAGCAACAAGATACTCCAGGGGACTGTGGCAAACTTTACTCAGAGATTGTCTCCACTTCAGGACAGAGACAATGTCTAGCTAGACAGCACATAGTCTCCATCTCAACTGGCAGCTCTGGGCACTGCTGTTATACATATTAATAACAATTTTGTTGAAAGATCTCATTGTAGTCTTTGATTTGTTTTGGCCCAGCCACATGAAAGGACATCCAAGTAAGAACAAAGAGTACAGACCATGGCCAGGGACAGAGTCAACTAGTTAGGAGCATCTGGAGCCAAGAGCTGAGGGCCCCAGTAAATCAGCCTGGTATTTGATCTGTATGGCTTATTTGAAAAACATGGTTAAAAGCTGCAGAGAGAAGACCCAGAGAAATTTTAAAGAATTGAAAAAAAATACCTAAAATAAGACAAATGAAAATTAATAAAATTAATTAATGAAAATGAAAAAGAACTTTTTTTAGCATCTCAAAAATAAATTAAGAGATGAGAGCATGCAAGTACCTTGATTGAGAGAAAATGCAGGAGTCTTTAGGAGGATTTAGAAGGACAAGGCTTAACAGGAAAATGGCTGTAATTTAACTCACTTAAACCAAGAAGTAAAATTTAAAAATGGGGCAGAGATTTTTACATGAGTGTCTCACTATTGCAAGAAGACATGAAGCAAAGAGATGAATGCCTTTTTGCTGGGGTCTTGAAGTGAAGTCTAAAGTATGAATTGTCTTTATGACACCTAAAGTAGTTTTCAGGTTTTCAAACATAAAGTTTAAAATGGATTCAAATGAGATCTTTTGTGTTTTGTAGTTTAGTGTGTTAGGTGTGCTAACCCGTGGATCTATGAGTTATTTTACAGTGGAAGTTCTTTCTTGTTTTGCCTAAAAAGACCTTTCCAGAAATAAGGGTCTTCCTGATTGAAGTTTCACTGAAACAGAAAGCTGCAATGAAAATGTTAGACATGTTCTGATTTTAAAACAAAACAAAACCAAAACATTCATTGAAATGTCCCCAACCACCTCTAATGAAATAATCCTATCACAATTTCTTGAATTTTCAGTCAAGAAGCATAATGAAGCAGATTTTATGTTAATTTATGTTTTCTGCTTTTCTACTACCATAAACTGTTATTTCTGTATTAAATGACATCTTGATTTATCATATTGGGTTATATTCAACAGCTTGAGTTTTCTAACTTGCTTAATTTAAGTTTGAGGTTCCTGCTAATTCTCCAGAGCACACATGTGAAACATCAGCTGAAGTTCTCTGCTTTCCTTTGTGCTGAATTTCATCAGGAAGAATATGACATTTCGATTACCTTTCTGAGATACAAAAAATTACTGCTCTTCCAAAAAACAGTGTGGAAGGAGGATGTTAAGGTCCAGAAAGGTGATGTATTTTGTGGAAGACGTATTGAGCAATACCTACAAGCGGAATGTTGCTTTTCGGCAGCTGCAATGACACAAACTGTACAGCTGGAAGACAACTCAAATTGCACTAATCCATCAGCTTGTAGTGATTTCACAGACAGGCCACTTCCCACAGGACCCAACTGATCAACCCTGCTCTATAGCTTGTCTGCAGAGATAGAAGTGGATTCCCACTAGCCCCTGACCTCTACAATTATGCAGGGGCCAAGCTCCTGTGATCACAGAGCAAGGAGTCCATAGGAAAATGTCCAACTAAAAATAGACTAGGAACCATGGGGAATAAGCAGCTGAACTGAAGTGTGATGTTGTGAATAAGAAACCTGATATATGTATGTAGTACATACACTTAGGGCAACATTATGTAGGAGCAGGGAGGTTGTTTTCCCTTGAACTGATCCTGCTGTGATCATTACTGTGCTTGGTTTGGCCCAGCAGGTAGAAGGTAAACTGGCACTGAACTGTAAAAAAAGTTCCTGTTTTGGGAATCAACGAGTCCCTAGCTGATTTTAATAGCTAGTAAATGTCAGTCTAACTGAAGGCAGTCTTTAGGCTATCCTGACTCACTGTGGTGACAAGGAGGGTTTGTGTTTTATGTGCTTGTGTGGTGCATTTTGATACAAGAAAGTGTGGAGCAGGATAGCTCCAGACTTACAGTCACAGGTCTGGGGATGTGAAGCAAGAACAAGCCCATGGAACACCATATCTTTCGGAAGAAATGGTCACGGTGGTCTTAAATGTCCTTACTGCCAGCTGTTGATAGGCTGTGTTTTCTGTGGGAGTTAACCATAATGCCTCTTCCTGCATACCTGTGGTGTTTCTTTGGGGAAAGGTGGTGCTGCAGCACAACCCTACCATGTGCAGGGCATCTTCCAAAACCAGGATCCTGCCCTCACCACTGTGGTAGAGCCAGATAGGACTGCACAGCTAAGAAAAAGCCAAAGCATGTTCCTGTGCATACACTACTAAGAAGCATAACAACAGGTTACAGATTAGGAGAGCTATTTAAAAAAAAAGGGGAATTTTAGATCATACCAGTTCTGCTTAAATCACTTCACATAATTTTAGCAAGTAGAGAAACGCAATGAGGATGATGTCAGAAAGGTATTATATTTGCCTTCCGTGGCTGAAGGGAGGCAACACACAAATGATATGTGAAATATGTGGCTTGACATATATAAATCTTAGATATAAATCATGTATGGTGGGCTGTACAGTGCAGAGCAGCCTTTCAGACAGACACATTGATAGAGTTTATCTATAACCAGGAAGATCTCCTTAGGCAACCCCTCCACAGGTCTCTGTTCTGAAAACAATTGAAAGAAAACAATCCTCTCACTTTGCAAATTGAAAGAAGAGAGTCTGGGTTAAATATTTTTCTGAGAACCTTCAACATATCTTTGCATTTAATGAACCTGAAAACCTCTTTCGAGTTCCTCTCAGATGGGAAGACAATGCTGCAGGTTGAAGCCAGGAGAAGAATACGAAGCACTCAGCTCCTCCATCAACATCTTATTCTGGTTCCTGGCAATGCTCTTGAAAATGCCTTCCCTGAACCAGAGCCTGATGGGGTGCTGCATGAGATAGCTGCACAGCTATACCTCATCGCCATGTAAATGTACCTAAATGCCCTAGTACTTGGGGTGGTGAAAGTCCAGAAAAGCTGTTTCCAAAGTTATTCCTGCTTTTTCCCGGGTTTTCCTGTTTCCTTCTAGCTTAAATTTTCTGCTGCACTGGGGACCTGAACTGTCTGGACTTGGGGTGAGGCGAGAGGCAGAACTAGTGCAGGGATGGGACCAGAGCATGCAATGTGTGGGGTCTGTGTAGACATCGTGTGTGCAGTGTGTGTCTGCACACGTTGGTGCATGCAGGCACATGGGTGTGCAAGGTGAGTGGGGACGGAAGAGCAGGACCGGCCCTTTTGGCTCTGGTGAGCCCAGCTGGATGGTGGAGAGTGTTCCCTGGGAAACCATGTTTCCTTTCTTCTGCCAGAACAAGCAGAGCATCCCCCACCACTCTGAGTAATACACCCACTGTGGACTGCTGCAAGAAGCTGTGCCGAAGGTAGGACAGCCCTGAACCCAAGTTAGTTCCACATTTTATACAGCAGCCTAGCATATAACCAAGGACCAGGCTAGCTTAGCTAGGCGAGGGCAGGTCATTTTCCCACTGTATTTTACAATAGCAAATTTACAATAGTTCTGGAGCTCCAGTCACTTCAGTGCACTAAATCCAGTATTTCTGTATTTATAGTAGCGTAATTGCTGTCTGTTCAAATAGTTTTCACTGAAGCATCTCCAGCCCTTTCATTGGACTGAAATATAAAACTGAGTAATATGACTGATTGTAAAGTCATTTTAGCTAAGGGTGTTTGTAATTTGCAAAAGATGCATATCTTTCAACTTGTGTACGTCTTGGGCCAGAGCTATATATATCACTAATTATGCCAGCATTAATGCATAGTCACAAGCGAGGAAGACAGTAGGTATTCCAGGGCCAAATCAACATCCACAAGCACAAAAAGCCTGTGAAAGGTGTCAGCAACATCCTGATTGATTTAAGATTCTCATAGAAAGTGAATATCATGTGCACTTTAATTAGCATTGTTTCTCAAACATTTTACTGGTAACTTGCGGTGCTAAAGCAAGCATGATAGCATTAGAATGATTTACATCTCCTTTGATTTTCATAACATCCTGTTTATGTATAGATCATGTCATATATGCAAAACTGAGAAAAAATGTGAGGAAGATCACATCCTGATGTAACAGAGTTACAGCAAGAAATATCATTATTATAAATGGCATGAGACGCGGGGGATTTTTTATTGTATCAGTGAGATGTGGGCTTTTATTAGGTTTGGACTCTGAGCATTTAACCTGCCCAAGCCAAAGGGCATTTATAAATATATGGGCAGGCATTAGCTGGGAAGTGGAGGAATATTTTTCTTGTACAGCACCAGCATAAACACCAGGATGACAGATCTATATAACATCATGCCCAAAGGGGGAACTAGTTTCTTCTGCTTTGACTCACTTCAGATGTACTGATTTCAGGCCTCAGTTTATATAGTCACAGCTCTGCTGAAGGAAACATGAATGCATAAATGTACCTTGAGGACAGACCACAGATTATCATCCCATCATAAAAATGACCTGGTGAGATCACCTGGTCTGCAGAGCCACTTGGGGCAGCTGAAAACAGACACAGATTCCTATTTCTCACAGCCTTTAAGAGAGAACCATCACTCTAATGGAAGAGTCCCTGCAATATGAAATTGCTTTCCATTCTTATTGCCACTTTCTTTTTCTTTCCTGCATCACAGGTTTGTGGCTTCTCTCCTATGGTCTGGTTGTGTATAATCCAACATTTTATTGCCACTGCTGCTTTGGCTCTGATCACAACAGATCTAGCTCAAAGGCAGGGCTGGCTCTAGCTCCTCCATGGTCCCAGGCAGCCTCATTGGGACTAATCCCTCAACTATGGTCCCAGGAAGGCACCGCATTGCTTGATCAGTAAGCCTTGCATGCAAGTCTGTGTTACTAATGAACCCTGCTGATTTTTTGGGGGGTAAATCCATGTGGCTGGCAGATAGCCAAGTCACGTTGCAGCTCAGGGAATGCGTTCCTC
>JAVJGJ010000014.1:31009789-31021820 GCA_035590215.1 Microhierax caerulescens | reverse complement strand
ATGCTTTCCTCTAATTTGTCTGTCCCCGGCAGGTGTCTAGTTTGCTTGCAGAATGGACCCAGTCCTCCTGCCCCTTTCAATTATGCTGTCTGTGGCTGTGGAGGGTCTCACATCTCTGCCCTGGGGGTCTGCCAATCCCCCACTCCAGAGGTAGCAGACATCTGTCTGGATGTGCACATCTGTCTGGAGTCCACAGGTCTGGCCAGTGGCACTTTGCAGCTTTGTTTGTAGCCAGCAGAGCACATCCTGGCACCTCTGAGGGAGGCTGAGCAGCTGTGGACATCCCAGACAAGAATCCATCCAGTAAGAGACCACATCAGATTTCTTTCCTCTGCTGCCTGCATCTACCAAGCCTTGGCAGAACTTAACACTCAGTTATATCTTTTGTAAATATATAAATATATACTTACATCTCAGTGGCTTTGCTGTTGAAGCCATATTATAAGGTGAGGTCCTGCTTGATTGATCATACAAAAATAACCACCCAAGTTCCTGTTGGGTTATCCTGAGACAGTACAGGATGAAACTTGTGAAATGGAAACCATGGGTTAGGCTGCCTGCTAGAGACGTTGCCTGGTAAGATGCAATGCTCCTCTGTTTTTACCTCTGTAACACAGGAAAGAAATGGCCTGCAAGGAGGAAGGCTTTGGATGGTTCACTATGAGCTGTATAAGCAGCACATGCCTCTCCTGAAAGAGTGTGAAGGATAGGGCGTTAAACCATGATGTCAAGATCCTTTTTTCTAGCATGGCCTGGAGATGTCAAGATGGAGGTCTCAGCAGCGGTCCTGGAAATGCTCTTCCAGCTTCAGCAGGCAGGGATTGAGCATGCTGCGCCAAGGGCTCTGTGGTGCTAAGGTGGTCAGTGGAAGAATAAAGCTCCCAGATGATCCCAACATGGGAAACACTTGCTTTTTTTTTTTTTTTGAGTTTAGGGTAAGGCTTGGGTAAGGATTTTATGGGAGAACTGAGATGGAAAAACCCTTTCAAAAACCTCAAGTGGGGATGCCCACAATTCCTGCTGTTTGCAGATGGAAAAATCCTGGCCTGGATAGCTAACCTCCTGGGAAAAATGAACAGAAGAACCGCACATACTCGCTCCTTCAGCAGGACTCCTGAATGAATGACCTTGAGTTATCTTTGCTGGAAGCCACTTCATTTCCCCCGGACTCTCCTGCTGCAGCTCTGTGCATTTTAACTCAAACATATGTTCATGTTTAAGCAGTACCTATAAAACCAACCAGTCCTATGTTTCCTTTCCAGTCTTCATACAGAAACAATTTCAAGCACCATACATATCTGAAAAGATCAGTTTGAAATGCATTTCAAGGAAGTTTTATCTTACCTGAAAGAACAGCTAAGATCACCCTCCATACCCTGACTTTTATTATCTAACGATAATTTATCCTATGCAATTATTGGGGGATAGATACTGGGCTGAATAAGGCACAATATGTGGTATTGTTCCAATATGCACAGTGTATAGAGCAGTTAAAATGTTTATAACCAGAAAGAAGACTGAGAGCAAGGAGAGCTGATCACAAGAGGAAATATTAATGGACAAAATTCTTGAATTGTTTTTGTTGCTAACAGTGATGTAGATGCTGCTGCTACTACAGCAACATTAGCCATAGTTAACCATGCAGTCTGTCATGAATGCAGCTTAAATAATATTAGTTTCAAGGCTGGCCAGGAGCCGATATGGTACATTTTGTAGGATGAAAGTTTTTTGTGTCCTTAAACCTGAGCTTCTTTTTTAGCTGAGGAAACAGTGGAGATGTGGTTGAATGCAGCTTATTTTTCTCTATACTTTCAACTAAAAATGTCAAATAGTTTCCCATAGTAATTCATTATTGCACAGATAGGAAAGGGGAGTAACACCTCATGTTGTTTATTATTTTCAAGGTGATGATAAAACTGCACAAGGAATATCTGAAAATGTAAAAATTAAACTAAGTTCATGTTATTTAAACTTCGACAGTGTCATCCATAGCTTCTGGCAATGCAGATGTTAACTTTGGAAGGTGCCTTTCATTAAGATTAGCAGAAAAGAAAATTGTATTTTCTTCTACCTGATCAAACCTCTCATATAATATTATATAGCAAAGTAATTTGATATTAAAAGCAGTTTAACAACTTTTACAAAAACTTTTTCTTCATTCCAAGAGTTTTAGAACTGTGGGAGAGATTTCATTTTTCCTAACTTTAGACATGTGGAAATACCAAGGTATACCTCCAGATGATGGTTATCTCCATACAGTTGCATTGAAAGAATTTTAAAGATATTTTTCTAGCTCTTTAAACAAATAAAGAAATTATTTATCTCTTTGAACGTTAGATAATGATTTCCCAGTTGAACTTTTAAATTCTTGAAGGATCACTTACATGCAGTTGTCAGAGGGGTATTATCAAATGTTTAACATTTCTTTCACAATGTCCCACAAGATTATTTTTTTTATAATAAACTTAAAATTAAATGACCTTATGATGAATCTGCTGAAGTTAATTATATATGCATTCATTGAGAGGTAAGTCGCAAGATAAACTGGTAGTTCCTCAGTCATAAGTTTAGCTTTTATCTAATTGAGAGCTTAATTAAAAAAAAAAAAAAAAAAAAAGCATTATGTCACATACCCAAATACTTGACTTTCACATTTTAATTTCAGTCCTTGGTCTGACTAAGATGCTTTCACTGAAAAAAAAATTGACTTTCAAGACACTCTTAAGTTCTCCTGAATGGCTTCAATCTGATAGAAAGCTGACTATGGAATATTTGCAGGCTTATTGTATATCAAAAGTCTCAGCACAGCTGCTTGAAAGTGTTTCAGGAGTCTTATATTAGGAAATTGGCTAAATCCTGCTCTTCTCATGATCTTAAACCTCTCAGAACTCATGACGCCATTCCTACTTCAGAGGCAGAGCTGCACTGAATATTTTTCACAAGTGAACCTGTTAAAAACTTTTATTAACATAAGGCTTCAAACTAAAGTAATTTCTGTTTTTCTGGGGAGAATTGCATTAACTGATTTCAAGACGCAGGGGATAAGTTGAAATGTCTCAAAACAGGTTGCTGGCAATAATGACCAAAATCAATGATGCCTTGAAGCTCATGGAAATTTAGTTGGATTTTAGAGAGTATTTGATATGAATGCTTGAGAGACACATCCGTGATTAAAGGGAAATTATCGACTCCCTAAAGTATCCCGTATCAGTCACAGTTTGCTCACAAGAGGTGACCACCTGTGCCGTGAAAGACGTGCACTCATCCACCCTCCCTGTGAGCCCTGCCCCAAATGGGGCCCCAGATGTCCTGCCCCACCGTGGCCCTGTTCCCCTTACCCGCTTCCTGCCAAGCCCATCCAACCCCGAAACCTCCTGCAAACCCCTGAGCCCTGCTGTCTGCTCACTTTCACAGCTGTTTCTCATCAGAAGGGGTTAAAGGAGGAGAAGGTTGCAGCAAAGGTTGGGTGAACCTCTCTGGCAGGATGCGGGTGGCCCAAAGCCACCGGATGCTGGTGTGGAACCTCGAAGTGGCTGGCAGGAATGCCGCCTCGCTTCCTTTGCCGTGCTGCTCATTGAGCTGCAGTGATTCAACTGCTTGCCACTGCTGGAGCAAATCCTAAGATAAAATGAGAAGTGGAGCTTTTTCAGTTTGCTTATGCAGTGTAGGGTGGCACTTGGTATGCAGGCGGGTTCTCCACTGCATGCAGTCAGCTTCCGCCTCGTGTGAGCAGATTTTTCTCATGGAGGAGGGAGGAGATATCAGTAAAGTGCTATTTCTAAACAAAGCTTGGCAGGAGATTCAGGATAAGGTACAGTCCTGCACTTAATCTTTTTTCCAAAAGAGTGGATTTGAAATTAATGACCCCTGAAACACATTTATTGGCTTTGAAGGAACAACCAAAACATCCTTTTTTTCTTCATTTGAGGAGAAGAAGGGAGGTTTGCAGCACAGATTACTTCTATTTTAACACTTGAAAGACAATTCTGCGATTCACAGGAGAATATTTACATGATTTTCCTGACTTAGGAAATATACTTTGGGCTGCAGGGGCAGGAAGCAACTACTGCAAATATTTTAGCAGAGGCTGTGGGTTGTTGGCATTGCTGCAAGCACAGGTCCATCTACAGGCAAGGGCTGTGCTGTTTTCAGTGTGACTTTGTCTTGACATTGACATGTGACCTGCCCAACCAGGCCAAAGCGTGATAAGACTTGCAACGTGATTTAGCAGTGCAGGAAGAGGGAAAACAATGATTGTTTTTCAGAGTTTCAGGAAAAGAAATCCCACTCTGCTCAACTTTTTTTTTTTTTTTTTTTTTCTGCCCCAATTGTTTTCCAGAGTAACTCAAGCTTTTTAAAAAAAAGGTCTTGTTCTCAGTGCAAATTTTTCCTGTGGGTGATTATCTGGACATACATAAAACTGGGTCAGTGGTTCCCACCCTTTCTAAGCCATGTTTGCAGTTACTGGATTTCTACCAAACTTTTCAATATCCCTCATTGCCTTCAAGTCTGTGGCAAATCAGACCTGTATAGCCCTGTCACTCTCAGCAGCAATCACACTGCAAACACAACTGTCTCAACAACTATTCAGATAGTTTTTACTGATCTACAGTTGCTGAGACATGGCTGAAATCTTGGCCTCCAGTCTTCTCATCTGTCAGGGTGATTTAAAAACATATATAGTCAAAGCTCTGAATGCTGAATGATGGGTACTTACAGAATGCAATGAACGGTCAGAACAAAACACTGATGTCTCTTCGTGCTGACAGATCTTGTCACTCAGTGACCTTGGAGTGCACCGATGTAATATTTTGAGGCATTGACAGCAATACACTCCACTGCAGTTCAGGGACATTTTGCTAATACTGCTCTGAACACAAAGAACAGCTTTTCTACCCAATGCTGGTCATAGTTGTTGCCAGCTGAGGTTGTGATTGTTCCTGCTAAAAATCTTTGGGCTTGTTGCACCCTAGGAAAGATGGGCAACATTTGTAAGAAAAGGCACTTGCCAAAGGACAAAGCACAGCAACAGTATTGTTGCAAAAACAAGTCATAGGGGTATGTGTCTATGTGTATGTATGTGTCTGTCTAATGAAGAGAAATCTGTAACTGCTAACAGCATTGGTGGGTAACAGCAGACATATCACAGACTATGCAGCTGAATTTTATAAGCATTTCCCCTGACAAATACAGTATCGTTTTAAGGCAAAAAGAAAGCACTTTGGAAATATAAATGTTCCACACCAGCACTTGGATCAGTTCTTCTATCAGTGACAAGTCATTCCCCCATGTGCCTCCTGTTCTGGCTCATTCAGTGAGGTCACCCAAATAAGATGGTGCGCCCATGTTGTATCTTCTGTAACGTGAAACAGCCTTGGAAAGACAAAGAAAATTTGCCTTTTTACAACCTCCCTGATGGCCTTTTCCCAACTCTGGCAGCCCACACACTCTCCTGAAGAGGACCAGTCCCATACCTTGTGTGTGCCATTGGCTTCATATACAGAGGAAAGTGGGATTCCCATGGCTCCCCAACACAATGTATTGCTCCTGTGTCAGTATTAGGTTCATAGCTCTTCAGACAGTCACAGAGATTCCTATAAACCTTTGAAGTCATGATCTGAAACATAATGCTGGCAGCGAAAGCCAGGATGTGGGAAGTTTGACCATGGGACACAGGCACACTACTCTTCAGTTTAACCAATAGGTCACTTCCTATTAACAGTAGGGTTAACTCCTACAGGCAAAGCCATAAATTGTGCTCCCCAGCAGTCACCAAGTTGAGAAAGCCACCTCTGAATTTAGAAATTGAGTCTCGAGCTATGCCATCTATTGCTCCATGCCTTGTGCATTATGCTTGAATCTGTGGAATTTGTGGGTTTTTTAGCCTAGCTCATAAAAATAATGTCCTGGATGATCAAAGCTCTCCTTTGATCTGCAGACCTCTTTTTTTGACTTGAGGCACCAGCCTCAAACACCTCCAGGACATCTGCTAATGAGCCTGAAATGTGTCTGCCCTTCGCTGTGCTGAGCAGAGCTAGATGGACAAGAACAAGCAGCCGTCAAGCCAGTTTGTGCAGTAACATGCTGGACAGTTTTTCATTTGCCTTAACAGTGAGGGCTCTCAGGTGTTGCAAGACATCTTGGATCCAACCTGGCCTATCTGAAAGAGAACAATTTTTCCCAGTTTTTCATCAGCTGTCTTCAGCTCAGTCCTGACTGAAGACTAGTTTCTGTGATAGGAACCAGCTCTCTGTCCAGCAAATCCTGGAAAACCATCTTCATTAGGGCCAGACTCCCCTCACACTCTTCTCTTTTCCAAGAGAGACCTTGGTAGTACTCAGGCACAGATTTCTGCTAATCCTCAGCTTGGTCTGATGGAGAAAGCTTGGACTTTGGCAAGCCCTTAACGTGGACCAGGGTGTACCCCTGCACATACAAATGCTCTGGGAATGCTTTGTCTTAACTAATACTATTGCTGTCCTGGTAGCCTGTCACATGGTGATGGGAAAGACATGGTCTTTCTAGGAAGCATCCTGACATTGCCTGCCAGGGATCACTAGGATTTGTATATACCTTAGTGTGAGCTGTCTTTTGCATTTGGGTCCTTGCTGCTGAGCCTGATGCATACTATGGGTGTGCATGGAATAGGTGTGAGGAAGCACACCAGGTTTTTCTGGCTTGGCCAGCTCAGCTTGGGTTTAGGTTTGCCAAAAACTACTGGGCTTTGCTGCAACCTGTCACCACCCCAGTATGTCCCTGTGATGCCCTGAAGAGTACATGGTTCTCAGGGAGAACTGAACGGGGGACTTGTCAAAGAGACGAGGGTTGCTCTATAGATATGACTGGGGGAAGGGAAGATCCGTGAGATTCTCACACCATTTCATGCTGTAAGTAATAAGCAGACTTCTGGTGTAGCTGTGTAGGGCAAGAGCAGAGGGGTGGAGAGTTGCATGACTGGTAAGTTTCCAAAAGTGCAACATTAATGTGTTTGAGAACCTGAAATAGGAAATAAAACTGAAGCTCAGAAGAAAACAAGAAATAGAATTCTGTGTCTATAATTTGGGATTTTTTGGTGCACAGGCTAAAAAAAAAGTGCCATCTGGGATCTTAGAGACTCTGAAATATCCTGAACATTCACAGGGAACAAATGCATGGTCTTATGGAAGAGTGCCCATGCACAGGCATGTGGCCATCAGTGTGGCAGTGAATTAGTAGCGCACATATGTCCCATAGAAGTGAGTGTCAGGCAGATTCCATGATTCATGGAGTTAGTTCCCAAACAGCTCACAGTCAAGACAGTAAATTGAAAAGAAAAAATCAAAGTCAAAGTCTAGGTCAAAGGCCAAAGTCAAAATCAAACGCTGCATCATTTTGATGCAGAGACAGATACTGCAGTGCACAGCAGAGAAACAATGGGAGATTCAGTTAGTACTCAGTCACCAAATCTAGTTTCCAGTCCTTCACTCCCTGTGTCTAAGGTGTCCTCAGTACCAGTGAGCAGTGGTTTAGACTCAAGGATGTGTAGCATTTAGGCACAGATACCTGTAGCATATTATCAGTCCTCTGTCACTAAGGTTTACGTCACTTTTTAACATTGCCCCCAAATGTTAGAGGTGCCACAGATGGGAGAGTTTTGCTGGGAAGGAAAATTTGGAGTTAAGCCCAGGCTAAACACATGACTTGGATATGCACAGTATTCCTGCTGGGTTTACAAGCAATTACTTGACTCTTTCATGGATTAAATAGGATGTTTTTGACCAGTCTGTGTGGCAATCCATTAATTTAATCCTATTTATTTGGGTATGAGCATATCTCTGTGTGTGCATTTACACTCCACCAGTTAGCGTCTTAACTCCTGCTGGACCCTGGTTACTTGAGTCACATCAATCTATATATAGATCCCAAGTCCAAGGCTGGCTGCTGGAATCCAGCTTTTTAATGTTTGAGCAGTTAGGTGGTGTTAGGAAACAGATAAAAGGCTCAATGGATATAGTCAGGTTTCTTCTAATGACATATTTAATACTTAGAGGGGAAATTAACATTAAATTGGAGACACCTGAATCTGATGAATAAAGCAATATAGGACAACTTTATACACATACATACATTTATATACACACATATGCATACAGGTCCTATGCTGTTGGAGTTTTATATATGTATATATATATGCATATGTCCATATGTGTGTACATGTATGTATAGATACAGGGGAGTGTCTGTGTATTTGTTCTGCTGATGCTGCTAGGTCGGGGCTGGTGAGCAAGCAGAGCTTCTGCAGCTTCTCACCCTGTGGGATTGGGAGGGGTTGGCCGAGTGTCCTACTAAGGAGGCTGGACAGCTCTGGCGTGGCTCCAGCCTGCAGCTGGGCAGCTGCAAGTGCAGGCAGGTCAAGTCCTGTCTGTTTGATTCAGCCTCTGAGCCATACCCCCAGCTGCAGCATCTGAAGGACCTAGTGATCTCTGCTTCCAAAAAGCCTGTGGGCCAAAACCCAGATGTCTCCATTGGAGTTAGGACCCCCAGGTGTCCTTTCCAGCAGGTGGAGAACAATGGGCACTCCAACAGCACAAATTCTGACCTATCTTAGGGTGAGATGACTCACTCTCTAATAGCATGTGGTTCTCACCACTGAAGAAATGAGAAGTGAGGGTGACTAGCTCATGCGGTGACTACTTACATTTACACTGTATTTGTCTACGTTTAATCAGACGATGGAGAAGTCCGTGGTGTTCCCTAAAAAACCAGTGCCTTTCTGCAGAGATGTGTTTTGAGAAAACAGCTGGACCAGAGCATTATCGTTTGAGGCTGTACAACAGATAAAGCCAGCCTGACCGTTTCACCTCTGCATCCACAGAATTACATCATTTTAACTAGAAATGAAGCATTTTATGTTTAATTTTATTCGTCATTCATGTATATAATCCACTGGTAGACAGGCTTTTCTAATCCTCTTGTCAGCAAGGGCTTTGTGGGGTTTATGTTCTCTAAGATGATATATCCTAGCAACACCAGAATTAAACTAACTGCAGTGAAACAGGGAAGCTGATGGAATGTCCGAGATACTGGACATTTGTCGTTATCTGATTAATACAGCTGCTCTCAGTGAAGTTTCAAACAGCTCAGTGTCCCAAAGATGCATCCTAACAGCGGTATGATCAAACAAGTTATAGACCATTTCTTACGGCCACATTTTCAGATCCCTAAAATCCCCTTTGATGTTATGCTAATCAGTAAAGACACTGTAATGTGGTTACGCAAGTAGCTGTCAAAGTCAGAGGGAGGGCATGTGAGTAGCTAACAGGGAGAGACAGCACCACTTCTGTTTCTCTGAAGGTAGAGAGATGCTCCACTCTCCCATGCTAATTTCTGCGTATCTCTTGGCATGTAAGTTCACAGAGGAAGTTTTCATTTTAACAGCAGCACTTTTCTCCAGTTTTTGTTTTTCTTGATCTGTTTTTTACTGAAGAAAAATTATCTAAAAAAGGAAAAACAAACAGAGACCCTCTATAAAAGCCATATCTGATACGATGCAGCAGCTGGAGCAACACTTTCATCTACAATATCCCTGGATTAGATTCTGCATATGTTCCTGTGTGATAGTGAAAGACATCAGTGAAGAATGAAGTCCATAAAAATTTCCCTATTTTTAAACAAACAAACAACAACAACAAAACCCAGTAGAGAAAGGTTCTTCCCACTCTTGTTGAAGACTCTGTTGGGCTGCAGCTCAGATGGATGACGCTTTCCTAGTGCCTCTGAGCACTAGGCCCTGTTTTACCTTTATGTCATGAACTTCAGGGAGGAAAAACTTCCATCCTACCAGAAATTATTTAAGTCTTCTCTTCCACTCCACCCTAAGCTTGTTCATCTCTTTTCTCAAACAGACCATGTAACTCGGCCACCTCTTTTAATGCCAGCCCAGTTTTAAAGCAGGACAGTCAGACTGTCACACTTCCCAGTGTGACATTCGGTCCTGTTTACTGCTAACCCCCAGCCATCCCTCTAAAAATGTGTGTTACAGTCCTGATCTCCTGATGCCTCCTCTCTTTTGGGTGTTACCAGCCCTCCCTCATCCCCAGGGCAGTGTAGGAGGGGGCTTGCCCTCCCTTACCCAAAGGATTTCAGCACACCCTGGTTTAACCTCCTGCTCTGCCATCCTCCCACTAATGCTGCTGGCTCCGTTGGCTTTTCCCCCACTCTCTCTTTCCTTCCCTGCTCCCTGGCATTATTTTTTTTATTCACATGCGGTCTGTAAAAATGGTACCGACATCATCTGGGGCTGTGGCCAGAGCTGAATTAAGGCAGAAGTATCCATCTGCTGGGAGGCAGTAACTCCACTACTAATGAGCTGCTTTAAAGCTGGTAGTTAGGGTCAGTGGATATCATGTCACGTGGCACTTGCCCCCTTCTCCTTTCTAGCTCTCTGATTTCCCCATAAATCAGTGGGCTGTGCCCACTGTTACCTGTAAAACACCACACAGTTCTGAAATTGATAGACTTCTTCAGCATCCTCAGATAGCTGTACTGGGGCAGACTTGTCCTGTAGTTGAAAAAAGGCATTTGCTTTGCTTTGAAAGAAAAAAAAAACCCAACTGTTTCATCTGAAAAATTAAAAAAAAAAACCCAACCAAACCATTCAAGAATGGTTACTTGCTTCTTAGGTGATATTCCCCAGAGATCTGTAAGACACTCAGGCTGAGTTCACACAGAATTTTCTATATAAATGTTCCAACCCCTGCCTGATACCTTCTTATGGGAAGTCTCAAGCTCAAACAAATGAGCTTAAAAAAAAAGGCTATATGAGAAGTTCACCAGATCAGTGTAACTGTTTATCAGCATATGATTAACTCCCAAATTTCAGAATACTAGGGATCTATGAATACACTAATACAGTCAGTTTTCTCACTAGCATACTGCTAGATCTTCAAAATTGCCAGACTACACTTTGAGTACATATACAGCACATACTCTAGCATCCTGGTCAACAGCATTGATATAATCACTCTGTTAATTACTTGTTCTGTATCAGAAAATTCTTATTAAATTTAGATTGCTAATTTATCACTACCATCATAATATTTGGCATTTTGCCACTACTGGGAGTGATTTGATTCTGAGAAAATCAGAGCTTTTTTTAAGAAAAGGAATTTTAAAAGGCTTGAACCATTATGCAAGAAGACATGAAAATGCACATTAAGTAGGCCCTAAGAAACCAGAAGGCAAATTGAAAGAACCTACCATTTATTTAAGAAACACAAAACCAAAAACCAAAGAAAGAAAAACCTTTCATAAGCCAATTTCCTACTGCTCAGGATCTGATACATGTGGTTTAAAATTCTGAGTTTAACAATGTTGCTAAACTCAAAAACTCCTCAGAAGCAGAAACTTTCTGACATACTCCATCATCAACCCCTGCCTGTTCCATGCAACATATTGTTTCCAGAAGTGTCCCCACTCCCTGTGACAGCATCATGCTTTTTTCAGTTCCTCTTTGCTCCCTTCTCTTTCCTAGCAGTGTGGGATACCGAGTGTTTGCACTGCTCCTAATTCCTTCCCATTTGCTTTTTTTTGTTCATCTCTTTGATGAGTTACAGTCCTGTAACTGTAAGTGTGCCAACACTCACATTTTTGTTTCTACTGTTGTCTCCTTGGACTTCTTCCTAGGATGTAGCTGCAAAGAAAGAGCTAGCTGCAGAATTATGCTAAGAAAGCCCAAAAGGGGAAGGGATGCCACCAGCCCAGAGGTCCTGGGAAGCTGCTGTGGCATTGCGGGCAGTCCCCAGTGCCGTTACCAGCTCCCTTCCTGCCACAGCAGCTGCCACCTCCTTTTGTTCATCTCTTTGCAATGTTACCTGCACCACTGGGCCTCAGGGACAAGGTGAGCAGTGCCCTCCCAGCCCCATCAGGTCGCTGGAAGGGTCAGCTTGTGGGGGAGAAGGGCTAGGGCATTGAAGACCCCCCCAGAAACCGCGGAGGGACAGCTGTTCTTCTTGTGTTATTTCTGCATCCGCGTGGGTTATAGTGTACATCA
>JAVJGJ010000014.1:30992321-31009689 GCA_035590215.1 Microhierax caerulescens | reverse complement strand
TTATAGTGTACATCATGTCTCCTCCTGCACAGCCCTGGTTGCCTTCCCACTGCCCATCTTGCCCTTCCATCAGGTAGTGCCCTCTCTCCTCTCCCTGCCTCCCAAGCTTTTATGTCCTATTCTTGCTCAATGACGGTACTAAAGGCAAATGCTTAGATGGATAGAAGGACAGGGGTAGGCAACTAATGCAACACACCTGTAAATATTTGTCTTAACTTTCTAAGGGAGTGGCTTTGGCCATATCAAGGTCCCTTTTCGTAACCAGTCAAACTGCACCAGCAAAAAAATGTTCAGAGAGGTGGGAAGAGGTGCTGGCCCTGCATGACAAGCTGTCTCACCCTCAGTGCTGCCAGAATTTTAATTTGATAGACGCTGTGAATCTAATTACTATGGGACTGCATTGACTTCTTAAAGCCTTTGTTGCAAGTTTTACAGTAGTGTTCCTGCCAGCATATGCTTATCACCAAAATGCTGCTTTCCTCTGATTTTCTGCTTTTCAAAGGAGGGCAAGAATGTCCTGCTGTGAGTGGGAGCAGGCATAAAAAGCACCAGATTACTTCCTGAAATGAGGTTTCAGGACAAAACCAGATCTGACTATTCATTACAGTGGAGCTGGCTTCTTAGCACAAGTTTTCACAACAGAGCATACAAAATGCACTTTGTAAGGCCAAGGTGAAGGTAGTCTTATGGTGATCCTGTTTAGAAAGGACATCCCAGCACATCTGGAGCAAGGTTGGAAATGCATGTTCATCCTCTGTTTGAATGGGAGTCCACTGCTATTTCTGTTTCAGTGCTTGAAAAACATCTGAATTACTCCCTGGGTATATTCAGTGTAAGACACTGAAGATCTAAAAATGGACAGTTGATAAATGCTTCCATGCTTATTGCCTATAATAGCAAAAAATGTTTGATCATCTCTGCAAACCTCTACCTGAGATGAACTGTTGTACTCTGCTCCTGTGTCCTCAGCTCAGCCTCCCACTCTCGCTCTGCTTGGGGGTGCTGGCTCTGAACAAAGCTGTTTCATCCAACATGGAAGACCTTGTGTGTTTGTGTAACACTCTGGTTCATCTGTATTGTCCTAATTTTTCTTTCCGGTGTCTTTTCCTGAAAGGCAGGTTGTTGTTTAGCTGCTGATCGCCACACCAGGAGCCTCCCTTCAGCAGTGGGAAGTTTTCTGCCTGAGTATTGAGCAGAACACTTTGAAATCTCTAGAAGTTGAAGGCACCAACCAACTACAGTGTTATTTTCTAACTAAAATGCATGAAAGGAACTAAAATATCATCTCTCTCTGCACTGCAGATCTATTTAATATTCCTCCCTTATCTGCAAGGAAAACTTCTACTGGCATTAACTGGGTCTTTATTTGCAAAATACAGTAAGTTACAGAGCCCTCAATGCAAGCAGAAAAGGGAAACAAAGAGGAAACTGTGCATGGTAGGCACCCAAGATCAGGGGTCACCACTGAAAACTTCACATGTGAACTTTCTCTGCATTGTTTTCTTCCTGTGACTAGGGTTTGCATATCCACATGGATAAGTTAATTTAAATTAATTTGAATGCCTAGTTCATCTAAATGTAATAGAGCATCATATACTGGCTTGTGAATATACACATAAGCTTATCCTAATAGAAGGTCCCAATAGATGTGTGTTTTGAATGCATGCCTGACACTCAAAAGAGCATCCCATGTGATTTTTCTTGTGTTGACTCATGGTCTAGTCAAGTATGCACATATATGGGGAAAGATGTCAGGTCATGATAGTGTGCATCATGCACCTCAGCACACAACCAGGATGACTGTTGTGTGTAAAAATAGCAGGAAAACATGAATCCAATCGTGAGCAAGTGAATCAGGAGCTGTGCATGATGGGGGTGGGGAAGCAGCTGTGCTGGTGTGTCATGCAGGGACTGCTTTGGGGACCCCTGAGCTGCACTGAAGGAGGGCCTTTGAGGCACCAATAGGTTCCTGGAGGAAGTTCTGCATTTGTCGGCTGTTGAACATCTCTGACATGTCAAAGTAAGCTCCTCTGTGAGAAATGCAGACAGGCCCCGTGTCTTAGCAAAAGTTGATAAGAGGTGTTCTGGTAGGTGCATTAGGGGGGAGCACCAAACACCCTCCCTTAAATGGCAGTCCTGCCTCCTCTCTCACCCTGAGCTGGAAGGAGCAAGGCTGTTATTCCTGAGCCCTCGGCAGCACGTGTGCTGGGTAGGGAGGGGGAGGAGGAATTATGTTTATCCTTGTAGCAGGTTGCCACAGGGTCATTTTCTCTGTGCATCACCAACTCTCAGACTTCGCCTTTGAAATCCAGCAGCCCTTCCCAGTAGGCTCCTGCCTGCCAACGGCATGGTGAACACAGTGAGGGTGGGTGTCTGCTGTCTCTGTCACCCAGTCTCTCCCACGTAGTGGGGGTGCACGTGTGCAGGGCAAGACAGGCTCCAGCTGGGCTAACAGGCTGAATCATGGCAGGTCTGAAGGGCTGCGCCGCCGTAGAGAACCACCCTGTGGTTTAGATGCTGCCTAGGTATGCTGGAGCTATTTCTGAGATGTCATGTCCTTCCCTGAGATGGAGAAGTCATGGTAACGAAGCTACAGCCATTTGCAGTGCACGTTTCACTGTGATTGATTAAATAGAGCATTTTACCTTCATCCCTTTTGGTGGAGGATGTACACTGTGACTGCTGTGGGATGACACCTGCAGAGCTGATCCTTTCTGACAAATGGGCAGTGCTGCAGTCACGGGCTTGTCTCTGAGAAAATTGTTTGGAAGCCTTCCAGTTTCTCCTGATCCTGACTTCCATCCCAGCAGGCAGCACAGCCCTAATCTGATCAGGGAAGCAGGTTCTGCAACTATGAGGCAGTGAGGACATGCTTGGAGTGCTTGCATTCTTGTCCAGGAAACCCCATGACTGCTAATGGGTTCATCCTTCTTTATCTGGGGGGGAAAAACAGAGAGAATTGGCCAACTTTCTCCCCCCCCCCTCCCCAGTTTCGTAAGGTTGCTCCCATGCCCCAGGGGGTGAAGGAAGCACCTTTTTTTCTGGGATAAGAAGGTAGGCAGGAATGTTCTTCAGAAGGACACACAGAGTCAGGATTTCCCTAACCAGACCAGTCTGGTTCAGCATGAGCTACTTAAAGATTTGCTTTGAAATGAGTTGGAAAGCTGTGGAAAAATCCCTCTTTCTACACAGAAAACTCCCATCAGCTTCAGACAGAGTTTTCTTAAATATAGCCACCAGGATGTGGTCCAAAGAAGACGAAAGCTGTATGCAAACAAAATTCATAGCAGCTGTGAGACCCAGAGTGGCTTTCTTCTACCCTGCAACCGATGTGGTAGCTGCCTAGCAGGATGCAAAGACCCACAGTTCACTGATGTATGTGACAGGTCATGCTACATAACACCTGCTGAGATTATTGTGCTTCTGATGGGAATGTAACAAAACTGGAAGATCCAGATCAAAATCTGCCAGCACCAGGGAGCCCTGAGCCTCTGGGATCGTGCAGCATAGGGAGAAGCAGCTTGGGAGTGTACAGCTGATAGAAGATAAGTGCAGGGGGAATGGGGAAGCGCCCTGATTTCAGTGCCAACTCTGAGGGCAAACCTGGCCTCTGTGATGCTTGATGTGTCAGCTCTGAGCTGCATGAGCTCAGGATGACTGCGCGGAGTTGTTCATTGTGGTGAAGGACTGATGGCTCTAGCCCCTGGCGTCACCCCACTGAAGTCAGTACCCTGCCAGTACAGGATAGGCATGGCTTGAAGGGCTGGCTCTGAAAGGCCCCTGGGAACAGCAACATCCCTCACCCCTTGCCATGGGACATCTGTGGTGTTTGAGTACATACAAGCCCCACACCATTGCCTCGGTGAAGACCACAGTTTTTCACATTGATTCACAGTCACTTTGGTAACAGGCACCTTTTCTACCTGACCCAAGACCACACAGTGCCAGTGCTTAATGGAGGTGAAGATGAAAGGTTTAAATAGCTCTGAGGATCACTTAGTGTTAAATACATTTTTGGCCCTGTTGGAGGAAAGACACTTCTCACAGTTTTCCACCATTTTGCTCTCCCCCTGGGCTGCCCCTCAAGTGCTGCTGTGAGGAGGGAAAGCAGAGACCCACCAGAAGCCCAAAGTTATCTTCCTCCCTGTCGTGTCATAGGTGGTCCTTGT
Organism: Microhierax caerulescens; assembly: GCA_035590215.1. Taxonomy (NCBI): domain Eukaryota; kingdom Metazoa; phylum Chordata; class Aves; order Falconiformes; family Falconidae; genus Microhierax; species Microhierax caerulescens. The sequence continues at coordinate 31,005,520 of JAVJGJ010000014.1, read as the reverse complement.
TGCTCTCCTTCTCCTTCATCACCTTGTTTGGGAAGAAGAAGAGGAGCTGCAGATTCCTCTTAGATGCTTTCTTCAGCTTGAAAGGGGGAGCAGCTGGCTGTGACACTGTGTCTGCTCTCTTCCCTCTTTGCAAGCCCTGAGGTGGGGAGTGCAGAACCCCAGGAGTCATGGGGATAAACTGGGTGATGCAGGATTGACAGGACATAGAGTTCACGTTGGAGCAAAAACATTGCAAGGAGTTGCTGGCAGTGTGGGAACTGCTGCTGGAGCTGGGGCGAAGGAGGTGGGTGCACATCACAGGGCAGTGGGACAGTGGATTTGGGAAGGTTTGGAGAGCAGAGCAGGTATCGGGGCAGGTGCATTAGGTGACGAGGAAAATAAGCTCCTGACAGGGCTCTTAAAATTAATTACCAGGTGGAAGAGTGAGCCAATGTAGGGACAGCAATGTGCCAAGCCCTTTGTACATGTGCACACTTGTATTTTTCCAGGCCACTTTACGAACAGCCTGGCAGTACCTTGGTCTTCAGAGAGCAACAAACCCCTCTCATCTCTCATTTCCCAGTTACAAATGACCCTCAATAGATCTGGTGATCTTAACAGGCAAAGGCAAGATCTCTTCTTGCAATTTCATCCAATACACTGCTCAACATGGGCCATATAAATGTAAGGTGGGGAGGGGTTATCTGGGAAGGGAGTGACAAAAGACTTTTTACAAGATGAAAAACAGGTTGTCAGCAACTGCTGAAAACACAACTGGCTTTCACTAGATATTGGCAGCTGCAGAAGGGACAAAATCCAGCAAGATAAAAAACTGTAAAGGGTGAACAGAGGTAGGACGAGAATGGTGTGGTGGGATAGGTGGCACTGGAAGCTATCAATAAATACTTGGGCATTTCTAATAGGCAGCAGGTATAAGGAGGTTGTTTTAGGATGGGCTTCATGTTCTTGCCATGCTCAGTATTGAACCCTATATGCAAGCAGGGAAACCTTGAAGCTCTGGCTATGCTGCTAGGCAGAGCTAAAGGGATAGTGAGAGCTAGAGAGAGCAACAGGATGAAGCAGACAGCAACATATGAAATAATTTGTGTCTTAGAAGTGCCTTATTTTCTCCTTTGCTTACAGAGATGCAACTTCAGATTATAAAGATATAAAATCCGATTACATTGATTTGACCCCAGTCTCTTGCACACTCCCAGGCACAGAGGTAGATGTGACCCTGGTCTTGCAACAAAGACTCATAAAAAGCCTCTGGCTTGCTTTTGGTATAGATGAGAGACTTCTGGCTGCTGCTGTGCCCCTGCCATCTCTGGAAAAATGGTTTGGTTGCTTGTGCATTCACTCCCAATCCCCTTTCTGGTGAAGTCTGTCAGGTTTTAACAGGAAAGGCCTGTTTATACTATTTTTTAAGCTAAAGCACCTAATTTTGACTGAATCACGTTAGGAGCAATCTTATGGGCAGATCATCCATCTGGCATCTGCACCAGACAGAGAAAATGGGGAGAAAGTGCAGCGAGGAGAGTGGTCACTCAGAGTCCAGTTCAATAAAGGACATGAAATGCCAGGCCAGGTTTTAAAGAAAGCAGCATCTCCATTATGTTTAGGGTAGAAGGCCACCCCACAAGCTCATGCCAGCAACAGTGCAAGGAGGACTTCCAGCCCCAGCTGCTCATGGGGCTTGGGGGAAGTCCCTGCTCCAGGATGGTGGGTGTTCTCCGGCACGTGTTCAGCATGGCCAAAAATGCACTGCTGCTGCTCACACACAGATCCAACATTTCAGTCAGCCAAGGAAGTTCTGAAACTGCGATGGCCTCTATAGTCTGGGACGCTCCCAGGATGAGTGAGGACTGACCAGTTGTTTCCAGCATTACTGTTCTGTGTTTGGGTGACAAAGGCCAGTTTTAGATATCTGTGTCTCTTCTGGATCTGTCAGTTGGTGGGTAAATAACGATGCAATACAAGGGAGACCAACCTTTGTGTTCTGCTCTTATTCTCCAACAATGGCCCGGTTTTCACTTTCTGTGTGTTTGCTAAGCAGATGAGGGAATGTTTCTGAGGTAGTTTGCAAAATTTAGGGTTTTTTTAACAAGCAGATCTGAGCTAAGATTAGATAAGATTAGATCTGTGCCATTTTGCCACTTAACAAATGTAATAAAAGATCCAAAGTCTTGACCCTTAGCCCATATGCAGCTAAAAGTAGGAAAACAAAGGCAACTCCTGATGAGTGAACTTTAGGAACATTTTAGTACAAAATAAGTCAGTCTTTAAGTAAAACAGCCAAAAGCACTGGGTTTTAAAAGGAGTTGGACAATAATTAGCTTTATAATTTATGATCTGGTATTTCTTTGTATCGTTTTTTGCTGTATCTCATAGACTGGAGTATGTTTTCGGTGGTTTCTAAACTTGCGTGCTTCAATGGTGGAGCTTTTGAGGGTGAAGAAATGATGATGAGCAGTGCAGGCTATCAGAAAGGTGGCTTTCAGTGGATGAACTGGGACATGACCTGTTGTAATCACTGATTATAGATCCAGTTTAGTTTACATCTATAGTAATGTAAATTCATTTCGATCAGTGGAGTTCAGTTAGTGGAAGTGAAGGGAGAACTGATCCCTTCAAGCATTCTACATCTAGATAGTCCTTTCATCTAAGAGGGGCATAATAATATGGCACATTCTCACTTTTTATCCATTTGTTGAACAGATGATAATACGTTCCCATAGCAGCCTGCAAAATTTAGGTATGAACTCCTGATTCAGCTTCAGCTGCAAATGAAGTTGTTTCGACATGGGCATGTAATGATTTAATAAGCAGATCAGTGCATCTCAGCTTGTTGAATTAACTTGTGGTTGGCTTTAGAGAGGTGGGGCAAAGGGCAAGGAAAAGGCAAAATTATGTATCATACCACATCACTCTTCACTGAACCACTGCTTTGAACCAATACCTAGATATGAGGTTTTAGTCCTGGTTCAGAAAAGACTTAGTAAAAAAAAAGAGTAAGTCAGGTTCAAATGCAGCTTGAGAGAAGGTCAGGCTCTTTTTTTCATCAAGCTTCAGGTGAAGTTTCTCAGTTCTGAGATTTTATTGCTATGCAATATATAAATTATATATATATACACTATTGTAATATAGAAATACATATTTATGTATGCCAAACACGCAGTGCAAGAAGTATCCTTTTTTTGGCAGTGCCAACACATTACAAGGAACCATCTTCGATTTCCCAGCTAATGCATTGCCTGTGAGGGACAGCTTGCTGCTGGAAGTGGTCTCAGTGCTTGGAGCTGGAAACATCCTGGAACGTGGCAAGAAATCTTCTGGTGGGAGATCCCTGAGGCTGAGGTGTAGCCTTGCCTCTCTGCATCACTGCTCACCCCCTCCAGCCCTGCTGAGCACTGTGGGAGCTCTCGCAGCATCGCTTCTGCCACCAACACAAGGCCCTGAGGAAAAGCTAGATCTGCCGGCTGGCAGTAGCTCCCATGTGTAATTGTAAACCTCCTAGAGTTCAGAAATGTTTTAATAAAACAAAGCAACTGGTTCTCTTTTGTTACTTTCTGCATGTTTATTAAAAAAAAAACGAAGAGTGAGCAAGTCTCAGAAAGCCTTTCACAGCTTGTCTGGGCATCCTTACTGCAGGGGAGGTGATGGTTCCTCCTGTGTGCTAGCAGATGTTTTCAGGGCAGCATTCAGCCAGAAGCAGCCCTTAGCCAAAATTCAGCCATCTGAGACTATTTTAAGAAGGGGCATTTTTATTTGAATGTGAAAGCTGAAAATTGCTTGGAAAACTAAAGCCAAACAGAAAACTAAGTTTAGATTACTTTTGAGGTGATGGTCGGAATACAAATAGGTTAGCAAGGGTTAAAATGAAACACAGAAATCATTTCCTTATGGCAAAAGTGTACGCAGCAAACCAAGAAAATTCCAGGTGAAGAATCAGCTTACCAGAAAACACCTAAGCAAAACATGGTACTGTATGGAAACTTACAACTAAAGCACCTAATTAATCTTACCTCTGTCCTCGTTGTGGGACTTGGCACTCCCTGTGCTTATGAATTATAAATGCAACAATGTTTACTACAGATGAATGCCTTTGGTCCAAGAAACATTAAACTGGTTGTTACTCAAAACAGACTGTTCCTTTCTTTCTTTGTGTCCTGTATATATAATGCTAAGCTAAGGCAGCTTTAAATACTCATTTGGAGAGTTTAATGTGTTATAAAAATCCACATTAAATAAAATCCCAAATGCTGCTGATAAAATGAATCTGTTAGAGGGTCTACAAGGTATTCCAGCCAGCAATGTTGGTCTCTCACATGGTACCAGCATATGTGGAGGTGTAAAACTGGCAGCAGCTTTCTCACCCAGCCTGCTAGCTCTTTATTCTTCCCTCAACTATTTTTTCTACCTTCTCCTCCAGTCCAAACACCCAGTTTGACTTCCTCACCTCAAAAACAAAAGAGGGGAAAAGAAAAGAAAGATTACAATAAACTTCAGTCCATTTCCCTGTGTGGCTCACTGCGTGGCTGCACAGATAACTCTTGGGGGGAAGGCAGGATAAATAGGACTGGGTAAGCTGTCACTGACACTGGAAGGAGCTGCTCATCAAGTCACTTTGTCACTCTAATGGCTCTTTTCAGCTCTGCAGCTAAAAGCAACCATTACAGACATTTAAGGATGGAAAGTAACTGAAATTCCCCTGCCCTTTGATGATGCTTGTTGTGCCTGGCATTAAATACAGGAGCAGATCACATCACATGCCTGCAGCCTTGCGGTATGTCTACCTGAGGGTTGAACTTTGCTGCTCTTCCTCCTCATGAGCTATCAAATGAGATTTGAGAGGCTTTAGATGTGGAATACCTGGGGGAATGATTTGGGAAAAGGTCATTTAAACTTCAGCCGCCCCTAAGTATTGGTAGAGTCCTAAAACAGTTGCTGTAAAGCTGAAGGTGGACAGGGCCCTTCCTCAAAAGAACATCCTATTTGCTTCTCACTCCTGTAGCTCCTGCCCTGAGAGCTGTCCTGAGCGCTCTACCTAATCCCCAGACCAATAGGAGGTGCGTCATGCGTCATGCCCGCAGAGGGCAAAGCATCCTGCTTTCCTTACAGCTGACGTGTGTTATGACACTCAGAAGGTCATAGAACACCAGTCCGTTGTCACACATTGGAGACATACAAGGCTGGCATATGGTAGTGGCATAAGAAAGATAAGAGAGAGCTGCACACAACTGCAAGATGTAGGGAAGCAGAAGCACTTGAAGTTGCTTTGCTCCTTTCTAGCAGCACTTGATTCATGTGGTGTGTGGCAAATTTTCCACAGATGCATTGTATTGTAGTGAAATCTCACCAAAATTTCTACTTCCTGACTAAGCCCTATAGTTCTCTTTAAATTTATAATTTCCTTCCTTAAAGCTCTTTACTGCTTGCATCTGATCCTAGTGGGGAGGTATTTTATGAGCCTTGCATGTTTGCTACACTTAAGATTTTGAAGATCTGTGAACTACTGAAACTATTTATTCCAGAATGCCTTTAGCTTAGGTTTCAAGACAATCCTTTTGTGCAATATGGAGATCATCACAAAAAGCAAGTTTATGGCTGTCTTGGACCTTGAAAAGATGTGCTAAGCAATAATAAGAATAACCCTTTTATGACCTTTCCCCATCCTACAGGCTGCTGTACAAAAAATAAAGGAATTAACATTATTTATTAGTGATGATTTTTGAACCACTGTTATCTTTTGTATAGACAGGGATATGGAAATTATGTTCTAGGTCTCAGAGCTGGAAGCAATAATGTTGATTCTGGCCCACAACAGCATCAACATTATTTTCTCTGTCTATTTCTTGCTTGCATCTACCCCACATTTCCACTGGAGGCAAATAAAAATTGGGTATTTTTCCCAAAGCGTCTGACAGGTAGTACTTTAAGGAAACTTTTATCAGTAGTCATACCTCATAACTTTGCGATAACAGCGCTAATTAAAAAAAAATATATCCAAGCATCCAAAGGGTGCTAGAAGATGACAGCTTTTAAATTGCCAGATTTCTACCATCATTTTCAAATTCTATTGCATTCAGCTATAACAAAGCATGTGCATAATCCAGCTTCTGCAAGATGCTGAATGTTGGAGCATCTATTTCTATTGCATCTTTTAAAATGTCTCACTGGAAACAAATGGGTTCTGAATAATGTTCATTGCAGAATTAAATGCTATGGTGCTGTCTTTGTTAAAAATTAACAAGAGATTATCAGTACCCAGGCTCACATTTCTATTGTTCTGAATCTATCTGTATTCATAATCTACATTACTAATAAAAGGTCCAGACAGTGGGATTAAATATTATGGAAATACAAATGTTAAACATTGTTTCCAAGTGTTTTGGCAGTAATGACTCAGAGCTAAACTGCTATCTCTAGATGTCTCCCTGCTTGTATGCTATAAACTGTGCCCTGCGGTTCTGTGTTAAAAGTCCTGCTCTCCAACCCCTCTTTTCTGCAGAAAGTGCTCAGTTCATGGATGTCCACACTGCTGGGACTGGTGAGATGTCACCTACCATGGGAGCTCCAAGGGTGTAAATGCAATGAGAAAGGAGTTTTCTTGCACGGAGTGATACTGTGGACTTTCATGTCTTTGTGTTGCTGGGGTAGCCAAGTAGTGGAAAAGCACCACTTGTGGTACGAGATGATTGTCTTGTCATCTTGGTAAATAGTGGCTCTGCAAGGGGGCTTATCTGTATAAACACATTCGGCAAAATAGGGTGTTGCTACAGATTTGTACTAAGATTTTTTTGTTTGTTTTCTTTGGGTTGGGTTGGGTTTTTTTTGTTGTTGTTGATTTTTGCTGTTGTGGGTTTTTTCCAGCTAGACACTTGTCCTTTGCTAATAGCTGCAGATTGAATGGTTTCCTCAAGTTTTACCTAAAACTAATTGCTCTGGTACTACATAAAGCACAAATCTCTTTGAACTAGTATTGCACAGTCTTTGCTATTATACTTGAATATCTCCTATTTGTGCTTAGAAGATTCTCATTTTAAGTCCAAAGTGCAACTGATTAGGTCCTAAGCATAATTGCTGTACGATTTAGCTTTCATCATCTTTCTGTGACCCACTTTTGGAGTGTGTGCCTACACTGCATTCAGAGCCATAAGTGCAATGCAGATGCACCGAACAGACCTCGAACAGAAGTGCTGAAGTGCTAAGAATAGCTTAGGTGCCTGCAATCACCTGGCTACAACAGCAGCCAGCCCAAGCCAAATGAATTTGAACCTTGAGTAGGATTTGTAGATCCTGCTGAGTAGCTGCAGTAAAGTTGGGCAGGGAAGAGCTTTCTCCTTCCATAAAGTAGAGAATTTACTTTCTAACATATCTACATCAATATGAGATGCTCATCGACACGCAGGGCGTCTTCTCACCAGTGCTGTGTGAGATAGGGGGCAATCTCTTGCCTCTGACTCAAGCACAGCAAGAGTCCTAGCTGTTGTTCTGAGCTCAGTTATTCAGCCACTTGTGCCCAGCTATTCTGAAGCAGTCTGAACTGCAATTTTTCTTCTTGCTACACTCCCTTTTTTCTTTCCTAAGGAAAAGATTTTGGTTTTGACAAATCAACACTCTTTCACAAGAGGGTTCTTCCCAAACATTCCTGAAGCTGGGCACTCTCAAACACTGTCAGTCTACATGGAAATGCAGTGTCAGGATGCTACCAACTGTGCCACAACATTAGGGTGGGATATCCCAGAGCTGGGTTCTGCCACATCTGCCATTTCACGACAGATGGAACAAAATACATAAATGATTGCCTAATTCCTGCCATAGGACTCCTACTACAGTATCTTGGTCCTGCTCTTTCAGATTCCTGTCTGTAAAATGATACTTCTCATCCTCACTGGGTTGCAGTCCAGAGCTCAAATACTGTAGTGTGAGGTAAAGGGAAAAAGGTAGCTAAACTCCTAAGGTGGATAAATATAGTAAGTAAAATCAGGACAAGAATAACCTGGTAAGTTTTCTTGAGATTGTGGCTCCCTGAGAAGATGCTTCAGCTCTAGCCCTGGATTTGTATTTCATTTAGGAAGTAATTTTACAAAGGAGGCACAATAACATGCAAAGAATCTGCTACTTTGTGAACAGCCAGTTTAGATCTATATTAATGGGTGGTTCAGAGTGTGGGAGGAAACAGAGAGCCCTGTTGGCTATGGTGTTAGAAAACAACAAACCCAAACAGAAGAAGCAACCTTTACTCCAATCCCCAGTAAAACATAGTGGAAATACTACTGTGCATGCTGGCAAATATTGCCATAAACTTCATGATGCCATGCTTAGGAGACCAAGATGCTTTGGACATGCAATGACAAGGCTGAATCAGGAGGCTCACTGCTGATATCTGATGAGCAGAGAGACTGTTGTTGCAAGGCTGCTGTTTAGCAATAGATTCCTAATTTCCAGCTCTTACCAGAATATAAGACTGGCTTTACTAGTCTAGACCTCAGGTCTATCTATGTCACTGTCCCATGTCCACCAACATCTGTCAGTAGATGTTTTGGAAAGGACATAAGAACAGGGCAAACATAATGATATTTCTTGTCACTAATCTTCTGGCTATTTCCAACTCAGAGACTTCCTGAAAGGGAAGGTCTAATACATTATATGCATAATAAACTTTTAAAAATAAATTGGTATTTCCTAACTGTTGGTAGATTTCTCTTCCGTGAGTTTATCCAGCCATTTTCAGACAAAAAAACAACAGAGAGCTTGATCAATAGCTCACTTTCAGGTTTTCATACTGAAAGAATCTGCTAAAAGTACCTTTGTTCTTCTGGAAGAGTAACTGAACTTCTAAGAGGAGAAAAGGTTTAAAAGAAGTAAAAAGTTTCCGAAGAGACAGACAGAAGACTTAGTGACATTGCATGATTTTTTTTGTTACTGCTGTTGTTTAGGATTTGGGAAAGAGGGAATAGGCAACTGAAAAAAAGAAAAAGCCACTTGTGCTCAGCTTGCACAAAAGGGGGCCAGGGCTGCACTTGGCCATGGCTGGTGCAATTCTCAGTTGGCTGAAGGACCCTGGCTCGGATGCACTTGAGCATGTAAGAGAACTGTATTGGTGCACATCTGCTGCAACTCAATGCTCTTATTATTTAGTGATTACTGGAACATAGAAAGTGAACTTCCCGTCCTTTCTTTTCTTCTGACTGCTGAATTTCTGTCCATCTGTATAATTACTTTAATAAAAATCTTAGGGTACAATGCTTTGTCCCAAGTTGATACTACAGGTTTCTCTTATTTCCTGTTCCCTGCTTACTCCTTTTGTTCATAACCTTTTAGTATTCTCATTGTAATTCATTTTCTTATTTGCATTAAAAATAGATTCTCAGTTACCATAGTGGGGAGTGATATATAAACTCAACTGAAAAGTATTGAGTTTTTACTTCCCTTAGCTTTCTGGTGTATTTTATCATTCCTTTAAGTATTTTTCAAGCAGTAAGTCTCATTTCATAATGTCCTCTCTGTTATTATAAAGCTGCCTCCAAAAGCTCCTTAGCTTGTATTAATCTCAGCAGTTGTTTTGCACTTTATGGGTGCTGTTAGCTCTTATCAAATCCCCAGAATTTTCAGTCAAATGCCCATGTAAATGCAGTGGAAAACAGAAGTAAAACAAAACTTTTGTATACTTAATAAAGATTTTATAGGAAATCTAAAAATAAAAAGATTTGTAGTAATAGTGGCACTGTCTATTGTTGTTTGTCCAATGCTTTCCATGACGAGCTCCTGTTCTCTGTTGCATATAACTTTGCCAAATGGTAACAAATGGGAATAAAAATTTCCCTGCTGGGCATCTGCACATTTAGCTGAAATTTAAGTGCATAAATAAAACAACAGTTCAGTCTCTTCCAAGAATGTGGTTAGAAAATATGTATTGTTTTGATGATGTTAATGTCTGTCTTTCATTTGGAAAGCCTAGCTGGCCTCCGTGCTGTATAGGAGGAACATGAAGCTAAGCATAGATGACTTGTATATTTTGTATCTCCAGAAAAATTAACCCGAATATGGCCAAGCTATAGACCTTTAGGAGGAACAAAAATGCAGTTAGCACATGCTTTGTAGATCTCTGCCACAGCTGTGAGCTAAATACCTTGGAGAGTCTGTCTGAGCTGGACACCATTACTTCTGCACTGTGCAATTGCAGCTCGGGGCTGCCGTGGCCTTGGGTCCTGTTTTTCCCGGCCTCTCAATGTCCGTCCCGCTTTTTCTGGCTGGTGGTAGTGAGGAGAGAGAAGCTGTTTGGTTTAAAATATGGGAAAGATCTGAGCTGGAGCTTGGGGATGTGTGAGCAATTTTGGAAAACAATGGGGGAAGGGAAGAATGGGGAAATAAGGGTGAGAAAGTGTAGGAGGCTGGGACTGGGCAAGAAGCCGAGAATGGGAAGAGATGAGGCTGGGAGGACTGGGAGAAGAGGAGGCTGAATTTGCGAAGGGCTAGGGAGGAAAACATGTGGCCACTCACACACAATCTCCTGCAAAGTCAGGGGAGCTCCATGAGAGAGGCCACAGGCTTCATACAGTTCTCAGATAGTTTTGACTCCCGCCTGTCCTCTCGAGGACAGGGCCACTGAGAAGACGACCACCTGCCAAACCATCTGCAGTGTCCTACAGACCTCTGCCACTTGGTGAGCCAGTCGGCTCCAGCCCTGGTGCTGACCCTTCCTAGTGAAGGCAAAATCAAGGGACAGGGAATCAGTATTTTCAATATTTTTGGAAAAGGAGAAATAGAGACACCTCCTCCCCTAAGCATTATTTTAGAACAATTTTTTTTTTTTGATTGCAGAATCACATATTCAAAAGGCAGGAACTTCTGGAGTTATTATAATCTCTGTGACTGTAATTTAGCTGTTGGCTCAGGCTTTATGTTACAGTCTTTGTTCATAAAAAGGAATTAATGGCTACACTGGAAACCTTTGGTTGCCTCAGGGCCAATGATTGTGATCTGATTACATTCAATATGGGCCACCAATAGTGAGCATGTATTGGTTGTCCTAAAAATTAAATTCCTGAAGCAAGAGTAATTTGTGAGAAAAGTGTATGTGAAGTAGAAAACTAAAAATAAATATGGGAATTTATTTCACCGAAGTTTACTTAGATGGAATAATGTCAAATTTCCCTCTTTGTCGAGGAGGGACTAAACATCAGTCATGATTCAGTGGCAGAAGGAAATCAGCTGTTGAAAAGACATGATTTCTATAGTGAACAAAAAAGAACAATGAGAACAATGCACATAAGTAAGGAATTATTACATGCTGAAAATAGGTACGCAAAGATTTCAGGAAAAAATCTGTGAATGACAGCCAAGGATAATATGAAAGCATTCAGGTACTAGGAACAATGATGACACTTTAGGCCCATCACTAGAAAGAGCAGGCAAAACTGCTATCAGTGATGCAGAACAGGCAGAAATATTAAAAAATATTTTCTTATTCATAATAGAACAGGGTTTGTGCTTGCATCCTAGCAGAGTCATACACAACTTTCAATGCATCAGCAATTAAAGATGCTCAGAAAACACCTTGGACTCAGAAATAAATTCCTGAAGACTTGGAAAATACAGAGTCCGTGCCAGAATTCAGAGGGTGTGAGGAGCCACTAATTATAGGCTTGTTAGCCTGACATCAGTTGTGGGCAAAACGACTCAAAAATGACACGGGGCTTCGAAGGAACTGACATCTACAAATATAATTATTACCCATCAATACAGATGAACAAAAATGGGTTATTGTAAAGTGAGCCTGTTTCCATGCTTGATGAATTTATATAGTTGGCTGATAAAAGAACTGTAATATATGTAGATTTATTAAGCATTTTGACTTCAGACTGGATGGTGTTCTGTTAAAAACATGATCACTATCCAATTTTCAGAGGTTTTATTGCAACTATGTTGCAAATGTGAGGCACACCTGGTAATTATCCTTTAAATATACCCTTGTCTTGAAGTCAGACTTCTTCACTTATCTTAAATATCTATGACCAAAGTCAGTACGTATGTGAGGCACTAGGCAATTTGGAGATGCTGTGAATGAAAGATGCAGTGTTGCTGTGAGTAAGTGCTTGGCATATGTAAAGAAGTACCTCCAACACGGCTCAGGAAAGGCATTTTATAAGTTTTCTATGTACTTTTTCCCCTCCCTGAATCCTGATTTTAACAAACTGCAGTGACGGAAATCAGGCATACTTGGCATAATATCCACACAAAGGCAGTTCACAGAGTCCTACAGGTGTGTAGAACTTTGCCCCATACAAGCCAAACCCACTTGGGGACAGGACCAAAGGCTCCTTGTGCTCCAGCACTGGTGGGCAGCACTTGCTGAGAGATGTGGAGCCATGTGACTTGTCACATAAGAGATGCTGCTACAATAGGACTTGCTGGCCTGAAGGACAACTAAGTGGCCATAGATGAAAGGTACGAGGAGCTTGCTGCTGGTTTGTGTGAGCTTGAGCTGTGTTATATATGCACAAAGAAAGATGATTTACGACTTCAGAATAAAACTTCTGAAATGGTTTATGCAACATGCCTCATTGATGTGGACTGTAATTACGGAGAGGGGAATCTCGTCAGAGTAGAAGGTATTTGCATTACAGTTGCAATCACCCTAACAATTCCCAGATTAATATATTGGAAAAATCAATTGCTCTTTGTAAGCACAGAGAATGTAGGTTGGTTTGGGGTTTTTTTTTGGGAAAAAAAAAAAAAATCAGTAAACCACCGGTCACAATTTCTGGGTTTTATTTCCATTTTTTTCCCATAAAAATAATTTCTGTCCCATACCTGTCATGCAAGGGCTTGAGTGCTTTCCCTGACAACAACTTTGCTTTGTACTTTTTCTTTTCTGCAGAGTACTAAGAACATTTATTTCACTTTGTTTGCTAGCTGTTTTCATCCTTTCTAAACAGCTCTCTAGGCTCCCATGGAAAAGATAAGGGATATACTTGCCATCTATATGCTCAAATAAATTCAGGGAAAGGTAGAAAGATCCCTGAAAGGTGTTTCTTGGGGACTTCTGCTGTTTCTTTTTAATTTATCAGAACCACTGGGGACTAGTAATCTGGATTACTGCCTGGGTGTTTTAGTAAAAACAGTGTTTTCAGTGCTATAGGTAACACATGGTAAAAACATCCCTGTTCTAACTGCTATACGAAGTGTAGGCTGTACAGGCTGCTCTGTGTTTT
>JAVJGJ010000014.1:30947095-30983861 GCA_035590215.1 Microhierax caerulescens | reverse complement strand
GGGGGAGAGCAACCCTGGGCTGGAAAGGGAAGTGGGGAAGGAGAACAGGAGAAGGAGGAGGAGGAGAAGGAGGAAGGGCGAGAGGGAGGCAGGTCCGGCGGCCCTCTCGGGTACCCCCAGCGGCCAGCCGGGCGAGGGGAAAGATGGCGACGTTGGGAGGCGAGTCGCAGCCCTTCCCCGCCGCTGCTCTGGCGGCGGCGGCGACGGCCGGGGTGGGCGGCGGCGGCGGGTCCCTGGGCTTGCAGGCGCCGCTGAACCGCGGTCTGGAGCGGGCGCTGGAGGAGGCGGCGCACTCCGGGGGGCTCAACCTGAGCGGCAGGAAGCTGAAGGAGTTCCCGCGCAGCGCCGCCGCCCTCAGCCACGACCTCTCCGATACGGTGCGGGCAGGTGAGGCCAGGCGAGGAACCGGGGGCGCGGAGGGAGGGGGCGGCCGGCGCCGGTATCCGCCTGAGGAGGCGGGGAGGGGGGGGAAGGTGGGTTTAATCGCTGGGGGACCCACCTCCCCGCCCCCTCGGGCATCCTAGTGCCCCCCACCCTCCTGCGAGGAGGACACCCGCTCCCCACCCTGCCACCCAACCTCCGTGACACAAGGCGTTCGCCCTCTCCTGGGCCCGTCCCCACACGGAAACCCAGCCTGCCGGCAGTCCTCCGCGGACCCTGTGCCTGCTTTATCTCCCCCCGCCTCGGTGTATGAGGTAGGTGTTCGCTCCCATATGGCTGGATCGCTGCGCGCTCCCCTCCAGCCCCCCTCTGCATGTGCTGAGGCAGAGCTGGCTTCCCGCCGCACGCCGGGGGAATGTGTGTGTGCGGGGCGGGGGGCGGCAGTTTTTGCTCACACCTGTCGTCCTCTCCCTCTGGGGAATGTGCTTCTCTGTGCCACCCTCCCCTGACCGCTGAGGTCTGAGGTGGCAGCCAGCCCACCTTTGGATAGCTGGGGGAGGAATGCATACGCGTGCCAGGGTGGATACTGCTCCTTCTGTCCTACTGCTTGTAGGTGGACCCAGCTGGCACGGAGGGGATGCAAGTCTGTGTGTAACCACATTAAGACACTCATGTACCCCGGGAAACGTCACCTTCTTAAATGCTGTAGGTGGAAACTTGACTGTAGGAGCACGTTTGCTCTGCAGCTAGCCCAGGGAGCATGCTTCCTTTCGCAAATGCCACTTGTTTGACGCTGGGGTTGACATCCACCCTTGTATCCTTAGAGTCATGTAGCCGTAGCTCCAGCTCTGTATGCAATGCTACCTTCCAAGGCAAATGTGAAGAGAAATCCCTGTCTTCACAGGTGCTGTACGTATTTTACAGTGGGGGACACCATCGTTACATAAATCTGCAGGGGGGACAGGCTTGACAACCCTGCAGACAGGAGTGGTGAGGGGAAGTGTATCCAGTCCGTGTTTACCTTGCCCTCACACACTCCTTCGAACGTGAAAAAAGGCACCCTCGTTTCTCACCTGAGGAGGCAGACCCTCACAAAGGGTCGTACGTATCTTGTTTCCGTGCCCCTATTTGTGCCAGGGGGTGGAACCTAATCCATTCGATACATAGCATATTCGATACATAGCATCACTAGGTTGAACAGTACAAACCCACACTAGAATAATGTATTAGTGTATTCCTAAGATCTTTAGTGTACCGCCTCCACATGCCCTTTTGTGTCCCCATTTGCCTGCTGCAGATAGTTCTGTTGTAACAGCAAAGGAGCAGACAAGTAGTAACTCGTTCTTGTCCCACAAGACAGCAGGTGCTATAGCTGCACACAAACATGTGATAACATGAACCTAAATTCTCTATTACTCCTGCACATGAGGGTATTTGCCTTCCTGTATGTGGAGACATATGTGCTGACAGCATTCTTGTATCTATCCCAGCTATAAGGAACAGAGTAATGTCTCAGACATGTAGTAGGTGTCATATGAAATTGTTATATAGCTCTGTCGCTTGTTTGCTGTTGCTGAATGGATTTCACAGCAGTCTGTATGAATGCTTATATCAATGAAAGAGAAATATGAAGGAAACTTGATGAATAAAACTACCATGAATAGGTAGCATGAATTGCTGTGCTAACCATTAATTGACTCAGTAACAGATATGAAAAGGATAAGGCATGATAGTGGAACTATATGTAGTTAGAATGACTTTCAGCTTGTGTCTGCAAGCACACTGTTCTGTCTTTTCTTTTTTAAAGCTGTAGTCTAATGAAGACATGTTGTGCTGTGAGATAAGTAGTTTGAAAATCCAAAAATTTAGCTTGTTTGACTTAATATTGATCCAAATGGCTTGAAAACAAAGTTATGTACTGGAAATAAAAGTCTTTGACAGTGATTGCATGTTAGTATTTATGTAACGTGTAAGTATGTTCTGCAAAAGCATGAGCCATGTGTTGTATATACAAGCAGTACATACTTGGTACATGCTTACTTGTTTTAGTAAATTTTGTATTCAGAGGAGAACTCAGGAAAAAAGTAAGTCTTTGCCTTCAAGCATTAATGTCCTTTTATTGGAGTTTACACAGAAGACATGCAATATGAAGTTAAATGTAGAATGAGAATTTTTTTTTTTTTTTTGTTTGGTGTGAACAACAGTGTAGGGCAGTCCTTTTTCATGTTCCCGTTTTAGGAGAGCCATGTGTTAATTTATAGTTACCTTTTTTTTTTTTTTTTTTTTGTAACAATATGTTGTAACTGTTTAATCGGAATTGTTTGCCTTGTGAGTTAAGTCCTGTGTTGATACATTTCTGAAAAATCTGTGTTGCTCTTCACTTGCTACATTACATAAGTAGAATTTATAAACAGAAGAGGCAGTTGGCTTGAGCCCAGGTTTCTGAAGCTCTCGGGGCACACTCCTGATGGGAATTCTCTCTCTTGCTTCCGCTCCATAAATGTGCATAGTATAAACACAGTGCACTCTTGTACTACTTGGACTATGTCCTTGCAATGAGTGACTTCTGCTTTTGGATTTGATGTGCTGACATGTCTCTAAAGCCCTGAAACTTTGGTGTTTGGGGTAGGAGTAGCCTTTTGCTGTTGAAACTTTTTTGCTAAAGAGGGACAATGTCACTGAAAAATACAGATGGTCCTTGGTATAGAGAAGACTAGTCTGGGGGATTGAGTTTAGAGATCTCTGAGGAGCAGGGGATTTCCACAAAACTGAAACCATATCTACATCTTGACAGCGTTTCAGCATAAGGTACTGACAGTATTTTTTGATTTAGAAAATAATGGTCTACAGGTACTCCTGAATAAAATATTGTCAAGCTTGTTTTCTGGAAATTTCTGAGTGCTTTAAGTATGTCTGAGGAAGACAGAAGTGTTAAACTTTAAATTCCCTGTTCATGCATTGATTTTTTTCTTGAAGTTAGAAGTCAGGTTTTATCTAGCAATTGATACACTTATGAAAGGGATGCACTTGGTTGCCTTTAATAGCTGGGATTGATTTGACTTTTCCAGTTCTTACTGCAGTTACATTCCATAGTAACTATAGAGGTTTAACTATACTTGTCACTTTGTATTGTTGCAGCTTCTTGGTATGCTTTTTCTTCTCTGACTTTTCTTTGCATTAGATACATCTTGCTTGTAGAGACATGGTAGGATGTTTTTTCCTCAGTCTCTGAAAGTTTATCTCAGGAGCTGAGTGACCTGGTCAGATAAACTTTCGGGCAGTATCTTTGCACACAGAAGGGAGTTTGCATGGTGTGCAGTACTGTTGGAAGAAAATAAAACCTCTACATAAAGTATCTTGAGTTTAGTCAGATGTTTTAAACCACATCAGTGTGGATGCATTGCAAAAAACATTTCAAAAATAATAAAGGCTATTCTTATCACTTTTATTATAGGCTGGGTTATGCAGAAGACAGTGGCACAGTAATCATAGTCTTAAGTAATAGTATGCAATTATATTCCTCAAAACCACTGGGAATGTGGGAAGCATGTTAGTTTATAAAAGAAGAAGAGTGAGCCCCAAAGCTGTTACCTAAATGTGTAACCATGGCTGCCTGTGTCACTTTAGCCTCTTTCTGTAGGGTTTGGCTGTATTTCTGAAGACAGATCCTCTGAACCTTTTCTGGTTAATACCAGTTTCATCCATTTCTGTTGTGTGAGTTAGGTACACAAGGAAGGATTTTGCTTCAGCTTGTGATGATGTGGAAGAGAAGCAACTATTTTTCTTTTAATCGGGTGTTAGATTGTTGGAAAATAAATAGGAATTAAAGTATTTGAATGCTAGTTTGGACAGTATGAAATTCTGGAAGGAATATGTATGTATTTTTTGTACTTTAAAATGCTCAATAGACAAAAGATCTCATATGTGCTGCTTTTTAAAATATTTATAAATGGACTGTGCTCTCCAGACAGTACTGTGCTGAAGACATCTTAGCCAGCCTGACTATCTTTGAAATAGTTTGGACTGTATAACTATGGATTTGTTTTGAAGATGGTCCAAAAATCACAGTAGCACCTGAACAGCTATCTGAGAACCTGTAGAGTTTTAGTTTTTGGGGCACTTTAGCTTGAATTTTGTCATCTAAGTGCTTCCTGTGGGATCATGTAAAGGAAAAAAAAAAAACAAAACCAAACAATTTTGCAAGTTGTCTTTCATCACAGTCAAGTCCAGGAATGCATTTGTTTGTACCCAACAGCTGGAATTCCTTTCTGTTTTGTCTTTCTGATTTTTTTTTCTTGTTTTGGGGATTTATACTGGTTCAGGTGAAAAATATTCCTTTCAGTCCTCTTTGCCAATAACAATAAAAGAAATACTCTCATTTCCTAGTTGTGTGTGTGGGTTGTTTGTTGTTTTTTTTTTTAATAAACAACTGTTTATATTAGATCACCATAATTCATTCTCACTGATTCTCTCCAACTCCTTTATTAATGTAAGTTTTCCTTTACTTCTGGGAATTCTTATAATTATAGCAGTATATGTGCAATTGGTTCCACTTATTACAAATGCAGATTGTACTGGGAAGGATGTCACAGATACAGACTAGTTTGTGCTATGGCAGCATTTTCATGAACCAAAAGTGACAACCAAATGGACTGTTCCTTAGAATTATGTTATTTTGTCACTAGGGAATAAAAGAGATTTGATATGACCCTCTCCTTTTAAGAATTCTTTCTGATAATTACTGCTTTGAATAGGTTATAATTCATCATCTTGAATTCATATTTTGATTACATTGTGGGTTTTTTGAATGAAGCTTCTTGAGAACCTTTCATTTTGCTCATTTTGTCCAAACATATGAATGAAAATAACATCTTTAATTATAAATTTGAGAAAATGAATAAAACTGTTTCTTCTTTATGTTCAGTAGTCAGGCCCTTCCTACAGCCTTCCTGTGTTTATTTGAAGATTTCTTATCCTACTTATTCTGTCTCTTACTCAAGTAATATTCTAAGTGTATTAGGAGAGGGAGAGAGGAGGAAGTATGTTTGTTTATTCTCACAAATAAATTGAATATTACCCTTTAGCCAAAACTTTTAGGGTGTAACATTTATTTTTTTTTTTAGTTTACTATATAATGTGTCTTTATATAAAGGCCAAAAAATGAAGATAAATCCATTTTGTATTCATTAGTATGTATCCAACTGTAAGTGCAGTTTCAGACTGTAACTTCATAATGTGGTCTGCCTGGACATCTCTGATTTAACATGTTCTAGTTTTTTGGGTTTTAGTGTGGTTTTTTTTTTTTTTGCTTTTTTTCCTCTGATAAGTAATGCTATGTGAAAGAGCTTTATCAAACTAAATTATTTAGAAGCATAGATATGCTTAGCAACTTGTAACTGCAGAATACCCTTTAAAGCCCTTTGGTCCTTTTTTCTTTTTCTTCCCCAAGTCTTGAGTATGTCCTTGCTTGTGTATCTTATGAACAGCAAGGTTATTGACTCCTGTTCAAAAGAGCCTGTTAAGTTCTTTTACTATATAGAGTCTAGCCAGTTGTGCTTTTGAAAGTTACCTCTTTTGTCTAATGATTTATGCCCCCGTAGCTGAAAAGCAGTCAGTGACTTTGCAGGTGCTGTTTGGCCCTTCTCAGCACAAAATAAAGCGGATTAGCTCAGAGTGCCTTTTGTTGCATGAAACAAATTAGGAGTACTCAGTGGCCTGGTTACTGTTTCAGAATGTGGCTTGAGCAGATTAATGGCTTTTCTACCACTGAGTCTGCGTGTGTGTTTGTGTCCACGTCCATCTCCTGCCCTAGTGTGGCTTGGTTGGTTTGTTTGTTGTTTTGGCTAGCTTGCTTTGTTTGTAGAGAAGCTTCAAAACTAATGCAAGGGCTAAGAGATAGGAGAGATGATAGCCTGGAAATCACATGATAGGAGGGAGAGTGAAACCTCTCAGTTTCAGCAGGAGTAAGCTCAGCTGTTTATTGAACTCTTACCCTTAAAGTTAACTTCTAATTTAGGGTGGCTGTTTAAAAAGACAGCTCTGCCTAGAATTGCCAAATCCATGTTTGGCCATGCTGTGCATGTAAGTGGATGAAAACTGATTGCTTTTTAGAAATCTTGTCGCTTTGTGTGCTCTTGACTCATCTGCCTTGGAAAAGACTGAATCAGAGCTTCAAAAGTGCTGTTACAGTAGCGAAGGTCCTACAGGTTCCTTTTCAAATGCTTCTAGCCAAGCAACTTTGTTTTGAAGATCCCCTCGCATGTGATTGCAGGCCTTGTGAGAGGTAGAAGCCAAATATCCCTACATGGTTTGTGAGCCTCCTGTTCTTCCTTTCCCCAGTCAGTCTGCTTCTTTTGTGTCCTTGGCATAAAAGACATCTTGGTTTAGAGATCTGTAAAACGGGAGAGACAGTGTGATTCTTAATACAGTTACTGTATGTAGAGTTTTGAAAACACTAAATACTTCTGTGAGGGGAAAAGACCAGGGTAGAATTGACTTTGGCAAAGCAGAATGATTATTTGCCCAGTAGAACTGTGCCCTAGAAGAGGAAGAGGGCAAGTGCCAATGTAATATAGGTTTGAACAAGAAAATGTATAGAAAGAAGACGCTATTTTTAGGCAGAAGTTTCATACAAAGTGAGTGAAAATTTTGAAATGGTGGAAATGAAAGAAGGGAAATGATTATAAGAGGGAGGTGAACTGTATGTTCTTGATTGAGTGTAATGGCTGGGATACTTTTCTGTTACCTGTAAAACTGGATTTCTTGAGCAGTTACATTAATAGTGTTTAGAATTTTGTGAACAGACAATTAGATAAACATGGAGAAAATTATTTGACTTTAATATACATGACATTTACAGGTTTTATGATACAAAAAATAGTTTAAAATTCATACTTTAAGAGATTAACTGTTGAATTTGTTTGGGAAGCTTAGCATCCATTTGCTTGCAGAAGGAAGAGTCAGTGACTTTTTTGCTGCTTGCAGGGTTGCAAGAGCAACCAGGGTGTAGGGACTGGTATTTTGCATATCAGAATGACCATCCGAGGAAGAAGTAACTTCCCCAGGCCACAGACTGTTTATTCTGCCTGCTGTGTTCTTGATGGCTCTATTAGTAAGCACCTACTAGATTTGTGAACATTCCCAAGCTGGTTAGATTCCTAATTCACAATTAAAATAAATATGATTTAAATAATTTAAATGGCACTTCTGAAACCAGAGACATATCCTTAGCATTTTCTACTGAGACCAGAATTAAGAGAATAGCACACCTGGGTTTTATTCTGCCCTGTGTAAAACAAAGAGCCATAAATGTTATCACCATATTCAGCATGCAGATCACTGTCAGAAATGGAAATGGATGTTATGTCTTTGTTGACTGAATTTTACAAGGTATAATACAGCCATCAGAGTAGGTCTGTGGAAAAGTACCGGTGCCAAAGAGTTAAGCTTCTGGAGGAATTATTTTCTGATAAATTTATGGGTAGATGCATCTTGTGGGAGGAGTTCAGTTGGAATTTCTAGTGCTTCTCCCCAGCTTCTTTCCCCTAAGGGTGTCTTGCTGGCCAGCTTGCCTTTTTATCCCTTTCTTTCCTTGTATGGTACAGAACACCATAATATTTGTAAACCTTCAAACTACTTAAAAATAGAAATAACAATAACAGTCTTTTGTCCTTCTATCCCACTCTGCAGGAGAAATTTTAATTGAAAAAAAATTTCAAAACTTGTGAGACTATGATCTTGGCAGAGCCAAATGAGTTTGCATTTAGTTTGGAGCCTGAGGTTTGCACTCACTTTTGAAGCTGTATGAAATGTTTCATGTTCAGCTGAGCTTGTGGGAATTCTGACTTCTTTAGTTAAAATGTAGCTGTAATTTTGTGATGCCAATGTGAGGTAACTTTTCTAGGTATGGTTCAAGAAGTTACTGAAAGTAGCTGGAGGTTTTGAATTTCAGAATAGAGTTCTTGAATTGACCTTTATCAGAATCAGTACAAAACAGCTGAGCCACCATCTTAGTGATGACCTGTGCTGCTGAATGGATAAGGTTTTTATGTTGGTTTTCTCAGCTGAGTGACTTTATTCTTTGGTACCTTGCACTAATTGTAATGTTGAGTCTAGAGGATGTGAACTTGTACAAGTGGTTTTCTTTTTCTTGGTTTGGAATACTTCTTGTAGAATGGAGGAAATTATTTGTACTGAACAAATAGGAAAATATGGCAGGAGATACTTGTTCTCTGTTACTTTTTCTGATTTCAATAGATTAATTTATTGAAATACACCAACTACTTGCATATATAAATTGCTAATGTTTTAAAAATTATAAATTTTATGTCTCCCTATAATTGTTTCTGCACTTTTCTTGATAATCCTTCTTTTTTGAAGCGGATGTTGCCATTCAAGGTAGACTTGAAACACTTACTTTAGAATCAGAACTTTCATTTCTTTCCAGATTTATTTCTTTCCAAAACTGCAGTGCTGTAAAATGCAAAATTGGTAACAGATTTAATTTTTTTTTTTTTTTATTTAACCTTGTAGGCTAGTGTTTTCTACTAATGCAACCCTATAAATAGTTCTTTCTGTTAGAAGGAGATATTGCTGGGACAGCTAGAATTAATATGTGGGTGAAGGATTTAAGGTAAATATTATTTTTTTTTAATTAAAGAAACTAAATTCAGCAAAACCCATCTTGGAAGTGTATTTAAGCATGTCATGTGCCTTGCTTTCTTTATGCCGTAAATTATAATACAAAGTGGTATGTTTCAGAAACTAGACAAGTAACTACAAATGACAATTTCACTTTGATTTACCATGTGTATACAGATATGCTAGGGTTTTTTAGCATCTGAATTCTGCATCTTTGTTTATTTGCAGTGACATCACTCCTTTGTAGCACTACATTAGACAGGCAAAAAGTAAAAATGAAAAAAAATGAGATGAGAAATAAAACCCCCTCCACATTTAAATGTGAAAAGCATGAATGAGAAGTTTGATCTGTTGTTTGGTGAACAGCTTCTTAAAATATGTGTGCAAAGATAAATCGGTCATCACTGGAACTGATGGAGAAGTTTTGGAAAATGGGCAAGAAATGAGGTAGGAAAAGAAAACTGAATCAGAGATTAATCCAAGGAAAGAAGTTGAACAAAACACTTGAACACACTTGAATGAGGCTTACAGGAAGTGAGGCAAGATACCAAAAATACAAGCACAACAATTTGTGTATAGTAAAGATAGTGAAATTGCTGTCATGGTAAGCAAAGTTATTCTTAAAATGACTTTGGTTTTTTATTGTTTGAATTTTAACTGTTTATAAATCTAGTGACGGGAGAAGTAGGGGGTAGAGCTATTGAATACTCAACAGTATACATAGCATTGCCATTGTTACATTGCTGTGTTGTGAGAATAGTAAGGCCTAGCTGAATTCATTCAATACAGTGTTTTTAAGGCACAGCAAGTGTAACAACAACAAAGCTGCCTGTTTATTCAGTGGGGAAGGAGGAAGAACGTAGTGTCCTTTATGTTATTACAAAATACAGGTAGTGATGAAGATTTCTGGGATGGGATTTCTGGTCAAAGATGAAAGGAGCTTCTCAGCCATCAGGGGCAGGGCAAAGATGCCCTGGTCATTAAACAGCAGCTGTGATTAAGGTTAAGGGAAGAAACTTAAACCCAGGTTTCACATGCCTGTTGTATGTTACATTGCTAGGGTTTATTTTTAATTTCTTTTTGGAGTTCATCCTAGTTCAAGAAAACTGCCTTTTGCCTTGTACTATGTACATTGTTGTTTCCCTACTCAGTAAGTTTTGCCTGCGATCCCTGTTCCAAGATTTGAATTTCATTCTGGCTGAATGCCTACACTTTGCCTGTGTTTCATTTACCAGCCAGTTCAGATCGCTTTCTGTTAGTGACTTGGTTTTTTTCCTCACTTGCACACATCCTGTCACTTGCAAGTTTTACCAGACAAGTATTTTCCCCTGCTTAGTAGTGTTTTTGAAGAAAGGTGTATGACCAAGAATTTATGAGGTCTGTCTAAAATGTTTTGTGTTTCTGTACTTTGTCTTCTTTTAAGACCTATCAGTACTGGTACCTAATTTGTATACAACATCAACATACTTTATCATTGCATGTAGTTCTTGATTTTTGGTTTTTTTAATCTCTCATGAGTGGATGATGTAGTTTCTTAGTCAAAATGTGCAGAAACTAATAGTGCTTTACTGAACTATAGCTGTATTATAATGGTTGTTTCCATTAATTATCTGAACTTTCAAATTTGATGGAAAACTATCATGTCATTTTGACAATGTGTAGTTTCATCCATTATTTTTCTGAGACGTTTTGGGGGAGGGAGGGGGGAGTGAAAGTGGCTGCTGAGTCTGAAGTTGCTTGTTTTCCTTTAAAAAACTGCTGCTTTTTGTTGGTTTTTTATGTGCTTACTCAAAGTCAACATGAAAAGTAAAGATGATCTATGGCTAACTCTTCAAAGAAAATCTTTGATGCAAGTGGTATGAATCTTAAGATTTGAATGAAAAGATAAGCTAATACAAAATATGCAGTAACAAATTTGTTAAGATGTTTGTAAGGGAATTTAGACATAAGACAAGTATTCTCTTGGTATATTTTTTTGTGTCATGGTATTGCAGCTTTTACTCTCTATGTTAAAGTGTGCTGTAACTTTGATATTCAGCCAACCAATCGGGAACTTAGGGTAGAGGAAGTAGTCTTTTGAATGTCTTGTATTTTTATTAATTTAAAAGCCTTTAATGTAAATATATTGAGTGTTAATATAATGACTTCAAGAGCTGATTTCTAGTTTTAGTTGGTCCTAGCATAGACCCTGTTCTGTGTTTCTGTTAAAAATTATGTTGCAAACTTTGCTCTCACTGAGAAGTGAGTTATTTTATTGTTCTATAATGATGCTGGTTATCCCTGGTTTTACTGATTAGAAAACTGAGGGACAGAAATTTTGAATGGCTTAATCCAGATCTCAGAACAGATCAAGGACAAAGTTGTGAAAGGAACCCAGGTTTGGTTCTCTGGCTTTTAGTTTTAAGTCTCAATCAAGACAATGTAAGAGATCTTGAAGAGTGAATGCTGAGGCATTTGGATTGAAGCTTTGTTCTGGAGGTGTTGAGATAGCTTCACAGTTTATGCTTTTACTTTCATTATGGTCTGAAGTTGTGGAAGCAATTTTAAAGGTATTAACATAATGCAAAAATGAAGACCTCACTTTATAGTAGCATCTGGCACAGCAGCATGATAGTATGATTCAGAAATATTCAGTCTCTAAAAGAATATCACTACAGATTTGCCATCAGTTAAGAATCAGCTAATATGAAAGAGTATTAACTTTACAAAAACCCCGGTATTTTGGCAAGAAGCGCTGTACTCCTCCTGTCAGTTTTCATATCTTTGTACATTTGGCTTCCTAGAGAACTGAAAAGGTTATTTTTGGCCTAGTGCCCGAGGCTAAAAATGGCTTCTGGAATCTTATAGCTCAGTTTGGTGTTGAACAGTTCTGTGCGGTAGTAACATAACTGCAGTAATTGGTAGTCTTACTGAAGCATTTTAGTCATGCAGTTAAATGTTAAGCTGTGGGAGATGTGGCCATGTGATCCCTCCAACATCCAGTTTATCAGAAAAAATTAAGCCGTGTTTATCTATGAAGCAGTGGTAGCCTGGAAAAAAAGAGGCTTTTCCACAAGTACTTGTTAAAGGGAAGTAAGAATGAGTGTAAGGCTTAGCCTGTAAGTTCCTTACACTTACAGGGAAAAGCTCTGAAATGAAGAAATAAATCATGGTATTGCTATGGGAATAGTAAAGCACAAGTGTTGCAGTTGAGACTATACATGTGGGGAATAGAATGAGTCTGTGAAACTTCCTTATGTTTCTAGCCAGTATAGTAGGATTTACCATTCAAAGTATATATCTCTATATATAGAAAAATAACAAAACCCAACCCAAACACCACCCCCTTCTATGTGTGAATGTGTGCTTATAATAAATGTAGGCTCCTGAATGATTTCTGAATAGTTACATGACCAGGAGTTTGGAAGCGTCAGGACAATAGTGAGAGGCTAACTATTTAAATCTGAAAAATCTTACACCAGTAAAAGGTCTGAAAAGGAATACACTTATGAAAAGGCTAGATACTGCTTCCCTCGACATCCCTCTCAGGTTTGTTAGCTTTCTCCCAAAGTATTTATTCAAACAAGTGGGAATATCACATGGTGTTGCAGGACTTTTGCAGGTGCTTTTCTGACTAGAATCTGTATAAAAATGCAATTATATTGGGTGAAGTCAGCATGGACAAATTCTACATGAGAATCTGTGTCGCTTTAGACATAGCTCATCAACATCCATAAAATGCTCATTCTAAAATCTCCTAAGAAATCAGTATTGGCTTTTTGTGTTCTGAATTTGCACTGTAAGCATTTGTTTATACAGTAGTCTGGAAATATGGCCAAAATAAGATGAGTTCTGATAAACCTTGTTTTCATACAAATTTGAGATGGCTAGATAAGTTAATGAGTCTGCAAAGACTATTCTGTATCGGTGCTAATGTTTGAGAGCTACCTGCCTCCAAAATTGCTGTTTCTAAAACACAAATGTTTTTGTTCTAAATTATTTATGAAAAAGAATTATTCCAGATCAGCTTCTGTAGGATACCTGTGCACAGTCTGCAGAAAGGTTGACTTTTGCTTACCGGAACTTTGTCAGTTGTCCTAAATACAACTCTCATTTCATGTTTTGATGGAAACAGCTTAGACTACTTAGCCATTTCTTGCTTACAACCTCTAACCTAATAGTTTTATAGAATTTTTGCTAATTTTAAAAATTATTTTTGATACTTATTGAAGACAAATCACCTTCTCAGTTAACAGTATTTGAAGGAATTGGATGGTCTAAAAGTTTTCCTTGTCTCTAACAAAAGCGTCTTATTTTTCAATGTTCTCATCATAGGGAAGTAGAAATACTTGCAGTTAGGAGGTATTCTGCTTATAACTGAATCATCTTGGGAAAAGCCAGGTATCTTTTCTGCTCAGTCTCAGTGCATTTAAATTGTCATCGTGTGTGTCTTAATGTATTAAATGCATTATATTAAAAAAAAAAGTTTCACCTGCTCTACTTTACGCATGATACAGTTCTACTTTTTCATATGTTTTAAAATCCTTCCTTGATGCATAAAATAGGTATAGCCTGAGGAGAGGCCAATCAAGATGTGTGAAAAGTTGAGACATAGGGAGAAATATATTACTTTATTGGCAATTATTATGATTAAGTTATTAATTTAAGGTTATGTGAACATAACCACTATATGTCTTTCCTGTGGAACAGTATAATTAAATCCATGGGAAGCAGTCTTACAAAAAGGAAAATGGTAGAGAGCAATAAGCTGTTAAGTTTTTTTTTTTCTGAATTTATAGAAGCTGCCTTTTAGATAATTTTTTGTGGTATTTCAAGAATATTTAGTCACTTCTGTTGTTCTTTACCAGATGTATCTCACCTTATTTCATGCTGCTGTTTTCATTCTGGGGCTAGTGGACTATACTTGTTGAAGCATGGAATAATTGATATGACTTAATACTGAGAGACTTTTATGTTGATAGTTTGACCGTCTGCCTCATAGTGGCCATGAATTTCCCTGACTGAGTCTTTGTATCTAGGTTAGAAATTTACGGCTCATGTATACTATCTCAATTTTAAAGTACACCAGTGACAATAGTATGATTAATCATACATTTCCTTTGGAAATAAATAAAAGAAACTACATACACTATTTTGTATTTTAGCTTTGACTTTTCGTCATTTGTTTTGTTCTTTAACTACCAGATCAACTAATCCGCTGCATCAGACATTCACTCTTCTGCAATTGTTTGTAAATTAATTTTTACCTTTATTAAACTAAAAGCTTTGATTAATGAGGAGTAATTCCTCTTACTCTAATTTAAGATGCTACTGCAGTTGTCCATTTAGCTTGCTACCATAAGGTATTGCCCATCTAACTAGAGTGATGAGACTAAATGGTGATGAAGGTGGATTTAAGCTGCTCTTTTTTTCAAAATTCAAGTTCTGAATTGCAGTCTTGAGTAGCTGGCACATGATTCCACCTGCTGCCCCTGTTCTAGGGAAGGTAACTGCCAACCAAGGCATGGATGGCAAAGTGGAGGCTGCTAGTATCTTACATTACTGTAGTGAATGTTGCAAATGCTTGTGGGTCAGTCCTAAACAGATGAACCTTTGGTGTTCTGCTGTGAAATATGATTTCAGATCCCAAATCTTGTAATTTTGTGAAACCCTATAGGTTTTTTGGGTGCTTTAACCTTTTTATTGTCTTTCACTTAGTTATTAACTCAACAGCTGAACACAGCAGTTTGTGAGGTGCTTTGCAAATATTGTCAGTTGGGTAATGTGCATTCAGCTTATTTATCAGTAGTTGCTGTTAATGCACCCAACTTTTATGATAGTAATTTGTGCCTTAGAGTTGGTGGGAGCTTGTGTTTATTGCTCCAAGCTTACGCTATCACTTCCCAAGGCTATGATTGCATTCTTCTATGTTGTATTTTTAAGTTTTCATATGACACAGGGTTAAATACGAGCTTAATTGTTTCTAACCTGCAATGTGCTCCAGACCCTACTGTATCTATAACTTGGTCTTGCTGTTACTTATAGCACCATTAACATCTGTCACTTGCAGATTTTATCAGCAATGGCTTTATGTTCTAGGGGGGAAAGTCTCAAAAGTTTTGACTGATGTTGGGTTGTGAAGAAATATATCTAAAACTTCTCATACGAGATGCTTAATGATCTCCTTGTGGATGTTGTTCAGCTTCTCTGAGTAGCTGTCAGATTAACAGTCTACAATCAAATAAAAACAACTGTTATTCTGGTATAAACAAATCAAAAAGACTCTTCTGGTAGACAGTATGTTCGCATGGGACCACAGATATGATTTGTTTCAGTAGCATACAGGTTTTAGCTTCTGACTTTTTTAAAAAAAAGATATCAAAGTGATGATGATGATGTTTTTTTCCTTGCAATAGTTTTACACTGTTTCCTTGGTGTTTTGCTATATGAATTTAAGGACATAAAAATGAATGTTATTTCAAATGTTGAATGTTATAAATTAGAGGGAAAAGTTGCTTTTTAATTAAAAATTCCTCCTTGAATATTTGTTCTAGAATGGATTGCTTGACAATTCCGTTTATAGAAACAGGATGTTTTGATTTTATGAAATGTGGATTTCTTGGGAACGCATTTTGAGAAACTTTGTCTGCCTCCACCCTTGGTGGAATGTAGATGACATCAGATTTTTTTATGTACTGGTGCTACAGCCAGTACATAAAGACCAGCTTTAGAAGTGTCAGTGACATAAAAGGAATTGCATGCTAAGCAGTCTTACTATTTAATGTGAATTGGTGGTATGATGTCCAGGTGATCATACCTAAGGCAATAATAGACTAGTAGGTGGTTTGGATTTTTACCTATACCATTTTAAATATTCTAAATGATTGCAGCGTAGGTTCCACTTTAGATCATTTTGTGATTTTTTTTCTTAAACATACCCCATCAGTTGCTTTTCTTGGATGGCAAAGCTGTGTTGTTCATTTATTTTGGATGTCTTATCTGTGGTTTTCTCTCACTTGTGATAATTTTGGTTCAACTGGCATTTGATTTAGCGTTAACTTTTCCCTTTGGGAACTTTGGTTAAGATTTAATTACAGCTTCATAAAACCAGCTTCTTTAAACAGAATATTTGTTTGTAAATAAAAAGGCAAGTATCAGTTAAAATAGGTGGTTATTTAATAGAAGCCTTATTTTAAATTTGTATCTAAATTTTATGGTAATGTAGGATAACTCAGGATGGAAGGACCCCTGGCAGTCACTTAGGCTAACCACTTGTGCAAACCTGGGTCAAGTATGAACTCATT
Source organism: Microhierax caerulescens (assembly GCA_035590215.1). NCBI lineage: Eukaryota > Metazoa > Chordata > Aves > Falconiformes > Falconidae > Microhierax > Microhierax caerulescens. Next base: position 30,967,557 of record JAVJGJ010000014.1, on the reverse strand, counting down.
CAATCTGTTCTTGCCAGCTGAAACATATTTCATTTAGCTGAGGCATTCCGAAGTATCTTGAACTCCCAAGTATTCCTCTCTTGAATTTCCAACATCATCTTCGTGAAAAAATACCCAAGGTGATTAAATGTTTTTTACAATCTTACTTTGCATCTATGCAAAATAACTCAGACACCCTTTGTCTGCTGACATATTAACCCATAAACCTACTTGTAGAGTTTTTCTCCAGTTGTGTATTGACAAATTCTGACATACCTTGTATCTATTACCAAATGCAAACTGTCATTGTTAGTCAGTCTAGGGAATACTGGAGAAAGAACTTAGGTTAACACATTGTGGAAATGCTTTTACAACACTTCAAACCAGAATGTGATGGTCTTAGTTATTGCTTTAAACCCTATTCTGGGTACATTGTGGTTTCTTAACTTGAAAGACATTCACGAGGAACTTGTAGCACTGAAGACTGAAATGCATGGTAAGAATATTAGGAGGCACAGTTTTGTTTAGGTTGAGATATGTGTGGGGTTTTTTTCTTCTCTAAGTTTTGATGGCAACTGTGGAATACCTGTGTTTAAAAGTATTAAACTGTTTAAGTTGCATGGCAGTAAATTTTACTTATTTGTTCTGTGTTAACCTTAGTAGGCAGCTAAGCCCCACAAAGCTTCTCATTCACTCCTTTCTCGTGGGATGGAGAAGAGAATCAGAAGGATAAAAGTGTGAAAACTTATGGGTTGAGATAAAGACAATTTAATAGGTAAAGAAAAAGCTGCACATGCAAGTGAAGCAAAATAAGTTGTGGGTTTTTTTTTAAACAATTTGGTATGCAAATGCAGGTAGGGTGAAAGGTAAGCATAACTGGAGTTATTGACAAAATCCCTTCTGACTGATTTATGTGGGGTCTTGCCTGTCTGGAATTTCTGAAACAAATGATACTTTATAGGACTAGGTTATAGTAGTGTAAGGTAGCTTACTGTTGTCTTTTATCTTCATAAACCTCAGCACAGGTTTATTCAACTTATATTCCTGGCAAGGTCTCCTGTCATGCTGCTGTATTTAGCCTGATGACTGCATCTGGGTTCAGTTAGTTCAAAAGGAGTTTCAGTACTTTTCAGTATAAATATGTGACTTCGCAATTACAGCTGTTGAAAGATAGTTATTCTTGCTCACTAGCTGGTATGTATGGTCTTACATGTTAAACCTTGGTTTTATTTTTTTTAGACTGTCTTAGGAAAACTGTAGTGCTATGTTGGCAGTAATGTAAATAATAAAATGTTAGGAGAATTTGTTCTTATATTCCAGTATCTGAATGTTTAGTTTACAGCCTACTCTACTGCATTTATACAGTCCAGTAGCACGTAAGTATTTCCTTAGGAGATTGCTCTATGTTCCTTAATTTTCATTTGAAATGTTTGTCAGTGTACTTAGCAGTAAATCAAATAGAGGAAATCAGTCTTTAAATAATACCATTTGACTGCATCATCTGAAATGTTTTTAGAGACTTTCCACTGGATTTCCAGTGTGGTAATAGGTAGTTTTTAGACTTTTTTTTTTTTTTTTTTTTTGGAAGCTTTGGCTCTTACTCTTTCGTAAAACTACCATGTAAGCGCTGAACTACAGATACTCCAAATTAGTAAAGTGCAGTCAAAATGTCTAGAGGTGTAAGTTATGTAGCATGAATCTGTTGTTTTAGTAGTTAACTTGGAATGGCAGAATGAATACATCTGTACTGTATGTAAGAGTAAGATAGCAAGGCTGTATTTCAGCATACCTGCTGGGAATTCACTCCCCCTTTTGCTTTAACCACAGTTTTTACAGTAATGAAACTTGTTAATTTGCAGAAGACTTGCATCTTCATGCAAATAGCTACTGGCCTCCCACTGACACTAAGGAAAAATGGGGGGAACAGAAGATTGATCCCACCTTCTCTTTTTGCAGAAAAACAAATTCTGATGTGCAACCCCTTGAAAAGGGGTTTCTCTGAAACTTTGCTTTGTTTTTCAGTTGTGTAATAAAGTGGATCTAATTTGGAATGGTTATTTAATAAAGTTTATGAAAATGAATGTATGTACCTTGTTTTCATCAGTTCTGTTTTCAATGGCCTGTGTTACTTGGAAGGGAAACTTGAAAAAGCAGTTTTTAATACCAAACAGTAACTTTCGGCTCCTAAGGGAAGGGTATTGCATTGCACACTTAAATGACTTCTTACTTGTGACTGGATCTATTCATTTATGACTGTGTGGAAAAATATTTTGTTATTTCTATGTACCTTTTTTGTATGGAGAGAGCCAAGTGATCTGTAATTGCCTACCTTGTATCCTGCTTCATGCAGGAGATAAATATGAAAATGAACTAATTCAAGTTAACAAAATAAATACAAATAGACCATGTGGGATACCACAGTCCCAGTATCTCTCTGACCAGTGATTTACAGTACTACATACTTCTAGCAAATGGCAAGAGTCATTGTGTAATGATATTTCCCAGAATGCTAATTTGAATTTCAGAGTAAATTAATTTGCTTGTTTGTGCTTGTGGGTTTGGTTTTTTTATTATTATAGTGAAAGCTTACTTTGCAAGGGCTAGTGGACTCAAAATTTCTGAAGGTTACCAGATCAATATTCCTTGTTTTGTTGAGACTATCTGACCAATGTATGTGTTTCATATTTGCTTGTAAGACTTTGAGGAAAACTTAATTTATACATCACTTTTTATCCTTGTTTGGGGTGTGTGTATCTTATACTCAAGTATTGGCCTCTACAGCCTTTGTAGTGTATATGGTAGGGTACTTACTTGCCAGATAAGGCCACCGTTAAGCGATGAGAATGTATTTCCTTAACAAACTATTCCCTGGGGTAACTATTCCCATAAAAACCCATTTGGTTTCAGTTTCATAATTATATGCAGGAAAAATATTTCAAATTATACTGGCTGTTGAAATTACTGCTTACCAGAGTTTTGTATAAAACAGTTTCTAAACCAAGGTTGTATTTGAATAAAGAACTACCTCAGTCATTGTGCATTGTATTCTCTTGTTTGCAGGGGTGTGCAAGCACATGTCCATAGATATGTGAGAGAATTATGTACACGCACACACACACTTCAGGCATATGGACTTAAAATCTGGATTTTCATTTTCTTGTAGATGGGAGAAAAAAAGGCACCTTTTTATGTCCATAATTTGAAAATTAAAAGTCTTTCTGATGTAATCATGGGAGCCTTTCAGGTGATTTACGCAGAATTTATTCAAGGAAGTTATGTATTTCATTCTGAACTTGGTTGCTACTCAGAATACATCCTTATGGAAAGCATTACTTTTACAGTAGTTTCTGTGTGGTCACACTTTAATGTGTTTAGGTGGTAATGTAGGGTTAACTATTTTATTACATAGGTATGTATGTCATATAGTAATATTATCTAAAGTATGCAGCTGACTGCCTATTTAAGTACCTATTCTCTGTTTTTACAGAAAAAATAAATACCAGCAGAGTATGAGCACCTCAAAATTCTACCCTAATCCTTTTTTATTTTGTTTGCGACCTTGTGCAATTGTTTTTATAAGTATGTCTGGTTACAGTTTAGCAAGAAAAAAATATATTTTGCTTTTCACTTACGATTTCTGTAGCTATTGCCATGTAAATTTTAATGTTGTGTGTATCATTATTTTCAAGATTGTTTAGGGTCTGAGAGGAGTTACTTGTCTTATGTATGCCAAGGTATTTATGACTATCTTATCATCTTTTTTCTGTTTTCTTTTTGATATTACCATAAAATTTTGCCTTTCATAGGCAAAGGAAATGTCTTTGTACTTCAGATACTAAGAAATACTAAAAGTCAGTATTTTAAGTGGACTTAATATAGTTGAGTTTTTTTAATGCGTATAAACACTAATGAAAAAAAGTTGTGCCTTCTCTGGGCTGCTTTTTGTATCATTATTGTGTTTCTTATAACAATCAGTCTCTGGCCACTAACTCTTCCTCTTAGATCTCAGTGGATTACTGCTGCTATGTTACTTGAAGCAAGATGTGTTAATCCCTTATTCAAGGTTTATATCTATGAATCCTATAGAAAAACTGCTTAGAAACTGAAGCAGTTTTGTCATCTGTTAAATTTCAAGTCTAACAGAGATAGCTTTTACTGGGGTTTTTTGTGTTTTTTTTTTCTTCTTGTTTCTTTATGCATTAAACCCTGAGGCAGGTGTAATGGATGAAATTAACAGTGAAAGTTTTGTTACACAATTATTAGTAGGACTGTATCATTTAAAGAGATTTGTTCATGTATACATTGGCAATTAGCACAATTTGTAAGATTAGATCTTGAAAGCAGAGTAGTTGGTGCTGGGCTCCAATCATGTTACTGTTACACATTTAAAGGGATTTTATTTTTGACTCATTCTGATCTCATAGACTGACTGCCATTTTAGGAGTGTATTTTCAAATTTTGTTGCTTCTAAAAGTTGATTTGTTCTCTGCTGTCCATTATAGCATGGTAAATGGTGATAGAAAGAAGACTTGACCTTTGGATTCTTGATCTGAACTAAAATGCTGCTATAGACATACTCAGTGTGTTTTCAACAGTCTGTTGTTTTTTTTTTTCCTGACACTAGTTAGAATATAACAGGAGGATGCCTATAAAAGATGCTATGTTCAAAGTATCATGTCAAGCATACAAAAAAAATCACTTCCCATTCTGTTGAAATAAGAAATTAGTGTTTCTGTCAGGGCTTTGAAGGAGAGAAAGCCTAGAGTAACTCTAATCTTATATTGCATTTTGAAAGATGACTGGATCTAATGCTTGTCGAGCTGCACTTAAGTACCTTACATTTAGACATTGCCCAAATTTTGGTTTAATAACTAGTACTGTTTAGGGTGACTTTCTCTCCTTGTTGTATGTAAATAGAGGGGTAATAAAGTAAGTTTTTTTTTCCAGTTCAGAAGACTTTAAGGCTGACCTTGTTTTGACAGTTGACAGGATAACATAAATTAACATTTACTTAATGTGATTCCCAAAATACTGTATTAACTAGAACAGAGACTTTGGTTTTATTTTTTAATATAAATTGGACATAAGCAAAAAGTTAATTTACCTTAGCAAAATTATTATGCAAAATTAAACTGTATCATAATCACCTTTTTTAAAGGTAATATTTGGAGCATAGCTGTTGCTTTAAAAAGACACATATAGTTTTAATTGTTGTAATTTTAGAGGGATCAATTTTTGTTCTGATGCTATGTGGAAATCTGCATTACCTGATACGTTAATTAATGCCTCCTTTTAGTGTAGCTGTGCCTCCTTTTTTAGGTGATGTCATAAAAGCTCAGCTGCAGCCCTACTGAAGAGCACAGAGAGGTAGTGCAAGAGGGGGAGCCCAAATAATTCCCTGCTCCGGCTACTACAGGCCTTTCAAAGGCCCATCTCCAGAAGCCCAGAGGAGCACAGAGACACAAAAGCAGGAAAGGAACACAGGTGAAGGACTTAGAGGAAGAGATGATCTCCCTGGATGCCTCAGCCTGATTATCCAGGTGTGAGACCCATCAGGATGAATCAAAGCTGGAGCATCTTTTAGACCAAGAGGGGTCTTGCCTTGGGAAATGGGCCACACTGTGGGCTGCAGGGGAACAGCATTCTGGGATTGCACAGGATTTATTATGGTGTGCTTTGGAGGTGAACCAGAGATGGAGAGAAGGAATGATTTAAATGATTTGAGGAGGAACATGTATGGGAACATAGGGGTATTTAGGGCATAAAAAAGGCCAGTGCACATGGCCTCAGGGCCTCTTATGTCCAGATGCCAGCAACTGGGGAGACCTGAGTGTCTGAACTCTGCTGGAGGGATCCACATCGTGCATACATATGTGTATGTGTGTATATATTTTTTTTTTCTCAGTAGCAGGCTTTCGTCCTGTTCAGTCAGAATGTGAGCAGGGTGAGGCTGTTGGTACTGCCTGTGACTGTGAGTGCTCTATGTGTATGTCGTTGTTATCTGTGTGGCCAGTTGTGCATGTATGTATATGCGTGCTTCGTGTGCATCTGCCTACTGGGAATATGTTTTCCACCTGGCTGTTGGTTGGCCCTGGAGGCATGGAGCTGCAGTAGTTTATCTTCTCTCAGGCTCTCTTCCCCTATATACCTTTTCATTATGGTAGGTATACTGGTTTTGATGTTTCAATATTGATATATTTTTAAGGTATCTTAATATGGAAATTGGAGAATATTATTACAGATCCAAAGTATTTGATAGGTCATCTTCTATATTAGTGTTTAGTTTAAAAAAACAAGTCTTCTGCAGGAATTGAGTGAAAACAGTGCCTTGCATAGAAACCCAACACTTGTAGTATAAAAGTTTAGGCATGGGTGAATGTCTTGACATGGGAAATTACCCACTGTGAAGCGACTTTGATTTTGCTAACTTTTTACGCATTCAATTTAAAGTGATTGATTTTATTAAAAAAAAAAAAAAATGTTGAGTCTTCAGTAGTACAACACTGTTCAGCAAGCAGGAAACATGAGAATGTGTTTTAAAGCATGAGAAAAACAATGTCACTTAAGTATGACATCCTTTCCACCAACACTACAGCAATTTAAAACTGGATTGTGTATTTGTGACAGAATGTGTCAGAGAAGAGTTCTGCCTTTCCAGGGCTGTCCCTTAGTTATGTAACTTCCAGTCTCATTTTTTTTAAATATCGTTTAACAAAGTATAACTAGGGCTACTGAAAATCAGGGTAATGTAATGCTGATACAGGTGTGTCCCTAACTGTGGTGGCTGTACATGCTTAAAGTCTCTTTAGACAGCCTCTGGAGCTGCAGGAATGGGGATGCTGCAATAGGCAGGGTATCACCATGGCTCTGTAATAGTAAGATGTATGTAGACTATGCAATGTGAAAGAAAAGCCTTTGGTGTAGATTAAGGTAGGCAAAACATTAAACAATCTTATTGGATATGTAACGTTCATGTCTGTGTAAAAGTTCACTTGGGTATTCCTTGCAAATCCTTTCTGAAACAAAGGTATGGAAAACCTTTTCCCTCTGCATTTATGTTGCTGAACTTTCCACGTCAGAGAAACTTTTTGGTTTTGATCTGTTGGAATTGGAGGCAGAAGAGATCTTGTACTGATTTTTTTTTTTTTTTTTACTTCAGACAGTTTATCTACAACAGTAGTTTCTAAAGTGAAAAATATTAATTACATAAAGGCTTGAAAGTGCTGTTCCACTCAAACTGTTTACAGATCCTTGACATGAAACCTGAGGATTTCCTGAAAGAACATCCTTTTTCCTTTTTGATGACTAAAAATACAAATAATGGCCCGAAACAAAACCAACCTCTGTGTGTTAAGCAGTTTTCCAAAAGAGAGCTATTCTAACTAATCCAGAGGTTCTAGAATGATTTTTTTTTTTTTAAGAACAAGACTTTTTATTTTCTCAGTCTTGCCTGTTTCAGATGCTCTTCATAGATGAATGTAAACGCAGTAGATGAACCCTGGGTACGGGAGGATTAAGTTTTACCAGGTAGAATTGAAGAGTTACAGAAGAAGAAAGTTTTTATGAAAGTTACATGAATAAAATGTCAACTTCCCATTTTTAAAGGAAAAGTTAGACTTGCAGTTAGCTCTACAGACTGCTACATAAAATACAGGCTTTGTTCAAAAAATTTGTGAGTTTTTTGGAGGGGCTGAAAAACTTTGAGCACCTTGTATACCTTTATTCCTTCTTACATTTGGTTTAAACTGTTGAGTAGGAGTGCTTCCCTGTAGCCATGTAGAATTGCAGTTTTCCTTATTGTACAGGGGTGATTGTTGTGGCAGGCTTTTGCAAGGCTTGCTTCTTATGGCTTATTCAGAGTTGCAGCAGAACTTCTAATGAGAGATGCTTGTGGAAAGCATATACAAGAGAAAGGTAATAAGCAAGCCAATACTTTCTGGAAGAAGTGAAAGATGCTTACCAGTTACAAGGTGAGAGATGGTAACATGGGCTCACTGTGCTCCATGGATGAGGAACATAACACAACTGTCTATTTTTCATAACTGATGAAAGAAGCCCCTCTTACGAAAAGAGAATTCCTGTGAAGGATTGGTTCTGAGAATGATTGTCTCTGCAATGATGGTTGAACCTTTCTAAAAATGCCTCAAGGCCCTCGTAGTGTCAGCTTTAAAAAAATCTGGAACATCTTTTGCTGCAGTGACTGTCTTTGTGGTCTGTTACCTTACCAATAACTGAATGTAATTTGTATATAAATGATGAAGTTATGTGCATTGTATCTGGCCTGCTAGTGTTTGTCTGCGCTAGAACATTATTGCTTTCTCTAAGTTCCTAATTAATAGCTAAGAATTAGTGAATATAGCTGCCTTTTCTCTATGCTGAAAGTCTGAGGATTACAATTGTATCTTAGCTGTACTTGAGAAAAATCATTAACCTCAGAATTCACGTGACCTGTTTATTATTGTTATTCCTAGTAACAGAATAGGATAATTTCAGAAGTAATTTTCTCAGAATTGTTTACGTAACAGTAAGCAGGCTTGAGGGAGCAAAGAAAACGGGGAAAGCATGTGGCTTTTATGAGAGAAGCAGAAGGAACTTGGGAGGCATAATGCAACCAGATTAATTTAACCAAGGATGTTTTTTAAATAGGGGTAAATTCATTTGCTTATCTCCACTTTGAAAACATAATGTAACAGATTGGTCCAATTCCTTTGTGTTAGAAGGAACTTAAACTTCCTACCCAGGATTGTGAGATGGAGTAGTGAGTTGTAATTAGCTTTTGAATTGTGTAAGTGATCTTTTACATATGCGTATGTATACATGTTGAAGCAGTTTTATCTTACACCATGAGGCACTATTGTTTTTTTAAGAGCAACATATTTTTCATTTGTAATTCTGAATATTTTCTTTTCACAGCTCAAGCATTTTTATTAGTGTGATTAAATGTTATACATTTGGGTTTCTTTCCTTTATGGAGTCTTATCCACTGAAATTGTCTGCACATCTGTAAAAGCAACTGATTGTTATAAATCTTACACTGTTTAAGTATGTTTTCAGATCATTAATTTCAGTTTATTTTATCACTTTGCAGAAAACTCAGAATATTTGTTAGAATATTTGTCTGGACTAATATCCTACAGGATCTTCTCATGTTTAAACAAGATGGTAAGCCATTATACTATTGGCTTGACTTTCCGTAATCTAAGAATATTAAACCCTGGCACCTCCTCAGTTAAGTTTTGAAATGGTTTTAAAAATCCAGTCATCATCTTGTCACCAGGGAATTTGTCATTAATGTTCCATAAATTTAGTAGTAAATTGTGGTATTTTTTAAAATACCTTTATTTTTGAGGTGGCAAATCTTAGATAAATATGCATGATTTCAAAACTGTGTAAGATGTTTTATGGCTGGTGATAATAATTGAAGTATATTGAGCAGAGTAGATACTTGCCTAAAAGATTTAGCTAGTTTGTTTTACTCTAGAGGTATTTTATTTACTGTGAAAGTGATTTCATGTGCTTTGGTACCACAGTATCGTTAATGTAACAGCTTTATCTGGGTAGTTTTTTCACACTTTATATGAATAATCTAGACTCTCAAAACAAGCACTTGATTTAAATATCTGGCTTATATTGAAGTTCAGAATTACTCTTGGGTTAATGTAGAAGCAGAGTATATTTTTGCATTGTGCTTGGAAATATTTCAGATGGGCTATTTGTGAACTGGAAACAAGTTTAAAGTCCTTTATTTGCTTGCTTTTTTTTTTTTTTATTGTGGCTTATCAGGACTTCTGTGCCTTGCTAGTACTGACATTTAGTTTGCAAGGTTTTGAACAAAAGTAAGGTAGGAAAGAAGGTAGGTTCTTAAGGGTTATGCTGAGGTCCCTGACTCTGGCAGTGCTTGTGGTTTCCTTGTGGAATTGTCTGAAATTAATGTGAATGAAGACAGGACCACTGGGAAAAGAGGAAAAAGCAAATAAAGGCATACACTAAAAAAGACAACAAAACCTTCAAATAATATAGTAGATTAATACCCTGTGGCTGGCCATAATGAACAGACTAAACCACAGTATAGAAACAGTTTCTGGATAATGTTGATAGCCAAGGCTAAAATAAACTCTTTTTTTGACATGCAGTTATTCTGTGTGATATCCAAATTCCCAGTAGAACTGAGACTTTTTTATTATTGAATATAGTTGCTGTTAAAGAGCACACACGAAAAGCACAGGGAAAAAAAGCATTTTGACTAATTAAATGAATGCCTAGCCTCTGCTTTATATATAAAGCAATGCAAATCACTTTTTAATTCTGAAAGAAATAGTGAATAAAATATAATTATCTTAGAACTTTGTGGACTTGTTTAATTATGGGTTGAAAATTATCTGTTGGAACTATAATAGCCAAAGCTAAGCAAGGATGTTGTTTATTGCCTAACTTTGTATATAGTTAGATACAGGAAAAGTTTCTATATTGGCACTATAGACTGCACTATTACTATTGTTACTATCTTTGTACCAATACAAACTAGGAATTGGAATTTTGCTGATGTAGGCATATTTTCTGAATCTTATTGTTTACATTTAGTAAATGCTGAGCAATGTAACTCTTTGGTCTGCACCAAAGCAAAAAATAAACTTTCTGAAAGTCTTGGATTCTTCAGGCAAAAGCTTACTTCCTATCCTGGTGTTTAGAACAGTGTTTGTGTATGGTAAAGACGGGGAGTCTCTCTTTTTCACCCCTTCCCTGCCACTTTCAGCAGTATTACTGCATGCTTTTTTCCTCCTCTGAATCCTTTTACAGCCTTTCTACCTGATAATTTTCCTTTAGAAAAATAAGTTACCGTAGAACATACGTCTGGGGTAAGACAGACAAATCTGGCTTTCCCCTATTAGTCTGGCTTGCATTACTTATTAAATATGGATAGTAAAACTACCCTTGTGTTTGAAGCAAATAATGTGTGGCACCTTTTGAAAAATTAATTTCAAGACAGTCAGATAGTCACTGTGTCTCCAATCCCTGTCTTGTAAACCAGACATAACATGAATTTTTGCCTGGTAGAAGTCTGATAAGACAAGTGTGATGGAGAGGGATGCAGGATATCTCAGGACTAATGAAAATGTGTCAGCAAGATGCAAGAACAAGTGCTGGAGTGAATAGGGGAAGATGGAAGAAAGATTAGAGCTAGGAGCGGGGGAAAGATGGGTTGTATTATAGTAGGAAAGAGTAGCATTGCCCCTCACCACCAGCCATTTCAATAGTTTGGTAGAATTTGCAGCTGCATTAAGCTGTCATTGAAGTTTTTTTTCTCACCTCTTATTTTTGTTTTTTTAATGACTACCGTATACAAAAGATGTATTTATTTGATCATGCTTAAATGCTTTTAAATAAAAATACAACTAAATAATACAATAAAAATGGTAAAATAATAACTAAGCAGTCTCAAAAGCTTGTTGCTTTTTGAAATTATATGTGTAAGGATCTCTGGCAAATGAATATTCAGGTAGGCAGATAATGACCATAGGAACAGTGGAAAGACAGAATTGAGCCAACTTAATCTGTCTGAATCAGCTGTTCCTAAAACCAGCAAAGGTGACCAGTGAATCAGTTATCCCTGTTGCAAAACCTGCTGGGGTGATTCACTGGAAGAAATTCTCTGGAATGCCAGGCAAACTGGGGAGGGGGAGTTGTTCAATAAAGGTGCATTGCATAGGATGTATTGGAGCACCTAAGGGCATGGAACAAAAGAGTTTTAGGCTTGTAAAGATCTGTTAAGGGATGGTTAAGGCAAGGGCCACAGAGGGAGAAGAGAAGGATCAAAGTGAAGTGGGGAGGAATGAGCATGGGGAAACAGGAGAGAAAGAAGGAAGGAATTAAAGGGGCCAGTTGCCTTTAACATTTAAGCAGGCAGCTGGTTAGTACATTTGCCTGGTGAAGCCTGTTGCCTAATCACCACAGCTTACCCTATCCTATTGAACTCTTCCCTTTGCATCCCCTATACACCGCCCCTCCCCCACCCCGGTCATGTCTTTCTAGGATGTGTGTGATCTGCTAGCAGAGTTCAAGCTGGACTAGCCAGAGGACAGGCTGAGAGAGATGGTAGAGGGACTGAAATTCTGGGAAGGTAGCTATTGGAGACACTAGTGAAGGATTTTTTTGTCTTTAAGCACAGATCCTTAGGAAAAGGATGGATCTGTGTGCGCTGTATATGTATTACACAGTGCAGTACTGTCCCCTTCTATTCATCTATGTGTTTGTGGTGAGATGTATTATCTACAGTGTGTGTCTCTGTCCCATTGGAATTGCTGTTCCACCTTGCTCCTCGGAAAGGTGTTAGGGAACAGCTGCTCCAGACCAGGCCAGAAGAGGATGGAATCCACGAATCCCCAGGTACACCAGATTTGGCTATCCCTAAGGTATAAGCTTTTTGCTTCTTCAGTTGTTAGATGTGAGGGATCCCTTGTAGTGTTTGCTGCTCTCAAGTGTTCTGTATCACAATTGTACCTAACAGCACAGAGTAAAATTTTCTGTGTTGGAGGCCTGGTATTAAAAAAATGGTTAACACCCTGAACTCTGTTGGAATTTGATATGCACTTTGGGTGATTATCACCTCTGAAAGTTAGGGTACTTTCACTTTTGGATTTTAATGCATGCAGAGTTCTAACAACTTTCTATAACAGCATATAAATGCTGTTACTGATTTAAGTGTACACACTATCTTTTAGTACAACTAAGTATGCCGAGGGTTTTTTTAGTAGTCTTTAGTAGTCTTCTATTATTGCCATACTTACTAGAAACAAATAGAAAGTGATAATGAGGGAGAGAACGGTGAGTGCTTTTTAGGCAGAGCACATGAGAAACTGTTGCAAAACTGCTTTAATGCAAACACTGGTAAATGTGTAAACATGAGTAGGTAAGAAGTGTTTTAGGATTACTTCCATCCTAGACCTTATTTCCCAGCCATTTCCAGAAGTGCTGTTAATATAAAACTTGTTTTCTGATGAAAATTGCAGGAATTAAGTCTCCTGTTGGGTATGAGTGCCTTCCTTGCAATCCCAGTTCAGTTGTCCTTTCACCATAAGGAGATCAACTGATGAACTCAGCTGTCCAAAGGGATTAACCTGCTAGACAGCTGATTTGTGCAGCACTATGTGTGTCAGTGAAAAGAAAATCTGCAAGATGTAGTTGGATATGAGTTTGTTTTATGGTTTTAATTGGTTTATAGTTGGATTCTTCAGGGGTAACTCTGGAAATCAGTTTTCTCTGAAGAGGAAATAACAGTGATCATTTCACATTCTTACATTTATTTTGCTGTAAACATTTATGAAAATGGGAGAAATTATTTGTGTGAGAAGAACTTGCCCCCTCATAATACAGGATGAGATTAGTAGTGTAATATGAATTTCACAAGGCATTGCTGCTTATTAAATTCTGGTTTTATTTTTAACAAAAGGTATCTGTTAGATTTGAGGTCATGATTAGTCTTGTTAATAGACACAATGGCTAAAGTAGAAAGCTTCTATAAAATTTTTGTCTCAGAAGCCTGGACAGTTTGTTTTATACCAGCTTTATGCAAACCAGTATTCTTAGAAAGCTGGTTCTGAATTTTTAGAATACTTAGTCATCTGCTCCTGCTCTAGCTTAAAATGTAATGCTCTCCTGCTCCATCTTACTGTTTACTTTCTCTTTGTTGACTAAGTGTTGGGTTATCATGCAGTAATGGAGAGATTAACTCATTTGTCATCTCCAGATTTATTAAGTAACTTTTGTATATTGTGACTGGACAGTATGCATGGCACCAAGTTACTTCCTCTGGTTTTAGATGTTCCTTAATAAACAAAATGAAATAACTTTGCCAAGTACTGTTGTAAGACATGAGTTTTACCAGCTCTGGTTAAGACACAAAACATTGTTTGTTATGGATTTGACAGAAAGTGTAAACATCTATAAACATTGTAGAAGTATTTGCTGAGATACTCTAGTCTTTTCCTTGCACCTTACTGATTTAAGGCAACTCCTTCTAACAGCAATGGCGTATTTTACAACAATTTGCCACTTGTAGCTCAAAGCCAAGATTTTCAAAGAATTTGTTTGGAACCACTCTTGATGAATGGTTGTGTTCTATTTTGTGTTTATGAGAGAACTTTCTATAGTCTTGAAACAATTTTAAAGGTGTTTGTGAAAAGGAAACAAAAAAAGCCCCACCAATAAAAATCTCTGTCTTTGGTATCAAGTAGGCTGAAATTACCAGTTTTCCTACTGTTCTGTATGAAATTAACTTAATTGTTTGCATACATTTTAGCAACAAAAAGCATGATTGCTTACCTAGGCTTGTATTGCATACTGTCCTAATTCCTGTGTGACGAAGAAAAAGATGTATTACTCAGTGCTAGTAATGACTTTTTGTGTGGCTGCAGATTAAAAAAAAAAAAAAAAAAAGAAAGAATAAAAGCTTGGGGAGATTGTGCGGCCTATCGTTTTTACAGTTAAAACGTTTCTGGTTTATGACAGCTAGACCATTTGAATTTGTTAGGTTGAGAAATTCACTCACTTTCTCTTAACTTGCTTTACAAAGAGTGTGAAAATTTACTAGTACTAAAAGATACAAAATTCTTAGGTCTGTCCTGGTTTCAGTTGGGATAGAGTTAATTTTCTTCCTACTAGCTGGTACAGTGCCATGTTCTAGATTTAGTATGAGAATAATGTTTCTAACACACTGATGTTTTAGTTGTTGCTAAGTAGTGCCTACCCCGAGTCAAGGACTTTTCTGTTTCCCGTGCTTTGCCAGTGGGCAGCTGCATAAGGAGCCGGGAGGGAGCAAGGCCAGGACAGCTGACTTGAACTAGCCAAAGAGATATTCCATACCATAGAACGTCATGCCCAGTTTATAAACTGGGGGAAGTTGGCCAGGGCCTGCTGATCGCCATTCAGGGACTGGCTGGGCATTGGTCAGCAGGTGGTAAGCAACTGTACTGTGCATCACTTGTTTTGTCATGGGTTTTATTACACTCTCTCTCTCCCCCTTCTTTTCATTACAATTATGATTGTGATTATTATTACTAGTGTTATTATTACATTTGTCTTTATTTCAGTTATTAAACTATTCTTATCTCAACCCACAAGTTTTACCTTTTTCTGATTCTTTTCCCGATCCCACTGGGGGAAGGGGAGGGTGTGTGTGTGGAGTGAGCAAGTGGCTGTGTGCTACTTGTTATAGTTGCCAGCTGGGGTTAAACCCAGTTTTAAAAAGACCAATATGTAAGCCATAGAATCTGCAATAAAGCAGTAGGTGCAGCAATTTTTTATAGGAACCCAAAACATAATCCTTATGTTAGGGGATGGAAGTCAAATTGTGGTGGTTCAGTTATCCTGGAAACGACTGCTATCTGGCCAGCCACCTGAAAAAAAGAGCCCAAAAGACAATGAGGAAAAAAGAAAATTTAAGTCAAGCTGACACTTTTTGCCATATTGAGAAAAAAACTCTTAAAAAATGAACTTGACTTTTGACCAGGTTCTCACACAGCTGTGTTAAGCTGTTGGCGCTGACAGTACTGGACAATTCTATCTGTTCCTTTTCTCTTCCTAAAGGATGCCCTCATCAGAGCATGCGTTACCCGAGGCTGCAATTTAGCCTTCCTGTAATTCATGCAGTTAGGCTGCACTTTGTGAACTCTTCTTCATGAGTGTATAGTTCATGAGTTTCAGCCTTGCCTTAGGTTTTTCCCTCTGGAATGTCTTATCTTCTAGCAGATACACAAGTCCAACGTTTAATTTCTAACTAGTACTGGCCTCCCTTTTTGTAGCATTTGCTAGGTATAAAGGAGTTCTTAAACTTCAATCCATAACAGTAAGGGGGTGCTAGTTTATTCCAAAGACACTGTGAAGTTTTCTGTTCAGACAGATGCAGTGAATCCATGTCAACTGGAGGAATGTATTTCTGGGACTCTTACTCTTTTTGAGAAGTTCAAACTAGAAATAGTTTTTTAGGAAAACTGGAGAAAGATTAGGAGATCCTCTATTAGTTTTAATTGCATGTATGTGTGCTGTTTTGACAAGCACATAAATGTTTTTGGATTGATGGATCTTCTGTTTAGCAAAGAACAGTAATGGTCATGTAGTATTCAAGCCTATGGTAGTTACTGACTTTTTTCATAATTTCAAAGGACAAGCTTTTAGAAATTGACTGTGCAGTTTTATCTAAACTATTTTTGCTAAAAAGAATGGGAGATTCCTAAAAGGGGAAATTGTATGGGAAGGTAAATCCAACCCTTGTTTCGTGATAATTACATCTACTTAAATTATCTTGAATGCTTTGAATGAAGAGGCTGTTATTAAAAGTATCAAAACTTTTATTAATAATATTTACTGTTAAAAACAACAGTACTATTATTAATAAGCAATTATAAGAAACCCAAAGGTTAAGTATGCTACATAAACTTGTACTTGATCATTTGCTTTAAACAGTTATTTGCTATAGGGCTGTTATATGTCTAAAAATAACTTTTCTTATCAAAGAAACCTAAATGTAGCTTTTGGATAGATGCTTTGAGTAGATAATTTTTGAAGGAGAAAACAGACCATGGATCACTAAATCTGCAGTCTAGGAGAAAATGTGTGGTGACTAGCTGGTTTTGGTTGGTTTTTTTATTATTATTATCCTTGACTTTTTAGAGGGAAGGGTTTTGCTTCACAGTCTAATCCACAAATTGTTACTCTCTACTTAATAACATAATCAACAATAATCATAATCAGAGCAAGAGTTCTGAAAGGGTCTTTTCTGGATTCAGTTCAAAGTCCACCCTTAGTTCTCTTGTGCATGTTGTTGTGCTGCATGTATGTTTGTTCTTTACTTCTCCCTATGGCATCCCAGTTTTACTGAGCTGCGTTTGTGCAAAATATATTCCACCCCCACCCCCAGCTTGAAAATGAGTTGAGAATCCAACTAAATGAATTTGCTTAGAGGAAATTAATTCTAGTAGTTCATAATTAAATCACTTTTTCCTAATAACTGTCGTGCTCTGCATGTTCTCTGGTGGTTTCAGAATGGTAGATGCTTAAGGTGTTTTATTTGATCATCCTTTTCCAGATATTAGATAATCTTGATTTTCGGTTGTTTGTTGGAATTGCAGCCAAGGGAAGTAAAATAATGTAGGTGCATCAGAAGCACATGTGTGCTGTTGCTTCAAAGGAAGACATTGTTTTTATTCATTATTTTGCTACTTGTGTTGTAATGCTGGAAGTTTTCCAAAACTAAGTTTTCTCCTGTTAATGCCCCATTTTGAGGTAGAGAAAGGAATGCTACCATCATATATTACAGGTAAATGGGGAAGCTCAAATTAAACTTGTGTGTTCATGAACAAACACATTTGAAAATAATAGGCTATGTTTTAATGTGCTATTGGTTTTTATTTGGTTTTTATTTGTTTGGTTGGTTTTTTTTTTGTGGAAGTCCACAGCATTGCAATACCAGCATTGCCTTAAGGCACTGTCAGATCTTCCAGCTGTTTTCATACTTGTAAAACAGAAGGAAAAAAAACCCACCTGTTTCTAAAGTGTAGAGTGTAATGTTTTATCAGACAGAAGAATGTAGTCCATAGAAAGTGAGCAAGGGATGTAAAATTTGTGTATCTTCTAGTCGTGTTGCTTGTATTCTGAGATTACTGAATAGCTTGACGCAACTAAATTATCAATGTATTGAATATGAACTAGTATAAAGAGGCAAACCTTAGTTAGTGTAACTACGGGAGTGTAATTGATGGTTTTCCTTATCTATCTTAGTGACTTAATATTATGTTTGCTGAGATAGTTGCAAAATATGAAGACTTAGACAATTTGTTTCCCACTGGTGGTGTTTCCTATGGGTATGTTGCATATATTGCATTCTTTGTCTACATTATACATTTAATGTCTTCAGCATGCTTTCTTTATTGAATAGTTAGCAAAGACAATCATTAATAGAACAAGCAACCCTACTGAACCTTAAAAATAAATTTAGTGGGTGTATTGTAGCTTGTTCAGTTGTACTCTAAAATACTTAAAATTCTCATGAATGAACGACTCCATTTTTCCTGCCACAGTGATCATTTGTGTAATATTCCCCATGTTTGTGGAAAAGTCATATTATTATCATGTTATCTTTTGGTTTTTTACTTAGCAAAACAGAAGTCTGTTGACTCAGTTGGAGTTTCAGAGTCAGAATTTACTGGCACAAAACCCTAAATTTCATTTTTCTAGAATATAGTTCATTTTACTTTTGTGTGCCTTAGAATTATATAAGCATATTTTAATTTGGTCAAAACAAAGCAGTAACTATTTTAGTTAAAACAATAATAAAAAAAATCGACAGCCCATAGGGCACCCTAGAAACTACTGGCTTGATTGTTTTGTGCTATGTAAATAGTACATTTGTATGACATACCACAGATTCTTTGTGACTTTTCTCTGTAATGGGGAGATGAAATGGGGAATTTCTAAGGAATTGAAAAAAATGGTTTTCAGAATAGCTGCAGATTATCTCAGATTTTTAGGAAATTCATTTTAAAGAAGCTTGTGCATAACAGTAATAGAAGTCTGCAGGACTGTTTTGCAATGTATAATTGTTAAGAGCTCCTTGTAAAGTAAATCTTAAGGTTTTTGTTTCTGCTTTTCAGTGTTTTATTTTTTCCCTATGGAAACTGTGGGATACTGTATCTTCTGCAATTGGCAAGAGCAAGTTGTCTCTAACTTCCAGGGCTGAAAATGGAAATCGCTACAGAATTTGATCTCTGTTTAATATTTGGCATGCAGCTATTTTTAACACAGTTTCAAAAATGCCTGTGAATCTTTGCAGTACTATAATTTTTAAAAAAATAATTTATTCAGCTTTGTTTATAGTTCTGTTAAGTCATTCTGCTGTGGTACAAGAATTCCACAACTTAATTACATTCCTCAGGAAATGAGAATCTTATACTTGCAATGAGGTCAAAAACAAAAGAACTAAATAACTACTTTCATCAACTTTTTTTTTACCTCATGCAAATCCTAGAATTCCAAACCCTTAAATATGTTGTACAACTATATTTTATGGGTTTTGTTTGGTTGTGTTTTGTGGGGTTTTTTGTTTTTTTTTTTTTTTTTTTTAAGCTAGCACCGGCACTGAGACTATTTGATTTAAGTTCAGACAAAGTTTGCAGGGAGCCAGTTACACTATTTGAAAAGAGTTGAAGGAAAAAGTCATGATTTTTAGGCGTGCAAGTCACACCCCAACTGTAAAACATAAAATACTGCATATGTATTTTAGTGAATTGTACACCTAGATTTTATGTGCTGCTTACAGATTTGCAAAATGGCTAATTTTGTCTAAGTAAATACTTTTTGTGCAGTATAAACTACTTCCTGTGTTTTCTCTTAACTAATTGCTTACTCCAATAATTATTTCAAAATCCAAATTTGTAAACTGTTAATAGCTTACAGTGGCTGCTCACTTTCTTTTTGTTTCTTTAGTTTAACCAATCTAATATAAAACTTGGAAATACCTCCCTACTTCTGCCTTGAATGATTTCATCCCCTTGCTTTTCAGTCGTCTTATAAAAAATTCAGGTATAGCCTTTTCTGAAAGGATCTTGAAACAGCTGAGCTTGCAGGATTGTAATGTTAAAGTACTAAGTGGGAATTCACAAGGGAGTTGGGCTGTCGTTCAAGTCTCATGCATTTACAATTTTTGCATCAGAGAAATGATTAGAGAGCTTCTTGTTAATGGAGTATGGCTTTTGACTCTGAGATTAGAAATAATTGTAAGTATCAAAGAAACCACCTTGATAGGATATGAGGTGGGGTTGAGCACAGTACTTGAACCAGAAGATACAAAGACAATAGCAAACCTGGGTTTATTTATTCTTCTGCTGCTTTAGATTTGTTTATAAGATGGACCATGCAGTACGAAGTGCAGAGGGTATTGATGACTTCTTTAATAACATGGGAAAGAAGAAGACCTTCCCTTGGTTGAGGAAGGTCAGGTTAGAGATCATTTAGGCAAACCTGAAAACCACAAATCCATGGGCCCCAATGGCAAACACTGAGTTCTGAGGGAGCTGGCAGATGTTATTGCTGAGTCATTCTCCATCATATTTGAAAGGTTGTGGAGAACAGGGGAGGTGCCTGAGGACTGGAGGAAAGCCAGTGTCACTTCAGTCTTCAAAAAGAGCAAGGAGGACTCAGGAAACTACAGGCCAGTCAGCCTCACCTCCATCCCTGGAAAGGTGATGGAGCAGCTCATCCTGGATGTTATCTCTAAGCACATGAAGGAAAAGAAGATTATCAGGAGTAGTCGGCATGGATTCAACCAAGAGGAGATCATGCCAACCAATGTGACAGCCTTCTGCGATGAAATGACTGGCTGGGTAGACAAGGGGAGAGCTGTGGATATTGGCTACCTTGACCTCAGCAAGGCTTTTGGCACTGTCTCCCATAACAACCTTATAGGCAAGCTCTGGAAGGGTGGGTGAGATAGG